>BRXU01000003.1:2300000-2900000 GCA_030267565.1 Pleodorina starrii
CATTGTTCGGAGTTGTTCACGGTCTTGAACATGTTTCATTCACGCCAGCGGCCGCGGCGAAATTTCAACCGCCTTGGGCAACCGCTTTTGAGTATGAATGGATCGTTTCCCAGTGTATCGAGATGATCGCCGGGTGCACACCGCGTCTGACACTCTGCCGCGGGCGAAGCGAAGCGCGTCAATGAGTATGGCACGGATACGCCCATGTCAGCCGGCCTGTTTCTGGAGAATGACAGACCTGGATCCAAAGCACGGAGTTGCACGGAGGCATAAGGGGTCCGTGTACGGCACTATGTATATATGTACGACACGAACCGGCACTCTCCCAACCTGAAACCAGGCCCCACGCATTCCATCTCACTCCTCGCACCTGCCCACTGCCCGTCCCGCCCTTACTTCCCGCCGCAGTAAGACCGAGTTCCCGTACTGTCGCTGCAGCCGCGGGACAACGAACAACCCGTACGACCTGGTCTTCAACTACTCCCGTATCTTGGTGCGTCACATTACCGAATGTCCCTTCGCTGTCTGTCCACATATGCCGAAATAGCCTTCCCTGCCTCCTCCCTCTGTCTCGTCCCTGCCCTTGTATGGGCGTTCGTGCTGTTGTTTGTGTGGTGTCGCGTGTATTTGTTCGTTTGGGTTGGTCTGGCAGCGACGCGGCACCGCCCGGCTCTTCCAGTATTTTTAAGGTAAAAGGTAAGTATTAATGGGTTCTCGGTCGCCTACGTCCCTCCGCTGCGGTATCGTTCCTCTTATCTCCCCGCCTCTCCCATTCAACCCCGCCCGGCAGAGGGACGGCACTGTCCGCAACTGCTACCGGGTACAATTGGTCCGTAGCTCCTGCGATGGTCTGGAAAAGGGCAGCCGCGCCAGGCAGTGCTGTGATTCCATGATGGTGGATTTCCACAAGATTGAGCTGGAGGCCGGTAAGGGTGGAAGAGGGTGCGGGCCCAATGGCGGTCTCTGGGCCAGGGACTGCTTAGCACTTGAGGGGACGAGGCGCGGGGGGATGAGGCCGAGGGCGATTGGAAATGAGCTTTACAACACTGGCCCCGACCCCCGAGGGCGGGCTCGGGGCCGGGTGCAGCAGAACCGACGCCGTAGCGGGATACGACGTATCTTACAGTGAGGGGCCCCATACGGGGCCTCACGGCGAGGTGGGCGCACAGCGTCTCACAGCCCAACCCCACGAGCCTGCCTGACCTCCAACCCTCCGAAGTAACGGTAATGGGTGCCGGACGGCGGCACCAAAATGACGGGAAAAGGCACTGGGAAAGGACTGGGCCGCTTTGAGTCATCAGGCTGGCTGCAATGCACAGCCATGGCTGGGTTTGCTGCCAAGGGTCGCCCCGCCTCTGTTTAATGCTGTAGATCCCTCCTGCGCGGGTACGATTCGCGGCGTGGCCATCAACGGCAGGAGCGGCAAGGCCTGGCAATGGGAGCCGAATCTGGGACCCTCCTCCGTTGTCAAAATCTCAAACCTGGACTGGAACAGCAGCGTCATTGCGGCCGGGGCGGAGGTGTGCATCACCCTGGCGCCGCCCTGCACCAGCCTGGCCAAGCTCAGCTACAGCCCGCAGGCCTGTCGATATGCGCTCTTCGACTCTGGCGACACTGCTCCCATTGGGGAGTGCTGCATGCTGGGGAGCATGGACATGCCATCACCGCCGGGCCCTAGGCCGCCGCCTGCGCCATCGCCAGCATCACAGTCAGGGCCGCCGCCTCCTGCCGGCAGTGGCGGACCCACGGGGGAGCCGCCGTCGCCATTGGGGCCGCCGCCAGCAGGCAGTGATGCGCCAGCAGAGACTCCGCAGTCATCAGGGGTGACGGCGCCTCCGCCGGTGGTACAACCTCCAGAAGTGGTAGGCCCCGTGCCCTCGCCTTCGCCCAGCTGGCCGCAGCCAGCCGCAGGCCCGAGCTCCCCCGGCAGTAGTGACGGTGACAGGAGGCCGCCGCCCAGCAATCCTCAGGCCAGCACCAACCTCAGCCCACCGGACAGCGGTGACATAACTCAGTCGGAGCATGCACCGCCCCCTGGCATCAACTCCTCGGCAACCAGGCCGTCGCCATGGCCGCCATCATCGCCACCACCGCAGAACTCCCCGAATCAGACTCCACAGCCTTCGGATCCCGGGCAACCGGCCGGCACTCCACCGAGAGACGAACAGCGCAGCCCTTCTCTACCGTCATCACCCAGCCAGCCGCAGCAAGGTTTTCCGCCTGGATCTGAGCCCAATCCCTCGCCAACCCCGTTGCCAGGCCCCAGCCCCAGCACGCCTGCTGGCGACTCACCTTCGCCGACTCCGGTGCCAGGCCCCAGCCCCAGCACGCCTGCTGGCGACTCACCTTCGCCAACCCCGTTGCCAGGCCCCAGCCCCAGCACGCCTGCTGGCGCCTCACCTTCGCCAACCCCGTTGCCAGGCCCCAGCCCCAGCACGCCTGCTGGCGCCTCACCTTCGCCAACCCCGTTGCCAGGCCCCAGCCCCAGCACGCCTGCTGGCGACTCTCCTTCGCCAACCCCGTTGCCAGGCCCCAGCCCCAGCACGCCTGCTGGCGACTCACCTTCGCCGACTCCGGTGCCAGGCCCCAGCCCCAGCACGCCTGCTGGCGACTCACCTTCGCCAACCCCGTTGCCAGGCCCCAGCCCCAGCACGCCTGCTGGCGCCTCACCTTCGCCAACCCCGTTGCCAGGCCCCAGCCCCAGCACGCCTGCTGGCGCCTCACCTTCGCCAACCCCGTTGCCAGGCCCCAGCCCCAGCACGCCTGCTGGCGACTCTCCTTCGCCAACCCCGTTGCCAGGCCCCAGCCCCAGCACGCCTGCTGGCGACTCACCTTCGCCGACTCCGGTGCCAGGCCCCAGCCCCAGCACGCCTGCTGGCGACTCACCTTCGCCGACTCCGGTGCCAGGCCCCAGCCCCAGCACGCCTGCTGGCGACTCACCTTCGCCAACCCCGTTGCCAGGCCCCAGCCCCAGCACGCCTGCTGGCGCCTCACCTTCGCCAACCCCGTTGCCAGGCCCCAGCCCCAGCACGCCTGCTGGCGCCTCACCTTCGCCAACCCCGTTGCCAGGCCCCAGCCCCAGCACGCCTGCTGGCGACTCACCTTCGCCGACTCCGGTGCCAGGCCCCAGCCCCAGCACGCCTGCTGGCGACTCACCTTCGCCAACCCCGTTGCCAGGCCCCAGCCCCAGCACGCCTGCTGGCCGCTCTCCTTCGCCAACCCCGTTGCCAGGCCCCAGCCCCAGCACGCCTGCTGGCGACTCTCCTTCGCCAACCCCGTTGCCAGGCCCCAGCCCCAGCACGCCTGCTGGCGACTCACCTTCGCCGACTCCGGTGCCAGGCCCCAGCCCCAGCACGCCTGCTGGCGACTCACCTTCGCCAACCCCTGTGCCAGGCCCCAGCCCCAGCACGCCTGCTGGCGCCTCACCTTCGCCAACCCCGTTGCCAGGCCCCAGCCCCAGCACGCCTGCTGGCGCCTCACCTTCGCCAACCCCGTTGCCAGGCCCCAGCCCCAGCACGCCTGCTGGCGCCTCACCTTTGCCAACCCCGTTGCCAGGCCCCAGCCCCAGCACGCCTGCTGGCGACTCACCTTCGCCGACTCCGGTGCCAGGCCCCAGCCCCAGCACGCCTGCTGGCGACTCACCTTCGCCAACCCCGTTGCCAGGCCCCAGCCCCAGCACGCCTGCTGGCGACACACCTTCGCCAACCCCGTTGCCAGGCCCCAGCCCCAGCACGCCTGCTGGCGACACACCTTCGCCAACCCCGGTGCCAGGCCCCAGCCCCAGCACGCCTGCTGGCGACTCACCCTCGCCAACCCCGTTGCCAGGCCCCAGCCCCAGCACGCCTGCTGGCGACTCACCCTCGCCAACCCCGTTGCCAGGCCCCAGCCCCAGCACGCCTGCTGGCGACTCACCCTCGCCAACCCCGTTGCCAGGCCCCAGCCCCAGCACGCCTGCTGGCGACACACCCTCGCCAACCCCGTTGCCAGGCCCCAGCCCCAGCACGCCTGCTGGCGACTTACCTTCGCCAACCCCGTTGCCAGGCCCCAGCCCCAGCACGCCTGCTGGCGCCTCACCTTCGCCAACCCCGTTGCCAGGCCCCAGCCCCAGCACGCCTGCTGGCGCCTCACCTTCGCCAACCCCGTTGCCAGGCCCCAGCCCCAGCACGCCTGCTGGCGACTCACCTTCGCCGACTCCGGTGCCAGGCCCCAGCCCCAGCACGCCTGCTGGCGACTCACCTTCGCCAACCCCGTTGCCAGGCCCCAGCCCCAGCACGCCTGCTGGCGACACACCTTCGCCAACCCCGTTGCCAGGCCCCAGCCCCAGCACGCCTGCTGGCGACACACCTTCGCCAACCCCGGTGCCAGGCCCCAGCCCCAGCACGCCTGCTGGCGACTCACCCTCGCCAACCCCGTTGCCAGGCCCCAGCCCCAGCACGCCTGCTGGCGACTCACCCTCGCCAACCCCGTTGCCAGGCCCCAGCCCCAGCACGCCTGCTGGCGACTCACCCTCGCCAACCCCGTTGCCAGGCCCCAGCCCCAGCACGCCTGCTGGCGACACACCCTCGCCAACCCCGTTGCCAGGCCCCAGCCCCAGCACGCCTGCTGGCGACTTACCTTCGCCAACCCCGTTGCCAGGCCCCAGCCCCAGCACGCCTGCTGGCGACTCACCCTCGCCAACCCCGTTGCCAGGCCCCAGCCCCAGCACGCCTGCTGGCGACACACCCTCGCCAACCCCGGTGCCAGGCCCCAGCCCCAGCACGCCTGCTGGCGACACACCTTCGCAAACCCCGGAGCCAGGCCCCAGCCCCAGCACGCCTGCCGGTGGCAATCCATGGCAGAGACCTACCGCGCCTCCTGGGTCACCACATACGAACAATGAGCCAGGCTCTGACCCCAGCACATTTGGAGAGCCAATGTTTCCAAGCCCTGATCTACTCTCCATGATACCTGGCGCGCCTCCCGCAATGCCCTATCCAAGTCCTATCCGTGCTGCAAAACCCAGCAACTCCCCACCACCTGGCACCCAATCCTCCAGCCAGCCATTTGCGCCAGGTGGGCAGCTGGGCACTGCAGTGTGACGAGCTTGCTACCAATCAAGGGTTTACAGTGAAGCTCTAATGCGTATCTAGTGGGACAGCCTCACTTACCAGGAGTGATACTGCATCTTGTGAACAAGAAGACCGTCTTGCGGTTTGCGCTTGTGGGGTTCGTTCTGGTTGTGCCTGTGTTGAATGACTGGTGCTATTTGCACTCGGCCATCTGTTCGAATCCATGCATGGTGCACACTCAATGGTGACCGTGCGTGTCCCGTGTCCCTTACTTCCCCCAACCACGCCCAGCTCCGGAATCCACACGTGACTCGGACAGCGGCTTCGTCGGCGACTATGGCAACTGGCTGGACGGCAGTGATGCGGGTTTGACTAGGTGAGGCGGATATACATTGGCACACAAATTGGCACACACGCACAATTGGCAGCGTCAGGCGTGCATTCATGAGCACCGCCGCTGAGTGAAGACGTCGTCGTTGAGTGGGGGATGCAGTTGATTTAATCATTGGAAGACGCAGTTGAAAGGGTTGGGCAGCAGTTTGCACAATGGTGGACGTTGTTAACGGCGGCGATTTCCGCGGCACGGCACGGCGGGGTGGAGGGCACGGCACACACCAGAAGTGCGGCCGCTGGCACACACGCTTACAAATGAATGATGGATGGCTAAATAGTTCCGTGTTCGGCAGCCTTGCTTACACCCGTTCCAGCCCCCGAATCTGGCGCTGGTTCGGTGCGTGGTTCTGGGTAGCTATTCACTCCATTCGATATGTAATCTTCTACTCTTTCGAACTTCACCTCCCCCCTCTCCTTCATGCAGCCGAGCCGAGTTCCCATACTGTCGCTGCAACCGCGGCTCTCGAAACAATCCGTACGATCTGGTCTTCAACTACTCCCGTACTCTGGTGAGTCATGTTTTGGGAAGGCTGTCATTCAGCCACGCTGCGGCCCCTAAACGCACGCAATCCCCCTGGCATCATGTTCACGCGTGTGTCTCGGGGTCCTTGTAACGCTCTGCAGAGGGATGGCACCGTCCGCAGTTGCTACCGGGTCACCATGATTCGCAGCAGCTGCAGCAGCCTGAAGGACCGTCTGAAGACCTGTTGTGATTCCATGATGGTCGATTTCCACAAATTGGAGCTGGAGGCCGGTAAGCTGGAGGCTGGTGATGGGGAGAGCACGGGCCCAATGGCGGTCTCTGGGCCAGGGACTGCTTAGCACTTGAGGGGACGGGGGGGGGGGAGGCCGAAGGCGATTGGAAATGGATGGGGAGCGAGGACGAGGAGTGAGGGCGGCATGGGGTGCGTGGCGAGTCATGGGCCATTGCGAGGTTGCGATTGAGCGAGGGTGTGGATGGGGCATTGGCTAAAGCTATCCAGGTGCAGCTCCTAGCTAGTTGGCACACTCAAAGGTCAGCTTAATCCAGGCGCTGCACCCAGGATCCTTGCGCGCCGCCTTCACTTTCATGCCCCCATCATCACACGCACACATCAGTGCTGCACTACCCCCCTAATAACCACCATCGGAGGGTCTGCAACCAATTGCAACATCAAGAACCCTAATTTACTCACAGTGTGTTGCTCTCCTGCGCTGTCGCTGGCACGCACGCTGAGCTAACCGACAGCAACCCGCTTCCTGCCTGTCCCCTCCGTTTTCGTTACCCAGACCCCCAGTGTGCAGGCTCCATTCGCGGCGTGGCCATCAACGGCAAGAGCGGCAAGGCCTGGCAATGGGAGCCGAATCTGGGACCCTCCTCCGTTGTCAAAATCTCAAACCTGGACTGGAACAGCAGTGTCATAGCAGCCGGGATGGAGGTTTGCATCACACTCGGAGCGCCCTGCGCCAGCCTGCCACGGCTCTGCTACAATGAGGGTGCATGCAGGTTTGCACTCTTTAACTCGGGCCCATCCAACATAGGGGAATGTTGCATGGTGGGGAGCATGGATCTGCCCCCGCAGGCCCCAGACAGGCCCCCACCCTCTCAGCCAAACAGACCGCCCCCACTGCCACAGGCCAAACCAGCAGGCAACCTCCCTCCTGCTGTGCCTCCTCCATCCGGCCAGCAGCCTGGCAGCAGCCCCAGCCCGGTTGGTGCTGATCAGCCGCCCCCTCCATCTAGCCAACAGCCTGGCAGCAGCCCCAGCCCGGTAGGTGCTGATCAGCCGCCCCCTCCAACCGGCCAGCAGCCTGGCAGCAGCCCCAGCCCGGTTAGTGTTGATCAGCCGCCCCCTCCATCCGGCCAGCAGCCTGGCAGCAGCCCCAGCCCGGTTGGTGCTGATCAGCCGCCCCCTCCATCTAGCCAACAGCCTGGCAGCAGCCCCAGCCCGGTTGGTGCTGACCAGCCGCCCCCTCCATCCAGCCAGCAGCCTGGCAGCAGCCCCAGCCCGGTTAGTGCTGATCAGCCGCCCCCTCCATCCGGCCAGCAGCCTGGCAGCAGCCCCAGCCCGGTAGGTGCTTACCAGCCGCCCCCTCCATCCAGCCAGCAGCCTGGCAGCAGCCCCAGCCCGGTTGGTGCTGATCTGCCGCCCCCTCCATCCGGCCAACAGCCTGGCAGCAGCCCCAGCCCGGTTGGTGCTGATCAGCCGCCCCCTCCATCCGGCCAACAGCCTGGCAGCAGCCCCAGCCCGGTTGGTGCTGATCTGCCGCCCCCTCCATCCGGCCAGCAGCCTGGCAGCAGCCCCAGCCCGGTAGGTGCTTACCAGCCGCCCCCTCCATCCAGACAGCAGCCTGGCAGCAGCCCCAGCCCGGTTGGTGCTGATCTGCCGCCCCCTCCATCCGGCCAACAGCCTGGCAGCAGCCCCAGCCCGGTTGGTGCTGATCAGCCGCCCCCTCCATCCGGCCAGCAGCCTGGCAGCAGCCCCAGCCCGGTTGGTGCTGATCTGCCGCCCCCTCCATCCGGCCAACAGCCTGGCAGCAGCCCCAGCCCGGTTGGTGCTGATCTGCCGCCCCCTCCATCCAGCCAGCAGCCTGGCAGCAGCCCCAGCCCGGTTGGTGCTGATCTGCCGCCCCCTCCATCCGGCCAGCAGCCTGGCAGCAGCCCCAGCCCGGTAGGTGCTTACCAGCCGCCCCCTCCATCCAGACAGCAGCCTGGCAGCAGCCCCAGCCCGGTTGGTGCTGATCTGCCGCCCCCTCCATCCGGCCAACAGCCTGGCAGCAGCCCCAGCCCGGTTGGTGCTGATCAGCCGCCCCCTCCATCCAGCCAGCAGCCTGGCAGCAGCCCCAGCCCGGTTGGTGCTGATCTGCCGCCCCCTCCATCCGGCCAGCAGCCTGGCAGCAGCCCCAGCCCGGTTGGTGCTGATCAGCCGCCCCCTCCAACCGGCCAGCAGCCTGGCAGCAGCCCCAGCCCGGTTAGTGCTGATCAGCCGCCCCCTACATCCGGCCAGCAGCCTGGCAGCAGCCCCAGCCCGGTTGGTGCTGATCAGCCGCCCCCTCCATCTAGCCAACAGCCTGGCAGCAGCCCCAGCCCGGTTGGTGCTGATCTGCCGCCCCCTCCATCCAGCCAGCAGCCTGGCAGCAGCCCCAGCCCGGTTAGTGCTGATCAGCCGCCCCCTCCATCCGGCCAGCAGCCTGGCAGCAGCCCCAGCCCGGTAGGTGCTTACCAGCCGCCCCCTCCATCCAGACAGCAGCCTGGCAGCAGCCCCAGCCCGGTTGGTGCTGATCTGCCGCCCCCTCCATCCGGCCAACAGCCTGGCAGCAGCCCCAGCCCGGTTGGTGCTGATCAGCCGCCCCCTCCATCCAGCCAGCAGCCTGGCAGCAGCCCCAGCCCGGTTGGTGCTGATCTGCCGCCCCCTCCATCCGGCCAGCAGCCTGGCAGCAGCCCCAGCCCGGTAGGTGCTTACCAGCCGCCCCCTCCATCCAGACAGCAGCCTGGCAGCAGCCCCAGCCCGGTTGGTGCTGATCTGCCGCCCCCTCCATCCGGCCAACAGCCTGGCAGCAGCCCCAGCCCGGTTGGTGCTGATCAGCCGCCCCCTCCATCCGGCCAGCAGCCTGGCAGCAGCCCCAGCCCGGTTGGTGCTGATCTGCCGCCCCCTCCATCCGGCCAGCAGCCTGGCAGCAGCCCCAGCCCGGTTGGTGCTGATCTGCCGCCCCCTCCATCCGGCCAACAGCCTGGCAGCAGCCCCAGCCCGGTTGGTGCTGATCTGCCGCCCCCTCCATCCGGCCAGCAGCCTGGCAGCAGCCCCAGCCCGGTAGGTGCTTACCAGCCGCCCCCTCCATCCAGACAGCAGCCTGGCAGCAGCCCCAGCCCGGTTGGTGCTGATCTGCCGCCCCCTCCATCCGGCCAACAGCCTGGCAGCAGCCCCAGCCCGGTTGGTGCTGATCAGCCGCCCCCTCCATCCGGCCAACAGCCTGGCAGCAGCCCCAGCCCGGTTGGTGCTGATCTGCCGCCCCCTCCATCCGGCCAGCAGCCTGGCAGCAGCCCCAGCCCGGTAGGTGCTTACCAGCCGCCCCCTCCATCCAGACAGCAGCCTGGCAGCAGCCCCAGCCCGGTTGGTGCTGATCTGCCGCCCCCTCCATCCGGCCAACAGCCTGGCAGCAGCCCCAGCCCGGTTGGTGCTGATCAGCCGCCCCCTCCATCCGGCCAGCAGCCTGGCAGCAGCCCCAGCCCGGTTGGTGCTGATCTGCCGCCCCCTCCATCCGGCCAACAGCCTGGCAGCAGCCCCAGCCCGGTTGGTGCTGATCTGCCGCCCCCTCCATCCAGCCAGCAGCCTGGCAGCAGCCCCAGCCCGGTTGGTGCTGATCAGCCGCCCCCTCCATCCGGCCAGCAGCCTGGCAGCAGCCCCAGCCCGGTAGGTGCTTACCAGCCGCCCCCTCCATCCAGACAGCAGCCTGGCAGCAGCCCCAGCCCGGTTGGTGCTGATCTGCCGCCCCCTCCATCCGGCCAACAGCCTGGCAGCAGCCCCAGCCCGGTTGGTGCTGATCAGCCGCCCCCTCCATCCAGCCAGCAGCCTGGCAGCAGCCCCAGCCCGGTTGGTGCTGATCTGCCGCCCCCTCCATCCGGCCAGCAGCCTGGCAGCAGCCCCAGCCCGGTTGGTGCTGATCAGCCGCCCCCTCCAACCGGCCAGCAGCCTGGCAGCAGCCCCAGCCCGGTTAGTGCTGATCAGCCGCCCCCTCCATCCGGCCAGCAGCCTGGCAGCAGCCCCAGCCCGGTTGGTGCTGATCAGCCGCCCCCTCCATCTAGCCAACAGCCTGGCAGCAGCCCCAGCCCGGTTGGTGCTGACCAGCCGCCCCCTCCATCCAGCCAGCAGCCTGGCAGCAGCCCCAGCCCGGTTAGTGCTGATCAGCCGCCCCCTCCATCCGGCCAGCAGCCTGGCAGCAGCCCCAGCCCGGTAGGTGCTTACCAGCCGCCCCCTCCATCCAGACAGCAGCCTGGCAGCAGCCCCAGCCCGGTTGGTGCTGATCTGCCGCCCCCTCCATCCGGCCAACAGCCTGGCAGCAGCCCCAGCCCGGTTGGTGCTGATCAGCCGCCCCCTCCATCCAGCCAGCAGCCTGGCAGCAGCCCCAGCCCGGTTGGTGCTGATCTGCCGCCCCCTCCATCCGGCCAGCAGCCTGGCAGCAGCCCCAGCCCGGTAGGTGCTTACCAGCCGCCCCCTCCATCCAGACAGCAGCCTGGCAGCAGCCCCAGCCCGGTTGGTGCTGATCTGCCGCCCCCTCCATCCGGCCAACAGCCTGGCAGCAGCCCCAGCCCGGTTGGTGCTGATCAGCCGCCCCCTCCATCCGGCCAGCAGCCTGGCAGCAGCCCCAGCCCGGTTGGTGCTGATCTGCCGCCCCCTCCATCCGGCCAGCAGCCTGGCAGCAGCCCCAGCCCGGTTGGTGCTGATCTGCCGCCCCCTCCATCCAGCCAGCAGCCTGGCAGCAGCCCCAGCCCGGTTGGTGCTGATCAGCCGCCCCCTCCATCCGGCCAGCAGCCTGGCAGCAGCCCCAGCCCGGTTGGTGCTGATCAGCCGCCCCATCCATCCGGCCAGCAGCCTGGCAGCAGCCCCAGCCCGGTTGGTGCTGATCTGCCGCCCCCTCCATCCGGCCAGCAGCCTGGCAGCAGCCCCAGCCCGGTTGGTGCTGATCAGCCGCCCCCTCCATCCGGCCAGCAGCCTGGCAGCAGCCCCAGCCCGGTTGGTGCTGATCAGCCGCCCCCTCCATCCGGCCAGCAGCCTGGCAGCAGCCCCAGCCCGGTTGGTGCTGATCAGCCGCCCCCTCCATCCGGCCAGCAGCCTGGCAGCAGCCCCAGCCCGGTTGGTGCTGATCTGCCGCCCCCTACATCCGGCCAGCAGCCTGGCAGCAGCCCCAGCCCGGTTGGTGCTGATCAGCCGCCCCCTCCATCCAGCCAGCAGCCTGGCAGCAGCCCCAGCCCGGTTGGTGCTGATCAGCCGCCCCCTCCATCTGGCCAGCAGCCTGGCAGCAGCCCCAGCCCGGTTGGTGCTGATCTGCCGCCCCCTCCATCCGGCCAGCAGCCTGGCAGCAGCCCCAGCCCGGTTGGTGCTGATCAGCCGCCCCCTCCATCCGGCCAGCAGCCTGGCAGCAGCCCCAGCCCGGTTGGTGCTGATCAGCCGCCCCCTCCATCCGGCCAGCAGCCTGGCAGCAGCCCCAGCCCGGTTGGTGCTGATCAGCCGCCCCCTCCATCCGGCCAGCAGCCTGGCAGCAGCCCCAGCCCGGTTGGTGCTGATCAGCCGCCCCCTCCATCCGGCCAGCAGCCTGGCAGCAGCCCCAGCCCGGTTGGTGCTGATCTGCCGCCCCCTCCATCCAGCCAGCAGCCTGGCAGCAGCCCCAGCCCGGTTGGTGCTGACCAGCCGCCCCCTCCATCAGGCCAGCAGCCTGGCAGCAGCCCCAGCCCGGTTGGTGCTGATCAGCCGCCCCCTCCATCCAGCCAGCAGCCTGGCAGCAGCCCCAGCCCGGTTGGTGCTGATCTGCCGCCCCCTCCATCCAGCCAGCAGCCTGGCAGCAGCCCCAGCCCGGTTGGTGCTGATCAGCCGCCCCCTCCATCCAGCCAGCAGCCTGGCAGCAGCCCCAGCCCGGTTGGTGCTGACCAGCCGCCCCCTCCATCCGGCCAGCAGCCTGGCAGCAGCCCCAGCCCGGTTGGTGCTGATCAGCCGCCCCCTCCATCCAGCCAGCAGCCTGGCAGCAGCCCCAGCCCGGTTGGTGCTGCCCAGCCGCCCCCTCCATCCAGCCAGCAGCCTGGCAGCAGCCCCAGCCCGGTTGGTGGTGATCTGCCGCCCCCTCCATCCGGCCAGCAGCCTGGCAGCAGCCCCAGCCCGGTTGGTGCTGATCAGCCGCCCCCTCCATCCGGCCAGCAGCCTGGCAGCAGCCCCAGCCCGGTTGGTGCTGCCCAGCCGCCCCCTACATCCGGCCAGCAGCCTGGCAGCAGCCCCAGCCCGGTTGGTGCTGCCCAGCCGCCCCCTCCATCCGGCCAGCAGCCTGGCAGCAGCCCCAGCCCGGTTGGTGCTGATCAGCCGCCCCCTCCGTCCGGCCAGCAGCCTGGCAGCAGCCCCAGCCCGGTTGGTGGTGATCTGCCGCCCCCTCCATCCAGCCAGCAGCCTGGCAGCAGCCCCAGCCCGGTTGGTGCTGATCAGCCGCCCCCTCCATCCGGCCAGCAGCCTGGCAGCAGCCCCAGCAGCCCGGATGGTGCTGACCAGCCGCCCCCTCCATCCAGACAGCAGCCTGGCAGCAGCCCCAGCCCGGTTGGTGCTGACCAGCCGCCCCCTCCATCCGGCCAGCAGCCTGGCAGCAGCCCCAGCCCGGTTGGTGCTGATCAGCCGCCCCCTCCATCCGGCCAACAGCCTGGCAGCAGCCCCAGCCCGGTTGGTGCTGATCTGCCGCCCCCTCCATCCAGCCAGCAGCCTGGCAGCAGCCCCAGCCCGGTTGGTGCTGACCAGCCGCCCCCTCCATCCAGCCAGCAGCCTGGCAGCAGCCCCAGCCCGGTTGGTGCTGACCAGCCGCCCCCTCCATCCGGCCAGCAGCCTGGCAGCAGCCCCAGCCCGGTTGGTGCTGATCAGCCGCCCCCTCCATCCAGCCAGCAGCCTGGCAGCAGCCCCAGCCCGGTTGGTGCTGCCCAGCCGCCCCCTCCATCCAGCCAGCAGCCTGGCAGCAGCCCCAGCCCGGTTGGTGGTGATCTGCCGCCCCCTCCATCCGGCCAGCAGCCTGGCAGCAGCCCCAGCCCGGTTGGTGCTGATCAGCCGCCCCCTCCATCCGGCCAGCAGCCTGGCAGCAGCCCCAGCCCGGTTGGTGCTGCCCAGCCGCCCCCTACATCCGGCCAGCAGCCTGGCAGCAGCCCCAGCCCGGTTGGTGCTGCCCAGCCGCCCCCTCCATCCGGCCAGCAGCCTGGCAGCAGCCCCAGCCCGGTTGGTGCTGATCAGCCGCCCCCTCCGTCCGGCCAGCAGCCTGGCAGCAGCCCCAGCCCGGTTGGTGGTGATCTGCCGCCCCCTCCATCCAGCCAGCAGCCTGGCAGCAGCCCCAGCCCGGTTGGTGCTGATCAGCCGCCCCCTCCATCCGGCCAGCAGCCTGGCAGCAGCCCCAGCAGCCCGGATGGTGCTGACCAGCCGCCCCCTCCATCCAGACAGCAGCCTGGCAGCAGCCCCAGCCCGGTTGGTGCTGACCAGCCGCCCCCTCCATCCGGCCAGCAGCCTGGCAGCAGCCCCAGCCCGGTTGGTGCTGATCAGCCGCCCCCTCCATCCGGCCAACAGCCTGGCAGCAGCCCCAGCCCGGTTGGTGCTGATCTGCCGCCCCCTCCATCCAGCCAGCAGCCTGGCAGCAGCCCCAGCCCGGTTGGTGCTGATCAGCCGCCCCCTCCATCCGGCCAGCAGCCTGGCAGCAGCCCCAGCCCGGTTGGTGCTGATCAGCCGCCCCCTCCAGCCGGCCAGCAGCCTGGCAGCAGCCCCAGCCCGGTTGGTGCTGATCTGCCGCCCCCTCCATCCAGCCAGCAGCCTGGCAGCAGCCCCAGCCCGGTTGGTGCTGATCTGCCGCCCCCTCCATCCGGCCAGCAGCCTGGCAGCAGCCCCAGCCCGGTAGGTGCTGATCAGCTGCCCCCTCCATCCGGCCAGCAGCCTGGCAGCAGCCCCAGCCCGGTAGGTGCTGATCAGCCGCCCCCTCCATCCGGCCAGCAGCCTGGCAGCAGCCCGAGCCCGGTAGGTGCTGATCAGCCGCCCCCTCCATCCAGACAGCAGCCTGGCAGCAGCCCCAGCCCGGTTGGTGCTGATCAGCCGCCCCCTCCATCCGGCCAGCAGCCTGGCAGCAGCCCCAGCCCGGTGGCTGCTGATCTGCCGCCCCCTCCATCCGGCCAGCAGCCTGGCAGCAGCCCCAGCCCGGTAGGTGCTGATCAGCCGCCCCCTCCATCCGGCCAGCAGCCTGGCAGCAGCCCCAGCCCGGTAGGTGCTGATCAGCCGCCCCCTCCATCCGGCCAGCAGCCTGGCAGCAGCCCCAGCCCGGTTGGTGCTGATCTGCCGCCCCCTCCATCCGGCCAACAGCCTGGCAGCAGCCCCAGCCCGGTTGGTGCTGATCAGCCGCCCCCTCCATCCGGCCAGCAGCCTGGCAGCAGCCCCAGCCCGGTTGGTGCTGATCTGCCGCCCCCTCCATCCGGCCAGCAGCCTGGCAGCAGCCCCAGCCCGGTTGGTGCTGATCAGCCGCCCCCTCCATCCGGCCAGCAGCCTGGCAGCAGCCCCAGCCCGGTTGGTGCTGATCTGCCGCCCCCTCCATCCAGCCAGCAGCCTGGCAGCAGCCCCAGCCCGGTTGGTGCTGATCTGCCGCCCCCTCCATCCAGCCAGCAGCCTGGCAGCAGCCCCAGCCCGGTTGGTGCTGACCAGCCGCCCCCTCCATCCAGCCAGCAGCCTGGCAGCAGCCCCAGCCCGGTTGGTGCTGACCAGCCGCCCCCTCCATCCGGCCAGCAGCCTGGCAGCAGCCCCAGCCCGGTTGGTGCTGATCTGCCGCCCCCTCCATCCAGCCAGCAGCCTGGTAGCAGCCCCAGCCCGGTTGGTGCTGACCAGCCGCCCCCTCCATCCAGCCAGCAGCCTGGCAGCAGCCCCAGCCCGGTTGGTGCTGATCAGCCGCCCCCTCCATCCGGCCAGCAGCCTGGCAGCAGCCCCAGCCCGGTTGGTGCTGATCAGCCGCCCCCTCCATCCGGCCAGCAGCCTGGCAGCAGCCCCAGCCCGGTTGGTGCTGATCAGCCGCCCCCTCCATCCGGCCAACAGCCTGGCAGCAGCCCCAGCCCGGTTGGTGCTGACCAGCCGCCCCCTCCATCCGGCCAGCAGCCTGGCAGCAGCCCCAGCCCGGTTGGTGCTGATCAGCCGCCCCCTCCATCCGGCCAACAGCCTGGCAGCAGCCCCAGCCCGGTTGGTGCTGATCAGCCGCCCCCTCCATCCGGCCAGCAGCCTGGCAGCAGCCCCAGCCCGGCTGGTGCTGACCAGCCGCCCCCTCCATCCGGCCAGCAGCCTGGCAGCAGCCCCAGCAGCCCGGATGGTGCTGATCAGCCGCCCCCTCCATCCGGCCAGCAGCCTGGCAGCAGCCCCAGCCCGGTAGGTGCTGACCAGCCGCCCCCTCCATCCAGACAGCAGCCTGGCAGCAGCCCCAGCAGCCCGGTGGGTGCTGACCAGCCGCCCCCTCCATCCGGCCCGCAGCCTGGCAGCAGCCCCAGCCCGGTTGGTGCTGACCAGCCGCCCCCTCCATCCGGCCAGCAGCCTGGCAGCAGCCCCAGCCCGGTTGGTGCTGACCAGCCGCCCCCTCCATCCGGCCAGCAGCCTGGCAGCAGCCCCAGCCCGGTTGGTGCTGACCAGCCCCCCCCTCCATCCAGCCAGCAGCCTGGCAGCAGCCCCAGCCCGGTTGGTGCTGGTCAGCCGCCCCCTACATCCGGCCAGCAGCCTGGCAGCAGCCCCAGCCCGGTTGGTGCTGGTCAGCCGCCCCCTCCATCCGGTCAGCAGCCGGGCAGCAGCCCCAGCCC
Organism: Pleodorina starrii; assembly: GCA_030267565.1. NCBI lineage: Eukaryota > Viridiplantae > Chlorophyta > Chlorophyceae > Chlamydomonadales > Volvocaceae > Pleodorina > Pleodorina starrii. The sequence continues at coordinate 2,315,964 of BRXU01000003.1, forward strand.
GGTTGGTGCTGACCAGCCGCCCCCTCCATCCAGCCAGCAGCCTGGCAGCAGCCCCAGCCCGGTTGGTGCTGCCCAGCCGCCCCCTCCATCCGGCCAGCAGCCTGGCAGCAGCCCCAGCCCGGTTGGTGCTGATCTGCCGCCCCCTCCATCCGGCCAGCAGCCTGGCAGCAGCCCCAGCCCGGTTGGTGCTGATCAGCCGCCCCCTCCATCCGGCCAGCAGCCTGGCAGCAGCCCCAGCCCGGCTGGTGCTGACCAGCCGCCCCCTCCATCCGGCCAGCAGCCTGGCAGCAGCCCCAGCAGCCCGGTTGGTGCTGCCCAGCCGCCCCCTCCATCCGGCCAGCAGCCTGGCAGCAGCCCCAGCCCGGTTGGTGCTGCCCAGCCGCCCCCTCCATCCAGCCAGCAGCCTGGCAGCAGCCCCAGCCCGGTTGGTGCTGATCTGCCGCCCCCTCCATCCGGCCAGCAGCCTGGCAGCAGCCCCAGCCCGGTTGGTGCTGATCAGCCGCCCCCTCCATCCGGCCAACAGCCTGGCAGCAGCCCCAGCCCGGCTGGTGCTGATCAGCCGCCCCCTCCATCCAGCCAGCAGCCTGGCAGCAGCCCCAGCCCGGTTGGTGCTGACCAGCCGCCCCCTCCATCCGGCCAGCAGCCTGGCAGCAGCCCCAGCCCGGTTGGTGCTGATCAGCCGCCCCCTCCATCCGGCCAGCAGCCTGGCAGCAGCCCCAGCCCGGTAGGTGCTGATCAGCCGCCCCCTCCATCCGGCCAGCAGCCTGGCAGCAGCCCCAGCCCGGTTGGTGCTGATCAGCCGCCCCCTCCATCCGGCCAGCAGCCTGGCAGCAGCCCCAGCCCGGTTGGTGCTGATCAGCCGCCGCCTCCATCCGGCCAGCAGCCTGGCAGCAGCCCCAGCAGCCCGGTTGGTGCTGCCCAGCCGCCACTTCCATCCGGCCAGCAGCCTGGCAGCAGCCCCAGCCCGGTTGGTGCTGCCCAGCCGCCCCCTCCATCCAGACAGCAGCCTGGCAGCAGCCCCAGCCCGGTTGGTGCTGATCTGCCGCCCCCTACATCCGGCCAACAGCCTGGCAGCAGCCCCAGCCCGGTTGGTGCTGATCAGCCGCCCCCTCCATCCGGCCAACAGCCTGGCAGCAGCCCCAGCCCGGTAGGTGCTGATCAGCCGCCCCCTCCATCCGGCCAGCAGCCTGGCAGCAGCCCCAGCCCGGTTGGTGCTGATCAGCCGCCCCCTCCATCCGGCCAGCAGCCTGGCAGCAGCCCCAGCCCGGCTGGTGCTGACCAGCCGCCCCCTCCATCCGGCCAGCAGCCTGGCAGCAGCCCCAGCAGCCCGGTTGGTGCTGACCAGCCGCCCCCTCCATCCGGCCAACAGCCTGGCAGCAGCCCCAGCCCGGTTGGTGCTGACCAGCCGCCCCCTTCATCCGGCCAGCAGCCTGGCAGCAGCCCCAGCAGCCCGGTTGGTGCTGATCAGCCGCCCCCTCCATCCAGCCAGCAGCCTGGCAGCAGCCCCAGCCCGGTTGGTGCTGATCAGCCGCCCCCTCCATCCGGCCAGCAGCCTGGCAGCAGCCCCAGCCCGGTTGGTGCTGACCAGCCGCCCCCTCCATCCGGCCAGCAGCCTGGCAGCAGCCCCAGCCCGGTTGGTGCTGATCAGCCGCCCCCTCCATCCGGCCAACAGCCTGGCAGCAGCCCCAGCCCGGTTGGTGCTGACCAGCTGCCCCCTCCATCCGGCCAGCAGCCTGGCAGCAGCCCCAGCAGCCCGGTTGGTGCTGATCTGCCGCCCCCTCCATCCGGCCAACAGCCTGGCAGCAGCCCCAGCCCGGTTGGTGCTGATCAGCCGCCCCCTCCATCCGGCCAGCAGCCTGGCAGCAGCCCCAGCCCGGTTGGTGCTGACCAGCCGCCCCCTCCATCCGGCCAGCAGCCTGGCAGCAGCCCCAGCCCGGTTGGTGCTGATCAGCCGCCCCCTCCATCCGGCCAGCAGCCTGGCAGCAGCCCCAGCCCGGTTGGTGCTGATCAGCCGCCCCCTCCATCCGGCCAGCAGCCTGGCAGCAGCCCCAGCCCGGTGGCTGCTGACCAGCCGCCCCCTACATCCGGCCAGCAGCCTGGCAGCAGCCCCAGCCCGGTGGCTGCTGATCTGCCGCCCCCTCCATCCGGCCAGCAGCCTGGCAGCAGCCCCAGCCCGGTTGGTGCTGATCAGCCGCCCCCTCCATCCGGCCAGCAGCCTGGCAGCAGCCCCAGCCCGGTTGGTGCTGATCAGCCGCCCCCTCCATCCGGCCAGCAGCCTGGCAGCAGCCCCAGCCCGGTTGGTGCTGATCAGCCGCCCCCTCCATCCGGCCAGCAGCCTGGCAGCAGCCCCAGCCCGGTTGGTGCTGATCTGCCGCCCCCTCCATCCGGCCAGCAGCCTGGCAGCAGCCCCAGCAGCCCGGTTGGTGCTGACCAGCCGCCCCCTCCATCCGGCCAACAGCCTGGCAGCAGCCCCAGCCCGGTTGGTGCTGACCAGCCGCCCCCTTCATCCGGCCAGCAGCCTGGCAGCAGCCCCAGCAGCCCGGTTGGTGCTGATCAGCCGCCCCCTCCATCCAGCCAGCAGCCTGGCAGCAGCCCCAGCCCGGTTGGTGCTGATCAGCCGCCCCCTCCATCCGGCCAGCAGCCTGGCAGCAGCCCCAGCCCGGTTGGTGCTGACCAGCCGCCCCCTCCATCCGGCCAGCAGCCTGGCAGCAGCCCCAGCCCGGTTGGTGCTGATCAGCCGCCCCCTCCATCCGGCCAACAGCCTGGCAGCAGCCCCAGCCCGGTTGGTGCTGATCTGCCGCCCCCTCCATCCGGCCAGCAGCCTGGCAGCAGCCCCAGCCCGGTTGGTGCTGACCAGCTGCCCCCTCCATCCGGCCAGCAGCCTGGCAGCAGCCCCAGCAGCCCGGTTGGTGCTGATCTGCCGCCCCCTCCATCCGGCCAACAGCCTGGCAGCAGCCCCAGCCCGGTTGGTGCTGATCAGCCGCCCCCTCCATCCGGCCAGCAGCCTGGCAGCAGCCCCAGCCCGGTTGGTGCTGACCAGCCGCCCCCTCCATCCGGCCAGCAGCCTGGCAGCAGCCCCAGCCCGGTTGGTGCTGATCTGCCGCCCCCTCCATCCGGCCAGCAGCCTGGCAGCAGCCCCAGCCCGGTTGGTGCTGATCAGCCGCCCCCTCCATCCGGCCAGCAGCCTGGCAGCAGCCCCAGCCCGGTTGGTGCTGATCAGCCGCCCCCTCCATCCGGCCAGCAGCCTGGCAGCAGCCCCAGCCCGGTTGGTGCTGATCAGCCGCCCCCTCCATCCGGCCAGCAGCCTGGCAGCAGCCCCAGCCCGGTTGGTGCTGATCTGCCGCCCCCTACATCCGGCCAGCAGCCTGGCAGCAGCCCCAGCCCGGTTGGTGCTGATCAGCCGCCCCCTCCATCCAGCCAGCAGCCTGGCAGCAGCCCCAGCCCGGTTGGTGCTGATCAGCCGCCCCCTCCATCCGGCCAGCAGCCTGGCAGCAGCCCCAGCCCGGTTGGTGCTGACCAGCCGCCCCCTCCATCCGGCCAGCAGCCTGGCAGCAGCCCCAGCCCGGTTGGTGCTGATCAGCCGCCCCCTCCATCCGGCCAGCAGCCTGGCAGCAGCCCCAGCCCGGTTGGTGCTGATCAGCCGCCCCCTCCATCCGGCCAGCAGCCTGGCAGCAGCCCCAGCCCGGTTGGTGCTGATCAGCCGCCGCCTCCATCCGGCCAGCAGCCTGGCAGCAGCCCCAGCCCGGTTGGTGCTGATCTGCCGCCCCCTCCATCCGGCCAGCAGCCTGGCAGCAGCCCCAGCCCGGTTGGTGCTGATCAGCCGCCCCCTCCATCCGGCCAGCAGCCTGGCAGCAGCCCCAGCCCGGTTGGTGCTGATCAGCCGCCGCCTCCATCCGGCCAGCAGCCTGGCAGCAGCCCCAGCCCGGTTGGTGCTGATCAGCCGCCCCCTCCATCCGGCCAGCAGCCTGGCAGCAGCCCCAGCCCGGTTGGTGCTGATCAGCCGCCGCCTCCATCCGGCCAGCAGCCTGGCAGCAGCCCCAGCCCGGTTGGTGCTGATCTGCCGCCCCCTCCATCCGGCCAGCAGCCTGGCAGCAGCCCCAGCCCGGTTGGTGCTGATCAGCCGCCCCCTCCATCCGGCCAGCAGCCTGGCAGCAGCCCCAGCCCGGTTGGTGCTGATCAGCCGCCGCCTCCATCCGGCCAGCAGCCTGGCAGCAGCCCCAGCCCGGTTGGTGCTGATCAGCCGCCCCCTCCATCCGGCCAGCAGCCTGGCAGCAGCCCCAGCCCGGTTGGTGCTGATCAGCCGCCCCCTCCATCCGGCCAGCAGCCTGGCAGCAGCCCCAGCCCGGTTGGTGCTGATCAGCCGCCGCCTCCATCCGGCCAGCAGCCTGGCAGCAGCCCCAGCCCGGTTGGTGCTGATCTGCCGCCCCCTCCATCCGGCCAGCAGCCTGGCAGCAGCCCCAGCCCGGTTGGTGCTGATCAGCCGCCCCCTCCATCCGGCCAGCAGCCTGGCAGCAGCCCCAGCCCGGTTGGTGCTGATCAGCCGCCGCCTCCATCCGGCCAGCAGCCTGGCAGCAGCCCCAGCCCGGTTGGTGCTGATCAGCCGCCCCCTCCATCCGGCCAGCAGCCTGGCAGCAGCCCCAGCCCGGTTGGTGCTGATCAGCCGCCGCCTCCATCCGGCCAGCAGCCTGGCAGCAGCCCCAGCCCGGTTGGTGCTGATCTGCCGCCCCCTCCATCCGGCCAGCAGCCTGGCAGCAGCCCCAGCCCGGTTGGTGCTGATCAGCCGCCCCCTCCATCCGGCCAGCAGCCTGGCAGCAGCCCCAGCCCGGTTGGTGCTGATCAGCCGCCGCCTCCATCCGGCCAGCAGCCTGGCAGCAGCCCCAGCCCGGTTGGTGCTGATCAGCCGCCCCCTCCATCCGGCCAGCAGCCTGGCAGCAGCCCCAGCCCGGTTGGTGCTGATCAGCCGCCGCCTCCATCCGGCCAGCAGCCTCCCAGCCCTATTGAACCTACTGCTGATGTACGACCCCCTTCAAGGGACATGCCAATCATACCACAGCACCCACTTATGCCATCTGAAATAATCCAGCCAACATCTCCTCCACCAAGGCGCCCACCAAGGATTCCGGGTCCTACCCGATTCCCATCACCTCCTGGTCAAACCCTAAGCCCAAGTCCAAACATAATTTCAGAACCACCTGTCATACCCGACAGTGAGCCAGGGACCAGCCCAAGCCCATCAGGCGTGCCCCAGCCGCCTCCATCACCAGGACTTCAGCCAGCAGGGACCAGCCCCCGGCCACCAGTCACTGCCCAATTTCTTCCGCCACAAGGGCAGGCGCCAGCCACCAGCCCCAGTCCTTTCCAGATGCGATCTGATATCCCACCACCATTGGATAAGACGTACCCTACGACCCCACCACGGAAGCCAGCACCATTCTTCCCCCTGGCACGCCAGCCTCCTCTCCTGCCCTCACCAGGCGAATCGCAGCCCCCTCTACCCCCTCCCCCACCTTCCGTCCTGCCACCGGGCGCATTCATTCCGGTGCCCATACCCAATGACATTGTATCGTGGGACGACGCTGGTTACGACATGTCCGTGTACGACAGCTTCCAGAATGAGACACACATCACGGTGTCGTACCTCGTATCCGCCTCGGAATTCGCGCCGGTGATGCGTGGGTGGAGCCTCATTGCAGATCCGGCCTCACTGGACACAGGTCTCCTCATCGATAGTGTAACCGCCACGAGAATTACGGCAGATGGTCGTACCATTTCCGTACAACCCATTCCGTACACGCACTCCCAGCTGCCGACGGTTACCGTCCTAGACGATATCGTCGCCGGCGCATCCATATTCTACACGCTCATGTTCCCCAGGGCCGTCACCGCTGCCGTCGCTGCCGCCGGCGGCGGACAGCTGCCGTACCACCGCCACCACCGCCACCGGCGGCGTCTGTCGGAGTCAGGCCCCCTCGGCACCGGGGCCAGCGTCGTTGTGTGGAGCAATGACGCCGCATCCAGCACCGCCCTACCGACCGACCTGACAGGGCCGGGCAGCGCGGCACTGGCCGACGGCGTCGAGACCTGTACGGCGGCGGCACCACAGTCCGCAGACACCGATCTGTCACTCTTTGGGCCGCACCAATGCCTCACGGCGGCCGTCGACCGCACCTTCTCCCCCGCCGCCAACCGCACCGTCATCACTGTACGCCTGCACGCCAACGACACTTCAACCGCCACAACAGCAACCGCCACAACCGCCGCCGCCTCGGTCAACTGCTCCGCCTGGCTGTCCGCCCTGCCGAAGCCTGCATTCCTGCGGTTGCTGCTTGCGCCGGCTGCCGCTGCGGAGCTGGCGGCGGCGCCGCCGATGTCCGCCGCCACGCCGTCCCGGTCGCCGCTGGGCACGTTTGTACAGGGCGGCAGTGCGTTGGTGCTGCCGCGCGGCTCGCTGCGGCCGGGGCGCTACTCGGACGTCGCGATGTCGTTCGCGCTGCCGGGCGTGATTACGATGGCGGATGTGTGCGCGGAGGGCGCGCTGACGGGTCAGGTGCCGGACACGTGCGCCTTGCAGCTCGTTACGACGGATGTGTGCGAGGCGGATGCGGTGGGGCCCGTTGCCGCAGCGGCGCCGGTGGGCGGCGCACCGGCGGTGAACCTGCCGCCGCCGCCGGTGGTCACGTTGCAAAGCAATGACGGCAACGGCGGCGGAGCCGGGTCGGGCGACAGCGTCTTGCGGGCCGCAACGAGCAGTCGGCTGACGAACAGCCAGGTAGGTGACGTGCGTGGGCCGGCGTGCCGGAGCCCGGAGGTCCGCGTCGGGGTGGGTGCAACGCCCCCAGCCTGTTGTGGAAGGATTCCGTCCCTCGTGCGCTCGCTTGACCGCTGCGCGGGCACCTTTTTTGTGGGGTAGAACGCTTACGGGGTTACGGCTTGTGCGAAAGAAAGGAATTGTTTGTTGCGCCATTGCTTGTGTGATGTGCAGCGAGCAGGGTTTGGATTGTCTTTGGGGGAAGAACGCCGCCGCGGACGAGACGTGACGTGACGTGATGTGACGTGACGTCATGTGCGTGTAGCCGCTTACGCACACTGTCACCGCAACTTACCCTCTCCCTTCTTCACCACCACCGCCTTCCCTACTTCTTTCCCCCCCTACCCAACCGGACTCCTCCCAGATCGCAATCATCGTCTGCCTGGTGGGCGGTTTCGTCATTGTGGCCGTAATAGCCGCCATCCTCGTCGTACACCACCACCGCAAGCGCTGGGCGGTGGAGAACGCCGACGAGGCGGCCGCCGACACCAACAACGCCTTCGCGATGCCCGAGGATGGCGGCGACGGCAGCGGCCGCCACGTCATACGCGTCACAGTCGACGCGCGCAGCGCCTCGACGTCGGCGGCGGCGGCGGCGGCAGCGACGCCGGCGGCGGCAGCGACGCCGGCGGAGCTGGAGTCGGCGGCGGCGCCGGACTCGGTGGCGAGGTCGAGCCCTCAGGAGCTCAGCGCCGTGGGGGTGGTGGTAGCGGGACAGGTGGCGGTGGAGGTGGCGGCGGATCCCGGGGCCGACGGCTCCGCCGCAGAGCTCGGGTCGCTGATGCTGCGGCCGCCGCCTTCGGGACTCTTGGACCAGCCAGTGCCTAATCCCCTGTTCGAGTTCCGTGCGGCTGTGGCGCCGGCGGCGGCGGCGTCGCCGTCGGACTCTGCTGCAGCGACGGAGCCGGCGGCGGCGCCTTCCGCACCGCTTGCCGAAGGCGCGGGCCCGGCGGTGGAGAGCCGGGCGGAGGTGAAGGCGGAGGTGGAGGCAGCGCAGTCGGCTGCCCGGGCGCGATTGGCGGCATCAGTGGACGAGCCACTTGTCTCCACACCCCCGGAGGCAGCCCCCGCCACAGACGCAACCCCGGAGCCAGGAACGGAGCCGAAGCCGGAGCTAACAGCGGCACCTGAACAAGTGTCGGACGCGGACGCTAAGCCTGCTCCGAAATCGGATTCAAGCCCAGCGGTGGTAGCACCGCCGGCGTCGGCAGCACCGGCGCTGGCGCCTTTGGCGCCATGAGAGAGGGAGCAGGTTTGCCACATATGGGGCCCGCGTGCGGGGCTCCATATGCAGGACCGGGTTTGGTGCGGTGGTGTGTTGGTGTGTTGGTCTTGGCGTGGCCTCGTTGATGAAGAGCCACGGGCGTAGGGAGGAAGGCCGAAGCGTTTGTGGCTGCGGGGGAAGGGACGCAGGTGCGGGCGCCGTCTCGCAGTGTCGTGGCGGCTGAGAGTCCACCGCTCGCGCCGCAATTGCCGCGGCGGGTTTTATTACTGAGGCCGACTCTGGGCGCGCTGAGAACTATGTGTTGGCCCGGTAGTTGGCCCGCAAAGTGCGCAATGTGCGTAAAGTGTTTTGTTAAAGTAGTGTGTGTATGTGTGTGTGTGAAGAGTGATGAGTGTCTGTGTGAAGAGTGATGCGTGCGCTGCGCGGTGCGTAACTGGCGTGTGCGTGTATGCTTGTACGTGTGTGAGGGAGCACCCCTTGCACACCGAAGGTAGGTTGCCGGGGGGGCCGCGCGAGTGCGCCCGAGGAGGGAACCAATTTATATGGCTGTTTCACACTGTGTTGCTTTTATCAATAACCCTGCCATTTGCGCGGGCTGATCTTATATATGGTAGCTCGGCAGCCGCAGTACGCCGGGCCTACCAATGGTATAATCGCAATTTGGGGTGGGGCAGACTTTAGCCGTCGGCGTCATTGAAATGGGACTTGGGTGCCACATGTACGGCAGCCAGTGCTCAAAAAGGAAATTTTCGATGCCGTACATGCTTGCGTGCGCGAGTCAGCCTTTAACACCTTCGCGTACCATCGGAGGCAGGATGGGGACCGCTCGGTTGGTTGGTCGGTTGGTTGGTTGGTTGTTACGTTGATCAGTCGGTTACGCCTGCGCCGTGTCGGTTGCAGCAGTTGGCTCAATCAGGTCGACTGCTTGTCGGTATAGCACGTGTCACTCGCTCCGATAGCGCTCTCGTGCGTGATTTGGGCTTATGGACGTGATTCCTTCGCCTTGATAAAAACCCAAAGTGCGGTCACCGGGGGTTTGGAGCCTGCGGCGGGGTCTGCCGTTCACACGGGACTGGGAGTGGAGCTCAAAGCGGCTTTCGACGGGCGGGTTAGGGGCGAGTGATGGGCTTGAGGGAAAGTGGGGTAAGTGGTACGACACCCAAGTGAAGTGGGGAGGGCTGCCTCGCGGCCGGACGGCCGTGCGCTTTGCGGGCCCATCGTGTTGTCGCTCTGATAGACCCACGGGTCAATAGACCAGAGGCAACACGGAGCCTCAAGCCGGTGAGATGCGTCGTGCATGACCCACGGATCAATGCATTGTATGCGATGTATGTGGCCCATCGGCCGCTACTGCAGCGTTTGATCCCAGGGGCGCCACACCCGTGCCCGGAATAAGTGTACGGCGATCCCGATCCCGATCCCGATCCCGGGCGTGATCAGTACTGGACTGGTCGGACTACTGGTCGTGTCTCGTATTCTGGTGGTGCTCACATTCCCAGATTGACTGGGGGGCCCATAACCCCATTGCGCGCCGGGTGGGGAGTGTGTTAGATGCGTGCCGAATAGGTGCCTGTTGGCGCACACGGCAAATCGAAGCCGCGGTGTGGCCACGTGCGCATGCACGGAGCTGGCAGATCCCACCTCCCCACGTGCCCGCATGCCGCTTGAGGATGGGAGTGAGGGTGGCGGCGATGGGTGGTGGGCGATGGCCGCATTGGGTTGGGTCTTGGGAGCGGCAGGGAGGTGGACCAACCACGAGGGACGAAGCCTCTTACAGCAGAGAGATTGACGGCAGGGTGCGTTTGCGTTGTTGACGGCGGGAGGCCACGAGCCCTTCTCCCTCGCACGGGAGCGGATGGGAGCACCGCGAAGTGCACCCCGCGCATGACGAAGTGGTGTGCGAAGACGGGGCGAACAAGGATGTGAAGACGGCGGGGCGGGGCGAACAAGCAAGGAGGCGGCAGTGGGAGCGTTGAGAGAAGGTACATCCAAAGAGGCATGGATGGAGCGCTTTGGCAAGATGACCTTTACGGCAGTTGCTGCGTTGCGTTGCTGCCTCGCCTGGTGTTGCGCGGTGTTTCGTGTCTGCGTGGTTGCGTGTCTAGTTGCGTTCCGTAGTGCAAAGGTACGGCCTTGTTTGACCGTTGCTGAGGCTGCCAACGGCCTTGCTTTCCATATAATCCGGACACTGCCGCGGTTTAGCCCTATATGACATCTTAAACAGAAGAGATGGGGGTTGGGCCCCGACCCTGCGTGGGGCGATGATGCCGTCGGGCGCCCGCTGACCGCGAGGTTGGCTGAGTGCTCCAGCTCATTCCGTGGCTCCAGGGAAGGACGACACGTGATTCCAGGGAAGATTCGCGCAAGGCACTGCCGCCTTGGCTGACGGCTAAGCCGCCGCCAGCGGCAGCCGCCGCCGGTCACTGGGTCGTTAGGGATTACGATGTCTCGGCAGGTGGTATTCGGGGACGTGTTTCCTAACAAACGCCCCAGCGTGAACTCGGCCAGACATGCCATGCAGCGGCGGCAGTGCGTATGATGATCACATTCTATCACATTATGCCCGTCTATTGCTGGCCGCGAGCGAACGCTTGCGGTCCGGCGTACTGCAGGTCTGCAGCTGATGGGGTATTGGCATGAGCGGCTTGCCGCTGGCGCGATGGTGGGTCCTACTAGTAGTTCCTGGGCAGCTCTCGCTGTTCCTGGGCTCCTTACGTCATGTCGCCAAGTCTAAGACCTAAGACCCGAAGCCGCACGGCGGTGCCGGACGGAGTGGTTACTGACGTCATCAGTAACTGTTCGGCGTGAGTTTATCGAGGGCACGTGCGTGTTGACGTTCGACAGTAGTCTGCCCCCCAATACCCTTGTCGTGGACGGTCTCCGGGCTCCACGAGAACGGTGTGAGCACGCAGTATCGAAGACCTACCTGTAACTGCATATGAATTACTTCGTCGGTTTCCAGAGGCAGGACAGGATCTCCTTTGAAGAGAGCGGCCATTTCTGTCACTCGCTCGTCGCTCTATCGCTCAATTCGTGGTAGCGATGTTCGCCATCCGTCACATGGTGCCAATTTTGGCCGTTGCCACATAACTGAACGATCAGATGGTTGCAAACCGCAAGCGACGGGCCGCAAGCGACGGGCCGCCCAGGCCCGCAAGCGACGGGCCGCCCAGGCCCAGACCCAGGTTGTAGCTGAGGCGTTCGGCACGACAGACTGTACGGCACCCGCCCTGCGCTGTGTGCCGTGCAGCCCCGACACCGCACCATGCATCTCGTACATGTGTAGGTACTCCGGCGGGCGCTGCCGGCGGCGGTGGCGGCGGCGGTGTCGGGCAATCAAACGGTTACCCTCGCTCGCCGGTGACCGTGTTCATCTCCACGCGCCCCTTCACCGCCGCCGCTGCGGCGGCGTCCTGAGGTACGACCATCAGCGCCAAGATCGCCAACTCCGCCAGCGCCAAAGTCACGGTGACCCCGTGGCCGCCGAAGTGTACGGCTGTGGTCGCCATCTCCAGGAGGCCAGATCCAAGAAGAATGGGCCCACCGTTGATGTGCGTGGTCGTACATGTCCCGCACGGCCGGATGCTGAGGTACACATGAAATGCCAAGCGGTGGCCTGCTGTGGGGAGGCCGGCGCAGCAGAGCGAGTGTGACGGTGGCAGCACGTAAGAGCACTGCCCACGCCATGCCGATGGTGCCGCCGCCCGCCCGCCACATCGTCTGCTTGCGGCGCCGGTGCCGTCGGTGGCGCGCCGGTGGAGGCCAGCCTAGCACATGTGCGCTGGTGGCCTGGCAGGCGAAGTAGCTGACGACGCAGACTGCCGCCGCCTCGGTTGGAGCCGGTGCGGCGGGGCCAACCCGCCACCTGGTGAGCCGGCGCCTCCATCAGGTGCGGGTACCGTATGGGCACCCACAGACGCAGCATTGGCAGGCTGTAGGCGGTGTAGGCGGCCCAGCAGGCGGCTGGGGCCGCGCGTGGGGGATGCCCCATACATGACGCCGGCGGAGGGCTAGGTGTGGCCAAACACGACAGGCAGGCGGCGGCCTCCTTCCTTTATTTGCGGTTCGGACCCAGCCAGCAGCTACGGTGCAGCAGACGAATCTTTGACCACCTGCTGGCGTGTCTGCAACATCTGGCGCAAGGCAGAGGCGACGGAGGCAAGCAAGACTGCAGGTGACGCGGCGGATGGGCGGCAGCGTGCCGGCCATCCGCCGCTTTATTAGGCACCACACCGCCCCGTAGGGCTGGGTGCGCCAGCACGGTGACGACTAGAGATGCGATGTCCACTGCAAGCAAGGGGGCCTGTGCGCGTGGGTGGGTGGTTGGGTGGGTGCGGAGGGATGTGGCTTTCACACATGTGGCGCGACGTAGCTACTTCCTAGTAAACCACTTGCTGACGCCGTGGTGTATTTAGGCAGGGCTGGGTTAAACTTTGTCAGCGAGCCCAAGCGGCCGCCGGCTTCGCAACTGCGCGCACCGCGACCGCCCGCCCACTGCCGCCAACCAGCGAATCACGGACCTCTCGGAGAAGCTGACGACGAGAATGGCGGCAGCGATTCTGCTGTAGGCCGAGTCTGGGTTTAATAATAATAATAATAATAATAATAATAATAATAATAATAATAATAATAATAATAATAATAATAATAATAATAATAATAATAATAATAATAATAATAATAATAATAATAATAATAATAATAATAATAATAATAATAATAATAATAATAATAATAATAATAATAATAATAATAATAATAATAATAATAATAATAATAATAATAATAATAATAATAATAATAATAATAATAATAATAATAATAATAATAATAATAATAATAATAATAATAATAATAATAATAATAATAATAATAATAATAATAATAATAATAATAATAATAATAATAATAATAATAATAATAATAATAATAATAATAATAATAATAATAATAATAATAATAATAATAATAATAATAATAATAAGTGTCGCTGTATGTACATGCGACGGTTCTCCAGTTCACCGTGGCAAGAAGCAAGCTACAATCAAAAGCCGCACAGGTATATCTTTTACTACACAAACGACCGAAGTTCCTTGAAGCCGGAAAAAAGGGCGCGCGGGGCCCCGTTCAATCCGTACGGGTTAAGTTGCGACGACTGCTGACGGGCGGGTAAGTGGATTGCTTGACGGTTGTTTGCAACACGAGAACGTAAACACGAGAACGTTAACAAGTGGACGCACGGAAGCACGAGAAGGATTGTGGGCGGAGCAAAACGAGGCCGATATAGTGGGCGGGCGGCCGTGAGCAAAAAAGCGCGTGCCATGCGGAAGTTTGCAGACAGTGAAGGCCAAAGACAATGCAGCTGGAAGAGCTGGACGGACAGGGTATTACGCCGCCAGGGCTTATATATGGAGCGGACGGCTGTGCATTTCCGTGCCGGCTGGACGCCGGTTGCCACCAATTGCGGCGCTGTATGTGGCCACAGCCGTATGGTCTGCCCCGCACGTCTTCTCCTCAGGTGCGTGTAGTTTGAACACACTCGAACGCACTCACTCACAGGACCCGTGCACCCGTCCCATTCCTTCGCCTACGAACACCATGCATCACCCGCCTGCACGGCCTTCAAAATTCACACCCGCACTCCTCGCACTGCAACTCATTCCCTTTTTATGGGCGGGGCGAGCCGCGGCGCCTGCCGGCGCAGCAGAGATTTTTGCACCAAGTGTTTCAGTGTGTTGTGAATCTGTTGAGGTGTGTTCATGTACCTGCCGCTTTAGTTGAAGCGGTCGACCCTGACAACAGACCTAGGTATTTCCATGAGCAGGCTAGCTGCGGTGCAGCCATTACAGTGGGGGTGCATAATTGTTGGTCTCCTGAGTCTTGAGGGGTACACTCTGAGAAAGGGGGGGGTCTAGACAGGTCTAGACTCCGTAAAATGGGGTGCCTATTCTATCTATCTCCGTAAAAGTAACCGCACTTTACGGAGGATGGTTCTCCGTAAAGTGTCTCCGTAAAGTCTCCGTAATCTCACTAGATTTCGGAGACTTTACGGAGACCCTACGGAGAGTACTTTACGGAATATAAACCGTAATTTACGGAAGAGTCGACAACCCCAAAATTGCATTACGGAGAGTCTACGTACAGCATTTTACGGAATGTAAACCACACAAGTATGCCGCACTGCAGCGATTACCAGAGAAGTCGGGCTTCTCGTCCCACGTACGTCTGTCTATGTACGTGACTCCGGTGCGACTCCGGGTGCAAATTTGGCTACACCCTTGCGGTTGTCCAGGAGCTTGGTAGGCGCTTCCTGTCCAGGTGCTCAGTTGGGAGCTACTTGTGTGTTGTTTTCCAGGAGCTTGGCAGGCGCTCCCTGTCTCCGATGCTCCATTCGCTGTCTCTCGGTGGCGGACATCTCATTCTTCCGGCCCTCGCTTTTGGGGGTGTGACATGGTTCTTTCCCGCTTCGTGCGTCGTACGTGCGGGCTTGCTTGGTGCTGGTGGGCCTTTGTGGCTTTGCTTTCTGCACCCCTTCGCGGGTGCCCCTGGGTAGGATTAACAGTCTGTTTAGCCTGTACGGCTTGCAACCGGTGTGAAAACCGGTTCCCCTTGTAATCGTCGAATCCTATGCGTATGTACGTCACGACAACAAAAGTGACCGTAGGTCCGTAGCCGTTCGTGTTCTCTTAGATGAAAAGCGCCATTTACCGACCTTGTTGTTGACATCCCAATACAATAATTACGTCCTTAAGCAGCCCAAGGAGTGCCCACACTCTTGATTCCTTGGCACGGCTCAAACAAGTACCGGTATTGCCACAGCTCATTGTAGGTTTGTCTGTAATTTTGTTTCATTGTTTTTTATATTGTATAGCGCCTTGGCCCTTTGCGGCGCGCTCATCTGTGACGTCCGCTGCCCTTTGTACGTACCGTAGGGGTACCGTTAGGATTGCTCTGCAAGCCGACTCAAAGCGCATTGCCAACGCCCATTGTCTGGCCTTACACTGCCGAACGTGCCATCTGGTGAGTCTGGTTTTATGGGCTTTGCTGCCGATACAGCGCGGGCTCCTGGCGATGGTCGTTGGCGTGCGGTCATACCCTCCTTGCGGTCAAGTCCTCCTTTCCAGCTTACCTTTATAGCATCCAGGGTCCTGGGTGACAATCATGCGTAGATAAAAGTGATCTAGGGATGTCAGGCGAGCATCCCCAATCCCCAACTACGGCGGACAGCTTGGCCGCTCGTCGGTTGGATGGGGAGTGTGCTCCTTTCTGCCTCTCGAGTAATATAGTATAATATATTGTGATGTCTTCTACCAAAGTTGTTAGGGGCAGGAAGTCCCATTCTTCGACAGCAACATGCTGAAGTTCGGTTTGCTGATGTCGTTGTTTCACGACTATTCACATTAGCAGTCTTAATCATGCCGAAGAATGGGACTTCCTCATCCCAACCACTTTGATAAAGTTACATAATAAAACTGATGCGCGAGAGACTGAAAGGAGCACACGCCCCCAGCGAACCGACTAGTGGCCAAGCCCCGCGCTCCGTCCCCAACTTTGTGCAGTTCGAGGTATTCACGCGTTTTTGTGATTTACGACGAATAGGTTTTTTGTCGCCTCTCGGCCCTATCTGAATCCTCACAACCTTGTAGCGGCGAGCGCTACCAACGTAGCCCGCCATCCTTGGTCGAACGCCTGGCAAACTGAGTCAAGCTGCAGTTATGAGGCGAAATGGCGCGTGAGAAGGAAAAGGAAGCTGTCCCTGCCTCGTCATCAGAGCACCCTCGAGCGCCGAGTTCGCTTGTGCCAGCGTCGCTCGCTCGTCCGCTTTCGTTGCGTCTAGTAGCGCTCACCGGAGCTTCTCGATCCCCCTTCCCCGCCCCACGCACCTCTCCACACCATCTCCCGCCCTGTCCTCCCTACCGTTCTAATTACCCCCCTGTCCTCCCTACCTCTCTTCCTAAACCCAGACCCAGTCACCGCCCCCAACCCCCAACCCACGCCTCAACCCAGCCATGAACGCTGACCACTTCCGGGCCGCCGCGGCCGACATGGACGACACCGCGCTGTGGGACGTCCTCCACATGGCGCTGCTCGCCTGCCGCCGCGACGACTCCACGCCCGCCGTGCGCTACTTTGAGGACGCCGTCACGGAGGCGCTGCGTTCGCTGCATCACCGGACTCAGGAGGCGCTGTGGGACGAGCTCCAGAAGCACGAGCTGGGCAAACGCACGCTGCGCGCCCTCGCCGCCGAGTACAAGCCCGCACGCATGGTGGCGTTCGAGCCCGATGACCTGCGCCGCGCGTCACTGCGATTTTGGGAGGCGCTTCAGGTTGAGGACAAGGCGCTGCGAGACGCGCTGGCGGCGTACGACTACGAGGCGGCTTCTGGGCTGCTGTCGAAGCTGAGCGCCACCTTGGCGCGGGAGGTTGTCGGCCGGCTGGTGTACATCAACTGCCCGCGGGCGAATGTGTTGGAGGCGGCGGTGGGCACCATTCAGCTCTGCAGCGTCAACGAACTCAAGGTGGGCTGGGCAGGGTTGGTGTGGGTTGGGGCAGGCCAGCAGCCGGCGGCGGCCCATATATGATTTACGATGCCACCACCCTCGGGGTCGCAGACATTATGAGCGAGCAGGGTTGGCGCAGGCTTGGCGTGCTGGTGGAATGGTGGGGTGGTGGAGTTGACATGTGACTCTGGGAAGGGCAAGGTCGAGGGTCGAGGTTAGGTGGCACGCTTTGGTGTGTGTGTAACGGCTGTGTGGGCCCACATGCGTGCGTGCGGTGTCCTGCGGGGATCGATTGCTGCCGCACATCTGGCGCATCTGATGTTGCAGGGTTGGTTCACGGGCCCCACCGATGATGATTCCGTCCGACGCTGTCGCTGCGCCGTGCTCCTTACGATGCCCTGCCTCCTCCGTGCTCCACCCTGCCTCACGTGCGATTCCCTATTACAACGCACAGATGCTCGCCAAGAAGCTGTACGACCGGCTTGACCGTACGGGCACCCTGAGCGCCGAAAACAAGGAGTTTGCCAAGATGTTGCCGCACTGCAAGACCAAGGAGGAGCTCCGGGTGGCGGTGCGGGACCTGATGCAGATGTTCAAGCGAAAGCCGGTGAGAGAGGGGTAAAGGAGGTGCCGTACGGTACGACATGAGTGCGATTTGCCATGCCGCGTCGTACTGCAAAGTGTGAGTCGCAACGGTATAGATGCCGCCTTGAAAGGCCCGGTGATTGGCGCCCCGCCCGCAGCCCCGGGGGGCTACGGCATCAGCCGGCCCTTTGCCAGCCCGTTCGACGATGGATGAGTCTCCGAGTCAGCTGGCGGGGCTTCGGCCCCGCCCGGGGAGTGGGCCCCGTGAACAAAGTGTCCGTCTGACACGTTGAGGTGTGGCAAGGCGGCGCGGAATGTACGTCCGGCTGAACAGGTTGGCTGCTGTCCACTCAATACCCCCACCCCGCCTCCTAAAACAACCCCACTCGACACAATCGACTCCGCCATGTGTCGCCCTGCCTCGCAGCCGCCCGGCGAGGCCGACCCCTCGTCCCACCTCATCGGCCCCTCGGTGGCCACCGTTGAGGTGTCGTACCAGGGCCAGAACGCTGTCGTATGGATTCAGCGGTTGGACAAACTGCCGGACAACGAACCGATGGTGCGTGGTGGAGGCGTTTCCGGCGCTCGTTTGCAAATGGTTCGTGCCCTCGTGCGTATGATTGGGGGAGGCCCTTGATTGGGTGTTTGAGTGGTGGTCCATGTCAGCGGCCCCTCTGCTTTTGCGGGCACCGACCAGGAGCGCAGGAGGTGCGTCTCCGTCCCTGCGCGGACGTGTGTCCCCCCCGTCGGTCGCCAAACCTCCCGTCGTCCTGCGTGGTCAGCGACGCACGCACCTTACTAACCTGCACACGCGCGTAGGCGAGCCTCATTTGCCGTACTTGCATGGGCATCGGGATCTGCATGTTGCCGTACCGTATTCTTGCGCTGTAATAGTTCAGAGTTACGCGAATTTAGACATGCAGCCCCTGTGCATCCCCCTGCTCCATTGCGCGCAGGGCGGGCAGCCCGCCACCAGCGTGGGCCCCAGCAAGGCCCCCAGCGCCAAGCCCACCCAGCCGGTGTCGGTGATTGGCGTCACCACCCGGGGCAGCGACATCCGCAGCCCCAAGCCCGCCGCGTCGCCGAAGGCGACGCCAGCGGGCCTTGGCAGTGGCGACGGCATGAGTGACGACCAGGGCAGTGTGCGCAGCTCGCATACCACGACCAAGCCGGCGGCGCGGCCTTCGGCGCACGGCGGCCCTGCTGCCGCTGCGGTGCCGTCTTCCCACAGCGGCAAGGTCGGCGCCAACGGCTCCGGGAGCGATGTGGGGAGCACGAAGAGCTGCCCCACCCACGAGACGACAACGCCGGGGTCCACCCTCGGCGCCGTTGCTGACGTGGCTGCCGCAGCATCGGACAGCAGCGACCGAAGCGCCAAGACGATAAAGGCGAGTTCGGTGCTTGGAGGCCCGGTCACGAGCGCGAGGTCAGGCAGCGAGGTGAGGAGCACACTCAGCGCCACGGGGTCGCACCAGGTGAAGCCAGCCTAGCGGCCACACCCCAGGAGCCCGCATGCATGCATGGTAGCATGAGCCATCAACGGCTCTTCGCAAGTACGTACTCTGCGAATTGATCTTTCCATCCGATGCCGCGCTTTGTGTTGTGCGAAATTTATATGTGTGTGCAGGAGCAGCTGGGTCGGCTGGTCGAGCCGCAGGAGGCGGCCACAGCGGCTGCCGCCACCCGCGCCGACCTGGAGCGCCGGCTGGCTGAGGAGAAGGCCGCCCGCGCCGACTTAGAGCGCAAGCTGGATGAGGAGAAGGCCGCCAGCGCCGATTTGGAGCGCCGGCTGGCTGCGGCGGAGGCCGCCCGCGCCGACCTGGAGGGCCGGCTGAATGCGGAGAAGGGCCCGATATGGTTCCCATGCGTACTATGTCAGTCTTACAAACAATGTTTCAATAAAACGTGGATATGTGGAGATTGTTTGTTTAAATCATGACGATTTACTGTCGTGCTGGCTAACCGTCCTGGGTTCGATACTGTACACCCCCGGCGCTTGGAGGGTTGACTTGCTGCTGAAATGTGGGTGGGGCCCCGCCCGGATGACTGGGCAGATGACACGCTTGGTTGGCAGCGATCGCCGCAGCCTCAGACTATATGGATACATATTGTGGTGAATGGATGAGAGGGGTCGTTCCCCCCCCCCCCCGAGCGAGTGTGGGTGTAATGATTACTAGCTGCCCAGACACGCAGTGGCCGCCATGCCATGAAACGGCGCTATCACGGGCGATGTTACACTCGGACCAGTGAAAAATGGTACACCTACATACCTGCTACATACAGACTTGCTTGTTAGTATCATTACTGTACGGCGTCGCGTACAACGATTTGATGCATCCCCACATTTACAACTGGCCTGAGGAAGCGTAATTGATGCGAAATTCAAATGGTTTAACATTACAGTTTTCGGATCTCCGATTGCCGGACGCATGCGTACGATAAGAATGATCCCGTCTGTTTTGCCTGGTTTTGCTGTTCCGCTGCTGTTCCGATCACTGTGCAACACCGGCACAGTACCGGTATTTGAGGTGAGTGATCTTATGAATGGTCGATATTGGAGACGAAATGCGTGATCCCGTCGGTTCAGACGACCCAATCACTGTGCAACACCCACACAGTATTTGAAGGGAGTGATGCTACTGATGTTCATAATGGTCGACACCTGAGATGATACTCCTAATCTGCAACGATACTTCGGCAACTACAGAAGTGTCCGCGAGTTGACAACAGCCCTGCTAATGCATCAATGATTTTCCTGAGTGGCAATAGCAGAGCCATCCGCAGGCACTAAGCAATACCGTCCCCATGGCTGCTCCTTTTAATACGCCTAGAACATTGCGATACTTCTATGCGGACGGCCCGGGGGGGTGGGGGGATGGGGGGCGATAGGGGCCGACCACCACCACCACCACGTATATGTGGACGACTGGCGGGATCTCTGGTTCTCCACCTCATCCAGCCGGCGCTTCAGGTCGGCGCGGGCGGCCTCCTCCTCATCCAGCCAGCGCTTCAGGTCGGCGCGGGCATCCTCCGCCTGAGCCAGCCAGCGCTTCAGGTCGGCGCGGGCATCCTCCGCCGCAGCCAGCCGACGCTCCAGGTCGGCGCTGGCGGCCTTCTCCTCATCCAGCCGGCGCTCCAGGTCGGCGCGGGCGGCCTCCTCCTCAGCCAGCTGGGTCGTCAGGTCGGCGCGGGCATCCTCCGCCTGAGCCAGCTGGCGCTTCAGGTCGGCGCGGGCATCCTCCGCCTGAGCCAGCTGGCGCTTCAGGTCGGCGCGGGCGGCCTTCTCCTTAGCCAGCCGGCGCTCCAGGTCGGCGCGGGTGGCGGCAGCCGCTGTGGCCGCCTCCTGCGGCTCGACCAGCCGCGGCTCCTGCGCGCACATACCGGTATTTCGCACAACACAAAGCGCGGCGTTGGATGGAAGGATCAATTCGCAGAGTACTTGAAGAGTACTTGAAGAGCCGTTGATGGCTCATGCTACCATGCATGCGGGCTTCTGGGGTGTGGCCGCTAGGCTGGCTTCATCTGGTGCGACCTCGCTCGCGGCGCTGAGGGTGCTTCTCACCTCGCTGCCTGACCTCGCGACCGGGCCTCCAAGCACCGAGCTCGCCGGTGTCGTCTTGGCGCTCCGGAAGCTGCTGTCCGATGCTGCGGCAGCCACGTCGGCAACGGCGCCGTGAGTGGACCCCGGCGTTGTCGTCTTGTGGGCGGGGCCGCTCTTCATGCTCCCCACGTCGCTGCCGGAGCCCTTGGCGACGACCTTGCCGCTGTGGGGAGATGGCACCGCATCGGCAGGGCCGCCGTGCGCCGACGGCAGCGCCGACGGCTTGGTCGTGGTGTGCGAGCTGCGCACACTGCCCTGCTGGTCACTCTTGCCGCCGCCGCCACCGTCAAGGCCCGCTGGCGTCGCCTTCGGCGACGCGGCAGGCTTGGGGCTGCGGATGTCGCTGCACCGGGCGTTGGCGCCAATCACCGACACCGGCTGGGTGGGCTGGGCGCTGGGGGCCTTGCTGGGAGCCACGCTGGTGGCAGGCTGCTGGCCGCCCTGCGCGCAATGGAGCAGGGGGATGCACAGGGGCTGCGTGTCAAAATTCGCGTGACTCTGAACTTGTACAGCGCAAGAATACGGTACGGCAACATGTGGACCCCGATGCCCAAGCAAGTACGGCAAATGAGGCTCGCCTATGCGCGTGTGCAGGTTGGTAAGGTGCGTCGCTGACCACGCAGGACGACGGGAGGTTTGGCGACCGACGGGGGGAACACACGTCCGCGCAGGGACGGAGACGCACCTCCTGCGCTCCTGGTCGGTGCCCGCAAAAGCAGAGGGGCCGCTGTCAAGGACGACCACTCAAACACCCAAACAAGGGCCTCCCCCAATCATACGCACGAGGGCACGACCCATTTCCAATTAAACAGGCGCCGAAAACGCCTCCACCACGCACCATCGGTTCGTTGTCCGGCACCTTGTCCAACCGCTGAATCCGTACGACAGCGTTCTGGCCCTGGTACGACACCGCAACGGTGGCCACCGAGGGGCCGACGAGGTGGGACGAGGGGTCGGCCTCGCCGGGCGGCTGCGGGGCAGGGCGACATATGGCGGGGTCGCTTGTGTCGAGTGGGGTTTTTAGGGTTTCGGGAGACTCATGATATTCCATCGTCGTACCGGCTGGCAAAGGGCCGGCTGATGCCGTGGCTCCCCGGGGCAGCGGGGCGCCAATCACCAGGTCTCGCAAGGCGGCATCTGTTCCGTTGCGACTCGCACTTTGCAGTACGACGAGGCATGACAAATCGCACTCATGTCGTACCGTACGGCACCTCCTTTACCCCTCTCTCACCGGCTTTCGCTTGAACATCTGCAGCAGGTCCCGCACCGCCACCCGGAGCTCCTCCTTGGTCGTGCAGTACGGCAGCTTCTTGGCAAACTCCTTGTTTTCGGCAGTCAAGGTGCTCGTACGGTCAAGCCGGTCGTACAGCTTCTTGGCGAGCATCTGTGTGTTGGTATAGGGAGTCGCACATGAGGCAGGATGGAGCACGGAGGAGGCAGGGCATCGTAAGGAGCACGGCGCAGCGACAGTGACGGGCGGAACCGTCATTGATTGGTGGGGCCCGTGAACCAACACTGTATCATCATCAGATGCACCAGCAGATGTGCGGCAGCAATCAATCCCCGCAGGACACCGCACGCATGCATGTGGGCCCACACAGCCGTTACACACACACACCAAAGCGTGCCACCTAACCTCGATCCTCGACCTCCGCCCTTCCCAGCGTCACATTTCAACTCCACGACCCCACCCGCACGGCACGCCTGCGCCAACCCTGCTCACTCATAATGTCTGCGACCCCGAGGGTGCGTGGTGGCATCGTAAATCATATGTGGGCCGCCGGCTGCGGGCCTGCCCCAACCCACACCAGCCCAGCCCACCTTGAGTTCGTTGACGCTGCAGAGCTGAATGGTGCCCACCGCCGCCTCCAACACATTTGCCCGCGGGCAGTTGATGTACACCAGTCGACCGACAACCTCCCGCGCCAAGGTGGCGCTCAGCTTCGACAGCAGCCCAGAAGCCGCCTCGTAGTCGTACGCCGCCAGCGCATCGCGCAGCGCCTTGTCCTCAGCCTGCAGCGCCTCCCAGAATCGCAGTGACGCGCGGCGCAGGTCGTCGGGCTCGAACGCCACCATGCGTGCGGGCTTGTACTCGGCAGCGAGGGCGCGCAGCGTGCGCTTGCCCAGCTCGTGCTTCTGGAGCTCGTCCCACAGCGCCTCCTGGGTCCGGTGATGCAGCGAACGCAACGCCTCCGTGACGGCGTCCTCAAAGTAGCGCACGGGCGTGGATTCGTCGCGGCGGCAGGCGAGCAGCGCCATGTGGAGCACGTCCCACAGCGCGGTGTCCTCCATGTCGGCCGCGGCGGCCCGGAAGTGGTCCGCGTTCATGGCTGGGTTGAGGTGTGGGTTGGGGGTTGGGGGCGGTGACTGGGTCTAGGTTTAGGAAGAGAGGTAGGGAGGACGGGGGGGAAGATGGTGTGGAGAGGTGCGTGGGGCGGGGAAGGGGGATCGAGAAGCTCCGGTGAGCACTACTAGACGCGACGAAAGCGGACGAGCGACGCTGGCACAAGCGAACTCGGCGCTCGAGGGTGCTCTGACGAGGCAGGGACAGCTTGCTTTTCCTCCTCAAGCTCCATTTCGCCTCATAACTGCAGCTGGAACTCGGTTTGCCAGGCGTTCCAAGCAAGGATGGCGGGCTACGATGGTAGCGCTCGCCGCTATAAGATTGTGAGGATTGAGATAGGGCCGATCGGCTACAAAAACCTATGCGTCGTAAATCACAAAAACGCGTGAATACCTCGAACTCCGCAAAGTTGGGGACAGAGCGCGGCCATTAGTCGGTTCGCTGGGGGCGTGTGCTCCTTTCTGTGTTGTGTTTTCAAGGAGTTTGATTAAGGCACGGATTAGGTACGGCAACCACCGCAATTAATCTTACAACCTTGCCATCGGCCAAACGACTGGTGCAGTGTTTTCTGTTTATGCAATAGAATTATAATATGACAAGCGCGCGTCGCAAGCGGCAAGTTGTGACCGCCAAGTATTGGGTCCCGGCAGAAAACTCAACCAAATGCCGACCTGGGAATTGCTATGACCTTTTTTAGAGATAATCATAAGGTTCCTCAAGAAGGTTAATGAAGATATGCGCAGGAAATACCCTAATCCTGAAATGGCGATTTGGTACTCGGTCGCTACCGAGTATCAAATTTTTTACGCCAATTCCAAACTCTTCATCGTGTGAAAAGAAGTAAATCAAGCTAAGCACTTATCTGAATTTAATCTATCGAAAGCTCGTACCGGCGAGTACAACGGTCCTTAATTCTCCCCATTGTAATCTGTCCAATCCGTGCTAATCCCGCCGATGTTTACACATGCGACGGATTAAGCCTTAATCCGTCGTTTTAATCCAAGTGTAAACACCCTCTTAGCGGGGGCGTGTGCTCGGTGTCTCTCTTGCATCAGTTTTATTGTGTAACTTTATCAAAGTGGTTGGAATGAGGAAGTCACATTCTTCAGCATGATTAAGACTGCTGATGTGAATAGCCGGAACCAACGACATCGGCAAACCGAACTTCAGCATGTTACTGTCAAAGAACGGGACTTCCTGCCCCTAACAACTTTGATAGAAGATATCATAACATGTTAACTTATATTATATTACTTGAGAGGCAGAAGGAGCACACTCCCCCTCCAACCGACGAGCGGCCAAGCTCTCCGCCCTAGCTACTTGGGGAATGGTGATGCTCGCCTGACATCCCTAGTTTACTTTCATATACGTCTGATTGTCGCCCAGGAACCTGATCGCTATAAAGGCAAGCTGGAAAGGAGGACCTGACCGCAAGGAGGGTATGACCGCACGCCAACGACCATCGCCAGGAGCCCCCGCTGCATCGGCAGCAAAGCTCATCAATCCGAACTCACCAGATGGCACGTATGGCCGTGTAGGGCCAGAGAATGGGCGTTGGCAATGCGCGTTGAGCCGGCTTGCAGAGCAATCCTAGTGGTACAAAGCGGGTACAAAGGGCAGCAGACTTCACAGTTGAGCGCGCCGCAAAGAGCCAAGTCGCTGGACATGATCAAATGTCATGAAACAACAATTCAGACCAACCTACAATGAGCTGTGGCAATACTTGTTTGAGCCATGCCAAGGATTCACGTGTTTGGGCGCTCCTTGGGCTGCTTAAGATGTAATTGTATTGGGATGTCAACAACAAGGTCGGTATATGGCGTTTTTCATGTAAGAGAACACGAAGGGTTACGGACCTACGGTCACCATTGTTATCGTGACGTACGTGGGACGAGAAGCCCGACTTTGCGTGCGCGAAGCTGCGCGTCCAACTATGCACACCTTTTGTGGAAGGGAATCGATTGCTTGCGCTATCTCGCTACATTCTACCACCGCAACTTACATAAACCTTTCAGGCGTTTGGCGCAGAGGCTCCGGCAATTCGTGCAGGCTTTACAACAGTCGCGTCATTGCTGTCGCTCATATTACGCTCGTCAAATAAAAGCTTAATATTCTTAGGGTTTTAGGGTTTGCGCAGCTTAGAAATTGTGCCACGTAATCTTCCGTGGACCGTGGTCTTCTCTCTTCTGGTCCAGGTATGTCGTACAATCGCCTGTATAGGAGTCTGCTCGAGTAGTAAGGCCCCCAGGATTTCTGTAGTTGCTCAGGCGCCACAGACATGCTCGCGGCAACTGTAAAAGACGGTATATGACTTGTTTCATTTTACAACGCAATGTGCTGGGGGAGAAACGGTCATCTTTCGCTCTTGGCCATTTTCCTCCGCGCCTCCGGGGACGCGTGGGGACGCAATGTTCCTTTCCGAGCATGGTCTGCCTACGTGGCTCCTATATATCACAACAATAACTTCATCTATTAAATTACTGTTAAGGTTTTTGCCGGTGGTCGCACGGTCTCTTTTTCCAAGGCTCGCATATATGAGGCGCTTTGGCCGGCGCCTTGCATTCATGCCCGCACAAGGACGATAGATGCACAAAATTCCATATCTTATAGCTTCAAGTAATGTGACACTTGCACTGAAAGGGCTTCGCACTTTGCAGGCCGGCACTTCCTGACCTCGCCAATGTCGATTCTTCCCACAGTAAACGTTACACTGGCCTGTACTGGCCTTTTCCAGGGTTCTTATTATGCCGCCCCTCGCACAATTACGCGAGATGCCCACGCCCGCTCGCCCGCCGACACGTATGCATGCGGGACGATGCGGCGCGATTTATAGCCTTCGCGGCCCACTTCGCGACTCGACTAGGCGCGATTGCTCGTGTCCTGCACCTCCCCCGAGACCACCAACCGCCTGGAGGAACGCTACATATGCCAGCACCAAGCGCTAGGCCCCAACGGCAAAACATACCCAAGGGCGCCCCCAACACCTGTGCGTGCATCCACGCGCGCCTCTTCAAGTGAACTGCGCCGTGCTAGCTCGTGTGCGCCTGCCGAGGCTCCGATTAGCTGTCACGCGACTGCAGCACTGCCGAAGAGCGCAACCGTTTGCTAAGCGGTGTCTTTGGCATTGACGGGATGCAACGATGCAAAGTGCGCGGAGCGAAGCAGTGTGGTTGTTGGGTGCCGAGTTGCAGCATGCAGGCTGTCGTGCTTAGGGTGCGGCGCACCACATGTTGATTGAGGGTCGGACCGTACGGCTTCCACCAGGAAAAACCGGAGACGGATTTAAGTCATGGCTGTCGAGATCCGCTGTCGAGCTGCTGAAGAGGTGTTGCCCTCATTCGGGTTTCCCACGCAAGTAGATAGACGACAAGTCGACCACCCTTAACGTAGTCTCTTCCGACTCGCACGCCTGCCTTCCACTCCCAAGTCCCTAGGATCATGGGATGGGGGGGTGGAAATACCGGTAATGAGTGGACAGGACGCAGGAGCCAGCCTGTTCAGCGGGACGTACATTCCGCGCCGCCTTTCAGCTACAGGCATGCTGCTTTCATGCGCGGGCCACTGTCAGTCGTGACTCGTGAGCTAAAAGGAAGATCGTGAGGTAGGCGCCACCGCCACTGCCGCCACCGATGAGGACGACGACGACAACAGGTGCGTGATTATGGGTGAGCAACTGAGAGGGGGAGCACTTTGACTTGGTGCGTTTCGGTTTTGTCTTTGGACGGCGGGAGGGAGGCCTCACTCCCAGATCAATGCTACTGAGCAGCCGAGCGATCGGGCTGCCTGTACGGCACTCGTGATCGCCAAGAAGTACCGTATTCAGTTCTAGTCGCACCAACTTCCGTGCCTGCGGGCCTCGGACCGCCACGCAGGCGCTGCAGTACCGTATCGGGTGAAGGGCGCGGACCGCAGAGCCCAACGACGGTCTAAGCACTTTGCTCCGGTGATCCTTTAGGGTCCACTCTGCGTGTGAATGATGCATACGGTAGTTGGGGGGTGCGTGCGTGACCCAATACCCAGAACGACTACTCATAAGAGCCAGGGGCCCAGTATCTCATGATTCGCCTTAAGGTCCCAGGTTGAAGCGGGCTATCGATCAGGTCGTTCTCGCCGCGGCGGTGCACCTGCAGCCCCTTGTGGCCCGCGGCGGTGACATCAACCAGCAGGCCAGCAGCCGGCGGCGGCCCACATATGGTTTACAATGCCACCACCCTCGGGGTCGCAGACATTATGAGCGAGCACGAAGCGCCCCTGGGAGCCGCGCTGCCGGAATCAGCTGCACAGATGCAGCTGTCGTGCGGCCGCGGTAAACCGACAGCATGCCCGCGAACAGCTGGGGTTCTCTCACGCACCCAGCCGGGGTTGCCTGGGCTAGGCTCACGCATCCTTGCATCGATATGACGGGGCCCGCCCTTGATCGTATGCGCTTCTGATTGTGCATGTGGCGCGGGGCTGATGGCGCAGCTACTCGAGAGGATAGAGGGTGAGTAGGGGGGGGGGTCGTTCGGCGTTTGGGCAGCATGTTGGTTCCATGTATGTTGGAGGGGGAAAGGGGGCGTCAGCGGTGCACGCGCCCTTAGTTCGCAGTCTCCGCCATCTGTGCACTGGATAGCCGCCCCGCAGCTGCCCCCAGCACGGACCTCCGCGTTGACCATACGATCGAGGCAGCAGTCATCATGGCGGTTCCACAGCACAATTCGTGTGACCTTCATGACGCTTCCCAAGTCGATTGACAGCCACTTGGCTGTGTCCTCGAACGTAGTGTGCATGAAAGTGGTCCTGTTGCCATCCACGGCATACTTCGCTGGGAACGAGAGACCATAGTTAGAAGAGGCGTAGGCAAACTTGTTCAGGGCCTGGTTAACTGCGGCGGCGGGGCACAGAAATGGACGGGAGTCGTCACGCACGCGGCCGTGAGGATGGTCTCTCAAGCTATCAATCAAGAAGTACGCAGTGGATGGGCGAATGGATCGATACAGGACGACGCGTGCGTGCGTGCGCGACGACTGCAAATCCCTATGCGTGGTCTCAAATCACGTTGTGAGCCCATCCAACACTGCGCCCTGCCCACAGCATCCCCGTACCCAGCACACGTACACTACATGCGCTATGCAACCCCCCATGGGTTGAGCACCGTACGTCGCCCGACAGCCAAGATGACCGGTGTGCCGCGACATGGCCGGACGTGGCGAACCGTGGCGCGGCGTAACGTACCAGCAACGTGGCGGGGCGCGACGTAATGCGGTATTGCAGCCCCGCCGACGGCAGCTGCCATGCCTTGCAGCACTCGGCTGCCTCCCTAGACGAGGGCTCTGCAATGCTGTCTCTAATGCAGTACAGCGAAGGCAGAACCGAACTTGTCGAGTCTGCTCTTATCGGAGCTGCCAAGTGCAGCTTGAACCACGTCCACGAGCGCAGCACGCGCACGGCCGGCATGCACAACCTCAAGCCAATGCATGCCCCCGACCGAACAATTCGTACCAGATGGGATGAGTCGCCCCCTGGCGGCACCCAACGTCTGCATGCCCCCGCCCCGCCATCAGAGTACGGACGGCTCTCGCTCCGGAACACCAAACACCGAGCATGACAACCCCCTCCCCCTTCCCCTAACACACACCGATCATCATGACAGGGTGGCTGTGTGGCAGCCCTACCGACCCCCGGCACCGGACAACACGGTAAGCCGCATCCAACCCACATACGCCCCGCGCTACGTGGCAAGTCTGCCGCCGCTGTTCGTTGCTGCCGCGAGCTAGGCCCCTTGGGCGCCAGGAGACCGCCGCCGCCGCTGCTGCTCGCCCAGCCATGCCAGCAGCGCCGCGTTCCATTGCGCCTCCCTGTCCTCTACCCACTTGACCGTAGCATCCCAGTCCGGTTCGGGGCAGCCCAAGTCCAGCAGGCACTGCAGCACGGCGACTGAGACCCCTCTGGGGATGCAGTCCGCCAGCAGCTCCCCCGGCGGCCCCCAGGGGCAGCCCAGCCGGTGCAGGCAGCGGAGCATCGCCAGATCACCGTTGCGGGCGGCTCCGAGGTAGGCGCCGCCATCGAGCTGAGGCCGCCAAGGAACATACACGATTGCCTTACAGCCACACATCAATGCAGGGACGGGCGGTTGGGCAGTCAGGGGCATGCAGCCTCACAGCCTAGCTCTCCGGCAGCGGAGTTATCTTGCACCGCTGCTTTGGCAGCTTGGCAAACAGTGACTTTGTCCTGGAAGGCGCACGTGTGAATCTGAATACGGCACCGACGCCATGACTAACACCTCTCGAGCAGCTCGACGGACGTATGACACACGGTGGCCCGGTACACGCGTCTAACGGACCTGCCGAGTGACCTGGCTGGGCACAGCGCATGCAAAATGAACCACCGGTGGGCCACAACTGGTGGGCCACGCGAAGCGCATCGTACATGTGGTGGTGACAAACGAGAACGGCGACACCCACCGGGAAGCGGCAGCCCCGCTCCACCAGCCACTCCAGCGCCTCTTCGCAGCCGCTCGCGGCGCCGTTGGGGATGGCACTGGGGCCCAAGGCCCAGCCGCGGACGTGAAGCCAGGTCATCAGCTCAAGGTTGCCGCTCGCCGCCGCGCAGTCGAGCAAGCTAGCTGCGCCGTCAGCGGGTGCGAAGCCCAGGACCTCCACCGCCCAGACCACCAGCGGCAGGTGTCCCGCCCGGGCCGCCTCTACCGCAACAGAATGGGTGTTGACGGGCAAGCCGCTGGCGTGCAGGTACTGCAGTACGGCCAGGTGGCCCTGGCGGGCTGCAACCGTCACGGGGAACTGATAGTCGGTGGGCCGCACCCCCGCTTGCTCCACCAGGAAACGCAGGGCGGCAAGATTGCCGAGACGGACCGCAGTGTTCGCCACCGCCGCCTCCAGGGGGTAGCCCCGGCCGCGCAGCCACAGCAGACGCGCCACCGCTGCATCGCCGTTACCAGCCTGAACAGCGGACTCGCACGCCCTTGCTGTGCGGGGGTAGCCCAGCCCCTCCATCCATTCCACTTTGGCCTGCCAATCGGGGGTGGTGCTGCTGGCCGCGGCAGTCAGGATGTCACCCCGATACTCCTCACCGAGCTGCTCAAGCTGCTGCTGCAGTTCGCTGCCGTGGCGCCCTGCCATGATCTGCTGCCGCAGCCGCTGCAGCGCCGCCAGGCTCAAGCACTCCGCCGCGGCCATCAAGAATGGCCAGCAGACACCGCCGTTGGGGCGGCCCTGTAATTTCGACAGCAGCCACTGCATAAGGTCCTCCTGCCCGCCCCGGGCAGCTGAGCAAACGACGTACGAGTCGAGGCGGCAGCCGCTGGCCAACATCCACTCGCACACGTGCCGGTGGCCGGCCTTCGCCGCGGCGAACAGAGAATCACCCCAGAGGCAGCCGCTGGCCAACATCCACTCGCACACGTGCCGGTGGCCGCCCCGCGCCGCGGCTGACAGAGAAGCGCCCCAGAGGCAGCCGCGGGCACGCAGCATCTTGCACATGTCGAGCTGGCCCGCGGCTGCGGCGGCCTCAAGCAGCTCGCACCGAAGATCATGACCCGCATTAACCAGGGCGACCTCCAGGTTGGCGACGCTGTCGCTTGCCGCCGTCAGGCACAGCAGCTGCAGCCGCTGCTTGCGAGACAACGCGCGAAAAGCGCCCGGGCGGCCCCACCGCTCCCGGAACACGTGGATCGGTGACGGAAGCGAGAGCCGCAAGGTCTTGTGGTGTGCGAACTGCTGCGATGTCGTCTTATCGACCAGTCGTAATGTGCTTGCCACTTCGTTAGCTGGCAGATGGTGCGCAATGCACGCCACGATGCCCGGCAGCCAAATGCTCGAGCCGTCTGGTGTACGCAGAGTGACCGACCGAGACATTTTTTGCCCCTATTTCATTCACACCTACGCTCAAGGATTCCCGCGCCTGAATGGAACAGCATAATGCCGAACATGTAAGATGGCAGAAGGCCCAAGAACTTATCCAAAGAGGTAAACTGGTCATCGATGGAAAAAGTGTTGTTTTACTGAGCTTGCTCCATGCGACCATGCCATTTTTGCTCCTCAGAAGCTCAGATCCGGATTCCGTACGGCGGCCGTTAGGTGGATGAGGGCGGCGGTGGAGAACCACCTTCAGCTGGCCCTCCCTGCCCACGTCTGCACCTGCTTCTTCGGGCAAACCCGTGATGGCAAAGGTGCACGCAGGCGGTGCGCTGGTTCCTAGTTGACGCAATTTTGTGCAAGTTTCAGGCCGCACGACCAGCGCCCACCTTGTGTTTACACCGCCCAATATATTGGATGCATACATGCTGTACAGATGCAACCGGCCATCGGGGGCCGAACCAAGGATTCAATTATGGACGACAGTAACCGACCCGTACCGCACGACATCGCACGCGCAGCAGGCGACAGGATTTTCGCATTGTGGCGTTGGCGCCGTTCGCGTTGGGTTGAGAGTTCACACCATTGCAGTCGCTTGTCGTGGCACAACTTATAGGACAGTTGTTTCCATCGAACCTGTTGTCTATGATGAGGCGAATGCCTGAAAACCCAAAGCTATTCCTGTGCTATTAACAGCATTAAATATCACGCATTGATGGAGGACATGACATGAATAATAGGTGATATATTCGACTCCAGCTTCGTGAACGTGTTGGGCTTGGAAACCAGTGAACAACGAGGTAGCCCAATTTCCTAAACACACATAAGGCATAACTCGAGGCAGCGGCAATAGGTTGCCTTGCTCCAACCTGTTTACAACGAGTGGGCCATAATGGTCGTTCTTCAGCCGGCGCCCGGCGCGCCCGAGTTGATGTCCTTTCGCCGGCGGCTGGCTAATATACTTGGGCTGTCCATGGGATGGTGCCTGATGGTAAGGGAAAGCCAACGACGAGGCTCAACCAGTCTGGGGCGACAAGGGTGGAGACGTGGAGTTTTGAGGGCGCGCCCTTGACTGGCCGTCAACGGCATACTCCTCCCTTGCGTTAACGCTGCGCGTTTTCCCCACACCCCGTCACCGTAGTGTGGGGAAAGCCGCTGCTGTGACGTGCGTTCTGCGGCGGGATCACCGACTGAAGGGCTGTCCGTGCGATTCTGCGTGGACAGGACAGGGGCCCCCATACAGCTCCTGGACCATGGCACAGTACGGCCGGTGCACTATCTCAGCGCCTTCGTCTGGCATCCGCCGCCTGCCAGGCCAACGCCTAGCTATCTCCTCCCCCAGCCGCCTACCGCCGCCGTCACCGCTAGCCGCACCGCAGTACCCTATATTCCCCACAACCTCAACACACCAAGCCCCGCCCTCCCCGCCAACCCTGCCCCCACCCCCTTACCCCCCTTACGCCGTCTCCGTCTCCGCTCCGTCTCCGCTCCGTCTCCGCTCCGTCTCCGCTCCGTCTCCGCTCCGTCTCCGCTCCGTCTCCGTCTCCGCTGCGGTATCTTCCTACCGCTGCGCTATCTTCTTTTTACCACCCCCACCCCCACCCCCCACCTTACTCCCTCCCCCTCCAGGTGTCCGTCGTGTTCATACAGCTGAGCACCACCACCCTGGCCGCCCGCGACTTCGCCGGAGCCGCCACCGCCACACTGCCCGCCGGCATCATGATGGCCGCCGCCACCCTCTCTGCAGCGCCCGGCTCACTGGCCATGAAGCGCCTCGGCAGGCGACCCGTCTTCGCCGCGTCCGCCGCTGCCGGCGTCGCGGGCGGCGTGCTGCTGGTGCTGGGCGCGCGCTTCCGGCAGCTGGGTCTGCTGATCGCCGGCAGCGTGCCGCTGGGCGCCTGCTTCGCGCAGGCCAACAACCTGCGTTTCGCCGCCACGGAGTTTGCGCCGGCGGGCTTTGAGCCCAAGGCGCTGTCGCTCGTGGTGACGGGCGCGGTGCTGGCGGCGGTGGTGGGGCCCGAGGTGGCTCGCCACACGCGGGCCGCGATGGAGCCCACCTACACCGCCACGTACGTGTTCCTCACGGGGCTGACCGGGCTGTATGCGGTGCTTGTGGGGGCGATGATCGAGTTTGGGGCGCTGCCGGAGCTGGTGGCGGACAAGGCGGAAAGGGCGGCGGACAAGGCGGTGGTGACGGCCGATGTAACGGTAGTGGATGCGGGCAGTGGTCCCGCGGCGGCGCAGAACGTGGGTGGTGAGGCTGAGGGAGCAGCAACACCACCAGCGGCAGCGGCAGCGGCGGCGGCGGCAATGGAGTGCGGGACGTCGTCGGTGGGTGGCTCCGCCGTAGCTTGCCCCCAGGAGCAGCAGCCGCTGCATGTCGCAACCACCACCACCACCACCCTCCCGGAAAACGGCGTGCAGCAAGCACCAGCGACAGCATCAGCGACTGCTCCAGGAACAGCAGCAGCATCGGCGCCAGGGTCGGCAGCACCCGGGGAGCAGCAGCTCACGCGCCAGTTGACTGCGGCGTCCGCCGCCAAAGGCGCCGGCGGGGCATCCAGCGACTCCACCCTTGTTGTGGTCGGTAAGCTCGACTGTGGGTCAACGGTCCAAGGAAAGGATGCGGATGCCCGACATGCTGATGCCCCAGCTGATGACCCGGGGGCCGTCATCTCCAGTGGCAGCAACAGCAGCAGCTGCAGCGGTGTGCGTTCCTCTCAGCCGCTCCGAGACCTGTTCCTGTCCTGGGATTACGTGGTGCCGGTGCTGACCGCCAGTCTGTCGTACTGCGGAATGGCAGGTGCGCCGCGCCGGACGAGCCGGACGAGAGGGGAGGGGCGGGGCCGGGCTGGGCTGGGCTGGGCTGGTTCCCGTGTTGCGTGCATGCGGCCGCACGCCGCCTCGGCCCAGCTGGTTCCCCCGGGGGGGACACACGAGAACCGCTCCTCCTCCGCCGGTAGAGTCGATCTGCTGGACCCGGACTGAACCGTTGGCCTGTATGACGGGGTCGTATATGTGAGGGTGTTGAGGGAGGTGTATGTACAGCGAGGTGAGGTGAGGTGAGGGCAGCGATGAGGTACCTCGGTGGTGGGGGATGGAGGGGGTTCACGCGCCCCTGGGTTGCAGGCAAGCCGAGGGAGAGGCTGTTGTGGCCGCCACGCCGCGCATGTCCTCGCTCATGTACCGTGTCGCACTGCATCGCACCCCGTTGCATCGCACTGCATCTCAGGGATGATGACCGCGAGCCCGCTGGCCATCCGGGATGCGGATTACAGCTTCAACGAGACGACCCAGGTGGGCGGGTGGGAGGTGGTGGGGGCTGATGGGGGGCGGGTGGGCTGGTGGGGGCTTGGACGGGTGGGCTGGTGGGGGCTGATGGGCTGGTGGGGGCTGATAGGCTGGCGGGCTGGTGGGGGCTGACGGGCTGGTGGGGGCTTGGGCTGTACGGATCTGATCCGTCCTTCCTTCCTGTCGCCCGTCCGTGCGTGGCGTGTGTGTGTGCGCTTGCCCCTGCCTCCTGCCTCCTGCCTGCACGCCTCCACCCGCCCACCCCTCCGCCGGCGCCCCTCCCTCCCTCCCTAACCTCCCTCCCTAACCTCCCTAACCTCCCTCCCTTCCCCCCTCCCGCAACCCCACACGCACACGCCCCCAGGTGATCCAGGTGCACATCATCTCCATGTTCCTGCCCTCCCTCCTCACCGGCCACGTCATCGCACTGCTGGGCGCCACCACCACCATGACAGCCGGCTCCGCGGTGCTGCTGGCCGGCACCGCAGTCTTCTTTGCCGGCGGCCGCCTGCCCGTCTTCTTCGCGGGCAACGCGGTGGTGGGACTGGGCTGGAACTGGTCCTACGTGGGCGCCTCGGCGCTGGTGGCCGCCACCTGCAGCGCAGCGCCGGAGGCCCGCTTCGCGGCGCAGGGCGTCATGGACACGGCCGTGCTGGCGGGCACGGGGCTGGCGGTGGTGCTGGCGGGGACGCTGTACAGCAGCCTGGGGTGGCGTGTGTACGGCGCGGTGTTCCTGGGGGTCAGCGGGCTGATGCTGGCGGCGGACCTGGCGATGGCAATGGCGGGGCGCGCAGCGGCGCGGCGGAGGGCGGGGGAAGGGGGCAGCGGTGGCGGAAAGGCGTCGTGAGGAAGGATTTACCGGTATGGCGGCGAGAGGGGAGAGGGGAGAGGTGACGCGCCGGTGCTGCGGGCCGGTGGCGTGCCGTGGCAGGGCGCACGCTGGCTGGGCTGCTAGGCGGGCGGGAGGGAGGGCTGGAGAGGGTGCGTGCGTGGACGGCTGCTGCCGGTGTGTTGCGGGAGCGGGCAGGTCCTGCGTGGGAGGTCTGGCGGGCTGGTGTGTATGTCGTTGGAGGGGTGGGTTCCCCCGGGGGCGCTGCGGCACCGGGCAGGTGCAGGGAAGGACAGTAACGAACAAGCCGTAGTCTGTTGGTCGTTATTCGTTTGGTTGCTCATTGCAAGGACAGGGCAGGACAGGGTCTTGTTGCCCTTGTATCGGTATTGGTATCGGTATCGGTGCCAATGCGGTTTATGGCGGCGCCCATGTTTGGTCAGCAGGGGGTTGTAGATGTACAATACTGCAAAACTGAAGCTGGTTGCAGCCTGCAAAATACTTACCGACGGGCCTGTTACCTGTCTCAAGCTCAAGAGGGGAGTTGGGGAGATTGTCGCGCCCGCTTCCTGGCCCCCTATGTCCTGGAAAGTCGCCATGCTGCCATGCACTGACACGCGCACCGGAGCCCTCCGCAGAGCTCTCCGCTGTGATGCAGCGGTCCGCTGGTGCAGGTGTGGGCTCGAGCGTGCGGCGGGCCCAGGGTGCACCGACGACTGACGCGGCCCGGCTGCACCGACGATTTGACGCGCCAATGGGAGCGCTGGCCGTCGGCGGTGGGGGGGTGCGGGTGGGTGGGTGCGGGTTGCACGCGGTTGCGCTGCGCGCGGGGGCGCGGTGGCGCCACGTGACGTGAATGAACGGAGACGGGACGCAGAGAGGGAGCAAACAGATGTCGCCTGTGCGGAGGACGCGCTACCTATTTGCGTATTTGCCTGGTTGGCGTGACGTGAGCGTTTTGCGGTGAGCAGGGACACGCGGCCTGCCCCGTGCTGACCTGTCAAGCTGCCTTACAGCCGGACTTGGACGCTCGCTGGGACGTTTGCTGGCATGTGCGAATAGATAGGTTGCCGCCGTTGTGCGCCGTTGTGTGTTCTTTTTGCGCCCTGTAGGGAAGCGAGGATTGTCGTGCAACAGCGTGTGTGTGTGTGTGAAGGGCCTCAGACGCAAGTGCGCCATTCTTTCTTCCTATATTTGTGTTTGTTGCTGGCTTGGGCTTGGATGGACTTGCGTGGACCCCGAATGTGAGATGCATGCAAGGGGGCGCGGAAGGGCCCTCTGCAACTGCCCTCCCGCTGTAGTTTGTCAGTGGCGGCATGTGTGGGCTGGGAGTGCGTAACCCCATATCTGAACCTGAACAACTTTTTAAACCTAAACAACCTCCCCCCATACGAGCCGGGGGCCAAAGGGTAATAGCGTGTGCCGGGACAGTTGGGATCGTGGCGCGGTGCTGGTCGTAGGTGTCAGGAGTGCAGCTAGCCGCGCGGAAGGACAGCTCGCTCTCCTGGTCCTGGCCGTTGGAGAGATGTAGCGGTCAGTGGTGGCGCCCTGGCACATGGATGCTGTACGATTCACGTACTACGATTCACGCACGACTGCTGTATGGCAAAGTTCTGCCAACTTTGGACATTTGGAGCTTTTTTGAGCCAGCCCAACTCTTGGAGCCGGGTGGGTTACCGTATTGTTGCCTATTGTGCTTCTATTGTCGTCTTTTGACTGCTTGTGGTGCATTGCATTGCTTCTTAAAGGGAGAGCTCACGACCTTCCCCGAGGGAGGTGCCGTGAGGCCATCATATCGGTTGGCGTGTGTCGATGTCGTTGTCGTTTGCAGCGAAGCCGACTGCTGCAGGCTCAGGACGTGACGTGATGTGATGTGTTGGGCGCTGTTGCGGCAGCAAGTCACCTGCTCACCGGCGAGGTGTGGCTGTGGCTGTGGCCTTCACCTGCCCGCTGGCACCCTCAGCCTGCACTGGACGGTCGGCGCGTCTGCTGTCTCTCCGGGGGCCTCCCCGTGTGTGCGCACGCACGCATTCCAAAAACCCAGTTTACCTCATATGCGAAATGTTGCAGTGCACTCCTCATCGGCCCCCCCCCATCATCAGCAAACCTGTGTGTCAGATGCCGCAGGGCGATGGCACCTTGGGCACCGTGGGGTGTTGTTGTTTCGTGCAGCGTCCAGCTGAAAGCGGGCGCACAGGCCCCCCCTTCGGCCCGGCCCCCCCGCCGCCGCAGCAGCTGCAGCTCCGCTGAGCCATCCGCCCCTCATGTAGGGCGCCAACCATCCAACCGGCCGCACGCCACCTGAGCTGCCCGGCCCCCCGCGGTGTCTGCCCCGCGGGGGACACCCCAACGCAACCTGCGGAAACGCACGCACGCACGCTGCCCCTTGGCCTATCCGCGCCCACCGGGGGCCTCCAAGCTCCCACCGGGGCCTCCAAGAGCGCACGCGGGGCAGCGCAGGTCCGTCCAATCAGCCCAATCAGCGCCCCATGCAGTCAGAGGATCACCCCTACCCCCACCCCGGGGCCTCCACAACTTCGGGTGCCCCCCAGGCCCTCACTGCACACGTAGATCTGTTCGCGCACCCACCCACCCGGCTCCCTGCCCTGGCCCCTTGCCGTACCCTTCCTACGACACCGGCAGCAAGGGGTTCCTGCTTAGGGTTAGGAACTCTCCCTTTCGCCAAGAAGAAATCCATCCACCCACTGGACATGCTGCTTCGCTCGCTTCGCCCCTTCGTCCGCTCCCGTCAAGCCGCCCGCACGCGGTGCAGCACGATGCGCTCAGTGACACGCGGGTCACTCAGCGCCGCCACGTGGTGGAAGCGCACCGGGCTGGATCCGGATCCGGATCCGCCCCCCGCCCGCCAGTCCAGCTCCTCCAGCCGCAGAGACCGCTCCCCCGCCAGCCGAAGGAACAGCTCAAGGGTGGCCGGATTGCGTCGCAGCGTGGCGATGTAGGCCTCACCTAGCCGCGACGGCGGAGGCGGCGGCGGAGGAGGCGGAGGCGGCGGCGGAGGCGGCGCCGTGGGTCCTAAGCCCGTATCCGAGGTCGAGGCCGAGGCCGCGTCCGAACCTGGTTGCTGCTGCTGCGGAGGTTCTGCGGCTGGGGTTGGCGCTTCGCTCTGTGACGCCCGCTGCGGCTCCTGCGGCTCCAGCGGACCCCCCGGCCCCAGCAGCAGCTGCGCCAGCAAGTCCACGAAGACGGGCACCACGTCTGTACGGCAGGGTGAAGTGAGGTGAGGTGGGGTCAGGTGAGGCCGCATCCCGTGACAGGACAGCACCGCAGTCCCTTTTGAGTTGCGGAGGTCACCTGGCAGCAACCCAACGAGTGCGGCATATCCCGCCGTACCTGGGTCGTACAGTACGTCGGAAGCCACTGCCAGCTCGCAGCCCAGGCTCTCGGCAGCCGCGGGTTCCTCCCAGGCCAGTCGGCGGCAGACCACTGCGCCGCCGCCGTTGCCGCCCCGCCGCCGCCCCACCGGTGAAGCAGCGGCCGGCTGGAACGAAGCAGCGGCGATGAGAGGCGGGGGTCGGGGGGGTTGTCGTGGTTAGGGTTGGGGGCAGCAACGGAGGGGAGGCAGCAGCAGGGGGGGGGGGTGAGAGGGCCAGCAGCAACACAGGTGATCGGCCGAAGACGTCGGGGCTCGGGGGCCGGTGGCTTGCGGTGGAAGCAAAGGTGGAGGCGGACTGCAGCGATGGTGGGCTGGGGGTGGTGAGGGATGTTGGCAGGTTGCTCTTTGGAGCGGGGCGCAACACCGCCCTGGCCCCGCCGCACCTGAATGTGCCCCCCCCCCCTGCCCTTCCGCACCTCGCCCTCCGCGCCCTGCCCCTCCGCCTGTCGTTCCTGCTGCTGCCCTAGCTGCGGTTGCGGCTGCTGGGCGCCCGTGTCTGTGACGCCGATGTCGCTGTCGCTGTCCACCTCGACGCCGACGTGTATGCCGTTGAGCTCCAGATTTGTCGTACAGTTGGTCACCGCCGCCTCGCTGCCGTCAGTGGCCGCCACCAGCGCTGCACCCGACCGATGCAGCGCCACCGCCACCAGGCCCGACCCGCAGCCCAGCTCCAGAACCCGCCGACCTGGACAGCAACCGACCGGGCAGCAGGGGAAGCAGGGGAAGCGGGCATGAGGGCAGCGAGGCAGGCAAGGAGGCGGGGCTCGATGACGGGGAGGCGGGCGGAGGGGGGAGGGGGGAGGGGCCAGACCGCTGGCCCCTGCCCCTGCCCCTGCCTCCTCGTTCGCGGATTCAGCGGATGCCTACATCACAGTCTCCAGGAAGGAGGGGCGGAGCTGGCTCCCAGTCCCCCCATCCCCTCCAAACCGCTGCAGCACCCCCCCCTCCCCCCTGGATGGTGTGGGTGTGTGCACAGCGAGGTGATGAGCGGCTCAACCGGCCCAGACTCAGCCGCCGCCACCGGGTGTACGTCCGTCCGTATGTCCGTACATGTGCACGTACGTACATACGTACAAACGGAGGCCCTGCCCTCATTCAGGGTGTGGAGCACAGGGGAGGGAGGGTTGGGTTGGCAACCATCCCACATTCCCAGCCATGTCTCATCCCACCGACACTGCCCACCGGTACCGCTACCCTGCGTACCCAGGGGCACCGGGATTCGCCCCTCCCCACGCCCCACGCCCCCCCTCCCGCGCTCACCCCTGAACCTCTCCCGGTGGCTCATCACCCACTGCGCCAGAGCGAAGCTCGCCTCCCACTCGTGACACCCGGTGCTGCCCGCCAGCAGGTTGTCGGAAACACGCAGGCTCACCAGACCCCAACAGCAACCACAACTGCCACCGCCGCCACCGCAGCAGCAGCAGCAGGCGCCACCTCCCGCTTCACCTTCACCCCCCGCAGTGACCTCGACCGCGGAAGTGCTAGGCTCGGTGGCGGAAGTGCAGTGCGGAGGGGCTTCCCGGTCGACGAGGCCGCCACAGCCGTCGTTACCGCTGCCGCTGCCGCTGGCGCTGACATCGACGCCCGAGACGGATCCCCGAGCGACCGACGGGTCGGGTGCTGCGGTCCCCGGGACGGAGGGCGGTGACGCCGCGTCGGGGAGCGGCCCTGTGGATGCGGAATTGCGGATGTGGATGCGGATGCGGATGCAGCACATCACCATCAACTTACGGGCTTTGCGAAATGTGGCTCTGGGGGCCTCCCTCCGCGGGCCTCCCTCCTCTTCCTTCTGCAGCGCAACTTGCGCTGCATCCCCTCCTCTCCCCTCCTCTCCTCTCCCCTCCTCTCCTCTCCCCTCCTCTCCTCTCCCCTCCTCTCCTCTCCCCTCCTCTCCTCTCCTTTCCTCTCATCACCAGCCCGGCCCTGGACGCCGCACGCGGACTCACCGTCGCCCGGGCCTTCCTCCGCTCCTGCCACTGCCGCTGCCGCTGCCACTGCCCCTCCGCTCCGCTGCCGCAGCCCCGAGATCGCGGCAGTCAGGGACGCCACGTGGCGCCGAGTGACGGCCTGCGGCACTGCGCCAGGTACCCACACCGGTGCCGACGACGACGACGACGACG
Source organism: Pleodorina starrii (assembly GCA_030267565.1). Classification (NCBI taxonomy): domain Eukaryota; kingdom Viridiplantae; phylum Chlorophyta; class Chlorophyceae; order Chlamydomonadales; family Volvocaceae; genus Pleodorina; species Pleodorina starrii. Next base: position 2,356,515 of record BRXU01000003.1, read on the forward strand.
GCGAAGGCGGAGGTGAAGGCGAAGGCGCGCCCACCCCCGCCGCCGAGTGCGCCTCGGGGCAGTCCCGAACGGCGCAACCGGGTGACGATGCCCTCTCGGCCGCACCCGCCCCTTCCAACCCCTTCAGCCCGTCGCAGCCGACGCGCTGCGCTTGCTGCGCGGTATCTGACCCCGCCTCTCCCCCCGCCTCCACGTTCGCCTCCGCCGCGGCTGCTGCTGCTGCTGCTGCTGCTGCTGCCGGTCTCTCCGCCGCGGGTGCTGGTGCGGGTCCGTATGCAAACGTCTTGTAGAGCCACTCACCGCCGCCGTCGCCGCTGTCACAGCCGCCGGCTGCGGCGCCGTGGGCCTGCACCCAACACGCCCCGACGTGCGGCCGAGAGCAGGCGGGCGAGGGGGGCGGGGCATGGGCTGGGGCTGGGGTGACTCATTTAAACTCGGAAAGGCGAAACAGTCGCCTGGCCTGCACACTTCCCAAGGATCGCTAGCAGGTAGCAGCGGGGATCGCCACGGGCACAGGCTGCCGTACGCACGAGCGTGTTCGGGCTTCGGGGCATGTTCATGCGCGCGCAACCCAGTCGCGGCGCCCCTCATCCCGGCGACGGTGGGGGGAACTGGAGGTGGCTGACGTGGCGCTGGCGCGTCCCCCGTAGTACACGTACCTGGGGCTGCATCAGTGCCTTGCCGTACGCATCCGCCAGCTCGTCCGCCACCTGCAGCCGCCGGCCCTCAACCTCCGCCAGCACTCGCTTCAGGAGGCCGACCCAGTAGCGGGGCCGCAGGCCCAGCACCGCCAGCACGGGATCACGGGTCAGGGCCGCCAGCAGGGAGCGCTGGCCGTCCTCGTCGAGCGAGTCAGGAGAGGAGGAGGAGGGAGCGGGAGAGGAGGGGGACGCTGCGGCGCCGCTGTCGGTGAAAGCATCCCGGCTGTCGTCAGCAGCGGCGGCGGTTGGCGCGCACTGCGGAAAGTGGTGCCTCAAGCGCTCGACCACCTGTGGGCAGATGAGAGGCGTTCGCTGAAGGTTTTCGTCGGGCGATGGATGATGCAAAGGGCACCGGACTTTAGGAAAAGAAGGGTTCTTACCTGGGGTGCTGGGACGGCGCTGCGAACCAGGCAGATGATCTCCCAAAACGCTGGGCATCGGGTATCCATATCGCATAATAGCATAAATATGATGTGTTGTGTAAAGAATAGTGTCGGCAACAAACTGAGCTGTCAGCGGTCAGCTACGCAGTCGCTGTTCGTACAGCACCGACAAGTCGCCTGCCTTCAACGAAACACTTACAAGGTGGGGACCGAGAATTTGACAATGGGTTATATTTGCATTTGACTACACTGAATACCGCTGACAAACGTTGCTTTCTCGTGACTGTCTTACTGAGGTAGCTCCGTTGAGGTAGTTCCGTTTGGCCTCGAAACTATGCGACCGGGTGTTCAAAACGTTGTCCTGTCGCAACTGCGGAATGGACTTGGCGCGTGTCAAGGTCGGCCGAACGCCATCGGGCTGGCCCGCTTGGCTTCAGAATGCGGAGCGAGTACAAGTGGACGGAGCGCAAATAGCCTAGACCGGAATAACCAATTCACTAGAGAATACTCATCCACGGCTGGTGCGCTGATGCGCCAATCATCGCCGATAGCCTGGTCCTTCTCCGCCTCTGCCACGGTAAGGGCTCACGGACTGGCACATGCCAGACGCCGATGATTGATTGCAACTTTTTGCGCGCAGGCCCTCCTCCACCGGCAGGATCCAGCTGAGCTGCAGCTGGTCAGGTCCGCTGCCACCTCCGCCACCGCACCCACCAAAGCCGCTGGCACTGCACCCCCGCCCACCGCCGACGCCAGCTCCAGGGAGGGCTTCCCCGTCGGCCTGGCGCAGCTGTACCCCGACCCGGATGCCATCCCGGATCATGTGCTGCGCCGCTTGCGCACGCAGCTGTTCGGCAAGGCCATCCGGCCCGGGGAGCAGACCGGCCGGCGAGCCCTGGCCCGGCCGCTGCAGGGCCGCGTGCTGGCCGACTGGTACTTCATGCCGCCCTCAGAGCTGCCGGGCTTCCACAACGAGGAGCGCGAGTAGTGAGTGCGGGGCCTGCCACCCCGCGGTGCAGGGCTGTGGGTGGATGGCTCCTCCCGTAGAGGGGCGGTTTTGGCGGTGGTGACGCACGCATGGCGTGGGTGTGGGGAGGGGGTTTCCCTAATCCGCAGCCACATACGTCAGTGGATGAGTGCGTTTTGAGCTATCCCTGCGCGGTGCAAACAACCTCAAAAGGCTCTCACAAGCGGGTGGTGGTGTGCCTTGTCGTGCAACACACGTGTGTCTGGGCCACGTCCCTGGGCCGGAAGTGGACACCGGCCCGCTGCCCCTCACACAATCGGCGGCACCTGCGAAAGGCTGATTCCATGGCCATCGCCATCGCCTGGTGCCAGTTTCCCTCCCTAAGACGCCGGCATGCACCTCTCCAGTCTCCACCCGCTGGCTGATGCCGCGGATGTTGCTGCTGCCTCTGGCTGCTGCTGATGTTGCTGTTGATGATGCCTCTGCTGGCTGATGTTGCTGCTGCTGATGTTGCCACTGATGCCGCTGCTGGCTGCTGCCGCCGCTGCTGTTGATGCTGCCACTGCTGCTGATGTTGCTGCTGATGTCGCTGCGCAGCGAGCTGAGCAAGGCGTTGAACCGGCGGCACCGCAAGAAGGACGCGGAGGGCGAGGAGGCTGCGGGCGGCAAGGGCGGCAAGAAGAAGTGATGATGAGGCCCCGGCGGCCGGTGGCAGGGCATGGATTGGGGCCGGCAGCGGAGGCAGGGAGGGGGAGGGAGGGAGGGAGCTACTTCCGGACCAGGGGGGGCTGGTACGCCTGGTAAACGAGTGAGTGAGGCATGTGGCAAACATACCGGTATCGCCAAACGGCGTGTCGTGTCATGTCGTGTGTGTCATGTCTGTCATGTGTGTGACGGGGTGACGTACCGCGGCGTAAAGGTCGCTCACGCGTCCTCCCGAACCGATCCCTCAGTCTGAGGGGCAGGGAGCTTCAGGGGCACACGCGAGGGAGGCGCGCGCGCCGAATAGCTCCCCCGCAAGCAACGCAGGCGCGCGTGTGCGGTGCGGTGCAAAGGAAGGAGTGAGAGGCGCGCGGGGCTCAGGTCGCGCAGTTCCGATTCGCCGCGCCCCGTTGGTCTTGCCCTGCCGCGCCTGCAACGATGAGCTCTCGACTGAACGCTGTCGAAGCAGCCATGCTCAACACAGTACAGTATTGGGTTATTGGGTCCCTGAGTGGGCTCCTGATCCCCCTCCCTGGAGGCTCGTTCGGACCACCCCGCAGTCCAGACTCGGCAGTGGTGCCGGCGAATTTGGGACGAAGTCAGGATTCCCAGGCACCGGCATTGCGGGTGCCATGACGCTGACCGTTTAGAGGTTCGTGCGTGTGTGCGTGGGGACTGGGGAGGGGGGTACTGTGGGGTTGTTACAGTGGGCTCCAGACTGAAGAAGCGTAGAGCCAACGGGCCAGCTGGCTTGGAGTTGGACGGCGCACGTGGAGCAAGGTGGTCAACCTTGCAGCTGTGGCAGCGACAGTCTGTGGAAGCGGCAGCCGGGTTCCCAGGCGAGTGCTGATTCGGTCCCTGGACAGCACCTGGACCGGGGCTGATAACCTATCTAGGTCCACATTGCAGCCATCGACGAAAGCCTGTGAGGAGTCTCGGAGCGCGGGCAGGGTAGCCAGGCGTGTGGCTTTCATGTCCCAGGGAAGCGGGAAGGGAAGAGGTGGTCAACTGGTATACTGGTCACCCGCTCAACGGCTGTCGTACTGAAACCGCATCTGAGGGCTGAGGAGCAAAATCTTGCCACGGAGCAAGCTCAGGAAAGTAACGCTTTTTTTATCGACGACCAACCTACCTCTTCGGATAAGTTCTTGGGCCTTCTGCTGACGCCAAGCCTTGCGGAAGGCCGCTTCCATCTTACAAGTTCGGCATTACGCTTTCACATAAAGGCGCAGGAATCTTTGAGCGTACATGTGAATGATATAGGGGCAAAAAAATGTCCCAGTCAGTCACTTCACCAGACGGCTCGAGGATTTGGCTGCCGGGCATCGTGGCGTGCATTGCGCACCATCTGCCAGCTAACGAAGTGGCAAGCACATTACGCCTGATAGACAAGACGACATCGCAGCAGTTTGCACACCGCAAGACCTTGCGGCTGTCGCTTCCGTCACCCATCCACGTGTTCCGGGAGCGCTGGGGCCGCCCGGACGCTTTTCGCGCGTTGTCTGGCGAGCAGCGGCGGCTGCTGCTGTGCCTGACGGCGGCAAGCGGCAGCGTCGCCAACCTGAAGGTTGCCCTGGTCAGTGCGGGTCTTGATCTTCGGTGCGAGCTGCTCAGGGCCGCCGCAGCCGCGGGCCAGCTCGACATGTGCAAGGTGCTGCGTGCGCGAGGCTGCCTCTGGGGTGCTTCTCTGTCAGCCGCGGCGAAGGCTGGCCACCGGCACGTGTGCGAGTGGCTGTTGGCCAGCGGCTGCCGCCTCGACATGTACCTCGTTAGTGCAGCTGCCTTGGGCGGGCGGGAGGACCTTATGCAGTGGCTGCTGACGGAGTTGCAGGGCCGTCCCAACGACCATGTGTATGGTCTCTGCTGGTCATTGTTGGAGGCCGCGGCGGAGTGCTTGAGCCTGGCGGCGCTGCAGCGTATGTGGCAGCAACTCAGGGCAGGGCACCACGGCAGCAAACTGCAGCAGCAGCTTGAGCAGCTCGACGAGCGGGGGCGGGGTTCCATCCTGGAGGCCGCGGCCGGCAGCACCACGCCCGATTGGCAGGCCAAAGTGGAGTGGCTGGAGGGGCTGGGCTACCCCCGCACAGCAGGGGCGTGTGCGTCCGCTGTTCGGGCTGATATTGGCGATGCAGCGGTGGCACGTCTGCAGTGGCTGCACGGCCGGGGCTACCCCTTGGAGGCGGGGGTGGCGGACGCTGCGGTCCGTCTCGGCAATCTTGCCGCCCTGCGTTTCCTGGTGGAGCAAGCGGGGGTGCGGCCCACCGGCGATCAGTTCCCCGTGACGGTTGCAGCCCGCCAGGGCCACCTGGCCGTTCTGCAGTACCTGCACGCCAGCGGCTTGCCCGTTAACACCCGTTCTGTTGCGGAAGAGGCGGCCCGGGCGGGCCACCTGCCGCTGGTGGTCTGGGCGGTGGAGGGCCTGGGCGTCGCACCCGCTGACGGCGCAGCTAGGTTGCTCGACTGCGCGGCGGCGAGCGGCAACCTTGAGCTGATGACCTGGCTTCACGTCCGCGGCTGGGCCTTGGGCCCCAGTGCCATCCCCAACGGCGCCGCGAGCGGCTGCGAAGAGGCGCTGGAGTGGCTGGTGGAGCGGGGCTGCCGCTTCCCGGTGGGTGTCGCCGTTCTCGTTTGTCACCATCACATGTACGATGCGCTCCGTGTGGCCCACCAGTTGTGGCCCACCGGTGATTCATTTTGCATGCGCTGTGCCCAGCCAGGTCACTCGGCAGGTCCATTAGACGCGTGTGCCGGGCCACCGAGTGTCGTACGTCCATCGAGCTGCTCGAGAGGTGTTAGTCATAGCGTCGATGCATTGTTCAGATTCGCATGTGCGCCTTCCGGGACAGAGTCACTGTCTGCCAAGCTGCAAACGTGCGACACCGGGAACCTCCGCTGCCGGGGAGCTAGGCTGTGAGGCTGCATGGGGGTTGCACCGTCCCTGACTGCCCAACCGCCCGTCCCTGCATTGATGTGTGTATGTACGACAATCATGTATGTTCCTTGGCGGCCTCAGCCCGATGGCGGCGCCTACCTCGATGCCGCCCGCAACGGTGATCTGGCGATGCTCCGCTGCCTGCACCGGCTGGGCTGCCCCTGGGGGCCGCCGGGGAGGCTGCTGGAGTATTGCATCCGCATGAACGTGGTCTCCGTCGCCGTGCTGCAGTGTCTGCTGGACTTGGGGTGCCCTGAAATGGACTGGGATGCTGCGGTCAAGTTGGTGGAGGGCCGGAGGGAGCACCGCGCGGCGCTGCTGGCATGGCTGGGCGAGCAGCAGCGGCGGGGGCGGTCGCCTGGGGCCCAAGGGGCCTAGGTCGCGGCAGCAACGAAGAGCGGCGGCAGACTTGCCTTGGAGCGCGGGGCGTATGTGGGTTGGGTGCGGCTTACCGTGTTGTCCGGTGCCGGAGGTCGGTAGGGCTGCCACACAGCCACCCTGTCATGATGATTGGTATGTGTATGTTGCGGGAGGGGGGAGGGGTGTGTGGTTCCGGAGCGAGAGCCGAACGTAGTGTGATGGCGGGGCGGGAGCAGACGTTGGGTGCCGCCGGGGGGCGACGCATCCCATCTGGGTACGACTTGTTCGGTCGGGGGCATGCATGGGCTTTGGGGCTTGGGGCTACTGGGGTTGCTAGGGCCGCCATACCGTACATGGAACCAACTGGCCAAACGCCGATGGGGCTCTTGGATGGATGGATGGATGGATGGATGGATGGTATAAATTAATGAAGTGGGTGGGCGGAGTGGCGGACGGCTGCAAAGCGCGGGGGTAATTGTCAATATCACATACACGAATCAGAAGCGCCTACGACGCGTACGGCATGCACAACATCACGGGCGGGCCCCGTCATATCGATGAAAGGATGCGTGAGCCTAGCCCAGTCAACCCCGGCTGGGTGCGTGAGAGAACCCCGGCTGGGTGCGTGAGAGAACCCCGGCTGACCGCCCGGGCGTCCCCCGCACTTCCCGGGCATGCTGTCGGTTTACCGCGGCAGCACGACAGCTGCATCTGTGCGGCTGATTCCGGCAGCGCGGCTCCCACGGGCGCTTCGTGCTCGCTGATAATGTCTGCGACCCCGAGGGTGGTGGCATTGTAAACCATGTGTGGGCCGCCGGCTGCTGGCCTGCTGGTTGATGTCACCACCGCGGGCCACTAGGGGCTGCAGGCGCACCGCCGCCGTCCGCGGCGAGAACGAGCTGATCGATAGCCCGTTTCAACCGGGAACCTTTCAGCGAATCGTGAGACCCTGGGCCCCCGGCTCGTATGGGTAGTTGTTTGGGTATTGGGTCACGCACCCCATTCTCATTACCCCATTACCGTATGCAACATTCACACGCAGGGAGCACGACCCCAAAGGATCACCGGAGCAAAGTGCTGAGGCTGTCGTTGGGCTCTGCGGTCCGCGCCCTTCACCCGATACGGTACTGCAGCGCCTGCGTGGCGGTCCGAGGCCCGCAGGCGCGGCAGTTGGCGCGACTCGAACTGAAAACTTCTTGGCGATCACGAGTGCGGTCCCGCAACCCCGCAGTGCAGGGCTGGGCAGTGCAGGGCGGGGAATGGATGTCTCCTCCCGTAGAGGGGCGGGTCTGGCGGTGGTGACGTGCGCATGGCGTGGGTGTGGGGAGGGGGTTTCCCTAATCCGCAGCCACATACGGCAGTGGATGAGCGCGTTGAATTATCCCTGCAACACACGTCTGTCTGGGCCACATCCAGCCGGAAGCGGACACTGGCCAGCTGCCCCTCACCCACTCGGCAGCACCTGAAGGAGGCTGATTCCATGGCCATCGCCATCGCCTGGTGCCAGTTTCCCTCCCGAAGACGCCGGCATGCACCTCTTCGCCCACTGCTGGCTGCTGCCGCCGCTGCTGCCGCTGTTGCTGCTGCTGCTGATGTTGCTGCGCAGCGAGCTGAGTAAGGCGTTGAACCGGCGGCACCGCAAGAAGGACGCGGAGGGCGAGGAGGCTGCGGGCGGCAAGGGCGGCAAGAAGAAGTGACGATGAGGCCCCGACGGCGGCCCACGGCAGGGCATCGATGGGGGCCGGCAGCGGAGGCAGGGAGGGGGAGGGAGGGAGCTACTTCCGGACCAGGGGGCTGGTACGCCTGGTAAACGAGTGAGTGAGTCATGTGGCCAACATATCGCCAAACGGCCGGCGTGTCATGTCGTGTGAGTCCTGTGCGTGACGGGGCGACGTGCCGCGGCCTAAAGGTCGCGCTCGGGTCCTCGCTAGCGAATCCCTCCGTCTGTGGGGCAGGGAGCTGGAGGGGCACGCGCGAGGGAGGCGCGCGCTGAGCAACGCAGGCGCGCGTGTGCGGTGCGGTGCAAAGGAAGCAGCGAGAGGCGCGCGGGGCTCAGGTCGCGCAGTTCCGATTCCCCGCGCCCCGTTGGTGTTGCCCTGCCGCGCCTGCATGCCGTGTACGGCAAGAAGCCCATCCGCTGCGCACGGCACGCTTGGCGCCAGTGGGCTGGCGACGCGTGTATGCCGCCATGACGGGAAGTGGAGGTGGAAGCGGAAGCGGAGGTTCAGGACTCGGATGGCGCGCAGTGTGAGCCAACGTCGCGTGGGGAAGCGGCCTGATGTCATCCCTCCTCTTTCGCTGCGTCCCTTGCCTCATGGACTCGTTCTGGGGGGCGTTCCGGGCTCCTCCTGGCGGACTCCCGAACGGATCCCCAAGGGCAAGGGCGGCAAGCCCTCCAATTTCCGGCAGCCTTGTTCAATTTCCGGCAGCCTTGTTCAATTTTGAGCGACGCTTAGTGGTCCTCACCGCCCCAGCTGCTAGCACAGCTGCTAGCTGGTAGCTGCCCGCCCTGGCGCCCTCGAGACGATCCTCATGACGGAGGCGTGTTTGACGTACCGGTACTGACAGCGGGCGGGCGGGCGGGCGGGTCAAAGTGTAGGGCGGAAGGAGACGTTATCGGAAATGGCTACACAAGCAAGGCAAGGCAAGGCAACGCCCGGTTGTAACGGCTGCTTTCATAACCAACGGCACTGCACAGCTGCGCATTGGGGGGTGGGTGCCGTGCCGGGGGGGAGGGGGGTGCTCATGCATTTCACCGGCACCGGGCTTCGGGTCATGCTGCCGTACGTGCCGTAAGCGATGAGCTCTCGAATGAACGCTGTCGAAGCAGCCATGCTCAACACAGTACAGTATTGGGTTATTGGGTCACAGACTCACAGTGGGCTCCTGATCCCCCTCCCTGGAGGTTCGTTCGGACCGCCCCGCAGTCCAGACTCGGCAGTGGTGCCGGCGAATGTGGGACGAAGTCAGGATTCCCAGGCACCGGCATTGCGGGTGCCATGACGCTGACCGTTTAGAGGTTCGTGTGGTTTGTGTGTGTGCGTTGGGGGGTGTACTGAGGTTAGTTGTTACAGTGGGCTCCAGACTGAAGAAGCGTAGAGCCAACGGGCCAGCTGGCTTGGAGTTGGACGGCGCACGTGGAGCAATGTGGTCAACCTTGCAGCTGTGGCAGTGACAGTCCGCAACCTTCAAGCGGCAGCCTGCGGCAGCCGGGTTCCCATGCGAGTACTGTTCGGTCCTTGGACAGCGCCTGGAGCGGCTGATAACCAAGGTTCACGCCCTAGCCATCGACGGGAGCCTGTGAGGAGTCTCGGAGCGCGGGCAGGGTATCCAGGCGTGTGGCTTTCGTGTCCCAGGGAAGCGCGAAGGGAAGAGGTGGTCAGGCCGTACGGAATCCGGATTTAAGGGTCAAACTTTCCATGGTGCAAGCTTGGGAGAACAACACTTTTTATATCGATTACCAGCTTACCCCTTGAAATATATTCTTGGGCCTTCTGCTCACGCCAAGCCTTGCGTAAAGCCGGCGCGCTTCCATCTGACAAGTTCGGCATTCGGCTGTTTCGCATAAAGGCGCAGGAATTCTTAAGTGTTCTCGTGAATGATATAGGCGCAAAAAAATGTCCCAGTCGGTCACTCTGCGTACACCAGACGGCTCGAGGATCTGGCTGCCGGGCATCGTGGGGTGCATTGCGCACCATCTGCCAGCTAACGAAGTGGCAAGCACATTACGACTGATAGACAAGACGACATCGCAGCAGTTCCCACACCAAAAGACCTTGCGGCTCTCGCTTCCGTCACCCATCCACGTGTTCCGGGAGCGCTGGGGCCGCCCGGGCGCTTTTCGCGCGTTGTCTTATAAGCAGCGGCTGCTGCTGCTGTGCCTGACGGCGGCAAGCGGCAGCGTCGCCAACCTGGAGGTTGCCCTGGTCAATGCGGGTCTTGATCTTCGGCGCGAGCTGCTCAGGGCCGCCGCAGCCGCGGGCCAGCTCGACATTTGCAAGGTGCTGCGTGCGCGAGGCTGCTTCTGGGGTGATTCTCTGTTCGCCGCGGCGAAGGCCGGCCACCGGCACGTGTGCGAGTGGATGTTGGCCAGCGGCTGCCCCCTCGACGTGTTCGATGTTTGCAGTGCTTGCTGCAGCGCGCAGGAGGACCTTATTCAGTGGCTGCTGACGGAATTCCTGGGCCGTACCAACGAACGCGCGTATGTTGTGTATGGTCTCTGCCGGTCATTGTTGATGTTCGCGGCGGACTTCTTGAGCCTGGCGGCGCTGCAGCGGCTGTGGCAGCAGCTCTTGGCAGGGCGCCACGGCAGCGAACTGCAGCAGCAGCTTGAGCAGCTCATTGAGGGGGAACGGGGTGTTATCCTGTTGGTCGCGGCCGGCAGCACCACGCCCGATTGGCAGGCCAAAGTGGAGTGGCTGGAGGGGCTGGGCTACCCCCGAAAGGCTGAGGCGTGCGAGTCCGCTCTTCGGGCTGGTGACGGTGATGCAGCGGTGGCGCGTCTGCAGTGGCTGCGCGGCCGGGGCTACCCCCTGGAGGCGGAGGTGGCGAACACTGCGGTCCGTCTCGGCAATCCTGCCGCCCTGCGTTTCCTGGTGGAGCAAGCGGGGGTGCGGCCCACCGGCGTTCAGGTCCCCGTTGCAGCCCGCCAGGGCCACCTGGCCGTACTGCAGTACCTGCACAACAGGGGCTTGCCCGTCAACACCCGTTCTGTTGCGGAAGAGGCGGCCCGGGCGGGCCACCTGCCGCTGGTGGTCTGGGCGGTGGAGGGCCTGGGCGTCGCACCCGCTGTCGGCGCAGCTAGCTTGCTTGACTGCGCGGCGGCGAGCGGCAGCCTTGAGCTGATGGCCTGGCTTCACGTCCGCGGCTGGGCATTGGGCCCCAGGGCCATCCCCAACGGCGCCGAGAGCGGCTGCGAAGAGGCGCTGGAGTGGCTGGTGGAGCGGGGCTGTCCCTTCCCGGTGGGTGTCGCCGTCCTCGTTTGTCACCACCACATGTACGATGCACTCCGTGTGGCCCACCAGTTGTGGCCCACCGGTGGTTCATTTTGCATGTGCTGTGCCCAGTCATTCGGCAGGTCCATTAGACGCGTGTGCCGGGCCACCGAGTGTCGAGCTGTTCGAGAGGTGTTAGTCATGGCGTCGATGCCGTATTCAGATTCGCATGTGCGCCTTCCGGGACAGAGTCACTGTCTGCCAAGCTGCCAAAGCAGCGGCGCCGGGAAACTCCGCTGCCGGGGAGCTAGGCTGTGAGGCTGCATGGGGGTTGCACCGCCCCTGACTGCCCAACCGCCCGTCCCTGCATTGGTGTGTGTATGTACGGCAATCATGTATGTTCGTTGGCGGCCTCAGCTCGATGGCGGCGCCTACCTCGCAGCCGCCCGCAACGGCGATCTGGCGATGCTCCGCTGCCTGCACCGGCTGGGCTGCCCCAGGGGGCCGCCGGGGGAGCTGCTGGCGGACTGCATCCGCATCAACGTGGTCTCCGTCGCCGTGCTGCAGTGCCTGCTGGACTTAGGGTGCCCCGAAATGGACTGGGATGCTGCGGTCAAATTGGTGGAGGGCTGGAGGGTGCACATTGAGCCCCGGGAGCGCCGCGCGGCGCTGCTGGCATGGCTGGGCGAGCAGCGGCGGCGGTGGCGGTCGCCTGGGGCCCAAGGGGCCTAGCTCGCGGCAGCAACGAACAGCGGCGGCAGACTTGCCTTGGAGCGCGGGGCGGATGTGGGTTGGATGCGGCTTACCGTGTTGTCCGGTGCCGGGGGTCGGTAGGGCTGCCTCACAGCCACCCTGTCATGATGATCGGTGTGTGTATGTTGCGGGACGGGGGAGGGGTGTGTGGTTCCGGAGCGAGAGCTGACCGTAGTGTGATGACGGGGCGGGAGCAGACGTTGGGTGCCGCCGGGGGGCGACCCTACCCATCTGGGTACGACTTGTTCGGTCGGGGGCATGCATGGGCTTGGGGCTTGAGGTTGTGCATGCCGGCCGCGCGCGTGCTTCACTCGTGGCCGTGGTTCACGCTGTGCTTGGCAGCTCCGATAAGAGCAGGACTCGACAACTTCGATCCCCCCCTTCGCGGTGCTGCATTAGAGACAGCGGTGCAGGGCCCTCGTCTAGGGAAGCAGCCGAGTGCTGCAAGGCATGGCAACTGCCGTCAGCGGGGTTGCAATACCATGCTGACCGTTGAGAGGTTCGTGCGTGCGTGTGTTTTGGGGGGTACTGGGGTTGTTAGGGCCGCCATACATGGAACCAACTGGCCTAACGCCGATGGGGCTCTTGGATGGATGGATGGATGGATGGATGGATGGATGGTATAAATTAATGAAGTGGGTGGGCGGAGTGGCGGACGGCATCAAGGGCGGGCCCCGTCATATCGATGCAAGGATGCGTGAACCTAGCCCAGCCAACTCCGGCTGGGTGCGTGAGAGAACCCCAGCTGACCGCCCGGGCGTCCCTCGCAGTTCCCGGGCATGCTGTCGGTTTACCGCGGCCCCACGACAGCTGCATCTGTGCGGCTGATTCCGGCAGCGCGGCTCCCAGGGGCGCTTCGTGCTCGCTGATAATGTCTGCGACCCCGAGGGTGGTGGCATTGTAAACCATGTGTGGGCCGCCGGCTGCTGGCCTGCTGGTTGATGTCACTGCCGCTGTCCGCGGCAAGAACAAGCTGATCAATAGCCCGTCTCAACCGGGGACCTTTTGGCGAATCGTGAGACCCTGGGCCCCCGGCTCGAATGGGTAGTCGTTTGGGTATTGGGTCACGCACCCCCCAATTACCGTATGCAACATTCACACGCAGAGAGTACGACCCCAAAGGATCACCGGAGCAAAGTGCTGAGACCGTCGTTGGGCTCTGCGGTCCGCGCCCTTCATCCGATACGGTACTGCAGCGCCTGCGTGGCGGTCCGAGGCCCGCAGGCACGGCAGTTGGTGCGACTGCAACTGAATACGGTACTTCTTGGCGATCACGAGTGCCGTACAGGCAGCCCGATCGCTCGGCTGCTCAGTAGCATAGATCTGGGAGTGAGGCCTCTCAAGCATTTTATGGAGGGCCTGCCCTTCAACTTTCCTGAACGCTTTTTGCACACATCTTGAGTGCAAGAGGGTGGACCCCGTTCTTCCCGCCTAACAGACTCACACCCGCATCCGGCTCACCAACATTCGAGGGCTCGTTAGATCCCGCTCATGCCCGCAGGAGAGGCCGCGGTGCAGCACCAACCACCGCCCATAACGCAACGCCAACCTCCCAACATTTGCGAGAATTGTACCTTATGAACATTGCGGGTTCCGTCCGGGGCCGCCACAAGACAGTCCATCAGTCAGCCAGTCAGTCAGCCAGTCAGTCAGCCAGTCAGTCAGTCAGGGCAGGAGCGCAGTACTAGCCCACGGCCGCAAGAAGCCGCGTTCCGTCAAGACCCTTAAAAGCAACAAAAAACGGTCCAGCGACACTCCTCCGGCCCCACGACTCCCACCCCACCCTACCCGATTCCCGCCCACCCCTCCCATCACCACCACCACCACGTCCCACCACCACTGTAACACCTGGTCCTCACAACGGGGACACACACGTACTCCCCTGGCTCTCTGAACCTGTGACCCACCACCGCTGCTGTTGTGGCTACTGCTGTTGCTGCTGCCGCTACTGATGATGGCGGCGGCGGCATCGCCGGCGGCGGCGTCCGACGCAGGGGCTCGTGACGGCAGCGGCGGCGCCGCCGCCGCCGTACGGCTCCCCTTGACGGCAGCCGCTGGCGGAGCTGGCTCGCCGCGCGGCGGCGGACTGCTTTGCTGACGTCACCCTGGAGGGGCACCGCGAACCAGAGTACGACAAGGTGCCCGTGACAGTGCTACGGCCCCGCGCGCCGCCGCCAGGCTCCATAGCGGACGACGGCGGCGGCAGCGGCGGCACGTCCCGCCGGCCGCCGCTGCCGCTGCCGGCGGCGGCGGCAGAATCAGGCCTGGCCGCCGCCGCCGGCGGCGGCTGAATTGGTGGTGACAGCGCCGCTGGAGGCCCCTGCCGCGTGAAGCTGCCGCCACCGCCGCCGGCGGTGCTGACGCTGGTACTGCAGGCGGAATAGCGGCTGCAGACGCTGGTGAAGAGCTGATGGGGCCATTGGTGGGTTACGCCGCTGGGACGAGCAAGCAGCGGGTTCAATGAACCGCTGAACGACCCGCCGCCGCCGCCGCCGCCAGGCGTGAGATATTCCGCATCGTCGGCGGCTGTGGAGCCGGGGAGGAGGGTGGCGGCGGCGTCCGCCAGCCCCTCGCCGCAGCTGCTGGCGGAGCTGGTCCGGCCGAGTACGACAGTCCACAGGCCGCTGCCTCCGCCGCCACCGCCACCGTCGCCGCCGCTGGCGGAACTGTCCTGACCTGCTCGGAGCCGGGATGAAGACGGCCGCGATGACAGTCCCTGTCCCGCCAGGCTCCCCACGAAGAGGCCCTGGCCGTGGCTCTGGCCCTGACTGGCGCTCCAGGAGCGGGGTGGGGCCGCGGGGCCACTGTTGCTGCCGCCGGTGTTGGTGGCGGCGGCAGCGGCGCCGCTGGAGCGCGGTGACGAGCGGGGCCAGGGAGGCGTAGCGCACTGCGCCGCGGCTGCGCCGGCGCTCGGCCCCGACGGGCGCGTCGGACTGAGGAGGGAGCGGCGGGAGGGCGGCGGTGGGCCGCCCCTGCTGAGGCAGCGGTCGAGGGCCTTATCGAGGCCGCCGGCTGGGACCTGCGGCTGCTGCGGCGACGGTGGCGACATCGGTTGCTGTTGCTGCTGGGAATGTGTCAGCTGATGCGGCGGATCGTCGCCGTTGCGGCAGCCGCGGCCTGAAGTGAGGGACTGGGGTTGAGCCGGCGGGCCAACGGGCCCTCCCCGCATTGGATCGTTGCCCAGCCGGGCTCCCATGCGAGTACTGATTCCGTGATTCGGACAGCGCCTGGACCGGGGCTGATAACCTATCTAGGTCCACATCGCAGCCATCGACGGAAGCCTGTGAGGAGTCTCGGAGCGCGGGCAGGCTATCCAGGCGTGTGGCACCACCACCCTCCCTTCCCTTTCCGCTTCCCTGGGACATGAAAGCCACAAGGCTTGTGGGTTGCAACCGTATTCAAAAGTATTGCAAATTGTGCTCTGCTTGAGTAAGGCTGTCGTGCAGAGTCAACGGGCTCCAGGGTGGCCTCCTTGAGTTGTGCAGGCCGGTAACAAGCTTACCAAAGTAATACGCCGAGCATCCTGCATCCATTCAACGGCCGCCGTACGGATTCCGGGGTCTGAGAATCAAAATTGCCACGGAGCAAGCTTTCTTGAATGGAAGTTGGGCCTTCTGCTTCCGCCAAGTTTTGCGGAAGGCCGTTTCCATCTTACAAGTTCGGCATTGTTTAAGCGTAACCACTCGCATCCGTACCGTACTCGCCGCTAAAGTTGTGTGGGAAATGCCATAAGTGTCACGACCCGACCTCGCTTGCACCCTAAGACCCTATACGGTATTCTCCTCTACCACAACCGGCCATACACACTGCGCAGCGGCCCTCAACCTCCACACACATGAAACCCCCTGTCTGCCCCAAACGCTACCTTGAACGCCTATCGGTACCCCCCTGCACCAGCCGAGCTTATGCACATTCCACGCCTCCGTCTGTTTCTCTATTGGGCTTATGCGCTTGCCCCGCCTGCGACCAGCCCCCTTCCGCTCCTTACCACAGCACGTACACGGCTTGCACCTGATAGCGTGGGGCCTGGAGCTGGCGCTTCCGCGCGCTGGTACTGAATCGCCCGGCCCAGCAGGGTCTCTGGTACCCGCAGGGCTTATTCAACTCAGCAGCCGTGTGAGCGTGAGGCTTCATTGCCGGCCGCAGCCTGTGCGTAACCGAATGGGCCTACGCAGCTCGGCAGCACGATGGCGTCAGGTGGCCGAGCGCAGCCGCGGCATACCCACAGGCCGTATGTAACTTAGCGGACGCGCGAGCACGGGCCTGGAAGACGAGTTCGGCTGTGGCATGCCCGAAGGGGCCTCTGCAACTTAGCAGCACGAGAGCTTGAGGACACGGGAGCTGAGCGCGGTCAGGGCCGTAAGCAACTCAGCAGCCGTGTACACGTGAGGCCTGGGGCTGAGGACCACCATGAAATACCCGCAGGGGCCTACAGTATGCAAATCAGCAGCAGCGCGAGCGTTCGCCTGGGTGCCGGGTGCAGCCCCGGCATACCCGAATGGGCCTACGCAGCTCGGCAGCACGATGGCGTGAGGCCTGGTAGCCGAGCGCAGCGGCCGCATACCTGCCCGGCCGTAAGCCACTTTGCAGCAGCGCAAGCGTGAGCCTGGGTGCCCGGTGCAGCCACGGCCTTCCCGCAGTGGTGTATGCGATTTGGCAGCAGCGTGAGCGTGAGCGTACGGCTTAGGTGCCGGGTGCAGCCGCGGCATACCCACAGGGGCCTATGTAACTTAGCAGCCGCGAGAACGTACGGCTTAGGTGCCGGCCGCTTCCATTGCATACCCGAAGGGCCTATGCAGCCCCGCAGCCCACGGGCGTGAAGCCTTGTAGCCGAGCGCGGCCACGGGATACCTGCGGTCCGTACGAACCTTGCAGCAGCGAGAGCTGGAGTCCTGGAAACGGAGCACCATCGCGGCATACGCACAGAGCCCTCTGTAACTCAGCAGCAGCCCGGGTGCCGGGTGCAGGCCCGGCGTACCCGCAGGGGCCTATGCAATACGCAGCGTGAGCGCGAGGCCTGGGTGCCAGGCGCATGCCCGGCGTACCCGCAGGGGCCTATGCAATACGCAGCGTGAGCGCGAGGCCTGGGTGCCAGGCGCATGCCCGGCGTACCCGCAGGGGCCTATGCAATACGCAGCGTGAGCGCGAGGCCTGGGTGCCGGGCGCATGCCCGGCGTACCTGCAGGGGCCAATGCGATACGCAGCGTGAGCGCGAGGCCTGGGTGCCGGGCGCATGCCCGGCGTACCTGCAGGGGCCGACACAACTAACTGCGCGAGTGTGGGGCCGGAGGCGTCGGCTGCAGCCCCGCCCCGCCCGCCGGGCTCCATGCAGCGTAATCCCGCGCAAGTGTAATACTGGATTGAGGAGGATCGGACGGCGCCCAAGTCCCAGCTGCCCGTGTCCCCTGGCACTGAGGCTCACCGAGGCCGAGTCATCGGGCGGCATTCCCTCCTCGTCCGACTCCTCCTGGGGCTTGCTGCCGTTGGGGCGCAATATCTCTCCTCCTTCACCGTCGCTCGAGTCCGGCAACAGCTCATCGCGGCCCTCGCCCCATTCTTAAAGCTGTCGCCGTCCCAGTCAAAGTCTCCGAGGTCGGCCTAGGCATGGCAGGGCGGTTGTTAGCGGGGCCAGGAAACCAAGTGAAGCAGACAGCTAGCTGGTGGCGGCTCGCATGCAGCGCCTACTGACTAGGGACGCCTGTCCTAAAGGCGCTACGACGGCCCGCGCCCGCAATTCGCCGGCCAGTGTCCGAGCCGCCGCAATCCCCTGCCGCTGAAAGCCGCCGGGCGCGTTATGGCATTCCGGTATTCCCAACCCGGATTCATGGCCTGTAGCCCTCAACCCCCTTCCTTCGCGCCTAAATTTCATCCACGCCGCGTTAGGCGCGGATGCCATCACGGCGGGCCTTCTCTTGGCTTTCAACCGACGCCCCGGGGCCGGTGATACCGGACCTGCGCCGACGTGCCAGCCATAACCTTCACAATCGGCCTGTGAACGGCCGGCGGTTGTTAGCAAGCGCGGAAGCCGCACCAGCAGCTAGCCTGTGGCGTCTCGCATGCCGCCCCTGCTTACTAGGAGGCCCTGTCCTTAAGGCGTTTCGATGGCACACGCCCGCTACCCCGCGGCCAGTGGCCGTGTCGCCGCAAACCCCCGCCGTTGAAAACCGCGGGCATGCCCAGTGGGCGCTTTGATTCTCCTGGCCCCGTCCCGTGGCCTGCGTCTAAGAGTCGATTTCTGCCGCTTAGTTCGCGACGGTTCTCCCCGACCCCATACACACCGCGCAGCGGCCAATCGTGGAAAGCTTGAAATATACCTTGTTACGTATTTGGAGAAATTGAAGGCTCCCCGCTGACCATGTTGACTCGGCCTGGTCCAAGTTTTGGTTGAATGAGAGCCATCGTCCTGAAGTCCGCCTTGTGAAGGTCTGTGAAAAATTTATACTGATATTTTTAAGATATATTTATATATACATATTATGTAGTTGTGGTAATCCTCGTTTTCAAATGCCCTGCTGCAGCAAAGGCTCTCGCCTGATCGGCTGGCCTATTATCGGCGTATGCAAAGCGCCGATACTAACGTTACATATGCCGGCAATCAGTGAGCCCATTTCCAGGCCCCGAGTCCCCTGTTTCGCTTGGCATCAGGGCGCCCTGCTTGGCATCCCAGTCCGCCGTACCGTATACCTGGCCGAGCAAATAAACATAGTGAATATATCGCACAGGAATCCTTGGGCATACATGTGAATGATATAGGCGAATAAAAATGTCTCAGTCGGTCACTCTGCGTACACCAGACGGCTCGAGCATTTGGCTGCCGGGCATCGTTGAGTGCATTGCGCACCATCTGCCAGCTAACGAGGTGGCAAGCACATTAAGACTGATCGATAAGGCGACATCTCAGCAGTTCACACACCACAAGACCTTGCGGCTCTCGCTTCCGTCACCGATCCACGTGTTCCGGGAGCGCTGGGGCCGCCCGGGCGCTTTTCGCGCGTTGTCTCGCAACCAGCGGCTGCAGCTGCTGTGCCTGACGGCGGCAAGCTGCAGCGTCGCCAACCTGGAGGTTGCCCTGGTCAATGCGGGTCTTGATCTTCGGCACGAGCTGCTCGAGGCCGCCGCAGCCGCGGGCCAGCTCGACATGTGCAAGATGCTGCGTGCCCGTGGCTGCCTCTGGGGCGCTTCTCTGTCGGCCGCGGCGCGGGGCGGCCACCGGCACGTGTGCGAGTGGCTGTTGGCCAGCGGCTGCCCCCTCAATGTGGACGTCGTTTCTGCAGCTGTCCAGAGCGGGCAGGAGGACCTTATGCAGTGGCTACTGACGGAGTTGCAGGGCCGTCCCAACGGTGTGTATGGTGTCTGCCGGTCATTGTTGGAGGCCGCGGCGGAGCACTTGAGCCTGGCGGCGCTGCAGCGTCTGTGGCAGCAGCTTATGGCAGGGCACCACGGCAGCGAACTGCAGCAGCAGCTTGAGCAGTTCGATGAGGAGTATCGGACTGACATCCTGGCGGCCGCGGCCGGCAGCACCACGCCCGATTGGCAGGCCAAAGTGAAGTGGCTGGAGGGGCTGGACTACCCCCGCACAGCAAGGACGTGCGAGTCCGCTCTTTGGGCTGGCGACGGCGATGCAGCGGAGGCGCATCTGCAGTGGCTGCGCGGCCGGGGCTACCCCCTGGAGGCGGCGGTGGCGGACGCTGCGGTCTCTCTCGGCAATCTTGCCGCCCTGCGTTTCCTGGTGGAGCAAGCGAGGGTGCGGCCCAGCGGCGATCAGTTCCCCGTGACGGATGCAGCCATCCACGGCTACCTGGCCGTACTGCAGTACCTGCACGCCAGCGGCTTGCGCATCAACACCCGTTATGTTGCGGAAGGGGCGGCCCGTGCGGGCCACCTGCCGCTGGTGGTCTGGGCGGTGGAGGGCCTGGGCGTCGCACCCGCTGACGGTGAAGATAGCTTGCTCGACTGCGCGGCAGTCAGCGGAACCCTTGAGCTGATGACCTGGCTTCACGACCGCGGCTGGGCCTTGGGCCCCTGGGCCATCCCCAACGGCGCCGAGAGCGGCTGCGAAGAGGCGCTGGAGTGGCTGGTGGAGCGGGGCTGCCCCTTCCCGGTGGGTGTCGCCGTCCTCGTTTGTCACCACCACATGTACGATGCGCTCCGTGTGGCCCACCAGTTGTGGCCCACCGGTGGTTCATTTTGCATGCGCTGTGCCCAGCCAGGTCATTCGGCAGGTCCATTAGACGCGTGTGCCGGGCCACCGAGTGTCGTACGTCCGTCGAGCTGCTCGAGAGGTGTTAGTCATGGCGTCGATGCCGTGTTCAGATTCGCATGTGCGCCTTCCGGGACAGAGTCACTGTCTGCCAGGCTGCCAAAGCGCGGCGCCGGGAAACTCCGCTGCCGGGGAGCTAGGCTGTGAGGCTGCATGGGGGTTGCACCGTCCCTGACTGCCCAACCGCCCGTCCCTGCAATAATGTGTGTATGTACGGCAATCATGTATGTTCCTTGGCTCCTCAGCTCGATGGCGGCGCCTACCTCAGAGCCGCCCGGAACGGCGATCTGGCGATGCTCCGCTGCCTGCACCGGCTGGGCTGCCCCTGGGGGCCGCCGGGAGTGCTGCTGGCGGACTGCATCCGCATCAGCAGCGGGGTCTCCGTCGCCGTGCTGCAGTGCCTGCTGGACTTGGGCTGCCCTGAAATGGACTGGGATGCTGCGATCAAGTTGGCACGCAGGGCGCAAATGAAGCCCCGGGGGGAGCGCCACACGGCGCTGCTGGCATGGCTGGGCGAGCAGCGGCGGCGGTGGCGGTCGCCTGGGGCCCAAGGGGCCTAGCTCGCGGCAGCAACGAACAGCGGCGGCCGATTTGCCTTGGACAGGATGTCTTGCCGGCTGAGGGGCCGTATGTGGGTTGGGGGCGTATGTGTGTTGTCCGGTGCCGGGGTCGGTAGGGCTGCCACACAGCCACCCACCCAGGTATGTTCTGTAAATATTGCTGGGTTCCGGGTCCGTTCGCTAACGCCATCTCCGTCGGGGGCATGCATGGGCTTGAGGTTTTGCATGCCGGCCGTGCGCGTGCTGCGCTCGTGGACGTGGTTCAAGCATCAAGCTGCACTTGGCACTTCCGATAAGAGCCCATGGGGGGGGGCATTGCGCATGTAGTGTACGTTTGCTGGGTGCGGGGATGCTGTGGGCAGGGCGCAGTGTGGGGGTTGCAGGGCGGCTATCCAGTGCACCGCTGCCGCCATACATGAAACCAACATGCCAGATGCCAAACGCCGAACGAAAGGCGCAAAGATGGGCCTCGAGGAAGGAAGCACGGATGGCTCCCTTCCTGGCGATGCCTGACACTGCGGATGAACGCACACTGCAGCTGTTGGACGAGGAGGATGAGGACGGGGAAGGGGAAGGGGGAGGGGTAAGCGAAAGCACGAAACCGCAGCGAAGGAACTGAGGTGACGTTTGGAGAACGGAATACGCGGAGGGAAGGAGGGACATCAGAGGCGGAGGGGGAGGAGCTCTGGCAGATGGATGGCGGAAGAGAAGGGGGAGGTGAAGGCAAGCTATGGGCGAGTCGAGACTCGGCAGTGGCGCCGGCGAATTTGGGGCACCGGCGGGATTCCCAATCACCGGCATTGCGGGTGCCATGACGCTGACCGTTTAGAGGTTCGTGTGGGGTGTGCGTGTGCGTGGGGCGGGGGTGTACTGGGGTTAGTTGATACAGTGGGAGATGTGTAGAGCCGGTCAACGGGCCAGCTGGCCGTGCACATCACCGGAGGCGACCATGACAGGCGAGACGTCCATCCAGACCAGACAGCACGAGTCACCCAGACAGGAACCAGCAAGCCCGGGGGGGGGGGAGGCTCAGAAAACCGCAACCACAGGCTCCCCAGTGGGCAACGGGCCCCGGCCCCCCACGAGAAGGCCCCCCACAAGTAGTAGGCGCACCTGCAGACCTGACAGCCACTCCCCGCGGGGGCTGCAACTGGATGCGGCCTGTGCCGCCCCCCCTGGATACCCCGATCAAAGGACAAGGGTCCGGACGGTGTGTGTCACTGGCGTCCGGGTGTCACTGGTAGCGCTTGCGCATCCTTTTGGTAACGATTCCTTTCCATTCCCTCCCTGCAGCAACAGCCTACTAGGATTAGGGATTAGGGATATACGATACGGAGCCCTGCTGGATCCGAAGTACGGAGCCGGGCCTGGCCCGCCTCGCCTCAGGAGGACCCCAGAACCAGAACCACCAGCCCTGCTCGGTGCACCAAAGTGAGCAAAGTGAGCAAGAAGGCGCCACCACAGGAGGACGTACAGCACGTACATTGCCCTCATGTGCAATCATGACTGCGCCCCGCCAGGTGGTTGCGCCGCCCAGCCGCCAACCAGGAAGCAGCGCTTGATGGGGACCGACACGTCGGCAGCCACACACACCCCCACCCACTCGGCTGGGGGTGTAAGGCTCCCCAGATGTTAGGCTCCCCAGCATGCCCACGAACAGGCGCAAGGAGGGTGGATTGGGTTGACATGGGGTTGGACGGCGCACGTGGAGCAAGGTGGTCAACCTTGTAGCTGTGGCAGTGACAGTCCGCAACTCTTAAAGCGGCAGCCGGGTTCCCGGGCGAGTACTGATTCGGTGCCTGGACAGCGCCTGGACCGGGGCTGATAGCCTATCTAGGTCCACACCGCAGCCATCGACGGAAGCCTGTGAGGAGTCTCGGAGCGCGGGCAGGGTATCCAGGCGTGTGGCACTCATGGCCCAGGGAAGCGGGAGGGGAGGGAGGTGGTCAACCCAGGTCAACTGGTCATCCACTCAACGGCCGTCGTACTGAAACCGCATCTGAGGGCTGAGGAGCAAAATCTTGCCGCGGAGCAAGCTTAGGAAAACAACACTTTTTACATCGATGCCCTGCTTACCTCTTTGGATAAGTTCTTGGGCCTCCTGCTTACTGTACGCCAAGTTTTGCGGAAGGCCGCTTCCATCTTACAAGTTCGGCATTATGCTTTCGCATACAGGCGCAGGAATCTTTGAGCGTACATGTGAATGATATAGGGGCAAAAAATGTCCCAGTCAGTCACTTCACCAGACGGCTCGAGCGTTTGGCTGCCGGGCATCGTGGCGTGCATTGCGCACCATCTGCCAGCTAACGAGGTGGCAAGCACATTACGAGTGATCGATAAGACGACATCGCAGCAGTTCGCACACCACAAGACCTTGCGGCTCTCGCTTCCGTCGCCCATCCACGTGTTCCGGGAGCGCTGGGGCCGCCCGGGCGCTCTTCGCGCGTTGTCTCGCAACCAGCGGCTGCAGCTGCTGTGCCTGACGGCGGCCAGCGGCAGCGTCGCCAACCTGGAGATTGCCCTGGTCAGTGCGGGTCTTGATCTTCGGTGCGAGCTGCTCGAGGCCGCCGCAGCCGCGGGCCAGCTCGACATGTGCAAGGTGCTGCGTGCCCGCGGCTGCCTCTGGGGTGCTTCTCTGTCAGCCGCGGTGAAGGCCGGCCACCGGCACGTGTGCGAGTGGCTGTTGGCCAGCGGCTGCCGCCTCGACATGTACATCGTTTGCAGTGCTGCCTTGGGCGGGCGGGAGGACCTTACGCAGTGGCTGCTGACGGAGTTGCAGGGCCGTCCCAACGACCATGTGTATGGTGTCTGCCGGTCATTGTTGGAGGCCGCGGCGAAGTACTTGAGCCTGGCGGCGCTGCAGCGTCTGTGGCAGCAGCTCATGGCAGGGCGCCACGGCAGCGAACTGCGGCAGCAGCTTGAGCAGTTCGGTGAGGAGTATCGGACTGACATCCTGGCGGCCGCGGCCGGCAGCACCACGCCCGATTGGCAGGCCAAAGTGGAGTGGATGGAGGGTATGGGCTACCCCCGCACAGCAGGGGCGTGCGAGTCCGCTGTTCGGGCTGATATTGGCGATGCAGCGGTGGCACGTCTGCAGTGGCTGCGCGGCCGGGGCTACCCCTTGGAGGCGGCGGTGGCGAACACTGCGGTCCGTCTCGGCAATCTTGCCGCCCTGCGTTTCCTGGTGGAGCAAGCGGGGGTTCGGCCCACCGGCGATCAGTTCCCCGTGACGGTTGCAGCCCGCCAGGGCCGCCTGGCCGTACTGCAGTACCTGCACGCCAGCGGCTTGCGCATCAACACCCGTTATGTTGCGGAAGGGGCGGCCCGTGCGGGCCACCTGCCGCTGGTGGTCTGGGCGGTGGAGGGCCTGGGCGTCGCACCCGCTGACGGCGCAGCTAGGTTGCTCGACTGCGCGGCGGCGAGCGGCAACCTTGAGCTGATGACCTGGCTTCACGTCCGCGGGTGGGCCTTGGGCCCCAGGGCCATCCCCAACGGCGCAGAGAGCGGCTGCGAAGAGGCGCTGGAGTGGCTGGTGGAGCGGGGCTGCCCCTTCCCGGTGGGTGTCGCCGTCCTCGTTTGTCACCACCACATGTGCGATGCGCTCCGTGTAGCCCACCAGTTGTGGCCCACCAGTTGTGGCCCACCGGTGGTTCATTTTGCATGCGCTGTGCCCAGCCAGGTCACTCGGCTGGCCCATTAGACGCGTGTGCCGGGCCACCGACTGTCGAGCTGTTCGAGAGGTGTTAGTCATGGCATCGATGCCGTATTCAGATTCGCATGTGCGCCTTCCGGGACAGAGTCACTGTTTGCTAAGCTGCCATAGCACGGCGCCGGAAAACTCCGCTGCCGGGGAGCTAGGCTGTGAGGCTGCATGGGGGTTTCACCGCCCCTGACTGCCCAACCGCCCGTCCCTGCATTGATGTGTGTATGTACGGCAATCGTGTATGTTCCTTGGCGGCCTCAGCTCGATGGCGGCGCCTACCTCGGAGCCGCCAGCAACGGTGATCTGGCGATGCTCCGCTACCTGCACCGGCTGGGCTGCCCCTGGGGGCCGCCGGGGGAGCTGCTGGAGTACTGTATCCGCAACGAGGCCTCCGTCGCCGTGCTGCAGTGCCTGCTGGACTTGGGCTGCCCCGAACCAGACTGGGATGCTGCGGTCAAGTTGGTGGAGGGCTGGGAGGCGCTAATGGTGCCCCGGGGGGAGCGCCACACGGCGCTGCTGGCATGGCTGGGCGAGCAGCGGCGGCGGTGGCGGTCGCCTGGGGCCCAAGGGGCCTAGCTCGCGGCAGCAACAAACGGGGGCGGCAGACTTGTTTGGAGCGCGGGGCAAATGTGGGTTGGGTGCGGCTTACCGTGTTGTCCGGTGCCGGGGGTCGGTTGGGCTGCCTCACAGCCACCCTGTCATGATGATCGGTGTGTGTATGTTGCGGTACAGGGAAGGGGTGTTTGGTTCCGGAGCGAGAGCCGAACGTAGTGTGATGGCGGGGCGGGAGCAGACGTTGGGTGCCGCCGGGAGGCGACTCATCCCATCTGGGTACGACTTGTTCGGTCGGGGGCATGCATGGGCTTGGGGTTTGAGGTTGTGCATGCCGGCCGCGCGCGTGCTTCACTCGTGGACGTGGTTCACGCTGTGCTTGGCAGCTCCGATAAGAGCAGGACAACTTCGATCCCCCCCTTCGCGGTGCTGCAGTAGAGACAGCGGTGCAGGGCCCTCGTCTAGGGAAGCAGCCGAGTGATGCAAGGCATGGCAACTGCCGGCGGGGCTGCAATACCATGCTGACCGTTGAGAGGTTCGTGCGTGTGTATGTTTTGAATGAATGGATGGATGAATGGATGGATGGTATAAATTAATGAATCGGGTGGGCGGAGTGGCGGACGGCTGCAAAGCTGGCCCCGTCATATCGATGAATGGATGCGTGAACATAGCCCAGGCAACCCCGGCTGGGTGCGTGAGAGAACCCCCGCAGTTCACGGGCATGCTGTCGGTTTATCGTGGCCGCACGACAGCTGCATCTGTGCGGCTGATTCCGACAGCGCGGCTCCCCACACATGTCCAGGAGCTCCATTTCACCGCCATCCCACTCCACTCCAGGGGTGGCGCGCCTCTTGGCCCGCCGCCACCGCTTAAGCGACCAACCAGCCAGTCGGGGCCGGCGCTTCCATGCCGGTAACAGGGTAGCTACACCGGCCGCCTTCGGGGTCAAGCGACCCACGTGCCAGGGCCTGACACCTGAGCCGCCTGGGCCTGGCCGCAGCGGGTGCAGAGGGCGCCAAGGGCAGGGGGAGGTGACATCATGACCGCACACCGCAGCCACAGCACCGAAGACACAGTCATGGCTGCAGGCCGGCAGCCGCTGTCATGACCGCAGCCACAGCACCGAAGAGTCCCGCGCTTTGAAATGCCCACACCGACATGAGGGGGGCCGCTCCGTGCCTCTTGTGTGGAGGAGAAAGCGGGAGCGAAGCGACAGGCCGCAATCTCCCGCTCCACACCGCACCGTCTACCAACCACCAGGGGAACACGGACACGCACACACACACGGTGCCAAACCGAACCAACCACCATCAATCAGGATGACAACCACCAACTTCCAACCACCGCCATACCGGTATCAGGCCCAAGGTCTGCACTGGCAGTTGGGCTATCCATTTCTCTATCACCGGTTCGAACCGACACGACACAACGGTACATTTCCCTCCGGGCACACAGCCACACACACCCGCGTGCGTGCGTGCATGCGTGTGTTTTCTCGGTCCGCAGTTCGTGGTCGTACAATATGCCGTACGACGTCCGCCGTACAAATGCTCGGCCCAGTGCTCTGCCCCCCCCCACAGCGGCCCGGGGGGCAGTCCAATGGCACGAAGCGCGGGAAACCGAGGCCTGTACGGCCATTCCACGTCGGCCAAACAGTGATAACCAGCGGTGACGGCAATGACAACCGCATAGCGGCGAGGCGGCCGCAGCGACATCAGCTGCAGCCGTAGCGGCGAGGCGGGTGTAGGAAAATGTCTCCACGGACTGCTTGACAGCGCCCCTCTGATCTACAGCCCTAAGCAGCTCGCTGTCCGACTCTCCCCCCCACCATCCTCCGCTGCCTCTACCTTCCTTCCTTTCTCCCTACCTCCCGCCCGCCCGGCCCTGCCGGCCGTCCTGCCTACCTCCCGCCCCCACTCCTCCACCCCATACCCCCGGCCCCCTCACCTCCTCCCTCGGGCTCCCCCCTTTCAGCCTTCCCTGGACCACACCTAAAAAGCTGGCGGGCGGCATGCTTGCAAGCCGCAACCCGCCAGGGCGCATTTCCTCCTCGAGAAGAGAAACACGCAATAAGGGGCAGTGTGCGACCCAAACACGGTTAGAAAACATCGCACTGCACCACATATAGTGCACGGATTCCCGAAACCCGACAGGGACCGCGGCGGCGTGCGTGCGTTGGCGGCGGCGGCCCCGCGGCGCCCGCCATCCGTTGTGATGGTTGGCGGTCGGTTGGCATAGCCGGTTGCTGACCGTGTGGGCATGTGTGTGTACGGGACGCATGCGCATGCGTGAGGGGGATGCGTGCACATGCGCATGCGCCTGCCCCTTTTAAACAACACAACTACGGTACCTCCCCCATCCACCTGCCTGCCTGTCTGTCTGTCTGTCTGTTCGCCACTCCTCGTGTCACCTGGTGTTATGTAATGCGTCATCTCTTCGTTTGAGCAGCATGCGCCCCTCCCAGCCCCACCTCGCCTCGACTCGCCTTGAGGTGAGAGACGGGATGTGCGCCCCACCCCACTCCCAGCCCCCGCCCCCGCCCCCGTCCCCGCCCCCGTCCCCGCCCCCGTCCCCGCCCCCGTCCCCGCCCCCGCCCCCGTGCTTTCAAAGCTGACCCGAGGGATGGCAAGGAGAGGTAGGGAAGCGCGGATCCCCAAACCCTGCAACAGAAGAACGGATGCGCCGCCTGACATGCCTGTGACCTGGCCGATAGCGGATGCGGCAGTTGCCTCCGCCACCTCGCGGTCCGCCTGCAGAGCCTTCCGACTCCAACCCGCTTTCCAACCCACACTGCCACCTCCCCCACCTCCACCCCCCCCTCCCCCCCCCTCCCCAAACCAATGCCACCAAACTCGCTCGCCCGCCCACTCGCTCGTTCCCTCACTCAGTCGCCTCACTCGCTCAGTCGCAATCGCTCGCAGCCGTTCGACAGAGTCGTTCGCGCCAAGTCAAATCCCCATTCTTCGCATTCGCGTTCGTGAACCCTTTCCCCCCCTTCCCCACGTCCAGATCTGACCTGAGCCTTAACCTGAGACCCGGCCTCCTCTTTCGCCATCCCGCGGCCCGTCGCTCGGCCTCCTTAGCGGGACCTAATCCGGGAACCTGTCCGCAAGCTGTGTGAAAGCAACAGCTGGTGGTGGTGTTAATGCCGGCGCTGGTTTCGGCGCTGGGTTGCTGGCTCCCTTCCTGGCGATGCCTGACACTGCGGATGAACGCACACTGCAGCTGTTGGACGAGGAGGATGAGGACGGGGAAGGGGAGAGGGAGGGGTAAGCGAAAGCACGAAACCGCAGCGATGGAACTGAGGCGACGTTTGGAGAACGGAATTCGCGGAAGGAGGGACATCAGAGGCGGAGGGGGAGGAGCTCTGGTAGATGGAGGAAGGAAGAGAAGGGGGAGGTGAAAGCGTGAGGGAGGTGGTGAGCTCAGAAGAAAGCCACGGCAAGCGATTTGCGAGTCGAGTCTCGGCAGTGGTGCCGGCGAATGTGGGACACCAGCGGGATTCCCTAGCACTGACAGTGCGGGTGCCATGGCGCTGACCGTTTAGAGGTTCGTGCGGTTTGTGTGTGGGGGAGGGTGTACTGGGGTTAGTTGTTACAGTGGGAGAAGTGTACAGCTGGTCAACGGGCCAGCTGGCCGTGCACTGCAGCGGAGGCGACCAGGGCAGGCGAGGCGCTCATACAGACCAGACAGCACGAGTCACCCAGACAGGAACCAGCAAGCCCGGGGGGGGGGAGGCTCAGAAAACCGCAACCTCGGGCTCCCCAGTGGGCAACGGCCCCCCACGAGAAGGCCCACGAACAGACGTAAGGCCACACCCCCACAAGTAGTAGGTGCACCTGCAGACCTGACAGCCACTCCCCGCGGGGGCTGCAAATGGATGCGGTCTGTGCCGCCCCCCCCTGGATACCCCGATCAAAGGACAAGGGTCCGGACGGTGTGTGTCACTGGCGTCCGGGTGTCACTGGTAACGCTTGCGCATCCTTTTGGTAACGATGCCTTTTCCATTCCCTCCCTGCAGCAACGGCCTACTAGGATTAGGGATTAGGGATGAACGATACGGAGCCCTGCTGGATCCGAAGTACGGAGCCGGGCCTGGCCCGCCTCGCCTCAGGAGGACCCCAGATCCAGAACCACCAGCCCTGCTCGGTGCAACAAAGTGAACAAGAAGGCGCCGCCGCAGGACAAGCACGTACATTGCCCTCAATTGCAATCATGACTGCGCCCCGCCAGGTGGTTGCGCCGCCCAGCCGCCAACCAGGAAGCAGCGCTCGACGGGGACCGACACGTCGGCAGCCACACACACACACCCACCCACTCGGCTGGGGGTGTTAGGCTACCCAGACGTTAGGCTCCCCACAATAAGGCCCACGAACAGGCGCGAGGGTGGATTGGGTTGACATGGGGTTGGACGGCGCACGTGGAGCCAGGTGGTCAACCTTGTAGCTGTGGCAGTGACAGTCCGCAACTCTTAAAGCGGCAGCCGGGTTCCCGGGCGAGTACTGATTCGGTCCCTGGACAGCGCCTGGACCGGGGCTGATAACCTATCTAGGTTCACACCGCAGCCATCGACGGGAGCCTGTGAGGAGTCTCGGAGCGCGGGCAGGGTATCCAGGCGTGTGGCTTTCGTGTCCGAAGCGGGAAGGGAGGGAGGTGGTCAACTCAGGTCAACTGGTCATCCACTCAACGGCCGTCGTACGGAAACCGCATCTGAGGGCTGATGAGCAAAAGCTTCCCACGGAGCAAGCTTAGGAAAACAACACTTTTTACCTCCTCAATAAGTTCTTGGGCCTCCTGCTTACGCCAAGTTTTGCGGAAGGCCGCTTCCATCTTACAAGTTCGGCATTATGCTTTCGCATACAGGCACAGAAATCCTTGAGCGTACATGTGAATGATAGAGGCGAAAAATGTCCCACGCGGTCACTCTGCGTATACCAGACGGCTCGAGCGTTTGGCTGCCGGGCATCGTGGCGTGCATTGCGCACCATCTGCCAGCTAACGAAGTGACAAGCACATTACGACTGATAGACAAGACGACATCGCAGCAATTCGCAACTCACAAGACCTTGCGGCTCTCGCTTCCGTCGCCCATCCACGTGTTCCGGGAGCGCTGGGGCCGCCCGGGCGCTTTTCGCGCGTTGTCTCGCAAGCAGCGGCTGCAGCTGCTGTGCCTGACGGCGGCAAGCGGCAGCGTCGCCAACCTGGAGATTGCCCTGGTCAGTGCGGGTCTTGATCTTCAGTGCGAGCTGCTCGAGGCCGCCGCAGCCGCGGGCCAGCTCGACATGTGCAAGGTGCTGCGTGCCCGCGGCTGCCTCTGGGGTGCTTCTCTGTCAGCCGCGGCGAAGGCCGGCCACCGGCACGTGTGCGAGTGGATGTTGGCCAGCGGCTGCCGCCTCGACTCGTACGTCGTTTGCTCAGCTGCCCGGGGCGGGCGGGAGGACCTTATGCAGTGGCTGCTGACGGAGTTGCAGAGCCGTCCCAACGGCGATGTGTATGATCTCTGCCGGTCATTGTTGGAGGCCGCGGCGAAGTACTTGAGCCTGGCGGCGCTGCAGCGTCTGTGGCAGCAGCTCATGGCAGGGCGCCACGGCAGCGAACTGCAGCAGCAGCTTGAGCAGCTCGATGAGGAGGATCGGGATGACATCCTGGCGGCCGCGGCCGGCAGCACCACGCCCGATTGGCAGGCCAAAGTGGAGTGGACGGAGGGGCTGGGCTACCCCCGCACAGCAGGGGCGTGCGAGACCGCTGTTCGGGCTGGAAACGGCGATGCAGCGGAGGCGCGTCTGCAGTGGCTGCGCGGCCGGGGCTACCCCTTGGAGGCGGAGGTGGCGGACATTGCGGTCAGTGTCGGCAATCTTGCCGCCCTGCGTTTCCTGGTGGAGCAAGCGGGGGTGCGGCCCACCGGCGTTCAGTTCCCCGTTGCAGCTCGCCAGGGCTACCTGGCCGTACTGCAGTACCTGCACGCCAGCGGTTTGCCCGTAAACGCCCGTTCTGTTGGGGAAGGGGCGGCCCGGGCGGGTCACCTGCCGCTGGTGGTCTGGGCGGTGGAGGGCCTGGGCGTCGCACCCGCTGTCGGCGCAGCTAGCTTGCTCGACTGCGCGGCGGAGAGCGGCAGCCTTGAGCTGATGACCTGGCTTCACGTCCGCGGCTGGGCCTTGGGCCCCAGGGCCATCCCCAAGGGCGCCGAGAGCGGCTGCGAAGAGGCGCTGGAGTGGCTGGTGGAGCAGGGCTGCCCCTTCCCGGTGAGTGTCGCCGTCCTCGTTTGTCACCACCACATGTACGATGCGCTCCGTGTGGCCCACCAGTTGTGGCCCACCGGTGGTTCATTTTGCATGTGCTGTGCCCAGCCAGGTCACTCGGCAGGTCCATTAGACGCGTGTGCCGGGCCACCGTGTGTCGTACGTCCATCGAGCTGCTCGAGAGGTGTTAGTCATGGCGTCGATGCCGTATTCAGATGCGCATGTGCGCCTTCCGGGACAAGAGTCACTGTCTGCCAAGCTGCCAAAGCAGCGGCGCAAGATAACTCCGCTGCCAGGGAGCTAGGCTGTGAGGCTGCATGCCCCTGACTGCCCAACCGCCCGTCCCTGCATTGATGTGTGTATGTACGGCAATCGTGTATGTTCCTTGGCGGCCTCAGCTCGATGGCGGCGCCTACCTTGGAGCCGCCTTCAACGGTGATCTGGCGATGCTCCGCTGCCTGCACCGGCTGGGCTGCCCCTGGGGCCGCCCGGGGGAGCTGCTGGCGGACTGTGTCCGCATCGAGGCCTCCGTCGCCGTGCTGCAGTGCCTGCTGGACTTGGGCTGCCCCGAAATGGACTGGGATGCTGCGGTCAAGTGGGTGGAGGGCGAGGCGCTGCTGGCATGGCTGGGCGAGCAGCGGCGGCGGCGGTCTCCTGGGGCCCAAGGGGTCTAGGTCGCGGCAGCAACGAACAGCGGCGGCAGACTTGCCTTGGAGCGCGGGGCGGATGTGGGTTGGATGCGGCTTACCGTGTTGTCCGGTGCCGGAGGTCGGTAGGGCTGCCACACAGCCACCCTGTCATGATGATCGGCGTGTGTTGGGGGAAGGGGGAGGGGGTTGTAATGTTCGGTGTGTGTGTGGTTCCGGAGCGAGAGCCGTCCGTATTCTGATGGCGGGGCGGGGGCAGACGTTGGGTGCCGCCAGGGGGCGACTCATCCCATCTGGGTACGACTTGTTCGGTCGGGGGCATGCATGGGTTTGGGGTTTGAGGTTGCGCATGCCGGCCGCACGCGTGCTGCGTTCGTGGACGTGGTTCACGTTGCACTTGGCAGCTCCGACGAGAGCAGGACTCGACAAGTTCTGTGCTGCATTAGGGACAGCATTGCAGGGCCCTCGTCTAGGGAGGCAGCCAAGTGCTGCAAGGCATGCCAGCGGCCGTCAGCGGGGCTGCAATACCATGCTTACCGTTGAGAGGTTCGTGCGTTGGGGGTTACTGGGGTTGTTAGGGCCGCCATACATGGAACCAACTGGCCTAACGCCGATGGGGCTCTTGGGGCTCTTGAATGGATGGATGGATGGATGGATGGTATAAATTAATGAATTGGGTGGGCGGAGTGGCGGACGGCTGTAAAGCATGGGTGTGATTGTCAATAGCACATACACGAATCAGAAGCGCATACGACGCGTACGGCACGCACAGCATCAAGGCCGGGCCCCGTCATATCGATGAAAGGATGCGTGAGCCTAGCCCAGCCAACCCCGGCTGGGTGCGTGAGAGAACCCCGGCTGACCGCCCGGGCGTCCCTCGCAGTTCCCGGGCATGCTGTCGGTTTACCGCGGCCGCACGACAGCTGCATCTGTGCGGCTGATTCCGGCAGCGCGGCTCCCACGGGCGCTTCGTGCTCGCTCATAATGTCTGCGACCCCGAGGGTGGTGGCATTGTAAACCATGTGTGGGCCGCCGGCTGCTGGCCTGCTGGTTGATGTCACCACCGCGGGCCACAAGGGGCTGCAGGCGCACCGCCGCCGTCCGCGGCGAGAACGAGCTGATCGATAGCCCGTTTCAACCGGGAACCTTTCAGCGAATCTTGAGACCCTGGGCCCCCGGCTCGTATGGGTAGTTGTCTGGGTATTGGGTCACGCACCCCATTCTCATTACCCCATTACCGTATGCAACATTCACATGCAGGGAGCACGACCCCAAAAGATCACCGGAGCAAAGTGCTAAGGCTGTCGTTGGGCTCTGCGGTCCGCGCCCTTCACCCGGTGCGGTACTGCAGCGCCTGCGTGGCGGTCCGAGGCCCGCAGGCTCGGCAGTTGGTGCGACTAGAACTGCGTACTTCTTCATAAGTGCGGCCCCCCGCAACCCCGCAGTGCAGGGCGGGGAATGGATGTCTCCTCCCGTAGAGGGGCGGGTCTGGCGGTGGTGACGTGCGCATGGCGTGGGTGTGGGGAGGGGGTTTCCCTAATCCGCAGCCACATACGGCAGTGGATGAGCGCGTTGAATTATCCCTGCAACACACGTGTGTCTGGGCCACGTCCAGCCGGAAGTGGAAACTGGCCAGCTGCCCCTCACCCACTCGGCAGCACCTGAAGGAGGCTGATTCCATGGCCATCGCCATCGCCTGGTGCCAGTTTCCCTCCCGAAGACGCCGGCATGCGCCTCTTCACCCGCTGCTGGCTGCTGCCGCCGCTGCCGCTGTTGCTGCTGCTGCTGATGATGTCACTCTCGCTGCTGCTGCTGCTGATGTTGCTGCGCAGCGAGCTGAGCAAGGCGTTGAACCGGCGGCACCGCAAGAAGGACGCGAAGGGTGAGGAGGCTGCAGGCGGCAAGGGCGGCAAGAAGAAGTGACGATGAGGCCCCGGCGGCCGGTGGCAGGGCATGGATGGGGGCCGGCAGCGGAGGCAGGGAGAGGGAGGGAGGGAGCTTCTTCCGGACCAGGGGGCTGGTACCCCTGGTAAACGAGTGAGTGGGTCATGTGGCCAATATATCGCCAAACGGCGTGTCGTGTCGTGTCGCGTGTGTCATGTGTGTGACGGGGTGACGTGCCGCGGCGTAAAGGTCGCACACGCGTCCTCCCGAACCGATCCCTGAGCCTGAGGGGCAGGGAGCTGGAGGGGCACACGCGAGGGAGGCGCGCCCGCCGAATAGCTCCCCCGCAAGCAACGCGTGCGCGCGTGTGCGGTGCGGTGCAAAGGAAGGAGTGAGGGCCGCGCGGGGGGCTCAGGTCTCGCAGTTCCGATTCGCCGCGCCCCGTTGGTGTTGCCCTGCCGTGCCTGCAACGATGAGCTCTCGACTGAACGCTGTCGAAGCAGCCATGCTCAACACAGTACAGTATTGGGTTATTGGGTCCCTGAGTGGGCTCCTGATCCCCTCCCGGGAGGTTCGTTCGGACCACCCCGCAGTCGAGACTCGGCAGTGGTGCCGGCGAATTTGGGACACCAGCGGGATTCCCAAGCACCGGCAGTGCGGGTGCCATGGTTTTTAGGGGTTTTAGGGTACGTGTGGTTTGTGTGTGTGCGTTGGGGTGTGTGCTGAGGTTAGTTGTTACAGTGGGCTCCAGACTGAATAAGTGGAGAGCCGGTCAACGGGCCAGCTGGCTTGGGGTTGGACGGCGCACCACGTGGAGCAAGGTGGTCGGCCTTGCAGCTGTGGCAGCGACAGTCCGCAACTCTTAAGCGGCAGCCGGGTTCCCCTGCGAGTGCTGATTGGGTCCCTGGACAGCGCCTGGACCGGGGCTGATAACCTATCTAGGTCCACACCGCAGCCATCGACGGAAGCCTGTGAGGAGTCTCGGAGCGCGGGCAGGGTATCCAGGCGTGTGGCACTCATGTCCCAGGGAAGCGCGAAGGGAAGAGGTGGTCAAGCCGTACGGAATCCGGATTTAAGGGTCAAACTTGCCATGGTGCAAGCTTGGGAGAACAACACTTTTTATATCGATTACCAGCTTACCCCTTTAAATAAGTTCTTAGGCCTTCTGCTCACGCGAAGCCTTGCGTAAAGCCGGCGCGCTTCCATCTGACAAGTTTGGCATTACGCTTGCGCATAAACGCGCAGGAATTCTTGAGCGTGCGTGTGAAGGATACAGGCGCAAAAAATGTCCCAGTCGGTCACTCTGCGTACACCAGACGGCTCGAGGATCTGGCTGCCGGGCATCGTGGCGTGCATTGCGCACCATCTGCCAGCTAACGAAGTGGCAAGCACATTACGACTAATAGACAAGACGACATCTCAGCAGTTCGCACACCACAAGACCTTGCGGCTCTCGCTTCCGTCACCCATCCACGTGTTCCGGGAGCGCTGGGGCAGCCCGGGCGCTTTTCGCGCGTTTTCTCGCGAGCAGCGGCTGCAGCTGCTGTGCCTGACGGCGGCAAGCGGCAGCGTCGCCAACCTGGAGGTTGCCCTGGTCAGTGCGGGTCTTGATCTTCGGTGCGAGCTGCTCAAGGCCGCCGCAGCCGCGGGCCAGCTCGACATGTGCAAGGTGCTGCGTGCCCGCGGCTGCCTCATGGGTGGATCTCTGTCAGCCGCGGCGAAGGCCGGCCACCGGCACGTGTGCGAGTGGCTGTTGGCCAGCGGCTACCGCCTCGACATGTTCATCGTTCGCGCGGCTGCCCAGAGCGGGCAGGAGGACCTTATGCAGTGGCTGCTGACGGAGTTGCAGAGCCGTCCCAACGACGGCGCGTATCTTGCTTCTGGTCTCTGTCGGTCATTGTTGTTGGCCGCGGCGGAGTACTTGAGCCTGGCGGCGCTGCAGCGGCTGCGGCAGCAGCTCATGGCAGGGCGCCACGGCAGCGAACTGCAGCAGCAGCTTAGGCAGCTCGATGAGGCGTATCGGGGTTCCATCCTGGCGGCCGCGGCCGGCAGCACCACGGCCGATTGGCAGGCCAAAGTGGAGTGGCTGGAGGGGCTGGGCTACCCCCGCACAGCAAGGGCGTGCGAGTCCGCTGTTCAGGCTGGTGACGGCGATGCAGTGGTGGCGCGTCTGCAGTGGCTGCGCGGCCGGGGCTACCCCCTGGAGGCGGAGGTGGCGGACATTGCTGGCCATCTCGGCAATCTTGCCACCCTGCGTTTCCTGGTGGAGCAAGCGGGGGTGCGGCCCATCGGCCATCAGTTCCCCGTGACGGATGCAGCCGCCCAGGGCTACCTGGCCGTACTGCAGTACCTGCACGCCAGCGGCTTTCCCTTCAACACCCGTTATGTTGCGGAAGATGCGGCCCGGGCGGGCCACCTGCCGCTGGTGACCTGGGTGGTGGAGGGCCTGGGCGTCACACCCGCTGACGACGCAGCTAGCTTGCTCGACTGCGCGGCGGCGAGCGGCAACCTTGAGCTGATGACCTGGCTTCACGTCCGCGGCTGGGCATTGGGCGCCTGGGCCATCCCCAACGGCGCCGAGAGCGGCTGCGAAGAGGCGCTGGAGTGGCTGGTGGAGCGGGGCTGTCCCTTCCCGGTGGGTGTCACCGTCCTCGTTTGTCACCACCACATGTACGATGCGCTCCGTGTGGCCCACCAGTTGTGGCCCACCGGTGGTTCATTTTGCATGCGCTGTGCCCAGCCAGGTCATTCGGCAGGTCCATTAGACGCGTGTGCCGGGCCACCGAGTGTTGTACGTCCGTCGAGCTGCTCGAGAGGTGTTAGCCATGGCGTCGATGCCGTATTCAGATTCACACGTGCGCCTTCCGGGACAAGAGTCACTGTCTGCCAAGCTGCCAAAGCGCGACACCGGGAAACTCCGCTGCCGGGGAGCTAGGCTGTGAGGCTGCATGGGGGTTGCACCGTCCCTGACTGCCCAACCGCCCGTCCCTGCATTGATGTGTGTATGTACGGCAAACGTGTATATTCCTTGGCTCCTCAGCTCGATGGCGGCGCCTACCTCAGAGCCGCCCGGAACGGCGATCTGGCGATGCTCCGCTGCCTGCACCGGCTGGGCTGCCCCTGGGGC
This sequence comes from Pleodorina starrii, assembly GCA_030267565.1. NCBI lineage: Eukaryota > Viridiplantae > Chlorophyta > Chlorophyceae > Chlamydomonadales > Volvocaceae > Pleodorina > Pleodorina starrii. Next base: position 2,393,219 of record BRXU01000003.1, read on the forward strand.
CGCCCGGGGAGGCTGCTGGCGGGCTGCATCCGCATCAGCAGCGGGGCCTCCGTCGCCGTGCTGCAGTGCTTGCTGGACTTGGGCTGCCCTGAAATGGACTGGGATGCTGCGGTCAAGTTGGTGGAGGGCTGGGTGGTGTACAATGAGCCCTGGGAGCGCCGCACGGCGCTGCTGGCATGGCTGGGCGAGCAGCAGCGGCGGAGGCGGTCGTCGGGGCCCAAGGGGGCCTAGCTCGCGGCAGCAACGAACAGCGGCGGCAGACTTGCCATGTAACGCGGGGCGTATGTGGGTTGGGTGCGGCTTACCGTGTTGTCCGGTGCCGGGGGTCGGTAGGGCTGCCTCACACCCACCCTGTCATGATGATCGGTGTGTGTATGTTGCGGGAGGGGGGAGGGGTGTGTGGTTCCGAAGCGAGAGCCGAACGTAGTGTGATGGCGGGGCGGGAGCCGATGTTGGGTGCCGCCGGGGGGCGACTCATCCCATCTTGGTCCGACTTGTTCGGTCGGGGGCATGCATGGGCTTGGGGTTTGAGGTTGTGCATGCCGGCCGCACGCGTGCTGCACTGGTGGACGTGCTGCACTCTGTGCTTGGCAGCTCCGATAAGAGCAGGACTCGACAAGTTGTGTACTGCATTCGAGACAGCGCTGCAGGGCCCTCGTCTAGGGAAGCAGCCGAGTGCTGCAAGGCATGGCAACTGCCGTCGGCGGGGCTGCAATACCGTTGAGAGGTTCGTGCGTGCGTGTGCTTTGGGGGGTACTGGGGTTGTTAGGGCCGCCATACATGGAACCAACTGGCCTAACGCCGATGGGGCTCTTGGGGCTCTTGAATGGATGGATGGATGGATGGATGGATGGTATAAATTAATGAATTGGGTGGGCGGAGTGGCGGACGGCTGTAAAGCATTGGTGTGATTGTCAATAGCACATACACGAATCAGAAGCGCATACGACGCGTACGGCACGCACAGCATCAAGGGCGGGCCCCGTCATATCGATGAAAGGATGCGCGAGCCTAGCCCAGCCAACCCCGGCTGGGTGCGTGAGAGAACCCCGGCTGACCGCCCGGGCGTCCCTCGCAGTTCCCGGGCATGCTGTCGGTTTACCGCGGCCCCACGACAGCTGCTGATTCCGGCAGCGCGGCTCCCACGGGCGCTTCGTTCTCGCTCATAATGTCTGCGACCCCGAGGGTGGTGGCCTCGTATATCATATGTGGGCCGCCGGCTGCTGGCCTGCTGGTTGATGTCACTGCCGCCGTCTGCGGCGAGAACAAGCTGATTAATAAACCGTTTCAACCGGGGACCTTTTGGCGAATCGTGAGACCCTGGGCCCCCGGCTCGAATGGGTAGTTGTCTGGGTATTGGGTCACGCACCCCATTCTCATTACCCCATTACCGTATGCAACATTCACACGCAGGGAGCACGACCCCAAAGGATCACCGGAGCAAAGTGCCGTGAGACCGTCGTTGGGCTCTGCGGTCCGCGCCCTTCACCCGGTGCGGTACTGCAGCGCCTGCGTGGCGGTCCGAAGCCCGCAGGCACGGCAGTTGGTGCGACTGCAACTGAATACGGTACTTCTAGGCGATCACGAGTGCCGTACAGGCAGCCAGATCGTTCGGCTGTTCAGGAGCACAGATCTGGGAGTGAGGCCTCTCAAGCATTTTATGGAGGGCTTGCTCTTCAACTTTTCTGAACGCTTTTTGCACACATCTTGAGTGCAAGAGGGTGGACTCCGTTCTGAGCAGCCCCCTTCTTCCCGCCTAACAGACTCACACCCGCATCCGGCTCACCAACATTCGAGGGCTCGTTAGATCCCGCTCATGCCCGCAGGAAAGGCCGCGGTGCAGCACCAACCACCGCCCATAACGCAACGCCAACCTCCCAACATTTGCGAGAAGTGTACCTTATGCACAGTGCGGGCTCCGTCCGGGGCCGCCACAAGACAGTCCATCAGTCAGTCAGTCGGGGAAGGAGCGCAGTGCTAGCCCACGGCCGCAAGAAGCCGCGTTCCGTCAAGACCCTTAAAAGCAACAAAAAACGGTCCAGCGACACCCCTCCGGCCCCACGACTCCCACCCCACCCTACCCGATTCCCGCCCCATCCCCACCCCTCCCACCACCACCACTCCCACCACCACTGTAACACCTGGTTCTCACAACGGGGACACACACGTACTCCCCTGGCTCTCTGAACCTGTGACCCACCACCGCTGCTGTTGTGGCCACTGCGGTTGCTGCTGCCGCTACTGATGATGGCGGCGGCGGCATCGCCGGCGGCGGCGTCCGACGCAGGGGCTCGTGACGGCAGCGGCGGCGGTGCCGCCGCCGTACGGCTCCCCTTGACGGCAGCCGCTGGCGGAGCTGGCTCGCCGCGCGGCGGCGGACTGCTTTGCTGACGTCACCCTGGAGGGGCACCGCGAACCAGAGTACGACAAGGTGCCCGTGACAGTGCTACGGCCCCGTGCGCCGCCGCCAGGCTCCATAGCGGACGACGGCGGCGGCAGCGGCGGCACGTCCCGCCGGCCGCCGCTGCCGCTGCCGGCGGCGGCGGCAGAATCAGGCCTGGCCGCCGCCGCCGGCGGCGGCTGAATTGGTGGTGACAGCGCCGCTGGAGGCCCCTGCCGCGTGAAGCTGCCGCCACCGCCGCCGGCGGTGCTGATGCTGGCACTGCAGGCCGAATAGCGGCTGCAGACGCTGGTGAATTGCTGGCGTGATGGGGCCATTGGTGGGTTACGCCGCTGGGACGAGCAAGCAGCGGGTTCAATGAACCGCTGAACGACCCGCCGCCGCCGCCGCCGCCAGGCGTGAGATATTCCGCATCGTCGGCGGCTGTGGAGCCGGGGAGGAGGGTGGCGGCGGCGTCCGCCAGCCCCTCGCCGCAGCTGCTGGCGGAGCTGGTCCGGCCGAGTACGACAGTCCACAGGCCGCCGCCTCCGCCGCCACCGCCACCGTCGCCGCCGCTGGCGGAACTGTCCTGACCTGCTCGGAGCCGGGATGAAGACGGCCGCGATGACTCTCCCTGTCCCGCCAGGCTCCCCACGAAGAGGCCCTGGCCGTGGCTCTGGCCCTGACTGGCGCTCCAGGAGCGGGGTGGGGCCGCGGGGCCACTGTTGCTGCCGCCGGTGTTGGTGGCGGCGGCAGCGGCGCCGCTGGATCGCGGTGACGGGCGGGGCCAGGGAGGCCTAGCGCACTGCGCCGCGGCGGTGCCGGCGCTCGGCCCCGACGGGCGCGTCGGACTGAGGAGGGAGCGGCGGGAGGGCGGCATTGGGCCGCCGCTGCTGAGGCAGCGGTCGAGGGCCTTATCGAGGCCGCCGCCTGGGACCTGCGGCTGCTGCGGCGACGGTGGCGACATCGGTTGCTGTTGCTGCTGGGAATGTGTCAGCTGATGCGGCGGATCGTCGCCGTTGAGGCAGCCGCGGCCTGAAGTGAGGGACTGGGGTTGAGCCGGCGGGCCAACGGGCGCTCCCCGCATTGGATCGTGGCCCAGCCGGGCTCCCATGCGAGTACTGATTCCGTGATTCGGTGCCCGGACAGCGCCTGGACCGGGGCTGATAACCTATCTAGGTCCACACCGCAGCCATCGACGGGAGCCTGTGAGGAGTCTCGGAGCGCGGGCAGGCTATCCAGGCGTGTGGCTTTCATGTCCAAGGGAAGCGGGAATTTTTTTCCATCTTACAAGTTCGGCATTGTTTAAGCGTAACCACTCGCATCCGTACCGTACTCGCCGCTAACTTTGTGTGGGAAATGCCATTAGTGTCACGACCCGACCTCGCTTGCACCCTATACGATATTCTCCTCTACCACAACCGGCCATACACACTGCGCAGCGGCCCTCAACCTCCACAAACATGAAACCCCCTGTCTGCCCCAAACGCTACCTTGAACGCCTATCAGTACCCCCCTGCACCAGCCGAGCTTATGCACATTCCACGCCTCCGTCTGTTTCTCTATTGGGCTTATGCGCTTGCCCCGCCTGCGACCAGCCTCCTTCCGCTCCTTACCACAGCACATACACGGCTTGCACCTGCGCAGGGCCTTGGGCTGGCGCTTCCTCGCGCTGGCACTGAATCGCCCGGCCCAGCAGGGGCTCTGGCGCTTGCACCCGCAGCCACTTCAGGGTGTACCGCCGCGTCCTCAGCACCCGTACCGTGCTGCTGATGCGGTGGCCCTGAACGCCGCTCACCTCCGCGCTATTGAAGGGGACCAGCATGCTGCTCGCCACGCCCAGCTCCCGGCCCGTCAGCTAGGCTGCCTAGGCCCTGTACGAGGCATAGTCCCTCCACGTCGGTTGCCAGGCGCAGGCCGGCACCTTTGTGCCACCCGCTTGGGCTGCGGCTGGCATTGGGACAGGCTCAGCGTGAGGCCTAGCACCACAAGAAGCCGCACTACTGCCCCGCACTGGTACTGAGCGGCCGCTTCAGATGCTGCCGCAACCATGGGGTACCCGCAGGGGCCTAATCAGCTTGGCGGCGCGAGTGGGCCGGGGAATCGGGTGCGGTCCTGGCATACCCGCAGGGCTTATGCAACTCAGTAGCCGTGTGAGCGTGAGGCCTCAGTGCCGGCCGCAGCCTGTGCGTACCTGAAGGGCCTACGCAGCTCGACAGCACGATGGCGTGAGGTGGCCGAGCGCAGCCGCGGCATACCCACAGGCCGTATGTAACTTAGCGGACGCGTGAGCGCGGGCCTGGGAGACGAGTTCGGCTGTGGCATGCCCGAAGAGGCCTTTGCAACTTCGCAGCACGAGAGCTTGAGGACACGGGAGCTGAGCGCGGTCAGGGCCGTAAGCAACTCAGCAGCAGGTCGCGCGCGGATCTGGGAGCCGAGTGCAGCCCCCGGCATACTCGCAGGGCCTATGCAACCTTACACCAGCTCGAGCTTGGAGGCCTGGGTGCCTGGTGCAGCCACGGGAAGACGGGAGACCCGCAGGGCCTATGCAACTTAACAGCCGTGTACACGTGAGGCCTGGGGCTGAGGACCACCATGAAATACCCGCAGGGGCCTACAGTATGCAAATCAGCAGCAGCGCGAGCGTTCGCCTGGGTGCCGGGTGCAGCCCCGGCATACCCGAATGGGCCTACGCAGCTCGGCAGCACGATGGTGTGAGGCCTGGTAGCCGAGCGCAGCGGCCGCATACCTGCCCGGCCGTAAGCCACTTTGCAGCAGCGCAAGCGTGAGCCTGGGTGCCCGGTGCAGCCACGGCCTTCCCGCAGTGGTATATGCGATTTGGCAGCAGCGTGAGCGTGAGCGTACGGCTTAGGTGCCGGGTGCAGCCGCGGCATACCCACAGGGGCCTATGTAACTTAGCAGCCGTGAGAACGTACGGCTTAGGTGCCGGCCGCTTCCATTGCATACCCGAAGGGCCTATGCAGCCCCGCAGCCCACGGGCGTGAAGCCTTGTAGCCGAGCGCGGCCACGGGATACCTGCGGTCCGTACGAACCTTGCAGCAGCGAGAGCTGGAGTCCTGGAAACGGAGCACCATCGCGGCATACGCACAGAGCCCTATGTAACTCAGCAGCAGCCCGGGTGCCGGGTGCAGGCCCGGCATACCCGCAGGGGCCTATGCCATTCAAAGGCCCGTCCAACACGGCCTAAGCAATTCGCGATACGCAGCGTGAGCGGGAGGCCTGGGTGCCAGGCGCGTGCCCGACATACCTGCGGGGCCGACACAACTAACTGCGCGAGTGTGGGGCCGGAGGCGTCGGCTGCAGCCCCGCCCCACCCGCCGGGCTCCAGGCAGCGTAATCCCGCGCAAGTGTAATACCGGATTGAGGCGGATCGGACGGCGCCCAAGTCCCAGCTGCCCGTGTCCCCTGGCACTGAGGCTCACCGAGGCCGAGTCGTCGGGCGGCATTCCCTCCTCGTCCGACTCCTCCTGGGGCTTGCTGCCGTTGGGGCGCAATAGCTCTCCTCCTTCACCGTCGCTCGAGTCCGGCAACGGCTCAGCGAAGCAGACAGCGCAGCGGCTCAGCTGCGGCCCTCAGCCCACATTCTTAAAGCTGTCGCCGTCCCAGTCAAAGTCTCCGAGGTCGGCCTAGGCATGGCAGGGCGGTTGTTAGCGGGGCCAGGAAACCAAGTGAAGCAGACAGCTAGCTGGTGGCGGCTCGCATGCAGCGCCTACTGACTAGGGACGCCTCTCCTAAAGGCGCTACGACGGCCCGCGCCCGCAATTCGCCGGCCAGTGTCCGAGCCGCCGCAATCCCCTGCCGCTGAAAGCCGCCGGGCGCGTTATGGCATTCCGGTATTTCCAACCCGGATTCATGACCTGTAGCCCTCAACCCCCTTCCTTCGCGCCTAAATTTCATCCCCGCCGCGTAAGGCGCGGATGCCATCACGGCGGGCCTTCTCTTGGCTTTCAATTGGCGCCCCGGGGCCCGTGATACCAGACCTGCGCCGACATGCCAGCCATGGCCTTCGCAATCGGCCTGTGAACGACCGGCGTTTGTTAGCAAGAGCGGAAGCCGCACCAGCAGCTAGCCTGTGGCGTCTCGCATGCCGCCCCTGCTTACTAGGAGGCCCTGTCCTTAAGGCGTTTCGATGGCACACGCCCGCTGCCCCGCGGCCAGTGGCCGTGTCGCCGCAACCCCCCGCCATTGAAAACCGCGGGCATGCCCAGTGGGCGCTTTGATTTTCCTGGCCCCGTCCCGTGGCCTGCAGCTACTTAGCTTCCCCCCTGCGTCTAAGAGTCGATTTCTGCCGCGTAAGTCGCGACGGTTCTCCCCGACCCCATACACACCGCGCAGCGGCCAATCGCGCAAAGCTTGAAATACACCTTGTTACGTATTTGGAGAAACTGCAGGCTCCCCGCTAACCATGTTGACTCGGCCTGGTCCAAGTTTTGGTTGACTGAGAGCCATCGTCCTGACGTCCGCCTTGTGAAGGTCTGTGAAAATATATACTGATATTTTTAAGATTATATATATTTATAGATGTAAATGTAGTTGTGGTAATCCTCGTTTCCAAATGCCCTCCAAAGGCTCTCGGTCACGGTCACGAATGAGTGACCCGTTTGGTGCGCACCTAGTCGAACTTCCAGACTGCGCACCAGTGTGTCAAAGTGCAAGCTAACATGTGTTTGAGACTTAAATATAATGTTTTCCGTTTTTATTTAAGTTGTACCGTCGTACCTTGGCTGGTGCTTGGACCTGGCGTCGCACCGGCTGAGCACTTTGAGCCACTGCAAGTACATCGCATGAAGCGCTTCGGCAAAATATCTTACGTTAGGACTTACAGTGAAATGAATGTGGGCGACATGTGAACGACGCAAGTTGCCTTACACGTACGATTGCCCCCGGGCGCGTCCCGCCCAGCGGCCCAAGCCGCATCCGCGTCCTGCGACAATGGCACCCAGTTGGACCGTGCTCGCACCAGCATTCCTCTGAATGCACGACCATTGTTCATGCCCTTATTCACTTGCACACCTCACGCAGGTCCACTTAATTACCCCTGATCGTTTGTGGTGTACTCAATCAATGGCAAGCACAGCGCACCCTCACCGTGTGTATAGGCTCTCCCTCGTCGTCTGTACGCTGGTCTCGGGTCTACGCGCGTGCCTCCCTGTTCCTCCCGAACCTTTTCGAACTGCAACCGCCCCCCGGTCCCTAACCATCTTACCAGTCCCTCGGCCCCTCACCATCGTACCCCGTACAGTACCCTGCTCCGTGCCTCGCCTGCCCCAGTTGTCCCTTCGCATCATTCCGCGTCTCGAGCCCCCAGTTATTGCTGCACTGTCCACCGCCTACCGCACGCCATGCAGAGAGCACGGCCATCCACGCCGCCACGAAACATGCAACCATCAGCTCGTCTTCCTTACTTTCCATACAATCGACGCAAACACCCGACGCAAAAGCCTGGCGCCAACATAGAGCCCCTGATTCCCGCCGTATACTGACGTGCGCCTTGTACCGACCCTTCAAACCCAAAGCACGTCTGCACTGACAACGAAGCCTCTTCCAGTGAATCTCGCTGCATTGTGTCGCCTGTCACTCCCACGCGCCAGGCTCCGTCTCCGGCACGAATGTACCCTGGATCTGCTTGTCGTCCAGGAGTCGAGTGTAGTCCGCTAGCAGCGGGAGCTGCGGGGTTTTCAGGTCGTAGCCACCCTGGGATGGTGGCTTCACCGACCCGGGCGTGATGCCCAAGTTCAAGCCTGCCAGCGTGTTTGAGCCGGGCGTGATATTCAGGCCCAAGCGCTCGACCGCTGTCAGGCTTGGTGTGCTGTGCAAACCCAACCCCGCCGCCGCTGCCGCCGCCGCCGCCAAGCCCGCCGCCGCCGCCGCCGATGCAATGCTGGGGGTGGCAGCCGTCACCGTCCCCACAGCCGAGCAGGGCGTTGCGACCCCCGCCGCCGCTGCTGGGGTTTGCGTGGCGTCGGCCGCTGAGAGGGCAAGGGTGGCGCCCGCCGCCGCCGCCACGCCCGGCGGCGGCGCGGCCGCCACGCCCGGCGGCGGCGCGGCCGCCAAGCCCGCCGCCGGCGCCACCGCCCGCCCCGCCGCCAAGCTAGGCATGGCGGCCTCCACCACAGCCGCCGTACCCGCTACCAGCCGCTGCTGCTCTGGCGAGGGCGACTGCGTCAGGTCCAAGCTGAGGTCCACGTCCACAGCGGTGGAATATAATGTGTCCACCAGCTTGCCGCACAGCTCCTTGACGTTCTGGAGGGCTAAGTGCTGCGCATCCGGGACATTCGGCACTGGCCCGGGGTCGGGCACCTTTGGGGGCAGGGCCTGCAGGCGCTGTTCTATCGCCTTTGCGTGCTCGTCCACAGTCTCCGGGTAGTCTGGACCCAGGGCCACCTTCATCTGCGCCGTGAAGCTAACCACAGCGCTTAGAAGGCCGTGTCGCGACTCTACGCGTTGGTGGGCCTGAAACTTCGCTTGCTGCTCCATCACGTGCGCCGCGTCACGCCGCACGTCCACGGCAGCCGTCAGATCCTTGCTCAGGGCCTGCAGCCGCTGCACCATGCCCAGGGCCCCGCGCAAAAGCGGCTGTACGATGGTGGTATTGGTCTGCTCCAGGCCGTCCGCGATCGCTCGGTATTCTGCTGCGTTTTTGGTGACAGTGTGCCCCTCGCCTGATCGGCTGGCCTATTATCGGCGTATGTGACGCGCCGATACTAACGTAACATATGCCGGCAATCAGTGAGCCCATTCCCAGGCCCCGAGTCCCCTGTTTCGCTGGGCATCCAGTCACCCGCACCGTACGACTGGCCGAGCAAATATACATAATGCCATCGCCATCAAACAAGTTCGGCATTATGCTATCGCATACAGGCGCAGAAATCCTTGAGCGTACATGTGATTGATATAAGCGAATAAAAATGTCCCAGTCGGTCACTCTGCGTACATCAGACGGCTCGAGGATCTGGCTGCCGGGCATCGTGGCGTGCATTGCGCACCATCTGCCAGCTAACGAAGTGGCAAGCACATTACGACTGATCGATAAGACGACATCGCAGCAGTTCGCAACTCACAAGACCTTGCGGCTCTCACTTCCGTCACCCATTGACGGAAGTGAGAGCCGCATGGAAGTGAGAGCCGCACGGAAGTGAGAGCCATCCACGTGTTTCGGGAGAGCTGGGGCCGCCCGGGCGCTTTTCGCGCGTTGTCTCGGAAGCAGCGGCTGCTGCTGCTGTGCCTGACGGCGGCCAGCGGCAGCGTCGCCAACCTGGAGGTTGCCCTGGTCAGTGTGGGTCTTGATCTTCAGTGGGAACTGCTCAAGGCCGCCGCAGCCGCGGGCCAGCTCGACATGTGCAAGGTGCTGCGTGCCCGCGGCTGCCTCTGGGGTGATTCTCTGTCAGCCGCGGCGAAGGCTGGCCACCGGCACGTGTGCGAGTGGATGTTGGCCAGCGGCTGCCGCCTCGACATGTACATCGTTTGCAGTGCTGCCTTGGGCGGGCGGGAGGACCTTATGCAGTGGCTGCTGACGGAGTTGCAGGGCCGTCCCAACGACCATGTGTATGATCTCTGCCGGTTGTTGTTGTTGGCCGCGGCGAAGAACTTGAGCCTGGCGGCGCTGCAGCGGCTGTGGCAGCAGCTCATGGCAGGGCGCCACGGCAGCGAACTGCAGCAGCAGCTTGAACAGCTCGGTGAGAGGGATCGGGGTGCCATCCTGGCGGCCGCGGCCGGCAGCACCACGGCCGATTGGCAGGCCAAAGTGGAGTGGCTGGAGGGGCTGGGCTACCCCCGCACAGCAAGGGCGTGCGAGTCCGCTCTTTGGGCTGGCGACGGCGATGCAGCGGTGGCGCGTCTGCAGTGGCTGCGCGGCCGGGGCTACCCCCTGGAGGCGGCGGTGGCGAACGCTGCGGTCTCTGTCGGCAATCTTGCCGCCCTGCGTTTCCTGGTGGAGCAAGCGGGGGTGCGGCCCACCGGCGTTCAGGTCCCCGTGACGGAAGCAGCCCGCCAGGGCCACCTGGCCGTACTGCAGTACCTGCACGCCGGCGGCTTGCGCGTCAACACCCGTTCTGTTGCGGAAATGGCGGCCCGGGCGGGCCACCTGCCGCTGGTGGTCTGGGCGGTGGAGGGCCTGGGCGTGGCACCCGCTGACGGCGCAGCTTGGTTGCTTGACTGCGCGGCGGAGAGCGGCAACCTTGAGCTCATGACCTGGCTTCACGTCCGCGGCTGGGCCTTGGGCCCCAGGGCCATCCCCAACGGCGCCGAGAGCGGCTGCGAAGAGGCGCTGGAGTGGCTGGTGGAGCGGGGCTGCCCCTTCCCGGTGGGTGTCGCCGTCCTCGTTTGTCACCACCACATGTACGATGCGCTCCGTGTGGCCCATCAGTTGTGGCCCACCAGTCGTGGCCCACCGGTGGTTCATTTTGCAGACGCTGTGCCCAGCCAGGTCAGCCATTTAGACGCGTGTGCCGAGCCACCGTGTGTCGAGCTGTTCGAGAGGTGTTAGTCATGGCATCGATGCCGTATTCAGATTCGCATGTGCTCCTTCCGGGACAGAGTCACTGTCTGCCAAGCTGCCAAAGTGCGGCGCCGGGAACCTCCGCTGCCGGGGAGCTAGGCTGTGAGGCCGCATGGGGGTTGCACCGCCCCTGACTGCCCAACCGCCCGTCCCTGCATTAATGTGTGTATGTACGGCAATCATGTATGTTCCTTGGCGGCATCAGCTCGATGGCGGCGCCTACCTCGAAGCCGCCTTCAACGGTGATCTGGCGATGCTCCGCTGCCTGCACCGGCTGGGCTGCCCCTGGGGGCCGCCGGGGGAGCTGCTGGCGGATTGCATCCGCAACGAGATCCCCGTCGCCGTGCTGCAGTGCCTGCTGGACTTGGGCTGCCCCGAACCAGACTGGGATGCTGCGGTCAAGTTGGTGGAGGGCTGGGAGGCGCAAATGGACCCCCAGGGGCGCCACACGGCGCTGCTGGCATGGCTGGGCGAGCAGCGGCGGCGGTGGCGGTCGCCTGGGGCCCAAGGGGCCTAGCTCGCGGCAGCAAAGAACAGCGGCGGCAGACTTGCCTTGGACAGGATGTCTTGCCGGCGCAGGGGGCATATGTGGGTTGGGTGCGTATGCGTGTTGTCCGGTGCCGGGGGTCGCTAGGGCTGCCACACAGCCACCCACCCAGGTATGTTCGGTAAATATTGCTGGGGTCCGGGTCCGTTCGCTAACGCCATCTCCGTCGGGGGCATGCATGAGCTTGAGGTTTTGCATGCCAGCCGTGCACGTGCTGCGCTCGTGGACGTGGTTCAAGCTGCACTTGGCACTTCCGATAAGAGCCCATGGGGGGCATTGCGCATGTAGTGTACGTATGCTGGGTGCGGGGATGCTGTGGGCAGGGTGCAGTGAGGGTGCTGTGGGGCGGCTATCCAGTGCACCGCTGCCGCCATGCATGGAACCAACATGCCAGATGCCAAACGCCGAACGAAAGGCGCAAAGATGGGCCTCGAGGAAGGAAGCACGGATGGCTCCCTTCCTGGCGATGCCTGACACTGCGGATGAACGCACACTGCAGCTGTTGGACGAGGAGGATGAGGACAGGGGAGGGGAGGGGGAGGGGTAAGCGAAAGCACGAAACCGCAGCGAAGGAACTGAGGTGACGTTTGGAGAACGGAATACGCGGAGGGAAGGAGGGACATCAGAGGCGGAGGGGGAGGAGCTCTGGCAGATGGAGGAAGGAAGAGAAGGGGGAGGTGAAGGCAAGCGATGGGCGAGTTGAGACTCGGCAGTGGCGCCGGCGAATTTGGGACACCGGCGGGATTCCCAGGCACCGGCATTGCGGGTGCCATGACGCTGACCGTTTAGAGGTTCGTGTGGGGTGTGCGTGTGCGTGGGGCGGGGGTGTACTGGGGTTAGTTGATACAGTGGGAGATGTGTAGAGCCGGTCAACGGGCCAGCTGGCCGTGCACTGCACCGGAGGCGACCAGGCAGCCGAGACGTCCATCCGCACCAGACAGCACGAGTCACCCAGACAGGAACCAGCAAGCCCCGGGGAGGGCGGGAAGGCTCAGAAAACCGCAACCACGGGCTCCCCAACGGGCAACGGGCCCCGGCCCCCCACGAGAAGGCCCACGAACGTAAGGCCACACACCCACAAGTAGTAGGCGCACCTGCAGACCCGACAGCCATTCCCCGCGGGGGCTGCAACTGGATGCGGTCTGTGCCGCCCCCCCTGGATACCCCAATCAAAGGACAAGGGTCCGGACCGTGTGTGTCAATGGCGTCCGGGTGTCACTGGTAGCGCTTGCGCATCCTTTTGGTAACGATTCCTGTTTCATTCCCTCCCTGCAGCAACGGCCTACTCGGATTAGGGATTAGGGATGAACGATACGGAGCCCTGCTGGATCCCAGGAGGACCCCAGAACCACCAGCCACCAGCCCTGCTCGGTGCACCGAAGTGAACAACAAGGGGCCGCCGAAGGACAAGCACGTACATTGCCCTCAATTGCAATCATGACTGCGCCCCGCCAGGTGGTTGCGCCGCCCAGCCGCCAACCAGGAAGCAGCGCTTGATGGGGACCGACACATCGGCAGTCACACACACACCCACCCACTCGACTTGGACTGTTAGGCTCCCCAGACGTTAGGCTCCCCAGCATGCCCACGAACAGGCGCAAGGAGGGTGGATTGGGTTGGGTTGGGGTTGGACGGCGCACGTGGAGCAAGGTGGTCAACCTTGCAGCTGTGGCGTGACAGTCTGCAACCTTCAAGCGGCAGCCGGGTTCCCATGCGAGTACTGATTCGGTGCCTGGACAGCGCCTGGTCCGGGGCTGATAACCTATCTAGGTCCACACCGCAGCCATCGACGGGAGCCTGTGAGGAGTCTCGGAGCGCGGGCAGGCTATCCAGGCGTGTGGCTTTCATGTCCCAGGGAAGCGGGAAGGGAAGAGGTGGTCAACTGGTCATCCACTCACCGGCCGTCGTATGGAAACCGCATCTTGAGGGCTGAGGAGCAAAAGCTTGCCACGGAAGCTTAGGAAAACAAAACATTTTTTGGGCGGGGCCCCAGCGCGTAGGGCTGGGGCCCTAGAATGGGCCCTGAAAGCCCCCCACACTGTAAAAACGTGGGTGGGGACGCGTGCCCCATAAGGCCCCATACATGAACCAAAACACATACGAGCTGGGGGCCCCAAGCGACTCTAACGCCTAATAGCCCCGTAGTCAACTGCCGCACAGCGGGAGAAGAGCAAGCATGTGGAGGGGTCCACGGCAACTCCTTTCACTCCAAGTGCTTTACGCCCTGCCATACTGTACGGAGCATTGCTTTAAATCATAACCATTACCGGTGACCTTCGTTTGCGAGGGCAGCGACTGCACGGTGCTGTGGTCACCGCACGCCACTCCCTACTCCGCATCGGAGTTCAGGTTGAGGGGTTTCCTGTTGTGTTGGTCTGAGAATTGCGGACGCGGGAGGGGGTGGGCGCGCGGCGCCCTCATCCGGTTCCATGGCAGCGCTTCAGGTGCGTGCAGGGCGTGCGCACGCTGTGCCGCCGTTCGCCTGTCGGTAGCTCGGTGGCGCGCATGCACATCCCCGATCGAGCGACCGCAACACCCTTTATTCCAGTTCATTCCCATTGCATGCCGGTTTGGAGCTCAAGATCGGTTTGCAGCTCAAGATCGGTTTGCAGCTCAAGTTCGCAACGTATAACAAGAAGCGCCAGGACAAGCAGTGGACAGGCCACCTCAGCATACACTGTCATGTGCAGCGGACGGCACGCATGCATCCCCGACACCGGGGAAATGGTGTGGGCAGCTGGGCGGGGAACAGCATTTACAGCACTGAGCAGATAGTGGGTTTCTTAGGGGGTTTGCAGCACTTTCGCAGGGAGCGGCGACTCCAGCCGCCGGCCTTCATCTTGGAGGGCCCTCTGGTCCACGCGGGGCCGCCGCCCGCGGATGGGTGGCCCTTGGGGCTGCCCTCCCCGCTCGACGCGGCGGTCACCGGCGCGGCGGTGCACCGGTTGAGCTGCGTATACAGCAACTTGGCCAACCCGGCGCACCTGCAGCACTGTGTACGGCAGTTGCGCCCGCCAGACGGGCGCGACCTGGCCGTGCTACTGCCGCCGGGGCGTGCCCCGGCGGCGGCGAGCACCGTCCTTGCCCCACCGTACGCACCTTCGGATGTGCCCGGACGACCTTGGGTGGCTCTGCCGCCGCCCTCGGTCACCGGCACGCCGTTGGTCGCGGGGCCCAACCGCACTCCCTGCCAGGTCGCCGCCGCCGACTACTCGGCGGCGGCAGGCTTCTGGCTGCGGACGTCGCGGAACCATGCCCTACATCCGCATCTGTCTTTGTTGGAGCGATCGTCCCCGCCGCCGGTCTTCCAGACCGTCCTCTCCCTCTGCATGGCGCTGTACCGCGCCTTCATCACGCCGAATGAGCTGCACTATCCTGCGGCTCGGCATCTACCAGCCACACCGCAGGGGGGGGGAGGCGAGCTGACGCTGCTGGCGCCCGTTGCTGTGAACGCGGTCGCGGGGCTGGCGGCGGGACTGGCGGCAGGGGCGGCAGAGGACGCGGACGACCTGCTCACTCCGCTGGCCTGCGCTCTGCTCTCGCAGCGGGCTCCTGGGCTGGCGGTCGTCATGGCCACTGCCGGTGCAGCGGCAGCCGCCGAGGCGCAGGAGAGCGCCCTAGCGGACGGCTTTGACCTGGACGTCTGGCGTGATGCGTCCACGCTGGCGCACCTTCGTGGGGCGCCGGCGGCACAGGAGGAGAACGGGCAGCCGGGGCGGCGCGTGCTCAGGCGGGCCGCGCTGTACCGGTGGACGGGGGACCAGCTGCTGCGCGCGATGCGCGACGGCACGACTCGGGTCTGCCCGCCGCCTGAGGCTCGGGAGGTCATCGTGAGGCAAGTCCACGCGGTGGCTCACCTGGGCATACGGCGGACCTTGGCGCTGGTGCAGCTGGGCTACTGGTGGTACCGGATGCGCAAAACCGTCCAGGAGGTCGTGCGCGGCTGTAAGTTGTGCGACATGACCAACAGCGGCGGCGTCGCGCGCCCGATCCAGCTGCAGCCGTTGGCGATCAAGGGCATGTTTTACCGCTGGGGCGTTGACCTGGCGGGGCCGCTGCCCCCAACCGCGCCGCTCGGCTACAACTATGTGATGGTCTGTGTGGAACACTACGAAGCACGCTGAATTCTTCCCGCTGCGCAGCAAGCAGCCCGAGGAGACGTCCCGCGGTCTGTTGGAGCTCATCGCTCGCTTCTCGGCTCCGGCCGAAGTTCTGACGGACCGCGGTGGCGAATTTCAAGGACCATTTCAGCAGTTGCTGCAGCAGTGCTTCATCGACCACCGCCTCACCTCCGCCGGCCACCCACAGGCCGACGGTGCGGCCGAAAGGCTGGTGCAGGTGGTCAAGGCGGCGCTGCGAAAGCACTGCAACGAGACGGGGCGCACGGACGCCTGGGACCTACACCTGCCTTGGCTGGCGCTCGCCTACCGCTGCTCGCCGCAGGCGTCGACCCGGTACTCGCCGTACGAACTCATGTTCGGCGTGCCGCCGGTCGTACCGCCTGCCGTGCGGGAGCGCATGGCGGCGCCGCTGGGCTTTGCGGAGACGGATTCGGCGGAGGGCTACGCGGCGGCGCTTGACGAGCGCGCCGCCCTGCTGCGGCGGCACGCGCCAATCGCCGCGGCGAACCTGCTCATCGCCCAGCACCGGGACAGCCGGCGCTACGCGCATGTGCGGTCGGGCAAGTACCGGCCGCCCACCATCGAGTTTGCCCCTGGTGACTACGTGTACGTCAGGCGCTCGGCGGTGCACAGCACGCTGCAGATGCCGGTTTACGAGGAGGTGCTGCGGGTAGAGCGGGTGGGGCCCATGGGGGTTGCGGTTCTGATCTGTAGGGATGCGTCGCGCATTAGGAGGCGGATCGAGCAGCTGGTGCCCTGCCACCTGGCCAACCTTGATCCAATCGTCGACCCTCGGCTGCAGCGGCCGCCCGCGGACCTCGCCTGCGAGGTCTGCGGGTCGCCACACGACGAGGCGCGCATGCTGCTGTGCGATGCGTGCGGGACCGGCTGTGTAGTGCTTGGGCGGAGCAAAGGCTACTCGAGATGCTGTGCGACGCCTTTCTTAGGCTTTATGCTCGCCGATTGTACGGCACCTGTAATCTCGGCGTTACATTCCCCCCCCTCTGAAGGGAACGTCCTCGGTCCTCACTGCGTCCTCGCAGTGTCTGTGCACAGTCCACTCCGCCTTTCACCACCTTTGCATGCCTGGGGTCTTAGCCAGGTCTTCGGCATTGGGGTGGACAACTTCCCAAGTCAGGTCATGCCGCGGCATACATGCCTCTAGCCTTAATTTGCAAGGTTTTCTGGAGTGGAAGCCTTTCCGCGAATACCAGGGATCGAACTGACGACCTCTGAGAGACTGTACGACAGTACTGGTCTCGATACCAATGTAGTGCTTGGGCGGAGCAAAGGCTACTCGAGATGCTGTGCGACGCCTTTCTTAGGCTTTATGCTCGCCGATTGTACGGCACCTGTAACCTCGGCGTTACAGGCTGGCACCTGCAGTGCCTGTCCCCACCACTCAGCGGCGTGCCGGCCGGCCAGTGGGTCTTCCCCGAGTGCGTCAAGCTCCGGCGCGACGCACCGGCAGGGCCAGAATTGGCTCTGCCGGAGGCTGCGGCTGTCCTCTTTCCCAACGCCGCCACCAAGCGGCGGGACAACGAGGCCGCGGCCCTCGACGGCAAGCGGGTCAAGCGTGTTGTCAACACGGGTCAGGCTGGGCAGCGCCGGCGGGTTGTTGTATGGGGCACGTTGCGTTACCGTGGGGCCCTGGCGCGGCCGCACTACTTCTCCCTCGAGTGGGATGGGGGGTCGGCGGAGCAGATTGGCCTCGCGGCCGCCAAGCGCCTGCTGGTCACGTGACGGAGTAGCTAGGAGCAGGGGGGGAGGCATGACTCCATGGGGCCACCGCAATGGGGGCTCAGCGCAAGGACGGACTGCCGCGGTGGGCAGCGCAGGACGCATGAGTTTTCGAGGCCCACCGCGTGGGGGGGGGGCCGTGTCACGAGCGGACTGCAGCGATGTGCCGCGAAGGACTGGTTTCTCCGGAGTTTCGGCGAACGGGCTCCGGCGGAGGGATGGGGTGCCGCACAGCGGCTTAGGAGGTTGGTTTCTCCGAAGTTTCAGCGAACGGGCTTCGGCGGAGGGATGGTGTGCCGCACAGCGGTTTAGGAGGTTGGGTTCTCCGGAGTTTCGGCGAACGGGCTCCGGCGGAGGGATGGGGTGCCGCACAGCGGCCTAGGGAATGGACGGCATCGGAACCAGCTCTCAAGGGCTCCAACGAGGGGCGCAGAGGAGCGACGCTCGAGGGATCAGCTGTTGGCGCCGTCGCAGTGCGCCGCCGTGCAGCCCTGGGTTCGTTCTGAGGGTTTAGTGTCATGTCGGTGTTGTGGGGGCAGAGATCTGGGTGGGGGATTGAGAACAGTCGCGAGGACTGGCCTGCCCGTCTGGACTTGCCTTCTTGCCAGCGGGCGGCATAGTTGCGTGTGATGCGTTGCAGGGTTGGCATTCAGTGTGTTTAGGGTAGTTGCGTGCAACAGCCGCGCGCGTCGTGGCAGATCACCAGCGCAGGACCGGCTAGCCGGCAGGCTTGAGCAGCGTTTGTGTAGCGTGTGTACGACCCAGTAGGCGACCTCCCCGAGCGTGCTCGAAGCCCTTGGCAGACCGTAGCGCGCCTAGCTGTTTGTTGGCACTTCGTAGTCAATGCTGTTGTAGCGTGGATGTGGTTTGTTGGTGTTTTTAACCCGCCCCCGTGCAGGGTGGCGCGGCTTCCTCTGTGGAGTTGCTGGGTTTGCTGCGGTGTTTGGGGCCTTGGTTGATGGCCAGAGCGCTCTGGCTGTGGCCTTGGTAGTGTTGTTGTGGAGTGCAATTCTGCCCACCGTGCGGTGCTACCCCTCGGGCGTGCGACAGGGTGCAGAACTTAAGACGTGCGAGGTTGCGTGACTTCGGCTTTTCTAGACCACCTGAACGACCGGCATTGCGCGCGCGGCGGAGCGAATCTGGCACTGGGCCAACGCAGGCACTGCGGCCCAACACTTGCGTGTGCGGAGCGTCTACCGGCACCTCCCTCGCCAGTATTACAGGCTGCGTGCGGGGGGGAATCCACACCCCCGGTGTCGGGGATGCATGCGTGCCGTCCGCTGCACATGACAGCTGTCGTGCACCGTTGGTGGCTGGGAAATATCTGGTCAAACTGACTGACAGTTGGAGCGCAGACGAACGCTCTCGGTTGGGCTCGAACCGAGGACCGGGCCCATGCCCGGGCTCCGGAACCAATCACTGCTCCTAGGCGCGTTTCCAGCAGGAAGCACTTCGCCTGGTCATACTGCATACGTACATGCTGAAGTATAGTAATGCTTCAAGCGGATGACTGTAACACCAGTTCAGTAGTCTCCATTGGGCATCCGCCCAGGCCAGCCGACATGTCCCGAGAGTAGTGACGCGCCGGCCAGGCCTGATCACCCTGGCTGGCATACGTCATCAAGAACCAGTCACGACTGACTAGCTTCGAGCAGCTTCGGTGCTATCGGCACCGGATCATAGGTAGCATTGTGTAGGTAGAAGGAGCGCGGTCTCGCCTCAAGGCCGGGCCGCGGGGCCAGCCTTGAGGCGAGACCGCGCCGGTTCTTCACTTTCCCGAGATCGAATCTCGTCCGGAGCGGTGTTCTCCCCCGAAAAACCATCTCGCGGTCTCCGGCGGGGGGGGGGTGGGCCCCAAGACGGCGGGTCTACGGCACTCTCTACGCCCAGACGCCCAGAGCTCGGTAGCAGCAGCTGTCTACGATTACATATACTGGCGGATCAGACAATCCCCACACTCGAGTGCGCCTTTTCCGGAACACACATCAATAAGGCTTCGCCTGGTGAGAGTTCGTGCGGGGCGGCGCAGCAGCAGCTAGACTACAGCTCGGGCAACTGTATTTATCGCTGGCCCCGCGGCCCGGCCTTGAGGCGAGACCGCGCTCCTTCTACCTACACAATGCTACCTATGATCCGGTGCCGATAGCACCGAAGCTGCTCGAAGCTAGTCAGTCGTGACTGGTTCTTGATGACGTATGCCAGCCAGGGTGATCAGGCCTGGCCGGCGCGTCAATACTCTCGGGACATGTCGGCTGGCCTGGGCGGATGCCCAATGGAGACTATTGAACTGGTGTTACAGTCATCCGCTTGAAGCACCACTATACTTCAGCATGTACGTATGCAGTATGACCAGGCGAAGTGCTTCCTGCTGGAAACGCGCCTAGGAGCAGTGATTGGTTCCGGAGCCCGGGCATGGGCCCGGTCCTCGGTTCGAGCCCAACCGAGAGCGTTCGTCTGCGCTCCAACTGTCAGTCAGTTTGACCAGATATTTCCCAGCCACCAACGGTGCACGACAACACCGCGTGCTCAATACGCAGTGTCGGCGGTCAAGTCTTCACAAAATGAGGTAGGGAGCGAGGCGGGAGCACCGCCCGTCACGCGCCTTCAGGGGTGAATGGCAGCCACCCCGCCGCCCCGCCCCTTCATCACCCACGGCATAAACACGTCGTGCCACCACCAACACGAAACATCCAATGTCAACGTGCGTCACCAACACTCCAATTCTTCATCCAGCAGGCATCCAGTAGTCCTGACAGCGAGTGAGGATATGGTATGTAGGGGGTTCGCTCGCTCCACCTCTCAAAGGGTTTAGGGTTGCGGGTTTTGGGGGTTCTAAATAGCCTGACCCCATTGTCGCTATATATTTCAGTCCATCACAGAGCCGGCATAATATGTGCACCTTATAATACCGGTATTTATATTTAAGCTACCAGGACGGCACCCGTCAGAGCCACCAACGCGAACATCATGACCTGCGGAAGGGCCGTCGCGCACCCGAGCCGCAGTGCGGACGCTGAGCCGGGCGACGGTGGGCTGGGCGATGGTGGTCTGGGCGATGGGGGCGGCGGTGGTCTGGGCGATGGGCTGGGCGATGGTGGGCTGGGCGGTGGGCTGGGCGATGGTGGGTCCGTGTAGTACCACGAGGTCCTGAGCGTGCTGAAATACTCGAGCGTTGCGGTATCATAAGTAAAGGGGGTGCCCGCGGCGGTGCAGACTGCAGCATCCATAGTGTACGGACACTTGATCGTGGCATTATCCAGCCTTTCAATCCATGAGTCATTGCGGTACAGGTCCCGAATGGAGTCGCTTGCAGTGAGAATGGTCTGTCACGCTATCTCGTGTGATTGCCATAGAGTGTGGCAGATACTGAGAACAGTTGCCTAATTAGTAAGAACCGTTGTCGGTTAGTTAGGAGCCGTTGGGTGTGGCCCCTTCGGGTCAGCTTCCGTGCACCGTTTCCGTGCGACGACAGAGTCGTCGACACTTTGTTGTTATTACATTTATTTGTTGTCATTATACGGGGCCCCGACTGAGCAAGAAGCAATGCAGTGCGGGTTCCCCTGGAGGTACGAAAAGTGCATTGCGCGGGCTTGATATAGTCCGGCGGCCGTGCGAGACACCTTATCTGTGTCTCGCACTTTGCAGTGTTAAGACTCTAAGTAGCATACAGTCACAGATCCGCGATTGACAGACCGCGTGACGCAGTCTTTGTAAGTTCTTTCGGTGATCCGTTTCGGTAAATCCGTCCTCCGAGGAGGACATCGTGCCCAGGTCGCCCTAGGAGAGAGCTGCGTAGCTCGTCTCCCGAAGGCGCGTGCTCTTCCGTCAGTGCGAGACACAGCTGTCACGCCAGCTAAAGTGCCGTCGACCAGCTGATGTGGCTAACTGGCAATCCCCCCCCCAGCACGAAGCCGCCGGAAGAGAGCTGGCTGCCAGGCATGTGTCGTGGTACGGCAACAAATGCTCAGTTCAGACAAACAGGATGCTCCTCAGAAGACGGGCATGGGTGCGACGGTGCGCTTGATGAACCCCTGGCGGCGCTTGCCGCTCGCAAACAACACCAACCAGATGCAGGTAGCGCACGGCACTATCATCAAACGCCCTTCGGCCTGCCGGGCTCGGAGCCAGCGCAGGCGCGCCTCCCCGGCGCTCCACAGATACTCACGCGGAACACGCGCCACCGCCGCCTCGCGGGCGTGCGCTGCCGCCAACTCAAGCACTGAACCTACATCAGAGACCGCATTCTCTACCATCAATACTCCTGCATCAACCCCGTTCTCGCGCGCGCGCGCCAGCTCTCCCGCGGTTAGGGCGGCTGGGCCGGCCCCCGTTGCGCCGCGGCGCAGGACGCAGCCCTGCTGTCGTACCCATCCCGCGGTCTGCTCGCTGAGTCCCACGGGCGCGAAGACACTGAGCGCGCTGCCGAGATCCAGCACCTCGGCGAGCGCTGCGCACTCGCTGGCGGTTGCCGCCAGCTGAGCATCGATGACTACGGGCGGCGCCTGCTGCACGGCCGACGCTGCCGCTGCGGGCTCCTGGGCGCCAGGCACGACGAGACGAGGCCGCAAGTCCTTGAGACTCACGAGCTCGGACGTCTTGTCGGGATACTCTATGGCAAAATGATGCACGTTGCGTATCTTACCGGCGTACATGACCACGCCCGCCTCCGCCTTGCTGCGCGAGCGTCCGCGCCGGTGCGCCCGCATGGCGAAAGCACCCTGAAGCTTAGCGAGAGAGGGCGGGGGCTGCAGTGATGAAGTGGCGCGTTGCGCGCCGCGAGCCTCCACCTGCTGCTTGGTGATACCCTTGCGTTGACAGTGGCCGCAGATCCAGGTTCCCTGGGGGACCCCTTCCAGCGGCGGCCTCAAGCAGTACGTGTGCCAACCCGTGCCGCACGAGTCGCACAGCAGCATCCACTCCTCGGAGTCGGGCATACGGCAAACCTCGCAGGCCAGGGTAAGCGGCGGCTTGGCCAACCGCGGATCAACTTGCTCGTCGGTGATGGGCAGGTGGCACGGAGCCACGTGAGTGACGTGGGCGGTCAGACGCCCGCCGCACTTGCCCTCCAGCACGACCACCCCTGAGGGGCGCGTCTCCACCACACGCAGGATCTCGGGCCGAGCGTCGGCCTCCAAGCTGCTGCGGGCGGTGGTGTTGCGGTAGTACACGTAGTCACCAATGTCGACCTTGCGCAAAGTGGGATCGAAGCCTCCGCCGCGCAGGCGCGCGTAATGAAGGCGATCACGGTGCTGGGCCACGGAGAGGTTGCCTCCCGCAATAGCCATGTGCTTCCGAACGGCGGCTGCCCTGACCAGAACTGACCTGGCGACCTCCTCGGGGTTGTCCAGATTGAGGTCGGGGCTGAACCTGTCCTTTATTGCTGGCGGAATGACTGGGTCAACCGCATGCACGATGGTGTAAGGGCACAGCTTGGTGGAATCCTGCACGGAGCAGTTGTAGCCAAGCATGATGGACGGTAGCTGCTCATCCCAGTTGGCGTAGCTGCCGCTGGCGTTGGCCATCTTGGTGAGCGCCTCCTTGACCGAACGGACCGCTCGCTCGCTCAGTCCGTTGGCCTGGGGATGGTTGGCTGACGTCTGCCGGTGATCGATGAGCGCCTCTTGGAGGCAGCTGGCAAACTCGCCCTTCCACTCGCTGCCCTGATCCGTACAGACCTCCGCGCACGCGCCGTAGCGGCCCAAAATGTGCTGACGAAAGGCGAAGGCTGTCTCCGTCGCATGC
Organism: Pleodorina starrii; assembly: GCA_030267565.1. Taxonomy (NCBI): domain Eukaryota; kingdom Viridiplantae; phylum Chlorophyta; class Chlorophyceae; order Chlamydomonadales; family Volvocaceae; genus Pleodorina; species Pleodorina starrii. Next base: position 2,416,267 of record BRXU01000003.1, read on the forward strand.
TTGCTAGGCAAAGGAACCAGAACCACAAACTTACTAAAATGCTCCACACACACCATGACGTAACGGCTGCCTTGGGCAGTCGTGTTGAACGGACCACAGAGATCCACGCCCCACCGGTAGAAGAGTCCGCCGATAGGCAACGGGTTGAGCACGCCGGACCGCGCAGTGAAGGTAGCCCTCACGCGACTGCACGCGGCGCAGTGCCTCACCGTCTCGGCGACGTCGTTGTTGATGCCCCGCCACCAGTAGGTATGAAGAAGAAGAGCCACGGTGCGCTTGACGCCCCAATGGCCTGACTGCTCATGCATTTTCAGCACCAGCTCACCCCGCTCGGCGGGGCGCGGAACGATGCGGGTGCGGCCGTCGAGACCCATCACGTAAAGCTGCTCACCCTGCCATCTGTACCGTTGCGAGCGCCGCTTGACGCGCTTCACCTCGGCCTCCGAGAGCCCTTGGGGCAGCTGTCCGGTCTGAAGCAGGGTAAGCAGATTCTGGTCGGCCCACGGTTCCAAGCCAGGGCCTGCATCGGCGCCGCCCTCGGGATCAAGCGCGCCCGTGGCGAAGACGACGAACTCGTTGGGCACGGCTTGACCGCGCTGAGAAAGAGCTGAACAGAAGCTGGCGCCCGGCTGCTGGGCGCTGACGTTGACCGCAGCAATGTGCGCAGGGAGGGCGGAGGTTGCCTCCGCCGCAAGCACCTTGCCCACCACGATGACACTAGACAAGTAACACACATCAGTTGCGCTAGCCAGCAGCGCTCGGCGCTGCTGGTCGCTGACACGTGGCGACTCGGTTGAGCCCTGAAGAAACCCCAACAGCACCTCACTCTCCTCGAGCTTGAGCGAAGTGTAGACACTGGAAGCGCCATCCCTGACAGGGCAGGCTGCACTTGGCGCAGCCCCGGTTGAATCCGCTGAGACGGCGGCGTGCATGACTGCATTGACTGGCTGCCCCTGCGCCTCGGACGCATAGAAGGGCGGCCGCAGCTGCTGCTGCGCCACTGGTGCCGCTCGGCCGGGCAGAAGACGTTGCTGAACGCTGGGGCCCGCTGGGCGGGTGGCGACTGACAGAGTCTCCCTCAGCAGCTCCATATCCGTCAAGTTGCTCCAGGTCCGATACAGCTGATGGACGCCCGACCCCAGGCGGGCCGCGTCAACAAGCACGGGGTTGCCCCATGCCTCGCACACCAAGCTATCTGAGCGCGGCTGCTCCTGCGGGGGGGCTGGACCCACCCTGACGGCTGCACCGCAACAAAATCTCACACGTTCGGCGCCTAGGGCGCTCTGAGCACTGCTGACAATTCGCAACACGGCCTGCTGAGCCCTGACGTCGTCCGGCTCCCAATAAGCAATGATAAGCACCGGAAGGCTGTCGGGAATCGCTGCGCGCAGCTCGGCTGCGGTGACCTTGGTCACGTCTTGCGGAAGACCGATGAGCGCGGAGCCCCAGGCTGTTGACGGAAAAAGGTCTCCGTGACGATCCGACAGCTGCTGGAAACGGCGCAGCGCCAGGCCTCGAGCCTGCTCGCTGACGTCAGAATACAAATAGGACCGCACTGGCACGCCGCTGCGGAGGCAGGCCTCGAGCCCTGACGCCAATCCGCCCAGCGGCTCATACACAACCACACCCTCCCGCATGGCCTGATCATACCACTGGGCTGCAGCTGCCGCTGACGGTGATGGGGACCCGGAGCGCGCCGAGCCCGCCGCTGCTTGACAGCGACGTTTGCGCGTGGCGTTCCACTCTCGGGCCACGCTGCGCAGACCGTCTCGCTCAGCCTGTACGTCCTCCGCCGGATCGCTGGGCGGTGGGAACGCCGCCTCGTAAGCCCAGCCATTCCAGCCAAACGCCATCTCCTCGGGAGACGGCAGAAAATCCTCGCAGAAGGGAGCGACCCTTGGGGCCGACAGAAGCGCGACGCTGAGAACCTCGCAAGACTTGGCGCTTGACGCCAGGATAGCAGGGGTGACGGCGGTCTCGGCGGGATCATCGTCGATGCGGGCGCCGGAATCATCCACGGCGCTGGCGACGGGGTTGCGTGACAGCACGTCCGCGTTCTGATGCAGCACACCGGGGCGATGCTCGACGGTGAAGTTGTACTCTTGGAGTACCAGAGCGAAGCGCGCGTACTGACCCGTCAAGCCCTCGGAGCTCATCAGGTACAGCAGCGGCTGATGATCAGTGACCAACCTGAAGGGCTTGTCGGCACCTATCAGGTGATGCCGGAACATCTTCATCGCCCACACGGCCGCCAACATCTCGCCCTTGTACGAACTGTAATTCGCCTCATGCTTGTTCAGCGAACGGCTGATGCTCGCGCACATGTACTCGTTGCCGTTGTCGTCCAGCTGACCCAGCACCGCTGCGATGCCGCGATTGGAGAAGTCGGTGTGTAGAACCAACGGCTTGCTGTAGTCGATGCGACGCAGAACAACGTCCGGGCGCGAGATGATCTCCTTGAGAGACGCGTGCGCCTGTTCCTGCTCCGCACCCCACCTCCAGGGGACACCCGCCTTGAGCAGGTGGTTGAGGGGCGCGGCCAGCTCGCTCATCCGCGGGATGTAGCAGCGGTAGTAGTTGATGAAACCAAGCTGGGTGCGCAGCTCCGAGACGTTCTTGGGCGGAGGCAGCGCAAGGATCGCAGCGACCTTGGCGTGATGCGGCGAAATGCCAAACGAAGACAAATTGTGACCCAAATACTCCACGACGTCGGCGCCGAAGATGGACTTGTCCGGGTGAGCGCGGAGCCCACACGCGTTGAGCACATCCAGCACACGAGCGACCGCCTCCACGTGCTCCTCAGCAGTGTCGGTGGCGATCAAAACATCATCAATAAAAGCAACGGCCCACTGATCCACCCCCCCCTTGCGCAGCTCGTAGTCCATACGTCGCTGGAAGGCCGCGGACGCGTTCTTAAGACCGTAGGGCATGCGGGTGTAGGCGATTAGGCGGTTGCCGCACCAAAACGCCGTCTTGCCCTGATCATCGGGATGGACAGGAATCTGCAGGAAGCCTTGCCGCATGTCCAGCTTGGAGAAGAAACGGGCCTTCCCTACCCGTTGAAAGATGTCCTCCGGACGATGCAGGCCGTACTTGTCCGGCTCCGTCACCTTGTTGACAGGCCGATAGTCCTGGGCCATACGCGCGGCGGTCCAGAGGCCTGAAGCCTCGTCCTTCTTGGCGGCGATGACGGGGTTGACCGCAGCAAGTGTAGGACCCGTCCACTCAACGCAAATGCCGGGCTTGAGCAGCTCGGCAGTCTTCTCACGAATGATCTCAGTCTCCTTGGGGCTGTAGCGGCGCGGGGACTGCACGACAGGCTTGGTGGCGGTCAGATTGAGCCGGAACGGCCCCAGATCACCGCTGTAGCCTGGCAATTCATCCATGCTGTAAGCAAAAGCCGAGCCCTTGCGGTCGCGGACCACCGCCTGAAGCCGCGCCTTGAGCGCAGGGTCGAAGTCGCGCGCGTTGCCCCAGATCCAGCCGCCATCCGCGTCCTTTTCGTAGAACTCATGAGCAGTCGCCGCCATACGCCCATCAAAAGAGTAGCTGTCAACCGCGGCTAACGCGCTGGCTTGGCCCGCGCCGCACGGGTGAGACGGGTCGGACTGCGCTTCCGCAAAGCTGACATTCGCGCCTTTCAAGGCGACGCCAACTGCCCCTATCTGCCGCATGGCCTGGAGCCCTACCTCGCCGCAGTGGGAGCCTCCCGTGGCCCCGACGCCCGCTGAGAATGCGACCAGGAGCGCCGCGACGATGAAGAGCGAGAGCCACGCTGTCCACGTGCGTTTGGCGCTCACGATGGTGGTCGGCTGCCGCGTGACGCGCTTCTTGCGCTTGCCCTCGCGCCTCGGGCGCTCGGGCTCACTGTACACCACCTCCGCCTTGCTCAGTTGCCCGTAGAGTACCTCAGCGCCCTTGAGCACCTTGCTGTTGGCCCACGCGACGGGCCTGGTGAGGCTGCTCAGGAATCCGCTGGGCTGGTGATCGCTGCCGTCGGCCGGAGCCTGGGGCGAGGGAGCGCCCTGGGCGCCTGGCGACCCGCTGCCGTTGGCCGAGCTGGCGCTGACGCGCGGAGCCTGGGGCTCCGAACCGGAACAGGGCGATGGAGCGCCCGCGACGCCGGGCGGCCCGCTGCCGTCGGCCGTGCTGCCGCTGTCCGGGCTGCCGCTGTGCTGCTGACTGCTGTTGCATCCCCCCCCCAGCTTCGTGTCGGTCGCCGAGCAGAAGCTGGTGCAGCAGGCAGCGGAGCAATTGACGAAAGCCGGGCGCACGCCTGGTGCGTTGCGCATGGGAACGGTTACCAGCAGGTCCGGGTGCTCCAGCAGGTTTGGCCTGAAGTGCAGCTGCGGCGACGGATACGTAGTGACGAAGTCCGCGACAGCTTGCATTTGCGGATTCGAGATCAGGAAGTCGAACAGATGCGTTCTTGGGACGACCAGCGTGGGCGTCATGGGCACACGCACCGCGTGTCGCGACCCCGGCAGCAGGCACACGCTGAGCTGCTCGTGCACCAGCTCGTGCGTCACCGCCACCTTGACTGCTCCCGTCGCCAGCTGCCTGGACGTTGGCCGCACGGGCAGCCCGTGCGCCTCCACCATCGCTTCGGTGATGAGGTTGATGGTGGCGCTGTGATCCCGCAGGCTCTGCGGGTGGCAAAGCATGCTGCTGCTGCTGCTGCTGCTGTTGGCTGCCACTCCAATGCTGCCGTCGGTGTAGTAAAACATGTGGGGCTCAGAGCCAAAGTAGCTCCGCGCCTCCGCGTTGGCCGCCAGAAGTTGCTGCTTGCGCTCCGGTGCCAGGCTGCTGATGGTGACGAAGGGCCCCTGGGGGTCGCCGCAGACGTAGTATTTGACACCGTTAGCCGCGCGGTGTTGCACCGCCGGGTCAACCGACGTGGCGGCTGCCGCTGCCGTGGGCGCCTCGGCGCCGCTGCTCTGGGTAGCGGGCTGCGGCTGGGCCACCTGCTGGCTGCCGCTGCTGCTGCTTGCACCCGCCGCCGGCTCCTCAAGAGACTCGGTTGGCGCCGCGTCGGCGCCCTCGGACAGGCCGAGCGCGGACATCATGGCTCGCAGCCGGACCGTGAAATCTTGGCCGTAGTCCAGCGGGAAGGGGATCTCCAGCGTGATCTTGCCGGTCAGCCGGTCACCACCTCCCTCGGTGGCTGTCGCTGGCTTTGGCCGCGCCTTGGGTGCGGTGAATCTGATCTCCGGGATGGGCGCCGGCGTGAAACTGACCGGCACCTGCTGCTGCTTGAGCGTGGCGCAGGCTGCTCCTGAGCCCTCGAGGCTCACGCCGCCGGCCACCTGCTGCCCACAGCAGATCGCTCCGTGGCACGTGATGAGCGCCGGGTGAGCCGGCGCGTAAAGTTCCTCTCCGTAGGCGTCAAAGACCTGCGCCGTCGCCGCCACCGCCGGCGGCTGCACCGGTTGGGCCGGCTGGGCCGGCTGGGCGGGTTGCGCAGGCTGGGCCGGCTGCCGCGCGCGGTACGCCTGCAGGTTGTTGTCAAACGCGGCCTGCAGAACGCCCGATGGTGCCCGGTAGTTGGGCGGCGCCAGCTCCGGGTTGCGGATGAAGCACACGCCGGCGTGGAGCCGCGAGCAGTAGTCGCAGCGCGGGCGCGACTCACCCGCGCCTCCGCCTGCTCCCTGCTGCTGCTGAGCGGACTGCTGCTGTCCCGGGCGCTTGGCGCGGTCCGCCTGCCACTTGGTGGTGGGCGCCGGAGTGGTCACAGCGGCGGCCCCTGTGGGCCCTTGCCCAGTCGCTGCCAAAAATTGTTCAATCAGCCCCTTGAGCTGATCTGCGCCGGGCGCCGCACTCGCCGAGGCCAGCGCGGCTTGACCGCGCCGGCACTGCTCCGTGGTGTGACCGCCCCAGCCGTGAGTGCTGCAGTAGTACTTGGCACGCGACGACTTGGAGGAGCCTGTGCTGGCGCTGGCACCGGCGCTGGAGCTGGCGCTCTGTTCCGGGAGCGCGCTGACGCTGCTGCTGGGCCGCGCCGCCTTGGGCGGTTGCGATGCTGCCGCCGACGACGAAGAGGGCTGGCCGGTTGCCGGCGACACGGCGGGCTGCGTGGAGACGGCAGAGGCGGCGGCAAACCGCTGGTTGTTCCAAGCTGTCTCCGCATCAGCAGCGATCTCACTGAGGCGCCCGAACCACTCCTCTTGTGTGATCAGGCCCCATTTGGACAAGACACGGTCGTTGATCGTTGGGTCGAGCCGCTGCACCCAGTTGGTTGCGAACTCGAGGTCGCTGATGCCAAGGTACGGCTTGTAGCTCAGCGCCTCCTGCAGGTAGGCCGTTGGCGCCACGTTGGCCTGAACCAACTTGGCGTAGCGCTGCCGATACTCGCCCTTCTTCTCCGGCTCGAAGTGATGCTGCAGCTGCTCCATGTAGTACTCGGCCAGCAGGTGGCCGTACAGGGTCGCGCCGGCTTGACCGGGCTTGGACCGCAGCCACGCGGTGGCCTTCTCAATCAGGGTGTCCTTGATATCGTTGTGGTAGTGCTCGAACCGCGATGTGAGCCTCGGTGCCTGGTTGAGGAAGTACATCATGGACTCGGCATCAATCAGCGTAAGCGAGCAGCGCTGCTGTCTGCTCGCCTGCATAACTAGGTTGTTCATGAAGCGCCGCATGGCCGGGAGCGACTGATGGCTCCACGGTTCCATGGGCCAGAAGTCCCGAGCCGAGGTGGACGTCGGATGCTCGTCCATGTCGTCGTCTGAGTCGTACGCAGGGTTTACTGCCTGAGGCGGACGAGCCTGAGACGGCACTTTAGCTGGCGTGACAGGTCGGCTTGCACACTCCGAACGTGGGGTCCCACTGGCAGTACACCGAGTTGTGGCGGCGTGGGCACGTCTGCTCGCTGGTGGCATTGGTACAAACGGAGGCGGCCCAGTCCGTGAACTGCTTGCCCGCCGCACATGTGCCGGTGATGGCCTGACCGGCTGTCCCCAGCAGCGCCGCAGCAGATGTCCGCATGTTGTTATCCAAAAACGTAGCCTGCGTGCGATGACCATCCAAATAACACGGGGACTCCGTTCAACGGATGTTGCAAAGGTAATATGCGAAGTCAGCGGAGGTCGGCAGCACGCATGTATGCTTGTATGCATTGCACCGCACCAAACAACGTATCCTGCCCTGGCAAGCCATTAGTGCCGCTCGCTCTTACCTTTTGCCACTCGCTGAAGCTGTCATAGAGCGACGCCAGGGCAGTCTCGTTAATCGTCCACCTGGAACAAACAGCGAGGGAGCGAGGCATACACTTGTTTCACAGCATTGCACGGATTGATGGCGGAATTCATCGAGCTAAACGAAGGTTGTAATAGGGAGCAAGGGAGGTATAGGGGCCAAGCAGCAGTAGCAGCAGGTAGGGGGTGGTGAGGCAACCGAGCTGCGGAGCATCCTGAGCACCACAGAGCAGCACAATTGGACCATCCAACAAAACCCGCCCCGCCCTTTTGCACATACACAAGCCCGTTTACACACACACACCCGCCCCGCCCGTTCGCACACACACACATACCTCGCCGCGCAGTACTTGAAGGGCATCACCCCCGACTCGCTGTAATAGTTGTACGCCAGATCCGTATCGCGGGGGCCCTTGAGCCAACCGAGAGAAAAGGAGATGGCGTTGTCCACAGCCAACATCATTGTCGTACTGGTATTGGTCCCGCTACCACTGCCCTGCACTCCGAAGAAGCGGTCAGTCCACACGCACGCTGCGTTGGCCGAGCAGCTGCCCTCGGTTGTGGTCTCCAGACAGGTGATGGCTTGGTCCAGCAGCGAACCGGGGCAGTAGACGTAGTTCCGGAGCAACTGCAAGTGGGCAAGTAAGGCAGCATCGGGAAAGTTTGAAAACTGGACGAAACAACTAGGGACTGCACTCGAAACGAGGCGAGTATTGGTTTTTTACGCACAGTCATGGCTGACGTGCGGGCGGTTGAGAACAACACGATACATTCGGGAGGACTGTTGTGTGAAGCGATAGGGAAGCGCCGAGGCGCCCATTGAATGAAAGCACTACGCCGGTCCAGCACCTGTGGCGTGTGAAAAAGGAGAAGATTGTTGGCATTCTAGGCAGGTATAGCCCACCACTGTGCTGCCCAGTTTCGACTCCGATGGGTCGCCTCCCGCCCACGCACCCCGCCGTATCTGGGCTTCAACGCTCCATCCGTCGCATCACTCAGGTTGTACCCGCCGGGTAACCCGCGCGTTCCTTCCAGGTAAGCCAGTCGCATCGTTATCAGACCTTCACCGATTCGAGGTCCACCCACCGTGCGGAGAACACTAACCCGACCAAGACTAAGAGCTGTTCGGCCGGTTCGGTTTGTCCCACATCAGAGGGGGCCCCGAAATATGGGCCCCCACCAATCACCCACCTCTTTGCGTCAGGCAGAATTAAATCTGCGATCCATCGATTGAGCACCAGGCAGACCAGTGGCTGCGCGCCCAAACTCTCAAGCACTTCCTAGTGGGCGAAGACCTTCATGTATCCCCCACATGCGTATTCCGATGCCTGGAAACCCCCTAAAGTGCGTATGCCCTGTTTGAGCCGAAAGTAGGCCACTACTGTTGAAGTGGCCTGGACGAAATCGCGCGCAGCAGCTTACACTGCCATGGAAGATGCGGATTATATGAAGGGGGCAGCCCTTTGCAGTGACATTGGCGGTGTCCTCCGGGTAGCACAGGTCCGCGATGGTCCGCGCCAGCAACCTGCAGGGGGGTGCAGCAGCGCGGATCGTCGGCGCATCCCACACGTACGTCTGTACGTATGTGTACGTGCAGAGGGAAGCGAAATATTGGATGGGCGGGCAAATACGTACGCTAGTCGCACGGGTGGGCAGAAGGTTTCACACATACTGTTACAGCCACAGCACATTCCGAACACGTAGATAGACATTCCGGCGAACGATTCCCGCTGGTTGTCAAACGGCGCGCGCTGCACATACTACGCGACGCCTGGCAAACTTTATAAATACATCACAGTTATCGCTCATTACCCATGCAAGGGATACTGCATCATGTGGTGAAACAAATAGCCCAACACACTTTTGAACGTCGGTCGCCGGAGCAGCGGTCAGGTTGGCGAAATACCGGAGATCAACTGTGCAGGTGGATCTGCTGAAGATGCAGGAACTATTTTGTTTCACATCGCCGAGGAGGCGCCGCTGCTGTTGCCAGGCTGGCCGGGTTGCCTGCGTCAGCAGCAGGCAGGCAGCAAATCCATTTAACGAAATCCCGGTCATCGCAGACATCAGCTTTGCCTGCAATCCTGCTTCCTTACTTTGGAGGTTGAGATTGCCGTCTGTGAAGGCGCGGCTACCGCTGTTGCTGCAAGGATCAGTAGTAGAAGACAACAGGACGACGGCCCTAAATACCAGCCCTTCATGTTCAGTACACATGGATATCGGAATCAAGTTTGGCTGGTGGTTGCGGGGCCGTGGGGGGAGGCTTCTAGTGAGAAAAGTGAGAGATGGAATCTTCCTAAATCTTGCTTGTCTCACAATTCTATTAATGGCCAGATGGAAATTGCGCAGAGCGCTTAATATTAAAACGTGCCGCATTTCACGATGTGCCATCAAGGAAAGGCGGGACGAAGCCAAACACAAGGGCCTACAAAACGGTTAACATAACATACATGCACAAATTCTAAAAAGTATTTCTGTGCAAATGGAGGATGCGCGCTCCAGTTCTGGAGACTATCGGTACCTTCCGCTATCGCAAGGACACGCAAGTACATGTCAGTGGAGAGCGCAGAGACGCAGAGGATGACATGAAGTGCGAATGGTGGCTATTAAGGAGTGATAGCGACGAATTTGGCGTTAACCAAGAGGGCGGCGGTAACGGAAGGAGGATACGTTACGTCGGACGAGGAGCTACCAGGCATTTCATCCGCTGCCATTGAAGACTATTCGGAAGACTTCTGGTCCAGCGATGGCGACGACATTGACACCACGGAGTTTCGTGTAGAAATCCGTGACGCATGTGGTTGGCCATGTGACCGCGGAGCAAGAGCTGGGCAGAGTAATGAAATTAGCTGTTTACGTTCTTGCGCTAGGTAGGAAACGCCCAAATGGTTTCGGTGTTTGTAAACACAGGAAGCGATCAACCTAGCCAAGGGTCGCCTTTCGCATGCTGGGGCATCGGCGTCCCAGCCGGACTTCCAGTCCCCCACGAAGCGTCCCGGCAAGAGGGTTACAACCAAAAAACACCCGGATCGTGTCGGCATCATTACGTCGCTCACACCGGGATGTACTTCGGCCATGTTCGGATGGAACGAGGGGGCGCTATGGGCCTGTGTGCGCCAGTGCCACAGCTGGGAACTCTAGGGGAGGCCTTCTGCTCAAGCCTTGCGGAAGGCCGCTTCCAACTGACAAGTTCGGCATTACGCTTTCGCATAAAGGCGCAGGAATTCTTGAGCGTACGTGTGAATGGTAGCGCAAAAAAATGTCACAGTCGGTCACTCAACCTTCACCAGACGGCTCGAGGATCTGGCTGCCGGGCATCGTGGCGTGCATTGCGCACCATATGCCAGCTAACGAAGTGGCAAGCACAGTAAGACTGATAGACAAGGCGACATCGCAGCAGTTCGCACACCGCACGACCTTGTGGCTCTCGCTTCCGTCACCCATCCACGTGTTCCGGGAGCGCTGGGGCCGCCCGGGTGCTTTTCGCGCGTTGTCTTACAAGCAGCGGCTGCAGCAGCTGTGCCTGACGGCGGCAAGCGGCAGCGTCGCCAATCTGGAGGTTGCCCTGGTCAATGCGGGTCTTGATCTTCGGTACGAGCTGCTCGAGGCCGCCGCAGCCGCGGGCCAGCTCGACATGTGCAAGGTGCTGCGTGCGCGGGGGGGGGGGGTGATTCTCTGTCAGCCGCGGCGAAGGCCGGCCACCGGCACGTGTGCGAGTGGATGTTGGCCAGCGGCTACCCCCTCAATGTGGACGTCGTTTGTGCACCTGTCCAGAGCGGGCGGGAGGACCTTATGGCTGCTGACGGAGTTGCAGGGCCGTCCCAACGACCATGTGTATGATCTCTTGCCTGCTGGTCATTGTTGGAGGCCGCGGCGAAGTACTTGAGCCTGGCGGCGCTGCAGCGGCTGTGGCAGCAGCTCATGGCAGGGCGCCACGGCAGCGAACTGCTGCAGCAGCTTGAGCAGCTCGATGAGGAGGATCGGGGTGCCATCCTGGCGGCCGCGGCCGCCAGCACCACGCCCGATTGGCAGGCCAAAGTGGAGTGGCTGGAGGGGCTGGGCTCCCCCCGCATGGCTAGTGCCTGCAAGTCCGCTGTTCGGGCTGGTAACGGCGATGCAGCGGAGGCGCGTCTGCAGTGGCTGCACGGCCGGGGCTACCCCCTGGAGGCGGAGGTGGCGGACAGTGCGGTCCGTCTCGGCAATCTTGCCACCCTGTGTTTCCTGGTGGAGCAAGCGGGGGTGCGGCCCATCGGCCATCAGTTCCCCGTGTGGGAAGCAGCCGCCCAGGGCCACCTGGCCGTACTGCAGTACCTGCACAACAGGGGCTTGCCCGTTAACACCCGTTATGTTGCGGAAGATGCGGCCCGGGCGGGCCACCTGCCGCTGGTGGTCTGGGCGGTGGAGGGCCTGGGCGTCACACCCGCTGACGGTGAAGATAGCTTGCTCGACTGCGCGGCGGAGAGCGGCAACCTTGAGCTGATGACTTGGCTTCACGTCCGCGGCTGGGCATTGGGCCCCTGGGCCATCCCCGACGGCGCTGCGAGCGGCTGCGAAGAGGCGCTGGAGTGGCTGGTGGAGCGGGGCTGCCCCTTCCCGGTGGGTGTCGCCGTCCTCGTTTGTCACCACCACATGTACGATGTGCTCCGTGTGGCCCACCAGTTGTGGCCCACCGGTGGTTCATTTTGCATGTGCTGCGCCCAGCCAGGTCACTCGGCAGGTCCATTAGACGCGTGTGCCGGGCCACCGTGTGCCGTACGTCCGTCGAGCTGCTCGAGAGGTGTTAGCCATGGCGTCGATTCACACGTGCGCCTTCCGGGACAAGAGTCACTGTCTGCCAAGCTGCCAAAGCGCGGCGCCGGGAAACTCCGCTGCCGGGGAGCTAGGCTGTGAGGCTGCATGGGGGTTGCACCGTCCCTGACTGCCCAACCGCCCGTCCTTGCATTGATGTGTGTATGTACGGCAATCATGTATGTTCCTTGGCTCCTCAGCTCGATGGCGGCGCCTACCTCAGAGCCGCCCGGAACGGCGATCTGGCGATGCTCCGCTGCCTGCACCGGCTGGGCTGCCCCTGGGGGTCGCCGGGGAGGCTGCTGGCGGACTGCATCCGCAACGAGATCCCCTTCGTCAGCAGCGGGGTCTCCGTCGCCGTGCTGCAGTGCCTGCTGGACTTGGGCTGCCCCGAAATGGACTGGGATGCCGCGGTCAAGTTGGTGGAGGGCTGGGAGGCGCTAATGGTGCCCCGGGAGCGCCACACGGCGCTGCTGGCATGGCTGGGCGAGCAGCAGCGGCGGCGGTGGCGGTTGCCTGGGGCCCAAGGGGCCTAGCTCGCGGCAGCAACGAACAGCGGCGGCAGACTTGCCATGTAACGCGGGGCGTATGTGGGTTGGGTGCGGCTTACCGTGTTGTCTGGTGCCGGGGGTCGGTTGGGCTGCCTCACAGCCACCCTGTCATGATGATCGGTGTGTGTATGTTGCGGGAGGGGGGAGGGGTGTGTGGTTCCGGAGCGAGAGCCGAACGTAGTGTGATGGCGGGACGGGAGCAGACGTTGGGTGCCGCCGGGGGGCGACTCATCCCATCTGGGTACGAATTGTTCGGTCGGGGGCATGCATGGGCTTGGGGTTTGAGGTTGTGCATGCCGGCCGCGCGCGTGCTTCACTCGTGGACGTGGTTCACGCTGCGCTTGGCAGCTCCGATAAGAGCAGGACTCGACAAGCTCTGTACTGCATTAGGGACAGCGCTGCAGGGCCCTCGTCTAGGGAGGCAGCCGAGTGCTGCAAGGCATGGCAACTGCCGTCAGCGGGGCTGCAATACCATGCTGACCGTTGAGAGGTTCGTGCGTGTGTGTGTTTTGGGGGTTACTGGGGTTGCTAGGGATGGATGGATGGATGGATGGATGGATGGATGGATGGATGGATGGATGGATGGATGGATGGATGGATGGATGGATGGATGGATGGATGGATGGATGGATGGATGGATGGATGGATGGATGGATGGATGGATGGATGGATGGATGGATGGATGGATGGATGGATGGATGGATGGATGGATGGATGGATGGATGGATGGATGGATGGATGGATGGATGGATGGATGGATGGATGGATGGATGGATGGATGGATGGATGGATGGATGGATGGATGGATGGATGGATGGATGGATGGATGGATGGATGGATGGATGGATGGATGGATGGATGGATGGATGGATGGATGGATGGATGGATGGATGGATGGATGGATGGATGGATGGATGGATGGATGGATGGATGGATGGATGGATGGATGGATGGATGGATGGATGGATGGATGGATGGATGGATGGATGGATGGATGGATGGATGGAGGGAGGGAGGGAGGGAGGGAGGGAGGGAGGGATGGATGGATGGAGTGGCGGACGGCTGCAAAGCGCGGGGGTAATTGTCAATAACACATACACAATCAGAAGCGCCTACGACGCGTACGGCACGCACAACATCAAGGGCGGGCCCCGTCATATCGATGAAAGGATGCGTGAGCCTAGCCCAGCCAACCCCGGCTGGGTGCGTGAGAGAACCCCAGCTGACCGACCGGGCGTGCCCCGCAATTCCCGGGCATGCTGTCGTACGACAGCTGCATCTGTGCGGCTGATTCCGGCAGCGCGGCTCCCAGGGGCGCTTCGTGCTCGCTGATAATGTCTGCGACCCCGAGGGTGGTGGCATCGTAAATCATATGTGGGCCGCCGGCTGCTGGCCTGCTGGTTGATGTCACCACCGCGGGCCACAAGGGGCTGCAGGCGCATCGCCGCCGTCCGCGGCGAGAACGAGCTGATCGATAGCCCGTTTCAACCGGGGACCTTTTGGCGAATCGTGAGACCCTGGGCCCCCGGCTCGAATGGGTAGTTGTTTGGGTATTGGGTCACGCACCCCCCAATTACTGTATGTAACATTCACACGCAGAGTGGACCCCAAAGGATCACCGGAGCAGCAAAGTGCTGAGACCGTCGTTGGGCTCTGCGGTCCGCGCCCTTTACCCGGTACGGTACTGCAGCGCCTGCGTGGCGGTCCGAGGCCCGCAGGCACGGCAGTTGGTGCGACTCGAACTGAATACTTCTTGGCGATCACGAGTGCGGTCCCGCAACCCCGCAGTGCAGGGCGGGGAATGGATGGCTCCTCCCGTAGAGGGGCGGGTCTGGCGGTGGTGACGTGCGCATGGCGTGGGTGGGTGTGGGGGGGTTTCCCTAATCCGCAGCCACATACGGCAGTGGATGAGCGCGTTTTGAGTTATCCCTGTGCGGTGCAAACAACCTCACAATGCTCACACAAGCGGGTGGCGGTGTGCCTTGTCGGTTGTCGCGCAACACACGTGTGTCTGGGCCACGTCCAGCCGGAAGTGGACACTGGCCAGCTGTCCCTCACCCACTCGGCAGCACCTGAAGGAGGCTGATTCCATGGCCATCGCCATCGCCTGGTGCCAGTTTCCCTCCCGAAGACGCCGGCATGCACCTCTTCACCCGCTGCTGGCTGCTGCCGCTGTTGCTGCTGCTGCTGATGTTGCTGCTGATGTTGCTGCGCAGCGAGCTGAGTAAGGCGTTGAACCGGCGGCACCGCAAGAAGGACTCGGAGGGCGAGGAGGCTGCGGGCGGCAAGGGCGGCAAGAAGAAGTGACGATGAGGCCCCGGCGGCCGGTGGCAGGGCATGGAAGGGGACCGGCAGCGGGGGCAGGGAGGGGGAGGGAGGGAGCTACTTCCGGACCAGGGGGCTGGTCCGCCTGGTAAACGAGTGAGTGAGGCATGTGGCCAACATATCGCCAAACGGCGTATGGGGTCGTATGTGTCGTGTGTGACGGGGTGACGTGCCACGGCGTCAAGATCGCGCTCGGGTCCTAGCTAGCGAATCCCTCCGTCTGTGGGGCAGGGAGCTGGGGCAGGAGCTGGGGCAGGGGCGAGGGAGGCGCGCGCTGAGTAGCTCCCACAAGCAACGCAGGCGCGCGTGTGCGGTGCGGTGCGGTGCAGTGCGGCGCAGTGTGGTGTGAAGGAAGCAGCGAGAGGCGCGCGGGGGGCTCAGGTCGCGCAGTTCCGATTCCCCGCGCCCCGTTGGTGTTGCCCTGCCGTGCCTGCAGCCGCGTACGGCAAGAAGCCCATCCGCTGCGCGCGGCACGCTTGGCGCCAGTGGGCTGGCGGCGCGTGTGTATGCCGCCATGACGGGAAGTGGAAGTGGAAGCGGAAGCGGAGGTTCAGGGCTCGGATGGCGCGCAGTGTGAGCCAACGTCGCGTGGGGAAGCGGCCTGATGTCATCCCTCCTCTTTCGCTGCGTCCCTTGCCTCATGGACTCGTTCTGGGGGCCGTTCCGGGCTCCTCCTCGCGGACTCCCGAACGGATCCCCAAGGGCAAGGGCGGCAAGCCCTCCAATTTCCGGCAGCCTTGGTCAATTTTGAGCGACGGGTTTTGAGCGACGCTTAGTGGTCCTCACCGCCCCAGCGTGCACAGCTGCTAGCTGGTAGCTGCCCGCCCTGGCTCCCTCGAGAAGATCCTCATGACGGAGGCGTGTTTGACGTACCGGTACTGCTGACAGCGGGCGGGCGGGCGGGCGGGTCAAAGTGTAGGGCGGAAGGAGACGTTCTCGGAAATGGCTACACAAGGAAGGCAAGGCAACACCAGGTTGTAACGGGTGCTTTCATAACCAACGGCACTGCACAGCTGCGCATTGGGGGGTGGGTGCCGTGCCGGGGGGGAGGGGGGTGCTCATGCATTTCACCGGCACCGGGCTTTGGGTCATGCTGCCGTACGTGCCGTACACGTTGAGCTCTCGACTGAACGCTGTCGAAGCAGCCATGCTCAACACAGTACAGTATTGGGTTATTGGGTCCCTGAGTGGGCTCCTGATCCCCCTCCCTGGAGGTTCGTTCGGACCGCCCCGCAGTCCAGACTCGGCAGTGGCGCCGGCGAATTTGGGGCACCAGCGGGATTCCCAATCACCGGCATTGCGGGTGCCATGGCGCTGACCGTTTAAAGGTTCGTGTGGTTTGTGTGTGTGCGTTGGGGGGTGTACTGAGGTTAGTTGTTACAGTGGGCACCAGACTGAAGAAGCGTAGAGCCAACGGGCCAGCTGGCTTGGAGTTGGACGGCGCACGTGGAGCAAGGTGGTCAACCTTGCAGCTGTGGCAGTGACAGTCCGCAACTCTTAAGCGGCAGCCGGGTTCCCAGGCGAGTACTGATTCGGTCCCTGGACAGCGCCTGGACCGGGGCTGATAACCTATTCACACCGCAGCTGATAACCTATTCACACCGCAGCCATCGACGGAAGCCTGTGAGGAGTCTCGGAGCGCGGGCAGGGTATCCAGGCGTGTGGCTTTCATGGCCCAGGGAAGCGGGAAGAGAAGAGGTGGTCAACTTGTATACAAGTAGGTACTGGTCACCCACTCAACGGCTGTCGTACGGAAACCGCATCTGAGGGCTGAGGAGCAAAATCGGAGCACGGAGCAAGCTTAGGAAAACAGCACTTAATACATCGATGCCCTGCTTACCTCTTTGGATAAGTTCTTGGGCCTTCTGCTCACGCAAAGCCATGCGGAAGGCCGCTTCCCTGAATTCACAAGTCCGGCATCATCATGCTATCGCATACAGTCCTTGAGCGTACATGTGAATCAAATAGGGGCAAAAATGTCCCAGTCAGTCACTTCACCAGACGGGTCGAGGACTTGGCTGCCGGGCATCGTGGCGTGCATTGCGCACCATCTGCCCACTAACGAAGTGGCAAGCACATTACGACTGATCGATAAGACGACATCTCAGCAGTTCGCACACCGCACGACCTTGCGGCTCTCGCTTCCGTCACCCATCCACGTGTTCCGGGAGCGCTGGGGCCGCCCGGGCGCTTTTCGCGCGTTGTCTCGCGAGCAGCGGCGGCTGCTGCTGTGCCTGACGGCGGCAAGCGGCAGCATCGCCAACCTGGAGGTTGCCCTAGTCAATGCGGGTCTTGATCTTCGGGGCGTGCTCCTCGAGGCCGCCGCAGCCGCGGGCCAGCTCGACATGTGCAAGGTGCTGCGTGCGCGCGGCTGCCTCTGGGGTGCTTCGCTGTCAGCCGCGGCGCGGGGCGGCCACCGGCACGTGTGCGAGTGGATGTTGGCCAGCGGCTGCCGCCTCAACATGTTCGACGTTTGCGGTGCTTGCTGCAGCGGGCAGGAGGACCTTATGCAGTGGCTGCTGACGGAGTTGCAGAGCCGTCCCAACGGCGATGTGTATGGTCTCTGCCGGTCATTGTTGGAGGCCGCGGCGAAGTACTTGAGCCTGGCGGCGCTGCAGCGGCTATATCAACAGCTCAGGGCAGGGCGCCACGGCAGCGAACTGCAGCAGCAGCTTGAGCAGCTCAATCAGGGGCTTCAGGGTGTCATCCTGGCGGCCGCGGCCGGCAGCACCACGCCCGATTGGCAGGCCAAAGTGGAGTGGCTGGAGGGGCTGGGCTACCCCCGCACAGCAAGGGCGTGTGAGTCCGCTGTTCGGGCTGGTAACGGCGATGCAGCGGTGGCGCGTCTGCAATGGCTGCGCTGCCGGGGCTACCCCTTGGAGGCGGAGGTGGCGAACACTACGGTCCGTCTCGGCAATCTTGCCGCCCTGTGTTTCCTGGTGGAGCAAGCGGGGGTGCGGCCCACCGGCGTTCAGGTCCCCGTGACGGTTGCAGCCCGCCAGGGCCGCCTGGCCGTACTGCAGTACCTGCACAACAGGGGCTTGCGCGTCAACACCCGTTATGTTGCGGAAGATGCGGCCCGGGCGGGCCACCTGCCGCTGGTGGTCTGGGCGGTGGAGGGCCTGGGCGTCGCACCCGCTGACGACGAAGCTAGCTTGCTCGACTGCGCGGCGGCGAGCGGCAACCTTGAGCTGATGACCTGGCTTCACGTCCGCGGCTGGGCCTTGGGCCCCAGGGCCATCCCCAACAGTGTCGAGAGCGGCTGCGAAGAGGCGCTGGAGTGGCTGGTGGAGCGGGGCTGCCCCTTCCCGGTGGGTGTCGCCGTCCTCGTTTGTCACCACCACATGTACGACGCGTTTTGTGTGGCCCACCAGTCGTGGCCCACCGATGGTTCATTTTGCATGTGCTGTGCCCAGCCAGGTCACTCGGCTGGCCCATTAGACGCATGTGCCGGGCCACCATGTGTCGAACATCCATCGAGCTGCTCGAGAGGTGTTAGTCATAGCGTCGATGCATTGTTCAGATTCGCATGTGCGCCTTCCGGGACAGAGTCACTGTCTGCCAAGCTGCCAAAGCGCGGCGCCGGGAAACTCCGCTGCCGGGGAGCTAGGCTGTGAGGCAGCATGGGGGTTGCACCGTCCCTGACTGCCCAACCGCCCGTCCCTGCATTGATGTGTGTATGTACGGCAATGTTCCTTGGGGGCCTCAGCTCGATGGCGGCGCCTACCTCAGAGCCGCCCACAAGGGTGATCTGGCGATGCTCCGCTGCCTGCACCGGTTGGGCTGCCCCTGGGGGCCGCCGGGGGAGCTGCTGGCGGACTGCATTCGCATCAGCAGCGTGGTCTCCGTCGCCGTGCTGCAGTGCCTGCTGGACTTGGGCTTCCCGGAAATGGACTGGGATGCTGCGGTCAAGTTGGTGGAGGGCTGGGCGCAAATGGACCTCCTGGGGCGCCACGCGGCCCTGCTGGCATGGCTGGGCGAGGAGCGGCGGCGGCGGCGGTCTCCTGGGGCCCAAGGGGCCTAGCTCGCGGCAGCACCGGAGAGCGGCGGCAGACTTGCCTTGGACAGGATGTCTTGCCGGTGCAGGGGCCGTATGTGGGTTGGGGGCGGCTTACCGTGTTGTCCGGTGCCGGGGTCGGTAGGGCTGCCACACAGTCACCCACCCAGGTATGTTCAGTAAATATTGCTGGGTTCCGGGTCCGTTCGCTAACGCCATCTCCGTCGGGGGCATGCATGGGCTTGAGGTTGTGCATGCCGGCCGTGCACGTGCTGCGCTCGTGGACGTGGTTCAAGCTGCACTTGGCACTTCCGATAAGAGCCCATGGGGGGGCATTGCGCATGTAGTGTACGTTTGCTGGGTGCGGGGATGCTGTGGGCAGGGCGCAGTGTGGGGGTTGCGGGGCGGCTGTCCAGTGCACCGCTGCCGCCATACATGGAACAAACATGCCAGATGTTAAACGCCGAACGAAACCCGCAAAGATGGGCCTCGAGGAAGGAAGCACGGATGGATGAGTGGATGGTATGAAGTAATGAATTGGATGGGCGGAGTGGCGGACGGCTGCAAAGCGTGGGTGTGATTGTCAATCTAAAGCGCCTACGATGCGTACGGCACGCACAACATCAAGGGCGGGCCCCATGATATCGATGAACGGAGGCGTGGGGTTAGCCCAGCCAACCCCGGCTGGGTGCGTGAGAGACATACATGTGGCGCCGGTGGCAGCGGCCTCCGTGGCTGCGTTCAAGCCGGGGGCGGCGCCGGCGCCGTCGGCAGTCGCGGCAGCTGGTGGTGGTGTTAATACCGTTGCTGGTTTCGGAGCTGGGTTGCTGGGCCCCTTCCTGGCGATGCCTGACACTGCGGATGAACGCACACTGCAGCTGTTGGACGAGGAGGATGAGGACGGGGAAGGGGAGGGGGAGGGGTAAAAGCGGAAGCACGAAACCGCAGGAACTGCGGAACCGAAGGAACTGAGGCGACGTTTGGAGAACGGAATTCGCGGAGGAAGGGAGGGACCTCAGAGGCGGAGGGGAGGGGGAGGAGTGCTGGCAGATGGATGGAGGAAGAGAAGGGGGAGGTGAAGGCAAATGATGGGCGAGTCGAGACTCGGCAGTGACGAATTGTGGCGAATTTGGGACGAAGTTAGGATTCCCAATCACCGGCATTGCGGGTGCCATGGCGCTGACCGTTTAGAGGTTCGCGTGTGTGCATGTGTGGGTGGTTGGGTGTACTGGGGTTAGTTGTTACAGTGGGAGATGTGTAGAGCCGGTCAACGGGCCAGCTGGCCGTGCACCGGAGGCGACCAGGGCAGCAGCGGCGCCCATCCAGACCAGACAGCAATAGTCACTCAGACAGGAACTAGCAAGCCCGGGGGGGAAAGGCTCAGAAAACCGCAACCACAGGCTCGCAGTGGGCAACGGGCCCCCACGAGAAGGCCCACGAACAGACGTTAGGTCACACCCCACAAGTAGTAGGCGCACCTGCAGACCTGACAGCCATTCCCCGCAGGGGCTGCAACTGGATGCGGTCTGTGCCGCCCCCCCCTGGATACCGTACCCCGATCAAAGGACAAGGGTCCGGACGGTGTGTGTCACTGGCGTCCGGGTGTCACTGGTAGCGCTTGCGCATCCTTTTGGTAACGATTCCTTTTCCATTCCCTCCCTGCAGCAACGGCCTGCTAGGATTAGGGATTAGGGATGAACGATACGGAGCCCTGCTGGTTCCGAAGTACGAAGCCGGGCCTGGCCCGCCTCGCCGCAGGAGGACCCCAGAACCAGAACCAGAACCACCAGCCCTGCTCGGTGCACCAAAGTGAGCAAGAAGGCGCCACCGCAGGAGGACGTACAGCACGTACAGCACCCTCATGTGCAATCATGACTGCGCCCCGCCAGGTGGTTGCGCCGCCCAGCCGCCCACCAGGAAGCAGCGCTTGACGGGGACCGACACGTCGGCAGCCACACACACCCACCCACTCCGCATGCGAGGTAGGTACAGGTATCATGTCCACCAGGCGGTGCCCCGTGGGCTGCCACTCCAGCTCCCAACTCCCCAGCGGCGCTCCGCCTGGCCCCTGATGCCTCTGCCCCACTGCCCCACTGCCCCACTGCCCGAGTTGAGCCCTCGGTGGTGGCAGATGCAGTTTTGCCGTGCCCTAGGCACAGGAAGGGTTACATGCATGCATGCCCCCATCTGCCCCCATCCAGGCCCTACCTGGCGCTGCCTCTACAACTGTGCGACTTTGTTGATGCCGGCATACGGTACACCGCAATGCCGCACGTCCGACTCCGTGCCCCCACCACTGGTCACCAGCGGCCATCCAATCCCACAATGCACTCCAGCGACACAGCGGCGGTGAGACACACGGAGCCGGGCGGAGAGGGCAGAGCAGAGGGGGCCACCGAGGCGGCGGCGGGGGGGGGGAACGACCTCCAGGCCGCAGCTCCGAATCCGGGGGGGGGGGGCGGCCCATGCACACGTGCCGCCGTACAGGCTGCGGGCTCCCGCGGCTCCCGCGATGCAGCAGCAGTCGCCGCACCACCACAATTGTCAAATGTTCGTATACGACAAAGATACAAGCGAACAAACCCAAAACAAAGTGTCGCGGGCAGCGGCCCCCAAGATGCTAGCGGATGTTAAACCCCCTCGCAACATCCGTATCACAATTCACAAATGACATGTGGCGCCTCTCCTCTCTCTCTCCACCTCGCCACACCGAATTGCCCATCTCAAAACACCAACCATCAACATAACATATACATTTATGGGGGATCGCGGGGACTATTGTATCACACCTCCCGCATGTGCAGCCGGCCGGCTGGAACGGCTGGTCGAGCCCCTCCCCGAATGACCCGCCAGCCCCCACCCTACCCCACCCACCATGCAGCTGGCTCTTAGTCCCAACCCAAGCAAGCCAGTGTGCTGCGGACGATGGCGGTCTATGGCCCCCTGTGCCCCCCTATGTGTGCCCCTGAGCCTCCACACGCAAACCTGCAAAGGTAATATAACACCTCGTGACCAACAAACAACATGCAGCATCGCAATTCGCAAACCGTTACCTGCCAGCCTTGCAGCCCCAGCCGCACTTCCGAAGGCCGGCACGCGACGGGGCCTCCACCACACGCCGCCTCAGCGCCTGCCTGCTGCCTAGAAGCCGGCTCGCATCCCGCGATGGCCCCCTCCCTCCCTCCCTCCCCGACATCTGCCGCCTGCGCATCCCCCCCTGCGCGACCCCACCAGCCGCTGCCGCTGCCGCTGCCATCCCCGCATATGGACGCGCCGCCCCATCCAATCACCCTGACAACACGGCACACGGCATGGGCCCTTCCTCCGCCGCCGCCTCCTTTCCATCGCCGCGCTTTCAATTTTATTTTATTACCGTACCCCTCTCCGTCCGTCCCCTCGCTGTGGTCCTTTTTTCTCTACCAACCAAAGCCGCAACGCCGCGCAACGCCCCACGGCCCAACTGACGCACGCGCAACCCCCCTATCCCCCCTTGCGCCCTGCGCGCTGCACGGGGGAGAAGCAGGTAGCAGGTAGCAGGTAGCAGGTCAGTCAGTCAGGCTGCGGGAGGAGGTGGGGCTCTCCGGGCGGACAACCGACCGACCGACACGGTGGACCGAAGCCGCCGCCGCTTCCTCCGCTTCCGCTGCCTGCCTCCCGCCCGCCCTCCCGCTCATGGCCCCGCTCACGGCGCCCGCTGCAGCACCAGCAGCCTGTTCCCCGCCCGGGTGATGATGACCTCCCGCGGCCCCCCCGCGTGGTGGTGGTGGTGGTGGCCCGCGGCAGCCGCGGCGTCGGCGGCCGCGTTGGCAATGGCCATTGCCTGCAGGTTGGCGGCCGCGAGCTGCTGCGCCAGGCGGTGGCGGTACAGGTCGAAGGCGACGCGGCTGCGGGGGACAGAGCAGAGCAGGGCGGGGCGGGGAGACATACCGGTACGTGTGAGGCTGTGAGCAGAGTAGAGCAGGGCCAGGAGAGAGAGAAAAGCCGCGTCATCATATGATATGATATATAAGGTGATGTGATACGGGACACCGCTGTCGGTATGGGACACCGCCATCGCGCGGAAAACAAGGCGCGGCCTTGCAGCACGCTAGGCCGGGTAGCGCAGAGCCAAAACCCCATGTCCAGCCGCCACACGGCACCACGCCCACCCGCCTACACGCCCACCGCCACCCGTCCACCGCCACTCACAGGACCAGGTAGATGGGCAGCACCACCAGCAGCACCTGCCACAGAGTCATCTGCGGGCGGGGGGAGGGGAGGGGGAGGGGGAGGGCGCAGGGTGGGGCAGGGAAGGGGCGAGGAGTGCAATCATACGCGCAAAGCTCGAACGAATGGCGAGGGGAGGGCAGGGAAGGATGGAGGTGTGGGAGTGCATCACACGCTTCATGCACAAGCTTCATGTGGAATACTGCTCGCGCGCAACCGGTGCTAAGCGGCCCCACCAGACGCTGGCCCCCTCTCCTCCCGCTGCCCCCCTCTCCTCCCGCTGCCGCCGCCAACGTCTAGCTGTGAGGCCCAACAGTGCGTCCCCGCCAGAAACCTGCGCCGCCGCCCTTCCGCCCTTCCGCTGCTACTACAGCGCACTCTGGGGCTGCCCTGGTATCCGCGCTTCGGGACCTCCAGCGCATTGCGCTCCAAACAGGCCAGGCCGTGCCCAACGGACGGACGCCATGCGACAGGCCCGCGCCCCCCGCCCTCGCCGCCGCCGCCCTCCCGCCACCATACCTCGGCTCTCCAGTCCCCCCCACCCGTTTACGGGCTCCGGCCTATACGTGGATAACCCCCCCCAAACCCAACCCTCAACCCTCCGCACCATCCATGGCTCCTGGCGGCCCCTCTTCGATATGACTGTCACGTAGATGATGGCGAACAGCAGCAGCAACAAAATCAACGCATAGGACCTGAGGAAGGGTGGGGCGGGGAGGGGAGGGGCGAGGAGGGGAGGAGTTGGTTACGGCAAGCGAATGAAGCGCAGCGCCCAGCGGGGGTTGGCCGGAAGGGGAAGGGAGCAGGGGAGGGGAGCAGGGAGGGGGAGGGAAGGGGAGCAGGGGAGGGGAGCAGGGAGGGGGAGGGTAGTGGAGCAGGATGACGTAAACGTTGGTTTCCTTGCCGCTAGGAAGGACGCGTAGAGCCGCACTGCACTGTGACAGCCGGATGGGTCGCAGCGACGGAAGGGACATCCGGGCTGGGGCTGGGGCTGGGGCTGCTGATGTACAGAACGAGGACGGAGTCGAGGTCAGTCCGTACAGACGGGCGCCATACTCGGACAGCGGCAGGTATGGCTCAAGACACTAGAGGGGCAGGGCAGGTGCGGCGTGAGGCGCTCGAACCCCCGCTTTCCTCCCGCGGCGGCTCGGCGGGTTTTCAGTTCTTAAGCGGGCAGGGGCGGGTGGTTGTTGCAGTGCCCGCGCACGTCCGCTTCGCAAGTCCGTCCGTCCGCGCCAGCCTGCCTGCCTGCCTGCCTCACACCCCGGTGCGGGCCCAACCGCCCTGGGGTCATGCGCCCGCCCTCCAAACACAAGCTGCCACCGCCCCTTCCCCTAAAACACACACACAAACACACACACGTATATACGTGTGTGTATATACACACTCCTGCCGCAACGAACCGAGCGCGGAACTCCCGCCTCCCACCCTTTGCCCACAATCTCACTCCCACTCCCAAGCCCCCAGCGCCCTCCTCCCCCCCCCCCGGCGCCACTCATGTTCGCCACTCACCACATGTTGCGCCACTCGCACAGCGGCTGCGGCTCCAGGTCCCGTGGGTCGGTGACCCCCACCCCCATCCCGGCAGCCATCATGGCCGAGGCCCCTCCCGGTCCGCCCATTCCCACGCCGCCCTGCTGGTGGTGGTGGTGGTGGTGCTGCAGCAGCGGGCCAATGGCCCCCGGCCCCAGGTCCACCCCCACCCCCACGGGCATGATGATGATGGGCTGGCCGTCCGGGGTACTGCGGGAAGAGGGGGGCGCCAACGGGCAGGCAGGCAGGCAGGCGGAGGCGCAGAGGCAAATAAGGGGAAGGTGTAAAAAGGGTGGCGAAAGGATCGACATGTGCGTGTGTGTGTGTGTGTGGATAAGTGGAGTGGTCGAGAACGTGCAGGCAAAGGGACCGGCTTGAGAATCGGAACCGAGGGGGAAACACGCTTTACCTTCAGGTCGGGGTGTGCGCTTCCCCCCCCTTCCGTTCCCCCCCCCCCGTGTATGTCGCACTCCAGGTTCGGACTTGTTCGCGGTTCCATTGCGTCGTCACTCGTACCGTACCGCGGTGGGCAGCACCCAAACGAGCAGCCCTTTGCTGTCGCACCCCCAGAGTAAGTAACCGCGTTGGGTTGGGGTCTGATTCGTCTACACAGGGTTCCCACGGGCCCCCTTCTGCCACCCCCCCCCCAGGGGGGGTTCTTCGCCGCCCTTTCACTCCCTGACCCCCCTTCTGCCCCTCGGAGACCAAGCGCCCTGACTCGGCTCCACTCACGTTAGGCGGCGCACGGCGGCGATGTGCGGCTGTGGCGGCGGCGGCGCGGGTGGTATGGACGCCGCCAGCTCGCTGCCGTACGGTTCCTTGTACATCGTCCCGCACAGCTCGCAGCGGACAGAGCGCTTCTCCATCACCCAGGTCTGGACAGGCAGTACGGCGCGGCGCGGCGGTGAACCGCAAGTGAGGCAGGGCTGGGGGAAGGGGTTCGGGGGCTTTGGGGAACGGGCGGGTGAGGTTGGGGTGGGCGGGTGAGGAAGGCTTGCTGGGGCGGACAACATCAAGGTGCGGACTAGGCGAGCAGGGAGGGAGGGAGGGAGGGAGGGAGGGAGGGAGGGAGGGAGGGAGGGAGGGAGGGAGGGAGGGAGGGAGGGAGGGAGGGAGGGAGGGAGGGAGGGAGGGAGGGAGGGCTGCGCGAGCTGGGGGTCGGGTCGTACGTGTCCGCCCGCGTGTGGACCACGCGATCCAGCGACTGACTCACAGGCTCAGCCGGGGACCTTCCATGTCCCCCAGCAGCCATGTCTCCTGCCCCCCCTCCCTACGTCACATCCCCTGGGCCGCATCTCGAGGAGGATCACACACACACACACACACACACACGTACACACACAGCATCAGGGTGGGTATTCGCGATGCGGCCCCATCAACCGACGTGCGGTCCAACCGAAAGCTTGCTCCTCCCAGAGTCCCAATGCTGGTTCATTTGTGAATCAACTTCCCAATGCTCGTTCGTTCGTGTATCAAGGAAGTCCGTTCACGTCGGTTTCCCTCAGTGGCATCCGGGAGGGGAGCGCAATGACCACCGACACGGCCGCCCGCCGCTTCCCTCACCTCCCGCCCAGTCTCGTCGTGTGCGACGTGCAGTTACAGGGCCTCGGAGAACTAGGCAAACGAAGGAAACCTTCGTCGGCTACCAACCGTCTTCCTTCAGCCCTCACTCACTTCGCCGCCACATCATCGCCCCCTCGCCACACCGCAGGCCGTTGGGCCGCATGACGGTCGTCCGCCACACGCCGCCGCCTCCTCCGCGCCTCTCCCTAGCCGTGGCCGGGCCCCCCGCCAACACAACCCTGCCCTGCCCTCCGAACGCCGCCACCGACCAGTCCTCTCTCCTCCTTTCGCCAACTCCTTTCTCCTCAGCCCGCCCCCTGTCCTGTCATCCGCCCTGTGACCGGGCCAACAACACCCCCCCACCCCTGCGGCCTCCTTACCTTGAGACAGGTCATGTGGGCGTAGGTGAGGGAGCCGGTGCAGTGGCAGGCAGCCACCAGGTCGTTCAGCGGCTCGGACAGGAGGCAGATGCGGCACTCGGGCGCAAAGGCGCCGAGGGCCCCGCTGCCCTCCGGACGGAGCTGAGAGGCGCTGGGGGAGCGGGCGCAGGAGGGCTCGGGGGTCGGGCCCAGCGTCAGGTCGCTCTGCGCGGCGCCGGGGGCGGCGGGCGCGAGGGCGTCGGAGAAGGAGGTCGAGTGAAATGTGGAGCTGCTGGCGGCGCCATCGAAGGCTGCGGTCGCGGGGTTTGCTGCGCGCGGGGACGTGGACAGTGGGTGCACGCTGACCGGCTGCCGGGCGGCGATGCGAGCTGGGGCGGGCGCAGGAGCTAGCGCCGCGCCGTTGGAGTGTGAAGACGCAGGGTGAAGATTTGTCGTGCTCCGACGAGGTTGGCCCGAGCTCTCGGGCAGTTCTTCTGACAGCTGGTCAGGCTGATTCGCTGCGCCAGCGGGCTCCATCACGCGCGAGTTGTGTCCGGACGTGATGGTGTTGGGAAGTGGAGTTTCTGTTTCCACCAGGCGTGAAAGGTGGTGAGGCCCCTGGACAATAGAGGGCACAACAGGCGCGGCAGCTGATGACGAGCTGTCCAAGGAGTTACGAAGCAAGGCCTCTCGGTGCTGACCCTCCTGCTTGCCGGGCATGACGCTAGACCTATCGGGAAGCTAGACGCAGGGATGTGCCCCGATTAGCCTTTAACTGAGATTCATTATCGTTGATGGTTACATATGTATTCTCGATGCGTTGCAAAGCCCGCGATGATGTTATTGGTGGATGCTGGTGCACGAAGCTGGTGTAAAGTGGAGACGTGAAGCGAAAAACCACAAGCCTAGAATGAAAATGCAATAGATTGGAGATTCACCAACAGCATGGCAAGACAGCAGTTTGCTAACCAACAAAGTGAGACTCCTTGTGCCGTACATTTACGGGAGTTGCGCAAGTCCGGCGTACGTTGTCTGCAGTCTGTATAAGTAACATATCCGAACGACTTAGATTAAAAACGGGCAAGATGAACCCGCAGTTAGAGACCCCCACCGAGATTGCCCCTCGGGACGGCACGACTCGATAAACGCGGCCGCCAGTGGGACAGCGCCAACCGTGCATAATGATAACCAGGGAAGACCACAGCCCGCCGAACCGGCAGCAGCCGCCACTGCAGCCGCCTCAGCTGCGCCTGGAACTGCCTACGGCTGCAAGGGAGCTGTTAGCGGGCTTCGCGGCGGGCGCGGCAAACGTGACGAGCGGTTACCCTTTCGATACCGTCAAGGTGGGGCGTGGGGGGCGATTCTGACTTTGGGGGGTGGGTGACGTGATGCAAGGGGGGTCATGGATGCAAAAGGGGGTGACGGAAGGGCCAGCCCCCACCCCAGGGCACACTGTTCCAGAAGATACCACATGTCCCGATGCGTGCACATCCACCGCGCCTTGCCTTGTCCGATGTCCGCACCCCCACACCCCCACACCCTCACACCCTCACACCCTCACACACCCTCACTCGTCACGTCGTCGGGACCTGCGCAGGTCCGGCTGCAGTCAGCGGCCCGGGGGCAGTACGACGGCGCCGTGCACTGCTGCCGCTCCATCATCCGGCACGAGGGCATTCGTCGGGGGCTGTTTCGGGGCCTGTCCTCGCCCCTGGTGGGGGGCACCGCGGAGACGGGCGTCAACTACCTGGTGGGTGGGTGGGGATGCGGGCTGCCGGCTGACCGTTTCGTCGTGGGCCGGCAGCGCTCCCTGGAGCGCTGCCAGGCGCCAGGTGGCTGGCACCTGACACCCATACACGTGACGGCACACGTGTGACGACCGGCCCGGGGGGCCGGCCAACCGGGAGGAGTCGGAGCACCGAGATGCCGGAGTCGGAGTTCCCCCCCTTTGCAGCGCTCACTGGGGGCCCTGAGCACACCCCGCGGTCCAATCACAGGCCGGACCGGACCGGACCGGGCCCACCACCCCCCGGGCGGCCCACCGCGAAGCAGGGCGAGAAGCACAGCGCAGTGCCGTAGCTGGGACTGATACCGCGCGCTGCCCTCCTGTGAGACCGTTGTGAGACCTTTACAGGGCCGTTAGGAGACCGTTATGACGTGCCTTTGAGGCCGTCACCCTCCGGGGCGCGCCTCCCAAAGACGCCAGGTGTACGGCGCCGTATTTGGTGGCGCTTTGGCACAAACCCGGCCGTGTCGCGGCCCTGCCTTGCTCCTTCTCATAGAGCGCCCCTTCAGAGCCCCACCTGTGTGTGTGTGTGTGTGTGTGTGCGCCGCTGTGGCGTGGGACCGCCAGGTTTACTCGAGGGTGTTGGACGCGTTGCGGCCGGATGCTGGCGGCGGCAGCGGCGGCGGCGGCGGCTCCGCTCCGGGGGGTGGTGCGGCGGCGGTGCCGCTGCCTTCAGTGGCGGTGGCGGGTGCGGTGGCGGGGGCGGCTCTGAGCTTCATTCTGGGGCCCACCGAGCTGATCAAGGTGGGGGGGGGGGAGGGGAAGGGGAGGGGGAGGGAGGGGTTGGGGAGGGAGAGGGCAGGGGGGAAGGAAAGCAGGATGCGCCCCGAAGTAACTGAGAGAGGTATTGAGAGAGGTAGGGAGGGAGGGGGGAGGGAGGAGAAGGGGGCTAAGGGGCGGGCGGACCGGCGGAGGTGGGGAAGCGTAGGGACAGTGCAAATGGGCGAGTGCTTTGTTGTGTTGTGGTTGTTGGAGCGGGTTCCAGACCCTTGTTAAGCTGAACAGAGGCGGACACAGCAACGGAGGCGGGGAGGTACCCGCAATCCCGCGTATCCACGGGGGTACAGGCCTCGGCCGAGGCGGCTGTGGTCCTCGGGGGGGGGGGGTTGTGGCGGCACCTGGGCTTGTCTTCTGTCCTGCTCGTGGCTGGTGGACGGGTGGCCTCTTTTTCAGACTTCACGGCTTGCAAACCCCACCCGGCCCCTCTCACACCCACCTCCCCGGTCCCCGCGCCGCCCCCGCTTCGTCGCAACACCCATTTCACCACCACCACCACAAACACACACAAACACACACACCCCAGACCCCACCACTCCCGCCGCTACCCGCCCGGCTGCCCCCCCCCCGCAGTGCCGCATGCAGCAGGCTGGCTCCTCAGTCCGCTACCCGGGCGGTCCGCTGCAGTGCCTGCGGGACATCGTGGCGAGGGAGGGCGGCCTGGTGGGGGGACTCAGTCGCGGTCTGGGCGCCACCATGGCCCGGGAGGTGCCGGGCAATGCGCTCTTCTTCGTCGCATACGAGGCACTCAGGTGGGGCCGGGCCCTGGGGCGGGGAGGGCGGGGAGTGGAGGGTGAGGGTTGAGGAAGGGGGTGGGGCCAGGAAGGGGGTGGGCTCGGGCCCCGGGGCGCGGAGGGTGGGGAGGGCGGGGGGGTCGAGGAAGGAGGCCAAGGCGGGGGTGGGGCCAGGAAGCAGCGCCCTGTTTGTCGGGTCGCCAGGTTTGTGTAGGCGGGAGACAGTCCCGGGTGAGGGTGAGAGGCTGTGTGGGAAGGCAAAGGGGCGAGGCCGCGGAGGGCGAGGGAAGCGAGGCGCTGATGAGCCGGAGCCGGGGCAATGCAGGGGGGGGGGGCAGGTACTCAGCCGGGGCAATGCCGGGGGGGGCCAGGTACCCAGCCGGGGCAACGCGGGGGGTGCCAGGTACCTAGCCGGGGCAACGCGGGGGGGGGGTGCCAGCTGGAGGTGACTGGAGGCACATGGCTGCTAGGCAAATGGCTGCTAGGTACATGGAGGGGTACATGGCAGGCAACAGCTCACCTTGAGAAGCTGAGCATGAGCATGTGCGACCGCGTTGCGGCACCGGAGCATCCCAGACCGACTTGGCGTGGGGCGGAGGGACGCGAGGGAGATGGTGGGGCAGGGGCGGCTGCGGCTCGGAGGGGCGGGGGGTGGGGCGACGGGGTGCGGAGTGACGGGGCGCGGTGGCTCTTGCCGCGCCGGCTTCAGTCGGGCGGACGAGGGGCCCCCGGGGTGTGGGAACATGGCCGTGAATGTGAATGTGTGAAAGCGGCACTCAACAGGTCCCGGCGCAGCCCAGCCATGCGCGCGGGCACAGCACCGCACAGCACCACGGTAATGCATCTCGAGAGTGTTGGTGTGTGGGCGGCTTTGTGCCAACCAACCAACCAACTGTATCGACACCACCGGGCAGTGTACCGGTACCTGTAGGCTGGGAGCGCCGCGTATTGGGTTCTCCCGGTGCTTCCCCCCCCCCGACTGGTGCGGCGGGCGCAGCGCCACGGCGGGTCGTGCAACCCCGCTGCTGCTGCTGCCCCCACACGCCCACCGGCGCATCACGACGCAGCTGGCCCCCGGGCCCGGGCCCGCTAGGTTCTCAAGGCCAGTAACGAAGCGACGACTAGCGCGAGCAGCGAGAGGACCTGGTCTAGGCGATCTAGGCGGGCGCAAAAGCTCTCGTATGGGCTGTACCCGTACGACGTTTGATTGGCAGTGGCTCACGGCTGCCTGCCTGCCTGCCTGCCTGCCTGCCTGCCTGGCTGGCTGGCTGCTGGCGGGGATTTCGGGTGTGGGCCTCAGACCACGTCCTGCTGGCGGGGGCGCGTTTTCCGCTGCGCTCCGAAGCCCTGTCACTTGACGCTCTGCCTTTCCGTCCCCTCGGGGGGCTGCAGGCGCGGCGTGCTGGGCGCGAGACAGACCGCGGTCACCAACGCGCCAGCGGCCGGCTTCAGCCCTGCGGCGGTAGAGCCGTGGCCGCTGCCTTCGTCGCCGTCCTCCTCGTCCCCCTCCTCCTCCTCGTCCGCATTGGCGCCGGGCTTCGATAGCACCGCGGTTCAGGCGGATGTGCGGCACGGTGCGGCACACAGTGCTGCTCTCAGCGGGGAGGCTGTTGGGTCGTCCGGGCGGCTGCCACAGCACCATCAGCACCATCAGCAGCAGCAGCAGAGGGCTGACGACAGCCACACGCGGCGCCATTGGCTCACGGTACGTCCCCCACAGCGTTCGTGTTCCGGTGCGGGGTCGGGTTCCGGAGCCGGGTGCGGGGTGGGGCGGAGGCTCGGGTGCCAGGGCGGGTGGCAATCGAGTCAACCTGCGTTCCGTGCTTCGACGGTCTCCGTGACAGGCCGAGATAGGACAGCCGTGATCGAAGGTCATCTAGCAAGCAAGGAGCACGTGTTGCTGGAAGTTACAGCTATTGCTGCTGGCACTGTTTGCAGCGCGTCGAGCCTGCGGGGGCCTGCACTGCACTGCACTGCCGTGCCCTGCCCGGCCCTTCCCGGCCCGGCCCGACCCGGCCCGGCCCGGCCCCGTGCATGCGGACCGCCTGACCCTTTCCCTCGCTGCTCACAGGAAGCTGCCATTGCGGTCTTTTGCGGAGGGACTGCCGGGACAGTGGTAGGTGGTAGGTGCTGCCGGGCGAGGAGCCCTTGGTGTTGACCGTGTGCGGGGCGCGTGTGTGCTGCCGTTAGCGCAACGTCGTTCACAGGGGGGCAGGAGCCGACTGACTGACTGACGTGTACCCGGAAGTCCGTAACGGTTGTGGCGCCAGGTCGGAGGCGTAGGACGCAAGGCGACGGCCGGTGCCCACCCGCGAGGTCAGACGCTGTCGGGGTCTGCGATCCGCCGCGCATCCCCCGGCTCACCGCAAGCTCCCGTACAAGCTCCCATTGGGCAGCGGCCCCAGCGAACCGCGACGCGGCTCTTGCCAAGCCGCGCTTCCTTGCGGCTGCGGTTCGGACAAGTGTGCGATATTGCATCTCGGCGTCGTACAGTCGGTGCACGTGCTTCTGTTGCCGTACTTCGGGTTGCGATGTCCGACGTGTGCACGCTCCGATCCAGGCCGGTGGGTCACCCCTTTTTCCCCTCACCGCCGCCACGCAGATGTGGGCTGCGGTGCTGCCCATTGATGTGGCCAAGACGCGGCTGCAGACCGCCCGGCCCGGCAGCGAGTGGGATGTGGGGCTACGGAAGCACTGGCTCATGGTGGGTGGGGTGGGATTGGCTGGGGGCCCTTGGCGGGGGAAGGGAGGGCCGGACCGGATGCCAGCGGGCACTGCGGAGCGCAGGCGCACTGAAGAACGGTGGCACTGCACCGCACTGCACGGCACTGCAGTGGGGAGGCACGCGACATCGCGGGGGGCAGGCTTGGGCGGTGGGGGAGGGGCTGCGGGGAGTTGAGGGCAGTTGGGTACACGGTCCGGCGCAAGCGGACAAGAGGACTCCGTTGAGAGGGGCTTTGGCTGTACAGGGCGAGTACTGTTTACCGTTCGACACCGTTCGACCGCTTGGCCAAGTCGGGAGGGGAGGGAGGGTATCTTGGTGCTGTTACTACTGGTACCGCATCAGCTGGGGTCGCCCACGTCTTGAAACGGTAGTGAGCGCATGGCGCCTGGGGCTACCGTATACCGCCGGCCGGCAAACGTCTGCGCTGGAAATTTTCGGGTGCCGTCGCAGCCCGCATGCCTCGGCGTGTGTCCCGCCGCGTCAGAGGGTGTGCCATTGGTGGAAACAAAGCGGGGGCTGCCAGTTCAGTTCACATTGCGCGGCGCGGTACCCCGGTACCGCTATTTGAGTTCCGGGCGCCCGCAATCCCGAGCACCCCCCCCCCCCCGCAGCGCCCAAGCGCCCGAACACGGGCCCAGCTACGGTACTTCGCCCTGTGACCCGGCCCTGTGTTGTTGCCCTCCCAACCCGACCCGCTGTTCCTTGCCACCTTGCGCCGCAGCTGTGGCGGGAGGGCGGACTTGCGTCCTTGTACGCTGGGCTGACACCGACGCTGGTGCGTGCTTTCCCGGCCAACGCGTGCCAGTGGCTGGCCTGGGAGCTGGTGATGCGGAATCTCGGCGGCGAGGGCGATCACTAAGCGACTGACTGACGGACTGACAATGAGAGGCGAGGGCTTACTTGAACTATTTGACTGAGCTGAACGGCTCAGCAGACACGGTCAAAAACGACAGTGTGGTTGTGTGCGGTTGTGTACGAGGGGGCGATGCGACCCATGGGACAGGAGGATGCGGACGGCACTTGGTATCAGGCAGCCTAGTTTTCTGAACGCGATACGAACCCAATCCTCGGTGTTATTTATTATTTTTCGATTGTATCGGCAAAAACAGACTTGCCTTTCAAGGAGCAAGGCGGTTATTTTTTCCTTGTGCGGGACGACCGTGCCAGTCGGCGGTATTTGGAACGCCACAACATGGCGGTTGCACACCGATTTGGAGACTGCGTAAGCTTGTTCAGTGTTACAAGGAGCTAAAGCGGGCCTCTTGCCTCCTGCATTACTTCTCACCCTGTGCGCACCCGGTCCTGCTTTGATGCAGCAGCACTCTCCCCACCTGGCCGCGTACCAGGACAGCAGCTAAACGCAACTTAGACGACAGAACGGGGTGTGGGAACATGGCCGTGAATGTGAATGTGTGAAAGCGGCACTCAACAGGTCCCGGCGCAGCCCAGCCATGCGCGCGGGCACAGCACCGCACAGCACCACGGTAATGCATCTCGAGAGTGTTGGTGTGTGGGCGGCTTTGTGCCAACCAACCAACCAACTGTATCGACACCACCGGGCAGTGTACCGGTACCTGTAGGCTGGGAGCGCCGCGTATTGGGTTCTCCCGGTGCTTCCCCCCCCCCCGACTGGTGCGGCGGGCGCAGCGCCACGGCGGGTCGTGCAACCCCGCTGCTGCTGCTGCCCCCACACGCCCACCGGCGCATCACGACGCAGCTGGCCCCCGGGCCCGGGCCCGCTAGGTTCTCAAGGCCAGTAACGAAGCGACGACTAGCGCGAGCAGCGAGAGGACCTGGTCTAGGCGATCTAGGCGGGCGCAAAAGCTCTCGTATGGGCTGTACCCGTACGACGTTTGATTGGCAGTGGCTCACGGCTGCCTGCCTGCCTGCCTGCCTGCCTGCCTGGCTGGCTGGCTGCTGGCGGGGATTTCGGGTGTGGGCCTCAGACCACGTCCTGCTGGCGGGGGCGCGTTTTCCGCTGCGCTCCGAAGCCCTGTCACTTGACGCTCTGCCTTTCCGTCCCCTCGGGGGGCTGCAGGCGCGGCGTGCTGGGCGCGAGACAGACCGCGGTCACCAACGCGCCAGCGGCCGGCTTCAGCCCTGCGGCGGTAGAGCCGTGGCCGCTGCCTTCGTCGCCGTCCTCCTCGTCCCCCTCCTCCTCCTCGTCCGCATTGGCGCCGGGCTTCGATAGCACCGCGGTTCAGGCGGATGTGCGGCACGGTGCGGCACACAGTGCTGCTCTCAGCGGGGAGGCTGTTGGGTCGTCCGGGCGGCTGCCACAGCACCATCAGCACCATCAGCAGCAGCAGCAGAGGGCTGACGACAGCCACACGCGGCGCCATTGGCTCACGGTACGTCCCCCACAGCGTTCGTGTTCCGGTGCGGGGTCGGGTTCCGGAGCCGGGTGCGGGGTGGGGCGGAGGCTCGGGTGCCAGGGCGGGTGGCAATCGAGTCAACCTGCGTTCCGTGCTTCGACGGTCTCCGTGACAGGCCGAGATAGGACAGCCGTGATCGAAGGTCATCTAGCAAGCAAGGAGCACGTGTTGCTGGAAGTTACAGCTATTGCTGCTGGCACTGTTTGCAGCGCGTCGAGCCTGCGGGGGCCTGCACTGCACTGCACTGCCGTGCCCTGCCCGGCCCTTCCCGGCCCGGCCCGACCCGGCCCGGCCCGGCCCCGTGCATGCGGACCGCCTGACCCTTTCCCTCGCTGCTCACAGGAAGCTGCCATTGCGGTCTTTTGCGGAGGGACTGCCGGGACAGTGGTAGGTGGTAGGTGCTGCCGGGCGAGGAGCCCTTGGTGTTGACCGTGTGCGGGGCGCGTGTGTGCTGCCGTTAGCGCAACGTCGTTCACAGGGGGGCAGGAGCCGACTGACTGACTGACGTGTACCCGGAAGTCCGTAACGGTTGTGGCGCCAGGTCGGAGGCGTAGGACGCAAGGCGACGGCCGGTGCCCACCCGCGAGGTCAGACGCTGTCGGGGTCTGCGATCCGCCGCGCATCCCCCGGCTCACCGCAAGCTCCCGTACAAGCTCCCATTGGGCAGCGGCCCCAGCGAACCGCGACGCGGCTCTTGCCAAGCCGCGCTTCCTTGCGGCTGCGGTTCGGACAAGTGTGCGATATTGCATCTCGGCGTCGTACAGTCGGTGCACGTGCTTCTGTTGCCGTACTTCGGGTTGCGATGTCCGACGTGTGCACGCTCCGATCCAGGCCGGTGGGTCACCCCTTTTTCCCCTCACCGCCGCCACGCAGATGTGGGCTGCGGTGCTGCCCATTGATGTGGCCAAGACGCGGCTGCAGACCGCCCGGCCCGGCAGCGAGTGGGATGTGGGGCTACGGAAGCACTGGCTCATGGTGGGTGGGGTGGGATTGGCTGGGGGCCCTTGGCGGGGGAAGGGAGGGCCGGACCGGATGCCAGCGGGCACTGCGGAGCGCAGGCGCACTGAAGAACGGTGGCACTGCACCGCACTGCACGGCACTGCAGTGGGGAGGCACGCGACATCGCGGGGGGCAGGCTTGGGCGGTGGGGGAGGGGCTGCGGGGAGTTGAGGGCAGTTGGGTACACGGTCCGGCGCAAGCGGACAAGAGGACTCCGTTGAGAGGGGCTTTGGCTGTACAGGGCGAGTACTGTTTACCGTTCGACACCGTTCGACCGCTTGGCCAAGTCGGGAGGGGAGGGAGGGTATCTTGGTGCTGTTACTACTGGTACCGCATCAGCTGGGGTCGCCCACGTCTTGAAACGGTAGTGAGCGCATGGCGCCTGGGGCTACCGTATACCGCCGGCCGGCAAACGTCTGCGCTGGAAATTTTCGGGTGCCGTCGCAGCCCGCATGCCTCGGCGTGTGTCCCGCCGCGTCAGAGGGTGTGCCATTGGTGGAAACAAAGCGGGGGCTGCCAGTTCAGTTCACATTGCGCGGCGCGGTACCCCGGTACCGCTATTTGAGTTCCGGGCGCCCGCAATCCCGAGCACCCCCCCCCGCAGCGCCCAAGCGCCCGAACACGGGCCCAGCTACGGTACTTCGCCCTGTGACCCGGCCCTGTGTTGTTGCCCTCCCAACCCGACCCGCTGTTCCTTGCCACCTTGCGCCGCAGCTGTGGCGGGAGGGCGGACTTGCGTCCTTGTACGCTGGGCTGACACCGACGCTGGTGCGTGCTTTCCCGGCCAACGCGTGCCAGTGGCTGGCCTGGGAGCTGGTGATGCGGAATCTCGGCGGCGAGGGCGATCACTAAGCGACTGACTGACGGACTGACAATGAGAGGCGAGGGCTTACTTGAACTATTTGACTGAGCTGAACGGCTCAGCAGACACGGTCAAAAACGACAGTGTGGTTGTGTGCGGTTGTGTACGAGGGGGCGATGCGACCCATGGGACAGGAGGATGCGGACGGCACTTGGTATCAGGCAGCCTAGTTTTCTGAACGCGATACGAACCCAATCCTCGGTGTTATTTATTATTTTTCGATTGTATCGGCAAAAACAGACTTGCCTTTCAAGGAGCAAGGCGGTTATTTTTTCCTTGTGCGGGACGACCGTGCCAGTCGGCGGTATTTGGAACGCCACAACATGGCGGTTGCACACCGATTTGGAGACTGCGTAAGCTTGTTCAGTGTTACAAGGAGCTAAAGCGGGCCTCTTGCCTCCTGCATTACTTCTCACCCTGTGCGCACCCGGTCCTGCTTTGATGCAGCAGCACTCTCCCCACCTGGCCGCGTACCAGGACAGCAGCTAAACGCAACTTAGACGACAGAACGGGGTGTGGGAACATGGCCGTGAATGTGAATGTGTGAAAGCGGCACTCAACAGGTCCCGGCGCAGCCCAGCCATGCGCGCGGGCACAGCACCGCACAGCACCACGGTAATGCATCTCGAGAGTGTTGGTGTGTGGGCGGCTTTGTGCCAACCAACCAACCAACTGTATCGACACCACCGGGCAGTGTACCGGTACCTGTAGGCTGGGAGCGCCGCGTATTGGGTTCTCCCGGTGCTTCCCCCCCCCCCGACTGGTGCGGCGGGCGCAGCGCCACGGCGGGTCGTGCAACCCCGCTGCTGCTGCTGCCCCCACACGCCCACCGGCGCATCACGACGCAGCTGGCCCCCGGGCCCGGGCCCGCTAGGTTCTCAAGGCCAGTAACGAAGCGACGACTAGCGCGAGCAGCGAGAGGACCTGGTCTAGGCGATCTAGGCGGGCGCAAAAGCTCTCGTATGGGCTGTACCCGTACGACGTTTGATTGGCAGTGGCTCACGGCTGCCTGCCTGCCTGCCTGCCTGCCTGCCTGGCTGGCTGGCTGCTGGCGGGGATTTCGGGTGTGGGCCTCAGACCACGTCCTGCTGGCGGGGGCGCGTTTTCCGCTGCGCTCCGAAGCCCTGTCACTTGACGCTCTGCCTTTCCGTCCCCTCGGGGGGCTGCAGGCGCGGCGTGCTGGGCGCGAGACAGACCGCGGTCACCAACGCGCCAGCGGCCGGCTTCAGCCCTGCGGCGGTAGAGCCGTGGCCGCTGCCTTCGTCGCCGTCCTCCTCGTCCCCCTCCTCCTCCTCGTCCGCATTGGCGCCGGGCTTCGATAGCACCGCGGTTCAGGCGGATGTGCGGCACGGTGCGGCACACAGTGCTGCTCTCAGCGGGGAGGCTGTTGGGTCGTCCGGGCGGCTGCCACAGCACCATCAGCACCATCAGCAGCAGCAGCAGAGGGCTGACGACAGCCACACGCGGCGCCATTGGCTCACGGTACGTCCCCCACAGCGTTCGTGTTCCGGTGCGGGGTCGGGTTCCGGAGCCGGGTGCGGGGTGGGGCGGAGGCTCGGGTGCCAGGGCGGGTGGCAATCGAGTCAACCTGCGTTCCGTGCTTCGACGGTCTCCGTGACAGGCCGAGATAGGACAGCCGTGATCGAAGGTCATCTAGCAAGCAAGGAGCACGTGTTGCTGGAAGTTACAGCTATTGCTGCTGGCACTGTTTGCAGCGCGTCGAGCCTGCGGGGGCCTGCACTGCACTGCACTGCCGTGCCCTGCCCGGCCCTTCCCGGCCCGGCCCGACCCGGCCCGGCCCGGCCCCGTGCATGCGGACCGCCTGACCCTTTCCCTCGCTGCTCACAGGAAGCTGCCATTGCGGTCTTTTGCGGAGGGACTGCCGGGACAGTGGTAGGTGGTAGGTGCTGCCGGGCGAGGAGCCCTTGGTGTTGACCGTGTGCGGGGCGCGTGTGTGCTGCCGTTAGCGCAACGTCGTTCACAGGGGGGCAGGAGCCGACTGACTGACTGACGTGTACCCGGAAGTCCGTAACGGTTGTGGCGCCAGGTCGGAGGCGTAGGACGCAAGGCGACGGCCGGTGCCCACCCGCGAGGTCAGACGCTGTCGGGGTCTGCGATCCGCCGCGCATCCCCCGGCTCACCGCAAGCTCCCGTACAAGCTCCCATTGGGCAGCGGCCCCAGCGAACCGCGACGCGGCTCTTGCCAAGCCGCGCTTCCTTGCGGCTGCGGTTCGGACAAGTGTGCGATATTGCATCTCGGCGTCGTACAGTCGGTGCACGTGCTTCTGTTGCCGTACTTCGGGTTGCGATGTCCGACGTGTGCACGCTCCGATCCAGGCCGGTGGGTCACCCCTTTTTCCCCTCACCGCCGCCACGCAGATGTGGGCTGCGGTGCTGCCCATTGATGTGGCCAAGACGCGGCTGCAGACCGCCCGGCCCGGCAGCGAGTGGGATGTGGGGCTACGGAAGCACTGGCTCATGGTGGGTGGGGTGGGATTGGCTGGGGGCCCTTGGCGGGGGAAGGGAGGGCCGGACCGGATGCCAGCGGGCACTGCGGAGCGCAGGCGCACTGAAGAACGGTGGCACTGCACCGCACTGCACGGCACTGCAGTGGGGAGGCACGCGACATCGCGGGGGGCAGGCTTGGGCGGTGGGGGAGGGGCTGCGGGGAGTTGAGGGCAGTTGGGTACACGGTCCGGCGCAAGCGGACAAGAGGACTCCGTTGAGAGGGGCTTTGGCTGTACAGGGCGAGTACTGTTTACCGTTCGACACCGTTCGACCGCTTGGCCAAGTCGGGAGGGGAGGGAGGGTATCTTGGTGCTGTTACTACTGGTACCGCATCAGCTGGGGTCGCCCACGTCTTGAAACGGTAGTGAGCGCATGGCGCCTGGGGCTACCGTATACCGCCGGCCGGCAAACGTCTGCGCTGGAAATTTTCGGGTGCCGTCGCAGCCCGCATGCCTCGGCGTGTGTCCCGCCGCGTCAGAGGGTGTGCCATTGGTGGAAACAAAGCGGGGGCTGCCAGTTCAGTTCACATTGCGCGGCGCGGTACCCCGGTACCGCTATTTGAGTTCCGGGCGCCCGCAATCCCGAGCACCCCCCCCCCCGCAGCGCCCAAGCGCCCGAACACGGGCCCAGCTACGGTACTTCGCCCTGTGACCCGGCCCTGTGTTGTTGCCCTCCCAACCCGACCCGCTGTTCCTTGCCACCTTGCGCCGCAGCTGTGGCGGGAGGGCGGACTTGCGTCCTTGTACGCTGGGCTGACACCGACGCTGGTGCGTGCTTTCCCGGCCAACGCGTGCCAGTGGCTGGCCTGGGAGCTGGTGATGCGGAATCTCGGCGGCGAGGGCGATCACTAAGCGACTGACTGACGGACTGACAATGAGAGGCGAGGGCTTACTTGAACTATTTGACTGAGCTGAACGGCTCAGCAGACACGGTCAAAAACGACAGTGTGGTTGTGTGCGGTTGTGTACGAGGGGGCGATGCGACCCATGGGACAGGAGGATGCGGACGGCACTTGGTATCAGGCAGCCTAGTTTTCTGAACGCGATACGAACCCAATCCTCGGTGTTATTTATTATTTTTCGATTGTATCGGCAAAAACAGACTTGCCTTTCAAGGAGCAAGGCGGTTATTTTTTCCTTGTGCGGGACGACCGTGCCAGTCGGCGGTATTTGGAACGCCACAACATGGCGGTTGCACACCGATTTGGAGACTGCGTAAGCTTGTTCAGTGTTACAA
Source organism: Pleodorina starrii (assembly GCA_030267565.1). Taxonomy (NCBI): domain Eukaryota; kingdom Viridiplantae; phylum Chlorophyta; class Chlorophyceae; order Chlamydomonadales; family Volvocaceae; genus Pleodorina; species Pleodorina starrii. The sequence continues at coordinate 2,456,781 of BRXU01000003.1, forward strand.
GGAGCTAAAGCGGGCCTCTTGCCTCCTGCATTACTTCTCACCCTGTGCGCACCCGGTCCTGCTTTGATGCAGCAGCACTCTCCCCACCTGGCCGCGTACCAGGACAGCAGCTAAACGCAACTTAGACGACAGAAACCCTTAAAACGCTAGTGAGGCGCATCAAACGCATGGCCTTGGTCCCGATCATCAGGCAACCTAAATCCGCCGCGCGTGGCAGTTTAATACCTAGTCAGTCACTTTCTCACGTTCCACAGCCAGCAGAGGGATACATCATATCTATGAAACGCGGCACGTCTAAACCATGATCACGGTCATGGGGTTCACGGGAATGGGGTTCAAGGCCAAACTAAAACGGTACGAACGTACCCTAAATCGTGTCACGTAACAAAGTTAAAAACATCACCAGGGCAAATACGATATGTGCGTCCAAGAGGAGTATCAAGACCTTAACAAACGTCTGGTGCGCCGCGCACGCTGCCCAAAGCCTCCGGGGTCTGCAGCTCATGTTGCTCTTTACGTACTCTATTCCAGCACTAGTCACAGTACGAGGTGCTTTATCGGGCAAAGTATACGTCCACAGCGTAATGTCTTGTTGCGCTGTGCGTGTGCAAACATACTAGAAAGAATGTGCTTTGTAAACGCTCCCAAGTGAATGACAAACGCCCCGCCCAGCGCGGGCGGCCGCGCCCCGCCACTCCCCCATAAGCGTACGCGATGGCCACGCGTGCATACATATACCCACACACTGCACCCGGCCATGACTATATCCGCCCAGTCATGCCCCCCATACACGCCGAGTCCCAGTCATCCACGGGCCGCTGTGGCCGCACCCGTCAGGCGCCGCGTCGCGCCTCCGATGCGGCATGTGCAAACCGCTTGAAGGGGCGCGGGGCTTCAAACTGCCGCGGCGCTGCAGACCTCCTCCTCCTCGCACTCCTCCAGCTGGCTGACGGGACAGCCGCTGGCCGCCAGGTCGCGTGCCGCGTCACGGGCGGCAGCGCGGATGGCCGCCTGCAGGTTGCTGCCTACGCTGCCGCGCGCGCTGGTGGGCCGCTGTTGGTTATACGAGGCGCTGGTCGAGGAGCGCAGCATGCTCTTGCGCACCGACGTCGGCGTCATCGACTTGGAGCCCGAGCTGAGGCGGGTGAGGCCGAAGCTGGTGGACTTGCGCAGCGATGCGGAGAAAGGGTCCACGTAACCCGCGCCGTCGTACACCCCGTTGCCCAGGCCGGGGCCCTCCTTGTCCTCGCGGGTCGCGACGGCGCCCAGACGCGCCACCGTGTGCAGCTTGGGCTCCGAGGGCGAGGTCACGGGGCGCGAGAGCGCGGGGTCAACACGGAAGGGCGCCGAAAAGTCAGGCATGGGCCGGGCCTTAAACTCCAGCGTCTTGCGGAAGTCATCCACGTTCATCTCCTCCAGCTCCTTGGCCTTGCGGTCCGCCTCCTGTGCCGCAGGATTCCGGCAGGGTGGGGGTGGGCACAACGGGGAATCCGTCAGTCGCGGCTCGCGGCTTCAGGTTTATGGATCCTCGGAAACCTTGGCCATGGGACGAACATGACTGCAAAGGCAAAAAGTGTACGGCCCTTCGTATACTGGTCGCAAAGCGGGTGCCATAGCCCAAAACTCAAACTGAAGCCCGTCGGACCCGCCAGGGAACGCCCACTCACCACCTTCTCCTGGTTCGCTGCCTCCTCCTTGGCCTTCTTGGCGGGCTCCACGACCTCGTGGTAGTGCTGGATACGGGCCTCGCTGGCGAAGACCGGCGCAGACGCCTTTGTGACCGGGCTCGGAGGCGGCTTCGGCGGCGTAACCGGGGAAGCGACGATGCGCGTGTCGAAAGAGCGGGCCTTGAAGCGCCGCGCCTCCTCATCGCGGGCCGCCTCCTCCTCGAGCTTCTTGCGCCTCTCCTCCATCTAAATAACACCAGGCAGGCGGGGGCCGGGTTCGCGGGGGGGGGGGTCTCAGCAACAATGGCCTGTCCGCGCAGTCATGCCATGCAAGTGCAGCAACGAATGCACACTCGCGAAGACGAGACGCAAGGCCTGTGCTCCAGTCCCACAATCTGTATCGCACTAACGCAGACATAGATACACCCACGCCACACGCGGTCTCTTCCTCCCGCAATACATCGCTGTCATTTTAAACCTTGGCCGACGCAGTGCGCAGAAGTGGGTCGGCTTGCCAATTTGCTCACCTTTTTGTTGTGCAGTTCCACGGAGGCAAGCTGGAAGGGCTCGAACACCTCGTTGGGATCCTTGGGGGCAGTCCGCTGCGTGGGCACAATCGGCCTGGACTCGTGCACGTGCTTGGGCACGGGGTTGCGCCTGCGGCGGGATGCGGAAGGCAGCCACGGGTTAAGCTGCGCGGTTCAACCAACCCTGCCTGCGATGTAGGACAGCAAAGCCAAGGGCTGCGGCGCGCGGCAGGTCTCAAGGAAAGACACCTCGCCCTAGAGCGCCACCAGTCCGCCATGTAATACCTTGGCAACCCCAGTCAGAAGGCCAAGCATCTGCCAAATTTCCCAACGCAAGGTCGCTCATGGGCTTCCTCGTGTCACCGAATGACTTGGGTCCCTCTCGGCCTTGCGACGGCACATCTATGCCCCGCCCCCCTTGTGCGTAGCTGTCCCTACCCGTTGGCCAGAAGATGCGCCCATCTCCAACAGTAAACAGCAACTCGATGCAGGGATGCCCCATGTGCGCGTAATCCAGCACATAACATGGTCCGCCTTGCTCATTGGGCCCCCTTATCAGAACCCCACCCCTATGCTGGCTCACTTGAAGGCCTTCTCGCGCGCCAGTGCCAGCTCAAGCTCCACGGTGCTCATGGTGACGCTCTTGCCCCGCATCTCCGAGCGCAACATGAACGGCTGCGGCTTCGTCACGCGCTGGCCCTGGGGGCTCGTGAGCATGCTCTCGAGCTGTAGCGACATCTTGGTCACGCCCGCGTCTGCAGGGGAGCAACAGAGCAAGGGAACACGCATGACGCTCGTGCGATATGCAACGTTTGTCGGGTACTCCCGACTGCAACAGCGCAGCGCACTGCCCGAGGGACAACATGTTTCCTGCCAACTTCGGAGGGTTGTGTGCAAAGAGCGCGGCATGCTTACCCTTCTTGGATTTGGCCTCCTCGCGGCCCGTCACGCGCGCGACGAAGGCTTGAGTGGGCGCCAGGAGGGTCGATGCCATGCGCGAAAACAAGGTGCGGCGCTTGCGTTGCTCGTGAGAATCCTCCTGGACGGGGGCCAGATTGATTGGCTCGGTCTCGATCTTCGAGACGCGTGCCTTGTGCGCGGCCGTGGGCCGCAAGTACGAGGGCGACGACGTGGGGCAGGATGTCGCCGAAGCCAACCGCGGGCTGTATACGCTTGCCTCGGGGGACAAGGGCTCCGTCGGTTTCGCAAACATCGACTGTCGCGGCGACGGCTTGGCGACCGGCTTGGGCGAGGCGGCGGCAGCGGCCGGCTTGGGCGAGGTGACGGCAGCCGGTGCATCGGTAGGCTTGGTGGAGTCTGGCTTGGGAGGAGTGGGGGCCAGCGGCACATCGGCAGGCTTGGCCGGCGCTGGCTTGGGTATCGTCTGCTTGGTGGCCGAGGGCTTCGAAGCAATGGCTTCCGCTGGCGTGGCAGTGTCGTCTGTGCTGGCAGTGAACTCCAGGGAGGGTTGGGCGGAGGCGGGCTCCTCCACCACCGGCGCCGGCTCCGGGGATGGGGGCGGAAGCGGCTGCGGTTCCGATGCTGCAAGGATCTTCTTCTCGGACGAATAGGGGGTAGTGCGAGAGACGACAACGACCGCGGCGTTCTCCATGATCATGTCGAGGGGCTCAAACGGCACCGATGGCTCCTGCGTGCTCTGAACGGATACAGCCGGCACCAGCTTGGCGCCATCCTGCTGCTGTTGCTGCTTGAAGCTGAGATGCATCGCCAGGTTGCCCGACTGGGTTGCATTGAGGTGAAGCGCAAGAGGGTCTGATGGCTTGGTCGAACCCGCACCTGTCGGGAGGGGTCCGAAAGGGCAAACGGCTTAAACATATCTTATCCTGTGGCAAAACGTGCATAATTCAAAAAACAACTCCTGCAAATTTCAGGCGCACAAAACCGTGCAAACGCTGCTGGAAGGTATTGCAGAGGTGCCAATTGCTCGCTCAACGCCATAGACACACACGAATGCCTGAAAGCAACAACACCTTAACAACATGACCTCCTACGCATTTAATAGAAGGATTCATGGGCAGGAAGACCGGTGAACTTCCAAGCAGCTGACATGGAACAGCGGGGGGTTGTAGCGCGTCGCCAGCTCGCAAGGGCGGAGACCCACCAGCCACCATCGATGTGCAGATGTTGAGCACTGATTTGGCCTCCTCGACCGTGAGGTAGAGCTTGTCCTTGAGCTGGTCCACCGACACTTTCCCTTGGCCAATTGTTAGCGCGCTGAATCCCTGCTCCAGCGCCTGGTCGCTGATGGCATCGACAAGGTCGGCATCATCCAAAGCGGCCTTCAAACACGAACTCAGAAACTCGCGAGACTCGAGGGCAGCGCCCAGCGACATTTTTCCGATTCTCAAGCGAGGTGGGGTTAACTCAGGCTATGATAGGCTAGTTGGTAAATGTAGGCAGTGTTGTCTGTCTATTAAGGTCGGAATGGTGTATTGGGAATCGCGGGGCTGCGTTTTACGGGGACCCAGATGTACGATGATACGGCAGAAGTAGCTCTCGAGTCACTCAGAAGCCCACCCAACCCCTGATGCGTCAAAACCATAAACCGTGTAACCGACTACTGATACGTAACATCTAAGAAAGCTGGAGTTTCCAATGGCGGGCTCTCAGAGAGCTTGGCGTGCGGGCGTCTGTTGGGTCCTTGAACAAGCCGGCGTCGCCGGAAGACACCCACGCGCAGCTTTGATATTACAGCGTCACTGCTTGGAGTGTAGTCTCATGTTTAACCCAATGCCCGGCTGCAGAACTTTACGTCGGGATGCGACTAGCTATTGACATCAGCGGGCCTGGAAACGGGAAGGCGGCCTCTGTAACTTGCGTGACAACCTGCGGGCTTAAATTTCCCACCCATTCTGTGGTGCGGTATGCTCCTGCGTCGGGAGTAATGTAGGTGACTTCCGGGCTATCCCGTTAGCACGCCGACTGAGAATGGTCGACGCGCCAAGACTCTTTGTGAGTGGCAACAATATTCTATGTCTCGTGTGCGTGCACGATGGTGATGGTGGCGTCCAGCTGTTCCAATACGTTTTGTAGGTCCGAGTTTACAGTAACCAGTTTAAGGAGTTTGGGCCAGGCCCCTTCGGTGGCCAGTTCAACAGTGTTTGTATAATTATGCAGGTTCTGCGGAATGCAAGGTGCTCCGCTGAGTTTCTTCCACCCGTCGCACCTACTCGGCCTGCCTCGAGCGCTCCTCGCGTCCCCACGAAGCGCCAAGCCTCCACACCCGGCGTGGTCCATCCACGAAAGCGGAAAGGCGTTTAGAAAATGGAATCAAGCATCATTTGTTGAATGCATACAAACACCTTGATGTGGGAGCAATAGCCATTGAGCTGTCCGTTCCCCTTGCCGTTGCCAGCCCCGTCACCGCCGCATCACCGTCGCCTTCTCATAAGCGCGGGCTGCCCAACGCAGCGCTTTGTACCAAGCACAAATTTAATTACTTGCAGGCCAAAAGAGCAGCTGCCTGCGGCTTACGGCCGGGCAGCACGTGCCTTGGTAATCCCTGGTAATCTGACGCCGGCCCTCGCCGGCTTTACGGCCGGGCGCTTGTTGCCGAGTCGTCAGTACGCTTCACTCGACGGGGACGAGCGCAAACCCGGGGCACAAACTAACCAACGTTTTTAGCATGAAAACTGCGTCAGGATAGGTGCGAACGGCCTGGGTCGGGCTGTGGTCTGTCTCAAGTGCTGTCTCAGTTCGGGAAGGAGCCAGTGCTTGCCTCACGGCCAGGGTGCGTCCCAGCACCAGCAGGACGCGCAGTAAACCCTTCAACCGTGAACCGCCGAGCCCCTAGATAATGTTTTCGACACACGGACACGATGCATGAGCTATGCCCTGCTATGCCGGCAGCAAAGCTGCACAAGGGACGATGGCGCTGGGCGACTGACGAGGACTGACTTAACTGTCACGTATGCTGTTGGCCCGCCTCATTTGTGGCCCGCCTCATTCAACCCACATCGGCTCATCGCGGCTGCACTCGGGGGCGGCTGCAACCTTTTGAGATACATCCTATTCGATGTCGTTTGCTGCGATATGTGTCATAACATGCACCGCTGCCCCTTCCCATTGGGTTTTAACGTAACACGCGACCCTTCGGCCACTGTTACAACCCAAAACTCTACCTGGCGCGGTGCCTGTCAGCTGAAAGCAACCTGACTTCATCTCACTACCCATTTGGTAATGCCCCACCAACACGGACTCGAAGCCCTTCCCGTTGCACAAGCTAAGTTGTGCCGCCCGCCTCACGGCCCCGGAGCGGACGAGCGTGGCGGTGGCGGGCGGCGCCTTACTTGCGTCTGCAGCCGCAGCGGCAGACACGCACGCACATCGCCAACATCGCTGGAAGTACCCGTAGTTAGCTGCACCCGCGGTAGACGGAGCACCGACAATTCCGGATCTCACGACACGTCAGTCTCCACCACCGACCGCTGCCGGCAAGCTCTAACATGCAGGCAGACTGGCTTGAGTTCCCCTTTTGGGGGGAACCTCAGATATGCGGGCGCCTGCAGGAGTGACCTTGGTCCGTGCTCCGTGGTGGTCATGACTGCTGTGTTGCGGAATGGAGAGCCCAAGGACTGGAGGGAACATTATACGAGGCTAGTAGCACTAGGACGGCTGCAGGCTTAATGTCGATTGGGGCCACGCACTGGGCCCCCGAGACGTGCCGTGTTCACGTAGATCACGTAGATTTGGGTTTGGGTGGGAACACACGACGATAACGACAGGCGTGGCGGTGAGGGTGGTGGCATCCAGGCAGCGCCTGGCTGAGCAACCAGTGCAAAACCGAGCCTGGCGGGCTGGTGCTCTCCTCATGGGGGCTTTGGGGGGGGCTTGTGTGAAGCCAACGCGAGGTGCGGGTATGGAGGGAGCGGACGGGTTGTGACAGTTCGACTTTCTCTGCCCTCGCGCAGTCCGCCGGGGCCTGGCTGGATGGCCTAGTCGCTGCCTATAACGCAGCGTTGGGGCCTGTGTGAAGCCGCCAAAGTATACAGCACTCCGTCCCTCTTGCTGCACTCCGTCCCTGTGTCACGACACACTGCGTAATTGACGCAGCGTGTCGAAAGCCTGGATTGTACGATCGACACCGGGAAACCCCTCCTCAGTCAAGGATGGGGTAACGCCACGGAATCTACTTCGGAAGACGGGATCCGAGTGCCGTCGCTCCGGCGATCACTGCCTGAGCGGGAGCTGAGTGCCGCTCGTGATCCAGTACGGCAGGATCCCTAAGCCCGGCTAGGATAGAAAGGCCCGATCAGGCCTGCCCAAGCTCGAGTCACCTTTATCAGTCTGCAGGACGGCTGCAGTACTCGATGTGCCAGAGACGCAGTGTGTCGTGACACCTGGCGTCCTAGGCAGTGAGGTGTGAGCTTGGAGCTGACCGCCCCCGAACGGGGCGGTAAGTGGTACCAGCACAGGTGGCTTTCCTGCACCTCAGACGTGTCCAGCGCAGTGCACGGCCAGGTGGCTAACTGGCCCAACCCCAACAGGTCTGGAGTCCGTCGTAACCATGTCTGATTACACAGCGTGATTGGGAGCTAAAGCCTAAACTTGCAGGAAGACGCACCTGGACTTAGGCACCAGGCGTGTTGAGCCGCGCGTTTGAGCCCCGCCGGTTGTTCTGGGGCGGGGGCTTGCGCGGGACGGCGGGAGCCTGCACGACCGTTTACAGTGTACGACTGTCTTGACGGAAGCATCCTTCGGCGATGCAAAGGGAAGTGTACCCTGCTACCACCGAGGTCTTTGCTCTCAGAGTGTAGATATACGTGCACGTCGTGCGCGCACTTTGGTTTGCCAGTTTACACATCCCATTTGACATTTCAGACGCTGGTAATGCTGCACCCATGAAAGCTCTCCCAAGGACAGGCTTCTTAAAATTTCGTGGAAGTAGCTCTACTTTAGCCTTCAGTTCCAGGTTTGGGCGTCAGCACTATGGCGTTCGCCGTCTCCGGCCAGTCTTTGCGGCAGCGGTTATATCACCTGAATTGACTGAAGACCATTCCGCAAATGAATATGTGTCAAATGAGGAAATGGATGCGGAGCTTTTTTCCACCCAGGCAAGCCATTCCCTCTTCCTTCATCGCAAGTTAGGATGCAACGAGTTTCTCCCGGATTTGGTGTAATTGCCTGGATTTGATGTAATTGCCTGGATATTTGGGGAAATGGTCGTGCCCAGTTTGCGGTGGATAAGCCATCGACGGTCGCTCGCAGGCTTTGGTTGCCGACTACCAGTACGCACTTCGTTTCTATCGAGCACTGAAACATCAAGTGGGAGCATGGCAGGTTGGTCTGCATCCTGTGCGGCATACCACGTCGTGCGATGTTCATGTGGCGACGGTGCGACAGGCTGGACCGCCTTACCCGTGGTGGACACGCCACGTGCTGATGCTCACATTATACGCGTTGACTTTGATTAATCCAACTTCAAACGGATTTCAGGACTTGCTCGATTAGCACACTGGCCTCCAGCACGGAACCGTGGGACAGCCCAGCTGCCACCTAAGTTTCGGTGCCCTTTGCGCCCTTTTCATCCCCCCTTACACAGTCAGCATTCTTGAAGGCGCACGGCCGACATCCCACTGCGGCTGACGCGGAAGCGCAGCACGGCCACGAGTTCGCGCTGCTGTACAGCTCCTTCCTGGAGGTCCGCACCCGGCTGCTGGTACGTCGAAGATGATGATGCAGAAGCGGTAGCAGCACCAGGAGCCGCATAAAACCATCAACGTAACAACCGAACGGTTAGCCTAGCCCGTCCGAGCGACAGCCGTGCGTCCTGCCCCAACCAACCAGCGCTTGCGCGCGTGGGAAACGCTGCAAACTCACGTCTTACTTAACCCACGCTCGCGGCGGCTTTCGCGCCCTGTTAACCGTTCCCCGCTTGCCGGGCAGGTCGAGCTGCCCCGACTGAAGGACAGGTTGACGGAAGGTGGAGGGGAGGCGGACAGCGGCGCTCAGCACCCGCATCGCCAACCCAAGCAAGGCGGTAGGTGTGCCACTCTCTATCCTGGGTGCGGTCTTTGGCAAAGGGGGGCGGAAGGGGTAGTGGGCCTAGTGGGCTGCGGGGCTCGTGGACGGAGGAGCAAAGGTATCGGTCCGGGTTGGTCACGCGTCCGTTTGTAAATGGGGGCGGGGCGGGGTGGGTGCGAGGAAAAGATGGGCAAGGCTAGACCCGGTGTGAACAGCGGCGACGCAGTGCTGTGCGCATGCGGGTGCGCTCGCAGTGCAGTGGGGGAACACGGGGGCCGCTCGCGAGCCAGCTGCGCGGCACATGCTGCGTGATGCGAGTCGGTGCGAGGCGGACCCAAGCCGTCTGTGGAATGGACCGAGTGGGTTGTGTGTGCAGGGGGCCCAGGCAGGCAGGCAGGCCAGAGTTGTTTTGGCAAATCGCCAACGTTCGTGTCGTACCGATCCGAGCCTTTACCCAGCCTTTCACGCCCAATACGTGGAAGACTGGGTTTTAGGGTTTTTAGGGTTTATGTTTTTAGGGTTTTTGTACGCATGGTTAATGTACTCGTGCACCCAGGTTACGGTTGCACTCGAAACTCTCCGTCCAGCTCAGCTAACCCTAACCGGGGGGTTGGACCATGTAGCAGCCTCCCTTAACCGTCCGGTGTTTCTGAACCGTATCTGGGCAAATATCCATTCCTTGCGCCGCCCGCCCTGCCGTGATGCTTTAACGGGGCGCAGGCGATCGCCACTCCGTCAACGCAAACAGCCCAGTGCCTGGCGCTGCGGACGCGGTTGCTCAGCCTGCTCACCCGCAGCAGCAGCAGCAAGTGGACTCGGTGTCGACCTGGCTGAGGGCGGACAGATACCGCCGCCAGCGGGCCGTGGCAGCGGCAGCAGCAGCAGCAGCGGCGGGGGCGGGGGCGGCAACCCTGACCGACCGTCCCACCGCCGCCCTTTCCGCTGCCGGAGCGGTCCGGCCGGAATCGCAGTCGCAGTCGCCGCCGCCGGCCAGTGCGGGGCAACCGTCAGCGGGCGTGGCGTCACCGTTACAAACTGCGTCCCAGCAGCAGCAGGAGCTGGGGGGCTTCTCGAGCGCTGGGCCGGGCGCCGGGTCGTTGGGACCGGCGGCGGCGCCGGTGGCCTCTGCAGCGGCGGCGGGTTTAGAGCCGGAGCAGGTCCAGGGCTGGGCGCCGTACCAGCCGGTCATTCAGCTCACGCCGCTGAGACAGCGACTGCCGGCGGCCGAGGCTGATGCTCGGCTGCAAGGCGACGCGGCGCATCGGCCGGGCCAGTCGGAGGCGGAGGCGGAGGCCGCAAGTTGCTGCTCCGAAGCCCCCCTGGAGCAGCAGCTGACCCCGCCAGAGGCGCAGTGGGGCGCGTCCATGTCGTTGCGCCAGCAAGAGCAAGGGCAGCAAGAGCAGGGGCAGCAGCAGGGGGGGCACCAGGGCTCGCCGGCCGCAGCCGGGGCGGTTCCGTCCATTGCGGCGGCGGCGGCGGTGCAGCTGGTGGCCCCGGCGGTGGCGTCATCTGGCGCTGGTCATCGGTCGGCATCCCGGTTGGCGGAGGACGCCAGCCTGGCGGCGGACAGTCGGGCGAGGAACGCGTTGTTCGCGGCGCTGCAGTACAAGCGGACGGGGCGCGCGGCGGGGGCGTCGGCGCAGGCACAGCCACAGCCGCGGACGGGGCCGGGGGCGGAGGCGGGGGCTGCTGGGCACGTTGGGGAGGCGGAGGCGGGCGAGGCCGGTGGCGGCGCGGCGGTTGTGGGGGAGGTGCAGCGAGGGGACGCGGCGGGGGCGTACGCGGGGAGGAATCGGCGGTCGGATGCGTTGCCAGAGGCGTTCATGGTGTGTCCATGAGCAGGGGGAGGGGCTGCCGTGAGTTGCCCTGCCCCGCGCCTCGTCGGGGGCTTGCAGCCTTTGGGGAGGGCACGCGGGGGCGCCGGGTGGGCGGTCGTGCGGAGTGTGTGTGTGGCGGGGAGTGACTGACGTGGCTCGGAAAGTCAAGTCGCTGAGCCTGCAGCAGCACGTGCGGCAGCAGCAGCAGCAGCGCGGTGGCCTTGCTCCGTCGAGGCACGAGCCCCCATTCAAAACCTTCCTACGGTATGCGGGGACGCCACGCGTGCACCGGTGAGCGTTGGCGGCCTCCTGAACTTGCAGCGCGTTTTCCCCTCAATGCTACGACGCTGAAAAACTGTGAGCGTGTGTTGCTTGCAATTACCGGCCGTGGGCCAGCAGCTGTGTCTTAGGGTTTTCATTCACCTTGAGGGGGGCTGCCGAGTGAAGAGCTGCAGACATGATAGTCGTCGCTGAGTGTTGCATTTGTGCAGGATGTGCAAGGGAGGGGTGGGGAGGGCGTGCTTGACGTGCTGCGGTTGGATCGATTCTCGAGGAAGGGAGCGGAGGAGGGCGTAACGCCGCAGGCTGCGGGCTGCCTCGCGGAGGGAGGGGTGCTGCTGACAAGGTTCGGCTTGGCTGGACTGATTGGGGCTGCTTCCCTGGCGCACGGAGGCGGTGGCATGGACATTGGACCGGACGTTCATTGCCGGATGTTTTCATGGCTGATGCCAGCCAATTATGTACATGCGTGAACCCACCCTGCAAGGGCGGGTTCACGGGTATTCATCCACACGGGGGCAGATTGTCAACCATGAATGTTGTCTCTGCTGCAGTGCAGTGCACGGCCAGCTGGCCCGATGGCTCCGCCGCTCTCATGAGGGGTCTGTACTACAGAATCTGGAGCCCGCTGCTTACAACGTACGACAACGTGCAACAACTTGTGGTGCGCCGCAGTACACGTGTGGCGAAGGGGAGCGCGCACAGCAGCTGTCCAAGAGCCGCTTCGGTGACCCAACCAAACTACGTACATTGAAAACAAAGCCGGCACAAACCAAGAAAGAGGTACCGTACTTGAACCGACACTCATGCATGCAGGTAGGTAGACACACGACCTGGCTGCTGACCTCGCTGGCCTGGATGCGCGCAAATGCGTCGGCCAGCGCCATACCGTATGCACGGGGGGGCTTTCGGTGTCATGAAGTCCGCGACCCCCCGGTGCTCCGTGGGGCCCAAATTTATGGGCCTGCGGGCTTTTGGGGCCCAAGAGCGCCAGTCACGACGTCCGAAGTTCGAAGCCCGGCGAACGATGAACAAAACAACAGTTTAGCTACGGTATGAAAAAACACGCCCATAGACGCGTGTCAGTTATGTATGTATAACCGATGCCTTTGACAACACACAACAAACAACCATTTCTGTACTTAAGATCTGCCAGGAGGAGGAGGCAAGTGCCTGATACGTCGCCACAGGGCGCGCGTGTACCGTATCATGCAGTACGGCACATCCAAACCCTGCACGGCATCGCCGGCTGGCCCTACCGTATGGCTTCAGACCTGCGAATCAAACCTGCGAATCCCCTTCCTGGATATCACCCTGGAGCTCATCCGCCCCCATAAGACCGTAATTATACCCTCCAAGTCAACGCCCGGCCCGGGCGGCTGAACTGGAGAGCCCATCCATACAGACGGTACCGGTATACACTGTGGGGGGGGGCAGCCCACATCGACACAACACCGGTCTGCGAAACCGTTGCCCAGCTGGCTGCCCCCTCCCCCCGCCCACAACCCCGTCCGGAACATGGAACCTGCCGCCTTGTGACAGTGGCTCAAACCTCCCCTCCCCTCCCCTCCCTGATGGTGCCTTGGTGAAACATTTCGGGGACTCCATTACGCACAGCTCCGGATGCAGAGCTCCGAAGCGGGGATGCAGCACACTACCACCACCGGTAATCTCACCGCCGAACAGCGCCAAACGACCGGCCGTCCGTCATTAGAGGAAGGGCCAGGTTCCAGGGCCAACCCAGCAAACACTCCTGCTGCTGCTTGCTCGCCCCGCGTTGCCCTGTGGGCACATCGCATCGCGCTGCCCCGGCCCATGGCGCCATCACATCACATCAGCGCAGCGCAGTGCCCTTCATGTCCTGCACCGGGCCCCCCACCGCGTGTTGGGGTGCACGTGCGCCCACATAGAGCCGCCCACCACAGGGGGGCCGCATCGAAACATCTAGTGCACAAAGCAAAGCCGCGAGCAACGCCTACGATGAAAACAAACAAGCATGTCCGCTCACAACACAACGAGTGCTAGGGGAAGTTGGCAAAGCAAACACGAAACATGAAAACACAACAGAAAGGGGCGGGGAGAGCAGCACACGGCCCATGGCTCCACAGGCGCTGACCGACCGCTATGTTTGCCGCTGATAGGACCATCATCGGACCCGTCGGTGGTTATGGGACTGCCAAACCATATTGGGCGCCAAACGATTCATTAGGCGTGGTGCCTACCGCAGGGGCCGAGCCCCAGCCACCGCCGCCACCACCGCCATGCCACCTTCCCCGTACATCCACGTCCACGTCCGGCGACCCTTCAGCCCTTCCGCCCTCCCTCTACTTCCCACACCCCCGCCTCTCCTCCCTTTCTCCGACCTCCCATCTGCCCGCCCCAGCCCCCGCCAGTCCAGTCCAGTCACTCGACCCCGACCCGCCAATTCCCTTTCGAGTCCTCCGCAACAACGCTCGGTCGGTCCTGCCCGGTCCTGGCCAGCCCCCAGCGCTCCCGCCCGCCCGCCTGTCAACACCCTCCATTCTCTTTCCTTCAACCCCAGGCCGCTTCCCCCACCTCTCACGAACCCGTGAAACGCTGTCCCAACTGTACATCCTAAACCTCCTGCAGGGCCGGGCCGGGGCAATGCCGAATGGCGTCTGGGCCTCCCGGTCAGTTCGGCCACCCCCAGGGCCCGGGGCCGGGGCCGCCCCCAAGAGGCCCGCAGCCCTGCAGGCCCTGTCCCCCCATCAAGAAGGGCCCCTGTGGCATCTGCGGCATCTGCGGCATCTGCGGCATCTGCGGCATCTGCGGGAGCTCCATGTTCCCCATCATTGCCAGAGGGTTCATCCGCAGCCCGTTCACGCCAGGGTGCATGAACAACATCCCCTGGCACTGCTGCTGCTGCTGCTGCTGCTGTTGCTGCAGTAAGCGCTGCCGCTGCTGCTGTTGCTGCACCAGCCTCGCGTGCACCCGCTGCTGCACCCGCTGCTGCTTCTTTTGCAGCTTCTGAACGTATGCCTGCTGCTGCCGCATCTTTGCGAGCAGCTGAACCCGCTGCTGCTGCTGCTGTTGTTGCTTCTGACGTAGCTGCAAATCCTCGTCCGCTTCCTCATCCTGCTCATGCTGCTGCTGCTGCTGTGCCTGACACCCCAACTCCTCCTCCTGCTCCTCCCCATGCTCCTGCTGCTGCTCCTCCTGCTCCTCCCCATGCTCCTCCTGCTGCTCCTCCTGCTGCTGCTGCTGCTGCTGCTGCTGCTGCACGGGCTGCGGGCATTCCAGCTGCTGCTGCTGCGGCGGCTCGTGCCAAAGTGGTGCCAAGTCAACCTGGACTGGTAAGGGGATGAAGTCAAGTGCCGTTACGGCCTCCGGTCCTCCTCTCGGTGGGGCCGGAGCGGGAGACAGCCTACAGGCCCCCGGGACGCCATCACACGGCTCCATTCGCCTCCGCGCAGCAGCAGCAGGGCTGCCGCCTCGCCGCCACTGCGGCTGCAGCCCCACCGGCTCTGCGGGCCCCACTTGTGCCCGACACAGCAGCCCCTGCAGCCCGGCGCACGCCTCTTCCTCCCTCAGCGAGTACACAGACCTGTGGGGCAACGGGGGCGGCGGGTCCAGGTACACATCCTCCGGTCGCTGCTGCTGTGACTGCTGCTGCTGCTGCCGCTGCTGGTTCTGCCGCTGCTGGTTCTGCCGCTGCTGCTGCGTCACCTTGTTATGCTGGCTGCTGCACAAGGCTGCTGCAGATTCCGGAGGAGCTGGGTCACCGAGTTGGGTCACCCTTTGCGCGGTGCTCTCAGGACTGCGATGCACCTCAACTGACAGGTCGCCGCACCTGGTCTCCAAAGGCCACCGATCCGCGTCCGACATCATCGCGGGCTGCAGGACACCAACCGGCACACGGCCGGGGCCGGGGCCGTGCCTGCCTGCCACATCCCGCGCCTCCTGCCGCGGGATGGCACCCGGCGCCGCAGGGCGGCGCGGAGCCGCGCCGCTGCCACCGCCGCTTCCGCTTCCGCCGCCGGACTGTGCAGCAAGCCGGCGGTCGCGGCCCTGCCCTTCCAGGCCCTCGCGGCTCCGGCTCCTGCTGCGGCTTCGCCGACGGTCGGCGCAGCTCCGCCCCTGGGGCTGGTCTCCCCGGGGCTGACCCCGACCCGGACAGGGGCTGCAGCTGCGGCCCCTGCGGCGGGCCGGGCTGCGGCTGCGGCTCCGCCACCTGATCTGCCTGCGCGGACTGTCCTGCCCCTGCCGGCGAGGCGGGCTGCTGTCCCACCGCCCAGGCCGCCCAGACCTCTCCCGCGGAGGACGGGTGCCGCGGGGCGGGCTGCAGCCGCGGGCCGGATCCAGATCCAGATCCTGGTAGCCGGGAGGGCTGCGGGAGAAGTCCGTGCTGGGCGGGCGGGTGGGGCTGTAGGGCTGCGGCGCCGCCCAAAAGTCGGGGTTGCGCTGGCGGGGCGGGCTCCGCGGGCCCCGCTGGTCCGCCGGGCTGTGCGGCCGCCTATTGCGGTAGGGGCTCGCCCGCCTGCCGGGTGGGCTGAGGTGACGGCCCGCCGGCGAGCGGCTGGGCCGCCGCGAGGGGCTGCGGCTGAGGTCGCGCGCGCGCTGGTGCTCGCGCCCGCTGTCAGGGCTGCTCGCCGGCGCACCACCGCCACCACCGCCGGCACGGAAGCTCTGCAGCGGCTGCAGGTGCTGCGGAAGCGGCTTCGGCGCCTGTGCTTGTGGCCGCGGCGGTGCCGGTGGCGGCGGCGCGGGGCTCTCCCGGTGCGACGAGGTGCTGCTGCGGCGCTGGTCCTGGGGCACCGGGCTACGTGATCGCGGCCGAGGCGAGCTGCGCCTGCCACTGCCGCCACTGGTATTCCGCGCCGGCGCCCTCGGTGGAGACGGCTCCCCAGATGGTTGCGGCTGCGGTTGCTGCGGGGCGCCGTTGCCGCTGCATGCGGCCGACCACCTGCTGTGGCGCCCTGGCGGCGGCGCCCCGGCTGCCGTGCCAGGCGTCCCAGCCCCTGTGCTGGGCTTGGCGACGGCACTGTCGTCGCCATCCGGTGGTGGTGTGGCGCCCGGCTTTGGAGTCGCCGACTCCGCCGCCGCGCCGGCCGCGCCGCGTGCACCAGGATCCCCGGGGGGGAGCAGGCGTGCTGGTGGCGCTGCGGTGCCGTGTGCGTCCCTGCGCGTATCAGCCCCCTGATTAGACCCCTGGGGTGCTGCGCCCGACCCCGGTTGCGCCGTCCCCGCTTCCGCACATGCGGCCTCCGCAGCACCGTTGCCCGGGTTGGCAACACCCGGGGCAGGAGCCGCGGGGCCGTTGTCGCAGTGGCCGGCGGCAGGGCCTGCTTCTGCTGCTGCTGCTGCGGCGGTGGTCCGCGCTGCTGCTGCGTTGGGCTGCTGGGCTCCAGGGGGGCACTGCTGGGCTCCAGGGGGGCACTGCTGGGCTCCAGGGGGGCACTGCTGGGCTCCAGGGGGGCACTGCTGGGCTCCAGGGGGGCACTGCTGGGCTCCAGGGGGGCACTGCTGGGCTCCAGGGGGGCACTGCTGGGCTCCAGGGGGGCACTGCTGGGCAGCCAGCGCCATCCTGCTGAAGGAGGACTTAGGGTTAGTCGGAGCCGTGCGCTGAGGGGAGGTCCCCAGCAGCAGACCAGGGTCAGGGCCAGCGGCGGCGGCGGCAGCAGGGGTGCCTAAGCCAAAAACGGCCTTGACGGTGGGGTCGGCCCTCACCACGGGGCCCCTACGTGGCGCGATCCTGAAGGCCATGGGCGGCTTCGCCGGCGGCGGTGGCGGCGCCAGTGGTGGCAGAGCGTTGTCGTCCGGCTGCCCGGGCGGTGACGCCCCCGCTCCGGCAGGCTGCGGTGCTGCCGGCGCTGGCGCTGAAGTCACGACCACCGCCGGCACTGGCGGGGCGTCGCGCGTCGGCTGTGGCGTTGCCACGTCGGCCGAGGCCCACGGCGTCGCGCCCTGCGTGACAGCTGCGGACCGCGCCTCACTCTCAGCCCTCGCCTCCGCGGTGTCAGGAGGCGGGACCGCTGCCGCCCAGCCCTCGCCAGGCCCCGCCTCTTCCGCCTGTGGTGGCGGCACCGCGCCATTCGCCATCGCCGCCGCCGCTGCTGACGGCGCGGCCGCCACCGGAGCCAGCGCCACGTCCGAATGTGCGGCCATCGTGGTGGCCATCAACGGACCCGCCAGGCTGACCATCGTCATCGGGGCCGCCTCTGATGGCGTCGCTGCATCCATCGCTGCGGCAGTCAATGCAGCCGCCGCCGCCGTCGCCATTGACGGCACCGCCGTCTCCATAGCCGCACCCGACTGCGGCGGCGGCGGTGGTGGTGGTGATGGTGATGGTGGCGGCGGCACCGCCATCCCTGAGGCCGGCGCAGCCTCAACCTCCGGCGGTGGCAGCCCTGCCGCTCCTGCCGCCGCCGCCGCCCTCGAGTCATCCCCCGGCCACTCGACGTCCATATCGACGATGGTGGCGTCCTCCCGGCCTGGTGAAGATTCCGCCACCGCCACCGCCGGCCGCGACGCCGCGGCCGCCTCCCCCACCGCTGCCGCCTGGCCGACCTTCCCGGGAGACGGAGACGCAGACGGAGACGCCTGCTGCCCCGCCACCTGCTTACCGGCCGGCACCCCCCCAGCACCGCCAGTCGCCACAGGCACGTCCGCCGTGGCGCAGACCGCCGAGGCCGCGTCTGGCAGCAGCAGCTCCGGATCAGGCGGCGGCGACCGCAACTGCGGCGGCGGTGGCGTCCTGCTGGACACCGCCGCCGCCGCCGCTGTCGCCGTCCCGGCAGCAGCTCCAGTCGGCCTCTGCTCTGCACCCACCGCCACCGCCACCTCCGTCAATCGGCCCCTGCCCCCGGCCCCAGCCTGGCTGCTGCCAGGGCCCGCCACATCCGCCATGCGCACGTCCTCCTCCTCCTCCTTCCGCGCCTCCTCTGTCTCCGCGCCCTGCCGCCGCCCCCCAGGCGGCCCCCCCGGCCGCTGCCGCTGCTTTCCGCTGCTTTCCTGCGGAGAGGCGGAGGAGCCGGTGCCGCTGGCCGGGGTGGAGGCCGCGCGAGGGGCGGCTGGGGCCGGGGCAGCTGCTGGCGCGCGGAATGGATCCCTAGGACCTACTACATCCCAACCTCCGCCGCCGCTTCCATGTGCACGTGGCGCCGCCGACGCGGGTGCGGCCAAAGCCGGCGACGAGGGCGAGGTGGCGGGTGACGCCATGCCGCACGCAGACGACGGAGCCGCCGCCGCAGCGGCGGCCCCGTCCGGGAGGCTGGCGTCGTCGTCGCCGCCCTCCTTCACCTGCTGCATGGCTGCGAGCAGACCCGACAACAGGCACGGCGCCGCGGCGGCGCCAACCCCGTTGCCGCTGCCGCCCTGCCAGGAGCCCAGGACGGTGGCGGCGGCGGCAGCGGCGGCGCGCGCGTCCCCCTCCGGTCCGCCTCCCGCCAGCGCCGCCAGCTGCAGCGCCAGCGAGGCTGCGCTGAGCTGGCTGTTGAGGCGCAGCATGGCCTCAGAGAACGCCGCGCAAAAGGCCTCGTAGGCGGGCTGCCACTGCGCCCGGAAGGCGGCGGGCAGACCGTGCAGGCTGACCGACTTGTTGGCGGCGGCGGCCGAGGCGAGCGCCGCCGCGGGGTGGTGGATCTGACCCAGCGACGCGAGGGAGGGCCACCGGGAAGGTGACGAAGCGCCCGCCGGTGAGTGCGGCGGCAAGGCAGCGCCGGACCGGTCCGGCAGGGGGGCGTCAGTAGCGGCGGCGGCGCCGCCGCCGCTCCCCGCCGCCGCCGCCGGTGGCGGCAGCGGTGGCGGCGGCGGCAGCGGCTCCCCTGCACGCGCTGCGCAGTCCTGCGGCGCCGCCGCCGCCGCCGCCTGCTCCGCGGTGAGGGGCGCAGTGGGGCCGGTGAGGGGCGCCCCGCTGACGTCACCGCCGACGTCTTCATCGGCGGTCCGCAGCTCCGTAGCAGCCCCAGCGGTGGCGCCCCCGCCGCGGGCGAGCTGCGCCCCTCGCCCGCCTCTCCCGCGCCCCCTGCCGCGGCCGCCCCGCCCCCGACCCCGCCCTCGTCCCCGACCCCCTGCTGCACCGCCGCCGCTGTCGACCTCCGGCGCAGTCTCGGCCGACTCCGCCGCTGGCGCCGACGTACCGCCGCATCGGCCTCCGCCATCCGCCTCCGTCGCCTCCGTCGCTGCCTCCACGACCCGCGGCGGCTGCAGCCCTCTCGCTGGGACGGTGTCTGGGATGTCGCCGCCGATGCCTCCTGCCGTGCAGCTCCCCTCCACACGCCGGCGCTTGCTCGCGGGCCCGACAACGTCGCGCTGCTCCAGCTCCTGCTCAGCGTCTGCACGGGCGGAGAGCCTGACGGCCCCAGACGGCGGGGAGGAGACCTGTGAGGGAAGGCTCGCAGCGGCGGCGGCGATGGCTGTGGCAGCATCCCTGCAGGGATGCGCCTTCCCCGCAGCCACGGCGGCGGCGGCCTTCGTGGCCAAGCTGCCTCCAGACGCCTCATCCTCACCGCCGCCGGCCCGGCAGGAGGCCCCCTCGTTGAGGCCGCTGGCGGCGGCGGCGGCAGCAGGGCCGGATTTCCGGCGGCGGCGGTGACCAGCGCCGGCGCCTGCACCCACCCTCCGCGGGAAGGCTGCACCGGGAGGGGCCGGTGGGTCGCTCCCACCGGCAACCGCCGCCGACGTCGCCGCGGCCGCCTCCGCCTCGTGCGCAGCTCGGGACTGGGACTGGGATTGGAACTGGGACCTGGAGGATTCCTGGGGGCCAGCGGGGGGCTCGGCAGCAGCTGGGAGGGCGGTGCCGCAGCCCCGGGTACCTCCTGGGGCGGGGGCGGGGGCGGGTGCCTCGGAATCGGCGGCTGCGGGCGCCAGTCCGTATTTGTGCAGGACCTTGAGGCTGGCCTCCTGGACCTGGGGCACGTGGGTTGGGGGGAGGAGGGGGGAGGAGGGGGGATCAGGGAGTGAAATGCTCCATGATATAACGAGACACGGAAGAGGGGGGTTTGAAGAGTGAATTTATAACGAGACACGGAAGAGGGGGGAGGAGGGGAGGCAGAAGGCGGGAGAAGGGGGGGCGCGGGTGCATGCGAGTTGGGCTCGTAATAGGGTGACACACTGCCCTCCACAAGAAGGGAGGAGGCTAGGGATCTGGGGATCGGGTGCCCCGCCCCCGCGTGTCTCTGTGTGTGTATATGTACGTGCGAGGTGCGACTAGACCGGAAGCGTGGCCGAGTGGCCGGGCGAGTGGCCGGAGCGAGTGACAGGGGGTCGGCACGGGGCCTTGCGCGGTGTGGTGCATTGCCCCAAGCTGCCAACATCCGCTCCAAGCTCCCAAACAAACCCCACGCCGCCTCCGTTCCTCCTTCTGTGGTACCTTCCCTCTCAAACCCCACCAGTCCGCGATACCCACCAGTCGCTCCGTGTACTGGGAGAGTAGGGTCGGGTGGAGCCGAGTCGAGTCGAGTCGGGAGAGGCGACCGCAGCGACACCCGGTGGGTGGGTGGGTGGGTGATGGCAGCAGGTGGCGGTGCACCGGTAGCACCAAGGGCAAGCCAACGGCCGCCGGGGAACAAGCCGCACGGGCCGCATCACCATGGGGCCGCAGGAGGGAGCGGGAGAGGGGCGGAGAGAGGGGCAAGGGGGGTTTGAAGAGTGAATTTGCAATAATGAAACAAGGGGGCAAGGGGGGGGAGGAGGGGAGGAAAGGCGTCGGCTCATTGTGAATCCGGTCAGCAGCAGCTGCCACAACGACTACTCGGGAGCGGCAGCAGCAGGGTAGTCGAGTCGTCGTCTGTCCGTCTGTCAGGCAATAAGGACCGCGCAACCAGCTTGACGGACACCAACACCAGCACCAGGGCTCATATCGCCGGGCTCGCTGGTGGTGGTGGTGGTGGTGGTGGTGCTGCTGCTGCCGGTTGGTTGTAGCGGAAGCGGTGGGGCCGCCGACAACGTGCCATCTCGCATCATACCGACATACCCCGCCACGGCTGGTTCGTGGCGTCACGAGCAAAAGCACAAGCATGCACACGCGGGTGAAAGCCAGCGGGATGCAATGCCGCCAATGGGGACGAGGGGGAGGCGGAGCAGCAGGAGGAGGAAGAGAAGCCCCCCCAACAGACCGATCGCCGCAGTGCCCCGCCTCGCCCAGATCAGCGCCGCGCGTCCGCAGCCACCCCGCCACCCGCTGCCGGAGTACCACACAAACCGCGCGGAGGCTCATACACACACACACACACACCGAGACCCGGCCCAGACGCAGACCCAGACGCAGCTTACCGCCTTCGCAGCCGCCATGGCCGCTGCTCCACCGTCCTCCGCCTCCATCTCCTCCTCATCATCTCCCCCATTCTGCTGCGCGTGCGCCTGCACCCCCTCCTGCCCCTCCTCCTCCTCGCTGTCCCCCTCTTCCCTCCGCTCCTGCCCCTGCCCCTGCCCCTGGTCCTGGTCCGGCAGCAGCCACAGCAGCCACACGGGGCACTTCATCGAGTGCTCCTCGTCCTCAATGGTCACCCGCATGGACACCGACGCACGCATCTCGCTGATGGGGCCCTGACCGGCCCCGGACCGGTGGAGGTCGTCGGGGGGGCGGAAGCACATCTTGGTCCAGTAGTCCCGGGCCTCGTCCTGGACCGCCACCGTGACGAGCTGCGGGAAGGGAGGGGCGGGCAGGAGGGAGGGAGGGAGGGGCATAAAGAGAATTGCGCTGAGCGGAGAAGGAGACGGGGGAGGGAGGGGGAGGGGCGGGAGGGAGGGGCGGGCAGGAGGGGCGTGCAGGAGGGGCGGGGGACAGGAATCGGGAAAGGGGGCGGCGGGAAGGGAAGGGATGGAAGGGGCAAGGCGGGCGGGTGAGCAGGGGCATGCAAGCGCAGCAGGCAGGCAGGCGGTGTGACGGAGCGTCGAGACGCGGGGTCAGGGCCTTGTGCGCGCGGCAGGGACGTCGGTGCACGCGTGATTCGCCCCCCCCCCCGCAGGCCTCCCCCCGGGACCTGCCGCTGACACCGACACACACTGGTACCCCCCTGCCCCGCCAACCAGCCAATACCGGTAAGCCAACCAAGCCGCTGTCCTTGCATCCGCCTCTCCGCCTCCAAAAAACAACGACCCTCCCGCTTCCCGTGTCTTCTCTCCTCTCCCCTCCTTTCCTTTCCTGTCCGGGTTTGCCCCACCAGCTTGCTCCGTTCCTTGCGTGCCCCAGCCACCAGAGCACCGCCCTGCACAGCCGCACTGCCGCCACCCCGCCAATGAACGCCCCCGCGAACCACCCTCCTCCCGCCCGCCCGCCCTTCCTCCAGTGGGTGCGGCTGCGTGGGAAACCCCCCCTTACACCCACCCGCCAACCCCCCTTCCCCCCCCCTCCACCCACCTCGTGTCCCGCAACCGCCGCGCGCCTCAGCAGGCACCGAGTGAGCAGGCGGGCCAGACCCTTCTTGCGGTGGTCCGGCCGGGTGGCCAGAAACAGAATCTGGAGGGGCCAGGAGGGAAGGGGGGGGAGATATCCACGAAGTGGGGGGTTATCCACGTACAGGGGGGAGGGGCCAGGGAGGGACGGGGGCACGGCCCTGCGGCTTGCAGATCTTTTGGAGGTCAGCGGATGCGGTCAGCTGAGTGCGGCCGAAGAGAGGGACTGCACGGGACACGGACAACTGGGGACTGAGGGCGGGGGGCGGGGGGTGTTCGTAAGGCATGTGCCGTGCATCCGGCGCGATGCAGCCTGCCAGCTATCCCGGTCACCCTTTGCGCCCCCCGCCCCCCCCATCCACCAGACCGCGTTGTCCCACGCTCCTTCCACTACGTCCTCCTCCCTCCACCAACCCCTCGACCCATCAACCGTCGCCCGCCCTCCCCCTCGATTCACCCGTCCCGTCCCTGCTGCCTCTCAGACCCCGACCCCGACCCCGACCCAGGCTTAAGCCCTCCGGCCCCCAGCCCGACGCCCCCGCCCCCCCCCGTTCCCTCCTGCCCTGCCCTGCCCCCCCCGTTCCCTCCTGCCCTGCCCTGCCCTGCCCCACCTGCACATGCAGCCTGCTGAGCCCCTGGTCCCGCGGCAGGTTGAGTCGAATGGAGGCTCCACACACCAGCTGGGAGTTGAGCCACAGACCCGCAGCCAGGAAGCCGTCCACACTGGGGAGGGGAGGAGGGGGAGGAGGCGGGGGAGGGGCGGCAGCAGAGGTAAGGTAACGCGACCGGCAGGCTGCGCGTTCGCACCCAGCAAGCCGCGCAAGGAAATGACGGGAGGGGTCGCAGGCGGAACTGGGTGGGCTTTGGGACCGACAAGCGGCTGCCGAAGGAAGGGCGTGTCACATACCTGACCAGCTATCCACCCACCCATCCACCCACACACCCACCCACACACACCCCAGCACACATACCCCCCCCCCCCATCATTCGGTCCTCCTCCATCCTCGCCATCCATGTGCAATGGATGGTCGCCACGCGCCAGGCAGCCGCCCCCGGGAGCAGTCCCGAGCTGCCGCCAACATCCACATCCGGCAACAAGGCTGCCTACAAGATGCTGGCGGACAGGAGTAACCGCCCGACCCAACCCAACCCAACCCAACCCAACTCAACCCAGTCCAACCCAACCCAACCCAAGGCTGACGGACACCGCGAAATGTCAGTTGGCGGCAGCTGGCAGTGCTCCCCTCCCCTCAGTGACATCCTCCTGGGTCCTAGAGGAGCGGGGCCCCCAACGACACAGCAGCCAAAGTGCAGCCGGGATCCGCTGTCGTATGTACGGCGCCGTACACACACGTCCCTGGGACCCACCGGTTGCTGTTGACCAGTTTGTGGGAGGGGTCCCTCGGGTTACGTCCGCTGTAAACCGCCTCCTTCAGCTGCGGAGCGGAGGTGCCGGGGGGAGGTGGTGGTGGTGGTTGGTGGTGTGTGGGGTGGGGGGGTGGGGGGGGGGGGGGGTACAGGACAGCGTGTAGGTGCGGGTGACGGTGAGCGGTGACGCGGTGGGGGGGGGGTACAGGACACGAGGACAGCTTGTAGGTGCGGGTGAATAGAACCGACAGCAGGGCAGCAAGGAAGGCGGGTCCGGCGAACATCTCACCACATGCAGTACTCCTCTGCTGCCTCTCATACATTCCTCCTTCTTGCCCCCTTCGCCCTGCTCCCTCACCTTCTCGTCCCACCTTCCCTCCCCCTTGCCCTGCTCCCACACCCCTCCCTCTCCCCACTCTCCCTCATGCTCGCGCCTGCCCCCCGCCCGCCCTCCCGGCCCCTCCCTCCCGCCCTCTCCCTCCCTCCCTCCCGCCCGCACGCCCCCGCTTGCTCACCTGCAACTTGTTTTTGAAATCCCCCGCCAGCAGTTCAAACACTTCATGGTGGCGGGCAATGGCCTCCTTCTCCTCCCGCTTGCCGGACAAAAGGCCGCCGAAGAGGGGAAGCACCGCGAACTCACAGTTGCCCTGCCAGCACCAGCACCAGCATTAGCAGCAGCAGTGTCAGACGGTGTCAGCCAGACGGACACACATACGCGCGACAGCGGCGGCACGAGCGCTCAATCGGTACGACTGGCAAAAGGACCTTAAAGGCCCCCAAGGGACTGGGTCACCATCTTTTAGACCGGTAGCGGGGCACAGACTGCGTGGCCCATGGGTGCCCCATGGGTCAGTTCGGTTGGGCGGAGCCGGAAAAGTCCATGAGGCCATGAGATCAGAGCGCGGGTAAGCAATATGGAACGGGCGCGAGAAAAGTGGGGAGAGGGGAGAGGGGTGAGAGAGGGGAGAGGGGAAGCGAGGGGTGCTGGTGCAAGGAAAAGGTGTCGCGTGTGGGCTCGCAGACAGTGGCTGCACCCGTGAGAACTGACGGGAAAAGCATGATCGGAAGCTGCGCGTGGTGGGCGGAGCGCTTGGCCCTGCCACCGGAGAGGACCACAGAGGCAGGGCCGGTTGGGTGGGGTTGGCGAGGACGCTTGACGTGGAGGATTGCCCCCCGAAAAGCATGATCGGAAGCTGCGCGTGGTGGGCGGAGCGCTTGGCCCTGCCACCGGAGAGGACCACAGAGGCAGGGCCGGTTGGGTGGGGTTGGCGAGGACGCTTGACGTGGAGGATTGCCCCCCGGGCCCGCCGAGAGGACGTGGGTGCGCTCAGGAGTGTGCAGTTGCTCATCCATTGCCTCCGTACAACAGGATTCTATAGGACTGAGAGCCACCTCGCAACACCCGCCCCCTCTCCGATTGCCGCTGGGTGTGTCAGTCGATCGGGGTTGTCCAGGTCAAAAATGTACTGAGATATAGAGTCTTTACTTTATGCGCAATCAGGACGAACATCAGCTGCAGCGCAGCAAAAATCGCCCGAGCATGACGAGCCGGCGAATGCCCTTTACCTGAATTCCACCCTTTTCGCCATCATGCATAGCCTGAAACTTCTTACCACAATTTCGTTTTTCGTCGTCACGAGCTTCTGAGCCTCCGTGGTCAGACGATTGCGACAGCCCCGCATGGTGGCTTCCACTCTCCTTTCCACGCGTTGCACGCATCAGCAGTCTTCACAATGCACGCACTTCATTGCAGCTGCTGCGGGAGAAAATAGTCGCCCTTGACAATTTTGTGTTGAACTAAACGCGGGAGTTTTTCTAATAATTGTCACAACGTCAGCCACACAACGTCATAGGACATGTTACGGCTCCTGGGCATCAGCAAGTATGAAGTGCTTATGAAAGCCATGTCAAATCTGGTTCATCGAGCCCTCACTCTCTGGACCATCGCTACAACCGTCGACAGGGCAGGCGGTGGCAACCGCTCCTGTTGCCGTGTTCGCTCACTCTGTACGTGAGTAGGGACGGATTATGTTGCTGGGAATGCACCACGCTTTGCATCAGCTTGCCAAACCTAGCTCGGCTCACCGACCCGCGGGCCTTACGCAGCTTATCATAAGCGGACTGATGCGACCTCGGGTGACATCCCCAACGAAGCCCTGCCTAGCCCTATACTGAGGCAATGCAAGCAGTCTGCACCTGCTCCAGCACCAGATGAGCCATAACCCACGTATTGCGGCTTCTCCTCCGAACAGAACGTCTTCCTTCGTGCCAGGCCGTGTCTGGGGTGGAGAAGGTGCGGTGACGCCCTGCGGCTCTCCACCTCCGCTTCAGCGCGCAAAGCCCCGACTTCCCCTCCTCCTTCCTTCCTTCCTTACGGTCAGCCCGGGAAGCTCGGACGCTTCGGCTCAGGGGACCCGCCTAAGGAACATACCCCGTGTGGCTAAACCCTAAACCCTAAACCCTTAGTCCGCACCCACCCCTCCCACGGCAGTGGACACCGGTACCAGGAGGTATTGCGCGGCGTAAAGCATGGGCCGGCCTCCAGCTCTCCACCGTCACTCGCCGCTCGGAGGGTCTCTTTCTCTGTCGCATCAACAACTCCCCGGGCTGGAGCGGTGGGAGGGCATGGGGGCGCATCGTGGACAGCATGTATGGCAGCGTGGGGCTTGGGATGCGGGCGCCATGCCGCCGCAAGGGCCCCCTCGGCAGCTCCTGCCTTTAAGCAGGAAAGAGGGAAGCAAGGGCGCGGGCGATGCGGCGCGCGCGTGTGTGTGTGCGTGTGTGTTCAGCTGCGAAGCCAAAGGGTCGGCGCGTGGAGGGGGGCAGGCAGGCTGGCTGGCCCCCCGTGTATATTGAGTCCTCCTGGCACCGGTCGTACACCCACATGTGGGTCGATCCCCGTTATGCCGTTAATGGCGATCCTCTCAACGGCACAGCCGAACGCCGGGGGGCCACGAGTCGAGCCCCGCTGGACCCGTCTGGACAACGGATGGATGGATGGACGGCGTGTCGCTCACTCATCGCTCGCCCGGCCGCACAATCAACCGCTTCGCAACGTGTACGTGTATATATGTACCGGTATGTACGTACGTGTTTGGATGCACCGGCCAGTACCTTCCAGTCCATTCCAGTAACGCCAGTCACAATCAGTCTTGTCAGTCAATTCTGGTACCAAGCGCTGACACCAGCCGCCATATCTCCAAAACCGCGCCATCACAACAATAACATCACATCACATCACGTCACATCACATCACGGGTCGCCCATTCCGTCGCGAGCGCTGCGCCAATGAACGGACCGGCAGCCGGCGCGCTGATCGGGTCGGATCGGGTCGGGTGAGGTCGGGTCCTTCGAGGAACCAGGGAGCCAAGGGACTCGCGCACTCCCTCCGCGACTTCCCTCTCAGCTGAAAGGGAAGCGATCCTCTTATATATCCGCTAGTGCCTTCCGTGTCCGTCCGTACTTCGTATCCGTCCTCCTAAGATTCGGGTCATCTCAATCCGTCAACCACGTACGGTGGTTTCCGCCAAGTAGTCCGTTGGCCCCCGTACGGCAACGGCAACGGCAACAATGCAGCCACCCTACCGTTATGCTAATAAGCCAGGCAGTCCAATCACTTTTTCGGGCGGGCCCTCCCTCCCACGAGACCAACTCTCAAGGTTTGTGTGCACCACCGCCAGCATACGCATATGCCAGCCATCCCCCGTCATTAGGAGCCGGTCCGGACTCTGTCCCCCCTGCCCCCCTGGCCCCCTCCTCTAACCGACCCGTCGTGCGTCTGCCAGCGGGTGGTTGATTGATTCAGTTAGTCGGTTAATTGGTTAAATCGGTTGCTAGGTTAGTCCTCCGCTACCTGTATGACCACCTTGCCTCTCGTCCTGCCGCTCTGCACCCCCTCGTGCGCCCCCACCAGCCCCTGCAGCCCCTCCACCACCTCCACATGCACACGCACCCGCCCCTCGGACACCAGGGCGGCCAACTGAGGACGTTGGGGGGGAGGGACGGGGGAGCGAGGGGGGAGGGGTAAGAAATGATACCGCAGCGGAGACGGAGGGGGGAGGGGGGGAGAGAGGGAGGGAGGGGGAGGGGGGGCAGAGGGGAGACGTGGGAGGGGGAGGAAGACATCGGGGCGTGGCAGGGCAGGGCAGGGCGGGAGGACGAGCGATCGATGCGGGAGCGCAAGGGATCGGGACAGGCGGCGTGTGAGCAGGTAGGGAGAGAGGGGGAGGGAGCGGGTGGGAGGGGGGGGAAAAGAGAGGGTGGGGCTGTCAAGTGTGTGTGTTGGGGCTTTTGCGGGGGGGGGGGTAAATCCACGGATAGGCCGGAGCCCGCGAAGGGATTACCAAGTGCGTGGTTAGGTGGAGTCTTCCCGCCTGCTGAGGAAGCCCAACCGAGGCGACGGCTACAGCACTGATGTGATGTCGCCAGCAGCGGGTCGGGAGGATTCGGAGGAGGTGGCGATCTAGCGATACTGAGATTTGGGCGCTGGCTGACTGACTGGCTGGCTGGGAGCGGAGAGGCGCTGATGCGACCGCAAAGAGCAAAGAGGAGAGGTCGGCTCAGCAGCAGCAGCAGCAGCAGCCGCTGCAGCAGCAGGCAAACCCGGCCACCTTCATACGGTACATCCGATGTGCAGCCAACCAAGCCAACTACCAACTACCACCGTCCGTACGGCTAACGGACACGTATGGTACGGCACGATCCCTGCAGCCCAAAACAACACCAACGGGCCCCCAGAAGACACCGGAGGCCGGAGGGGGCAGGGTGTGTGTATGTGTGTGTGTGGAGGGGGGGGGGCAAGAGAGGGCGGGAGCGCTTGCCTGTATTAGGCCCTTGTCAGGCGCGACGTCCTGTACGACACTGTCGTACTGTGGGCACAGCCCCAGCGCCGATGCAAGCTTGAGCCGCATCATCCGAGCCACGACCCCCAGCACCAGCCCCCAGCCCTGCCGCCTGCGGGGGGGGGAGGGGGAAAGGGTTGTAGGAGGGAGGGGGGCAGAGGAAACCGGGAGGAAGGGTTGGATGGGGCGGGAAGGTAAAATAGGGAAGAGGTGTTCCGCGGGTGAGTTAAGGATCCCCCGGCAGGCGCAGCTACAATTGTCGTACTTCCACACGAACACCACCTCATGACACGCAGGCAGGGCTGTGGGATGGTAGCAACGTTGAAGTGCTCAAACGAAGCGAAGCGAGAGCATGCTGAACACCCCTCCCCCCGTTGGTCAGCGCATGTCGAGAGGGAGGGAGGGAGGGAGGTCACGGATCCGGTATAAACCGTATAATGTTTGCCAGTGGGGGCTGGGAGAGGGAGAAGTGAAGCGATACAGAGCGAAGCGGCCCAAGTGGGGGCCGGCGCTGGGTGCTGGGCGGCGCTTCACAGGCCAGCCAGCCAGCCAGCCAGCCAGCCAGCCAGCCAGCCACCCACCCAGCCACCTACCCCTGCATGGTTTGGTCGAACGACACCGCCGCCAGGCGACCACGCTTCCGCAGCAGGCCCCACACGTACGGCTCTGCGCCCACCAGATCCACAATGACGTCGTACGGCTCCCCTGCAGCGGTCTCCAGCTTTTCCTGTACGGAGTCGGGCGGGCGGCCGGGTTGGCGGGTTCGCGTTGGGGGCCCGCGGCCGCCGCAGCTTAAGAGCAAACCCATTCGACAGGTATACCGGTATCCATACAGCATTGCTGCGCAACGAGGTTGTGACACGATGCGGCGATGTACGGCACCACATACAGCCCTTTCGCTCTTGGCTCGAGGGAGGGAGGCAGAGAGGGAGGAAGGGAGGCAGGCTGACGCCAGTTTCGTTTCGCGCCTGTGCACTCAGGCTCATGGCAGAGGGGGCAATCGTGTGCTGCCACGCTTTGGTTGGTACGACATGTGGGATTGCCGTATTGGTCGTACTTGCCGTACCTGGGTGTAGTCGATCGCCCTGTCCGCCCCCAGCTCCCGGGTCACAAAGTCGGTGTTGCGGGTGGAGCAGGTGGCGGCCACGTAGGCACCCTGAGTCTTGGCGATCTGGGGGGTGGGGGGTGGGGAGTGGGGGCCAAGGCGCCGGAAGACGAGGGCCGCGCGGGTGGGAGCAAAGAAAGGAAGAGCCGCGCGGGGGTGTATGGAGGGTGTGTGCGTGGTTAAAATTTACAAGAGGCGGGCTGTCATGGTTACGAAGGCGAGGCCTGACGGCAGGCAGGAACGGGGCGAAGGCGAATTGAACGGGCGTGCCGCGGGCGGTGGGCATTTGTGGGTAAGCAACAGCAGCAGCAGCAGCAGCAGTAGCAGGAGGAGGGGGGAGAGTGGCGAGCTAGGGAGCTATGGAGGGAGGAGACCGGCAAGTGGCGGAGCGAGGTGAGGCGGGCGTGAGGTGCGGTGGAGGGGTTGCGAACCCAGTGCCGCGGATTAGGACGGCACAATTCGGACGGCGCGGTGTGTGATGTGTGGCGTGGTTCGGTTCTCCCGCGGCGGTACGTAACTTGATGCCGCATGACAGGATCTGACAGGACCGGGCGCCCACCCATCCACCACCCGAGCACAACCCCACCCCTTTCACTCCACGCCCCATCCCTCCAATCCCCAGCCCCGGCCTCAGCCCCACCCTCGCCGCCCTCCTCTCCCTCCACCGCCCCCATCCATCCACCGCCCCCTCCTACTCAGCCCCCGCCTACCACACCACCCGCACCCGCCACCCGCCCACCTGCACTGCGAAGTGGCCCACGCCCCCCGCTCCCCCCAGCACCAGCACCCGCTTCCCCCCCAGTGGCATGGAGGGGGCCAGAGCCTGCCAGGCAGTCATGCCCGCGATGGGCAGCGCGGCGCCCTCCACGAACGACACGGCCGCAGGCAGGGGGGCCACCAGCGCCTCGCGGACGGACACGTACTCGGCGTAAGTGCCTGGAGCGGCATCAGGAGCAGGACAGGGGCGGCGGCGGCGGCGGCAGTGGCGGTGGCGGTAACGGCGGCAGTGGCGGTGGCGGTTGCGGGCACCGACGGGCATCTCCCCCGCCGCCCGCCTCTCCCCCCATGTGGCACCGCACGGCAGTACGGCAGTACCCCGCGTCCACGTTCCGAGGGGCTCGTTGGGGCTCGTTGGGGCTCCTTGGGTTTTAGGGTTTTAGGGTCCATCGCCCAAAGGGGTCGTACAAAGGGTCGTACACAGGGGTGGTGTCTCCCCACGTGGCCCACTCCCTGAGCCGGTTTGGTGCCCATCTGATCAACAGGGTGCTCACCCCTGTACGACAACCCTGTACGACTACCGTACTCACCCCAGGGGTCCCTCAGGAACTGGCCCGTGCAGGAAACCACGCGGTCCCCGACCTTGAACTGCGGGTGCGAAGAGGTGGGGGAGCGAACCGATTGTGGGAGGAAGGTCGTTGGGGTGTTGGGGTGTTGGGGGGGTTCGAATGGCGACTGAATGGGAAGAAGGGTCTCGATCGGAAGGAAGGAAAGAGGGTTGGGGGGGGGAGCGAGGGAGGGGCGGGGTGAGTGGTGGTGGGGTGTAAGTGGGTTCTGTGTTGTACACTTGTACTTCACGCAGCCAAGCACGAGCAGCCTTGGAAATCATCACAATCAGGCAGCCCCGGTCAGAGACTCCTTAGTTCACAGCTTCCTTAGGCTACGGTAGCACGCGTATGGGGCCGGCAGTCAGACGAGGGAAGGAAGTCCCCTCACCCCGCCCCGCTCCACACCCCCCTTCCCCCCCCGCGCCGCGACCAGTCAACCAGTCAACCAGTCAACTGGGCTGGCAGCCAGCAGCCGAAGCGACTCAAGTTGGAGCCGTACCCTGACGACCAGGACCGCACCCGTCCCAACGTACGAGCAACGTGACCCGTACACATGCCGTACCTTGCTGGTGGGGTCTGCCTCCAGCACCACACCCGCCAGGTCGCAGCCCAAGATCTGCAACAGAGGGGGCCGGCAGAGGCCGGGAAAGATCGGGGAAGGTCAGGGAAGGTCGGGGAAGGTCGGGGAAAGTCATATCGGGGAAGGGCTCCCGCGATGTCGGCGAGCGTGCCTATCGAAACCTTTGGCAATCGCTACCTCGCTGGCTCTAGGGGTGCACGACCTAGGGCTGCGTGCCAACTGCAAACCGCAGCGCCCACCGGGCCACCATCAGACCCACCAGGACCCACCCTGCAGTAAACGCACAAAGGCAGCCGTTACACCGTTACAGCGCCAGGCTCCCAGGAACCACTGACTGAAGTACCCGAATGGCCATTGATCGACACACCGCGCGGCACATGGTGCGACACATGGTGCGAGGGCTGCAGTCTGACCCACATGTGTACCAGCAGCCTGGCTGGCTGGCTGGCTGGCTTACCTGTGGGATGGTGATCATAGCCTTGGGTAGCTTGGCCTGAACGGGGCAAGAGATGAAGCAAAGGGGCGGAGCGGAACGGGGGAAGGGATCCAGGTCGCACCGGGTGTGGGTGCAATCGGAGTTCCCCGGTCAAGCCACGCAGCTGGCCCGGTCAGGTCCGAGTCATGCAGTCCGCAAGCCAGACAAATAGCGCTCGCAAGCAGGTCCAATTTCGACTAGTAGGGCCTACGTTTCGGATGTGGCACTCGGCCGGGTTGACGCCGGTGGCTTTGACGGCGACCAGCACCTCGCCGGGCTTGCGCACGGGCTTCGGGTGGTCCTCGCGGTATTTGAGGCACTTCTTGGGCTCACCAAAGCCAGTAAGGACAACGGCCCTCATTGCGAGCTTTGAAGGCACGAAATCACAGAAGTTTGGTCCGATGGCGCCGAAAGGGTGGTGGGTTGGATGCGAACGGAGCGTAGCTTCAAATTTCTATAAAGGTACTCGGCTGTGTTATAGAAGTTGTCGAATTATGCTGGATCGTCGTCAGGTCATAACAACTCGTCGTGTTTCGCCAAGACGGGCAGCGGATATTTTGATGTGAGCAAAAGGAAGAGCAGTAAACATCCGCTCTGGCTTCAATACAACTATCATAAAATTACTACAGCAGTATTTGGGGCGAAGAACGTATGTTCCAAGGGATTAGCGGATTACCCAGCTTCCCAGGTCCCCGGTGCTTATGTAATGTGATGCCGAGAGGTTACCGGTAGCCACTCTACCGGCTTCACTAGGCTTACCGCCTTCTATTAACATAAGTTGGCCAATGCAAAATACACAAGTTGAAAGGGGCGAAGTACACCAGCCCTAGATAGCGCGCGCTGTTCTTGGCCGGTACGGCTTGCCCTGCGAGTCGAAGTTGCGCATCGCACGCCGTGCTAATTTGAGAACGCAGGTCCTCGCTGCACGTAAACAGCGGGATGAAGCCGCTTTATGTTTGTGGGATCCAATGAGGGCGGGGATCGTCCATTCATTGCTTACAAGGCGTCGGCCGGTCGCTCCGGGCGCATGGCGTACGTGCCTTCAGGCGGGACGGAATAGAGTTTGCAGCGGGCTCGGGACTCGGCCCTTCAGCGTGCTGCATGTTCCCCATCGTCTCTACCTCAGCCCGTGCGTTGCGTCCCAGCAGGTGGCCCAAGTTCAGTCAGTGCCACCAGCCACTGACGCCAAGTCAGCCAACTCCATCAACGCAGTTATACCGTATATGCGCTCCATGCCTATATGCGCGTGGCGCCTTTGGCAATTCGCGCGTGGATCGATGCACACCTCCTTGGGGCCCCTTTCAGCGTGTTGTACCCCATGGGCCCGAGCGCAGCGTGCTTGCGAATGAAGTGCACCTCCATGCGGTCGGCTGTCCGGGGGTTGTTGCAGGACGCTAACAGGCTCAAGTCAAAGTTGTCGGAAAAGGGGACATAGGTAGGTCTTGCCGTTGGCCCTGCATGTGATGAGGTACAGTCACACCGCCGGGCTGGCTGCCGGGTTGCGCATTGGCGCCGATGCTGCTACGGCCAGGCGGCTTGCGTGACATTGGCTGTTCTTCTATTGGATTGGCTCGTAGACGTAACGATTGTCTTGGCACAGCGTCTGCTGCTGACGTCAAGTGCGTGAGGCTTTCTTGCGGCTTCGTCAATGCCGGCACAGGCGGGGTGCTTCCTTCCGATGTCTGGGCGTCTTTTAGAACGGTTGGTGGTTAAGCAGAGCGGTTTCGTGGAGGACATCGTGTAAGCGGTGTCGTTGTTCACATATTTTCCTGTATATTCCAGCGGTTTTCGTCCATGTTAGGGCGCACATTGTTGGGGTCTGTTGGGCTCAGAAGTCCGAATGGACCCAAAGCGCTGGAGAGGTTATTATTGTGGTTGTTACAGTGGGACGGGTAGAGCCAAGGGGTCAGCTAGCTGTGCACGGCTCCTGAGAGGAACGAACGGCAATATCGTACTTCAGGGCACGATATAACACCAGAAACACTGACGTACGGCCGACGGGTTCCGGCTGGGTAGCGCTACCTGGGCACGGGCTCAAGGGGGAAGATATTGGAGACGAACTGCAGTTCAGACGTGATGCATACAAGTCTGCAAGCTTGGGGATTGCTCCCACAGCTTTCCCGGCCGCTGTCGGTTACGGTAGCTGCTGCATGACAGCACGATGGGCAGAGGCAAGTTGAGTTAGGCATTTATCGTAGGGATATTTTTACTCATTTCCCTTGACCCTGCTGTAGCCGTTGGGGCAAAGATTTGGGAACAGGTACGGCGATGCCGCTTGATGAGCAGCTCCGTGCTCCCTGCAATCCGCGGTGCTTTACAAACCGGACACAACATATACGGTACTCATGACCTTTAAGGGCTTACATTTAGACATACGGTGGGCATTCCGGTGTAGGACCTGCTCTGCTAGCCATGGTACTTTGCAGCCCCGCTCAGACTTCGCCATAAAGTTTGCAATTTCGGGCTTTGGTGGACTGTATTATGCACTAGGACTACCTGAAAAGCTATTTTGGCAGCATACGTGCAGCGCGAAAGGGGTCTCTTACCGTCTCAACATTTCCGCAACGGGCAACTTGCATCCACCCCAGGACACACCATCAAGCGTCGCTGTCACATGAAGCTAGCTCTGGAATGGCGATTTGTCAGAATCTTTCAGTGCTGGACCTGCTCGCAGCTTGCAGCATCCATTCCACAGCCAGCTTTCGTCAGGGCCTCTCTTCGTCGACAGTGGCCTGCTCGGCTTGAGAGTTGACACCTTGGACTGGCAAAGCTTGTGTGGTAAGTGCATGCCGGGCTCGAGGACGCATCACATAGCTTTATAACTAGCTGTCGCAGAAAAAAAACATGTAGAGATGGACAGACTTCCGGCGATTCTTTATTAACAGAAATTTGGGGATCCAAACCTTGGCTCAATCAGCTCAAGTAGTTTATGAGGCCGGGGTGACGACCGACGATGCACCTTGACAGCCGGACGCGACATGGACTTAGCTTTTTCCTACGGTTTAGCCGTTAAGCATAAAGAAGCTTTCAGTTAGATGTTTGGCGCTAGCTGTGCTCGGATCCCAAGGCTTACGCGCGTTCGAGCGAACCGCCGATAGGCTCGTCCGTCGCGTTCTAGGAGGCGTTGGTTGCGCCCCGGCATACGTATCACATCATCGATACCCTCTAACTGTGCACATTTGCAGGTCATCTTCGTTCCCACGGCAGGGATATGTGGCCAGCCGCCCAGCCCCAGGCGCCTAGGAATTACGCTGCATGACTAAGCACGACGACGACGGAGGTCGACAGCCAGGGCAGACCTGCCCTGTCAACAGCTCAGCGCCAGGCAGCATCCTCTGCCTGGCGCTTTTCCATGCAATTGCAGCGCTCCCCGCCACATTGAACTACGCCTGACAACTGCGGCTGGCGGAAATCCGTCAACCAGGACATCCGAGCAGATCACCCGCGCCCAACGGCCAACACGCCCAACTCTCAACGCCCCACCGGCTGCGTTCGCAACCAGCGTCCCTGAAGACAGCAGAGGCAGGGGGCGGCTTGGCTGGCAAGCCAGCCGCGCGCGTGCAGACGGCGGCGCGCGGGGACCGAATGGACATGTCGCTCATTCGGCTGCAGCAGGGCGGTGCTGTCATCCGCACAGCCTTTGCACGGGAGCCCGGCGCAGCGCCTCCCGTGGTGGCCGCCGTGCGTGGCCTTCGACGGGCCCGTCTCCCTCAGCGTCGCGTCGCCGACTCCGGCCGACGCAGTGCCGTGCTTCTTCGAGGGCCGCTGCGGAGGGCCTGTCGGCATCGGAGCTGTCATGTGTGGGAGCAGGCGCTGATGCCAGCCTCCTCGGAGGATCCCTCGGACTGCCACGGCGGCTGTGGCCACCCTTTCACGACCACCTTTCAGACTGACGCCACAGCGGCCATTGTGGGTGGGGCCCAACCTCGCCACCCATCATGGTGGGCAGCGCCGCGTCACAGGCGAAGACTTCCTGACCGCCACGCACCGACCGCCATCGCGGTGCCCCTCCAGCGGTGGGCCCTGGGGGGTGCGGCAGATGCCCATCCGCTTGCTGCTGAGTTGGACAGCCCTCGGCATCAGTCCTACGTACGCGGCGCTTCAGCTTGCTAGACACGCGGGTGCATCCAGGTGCCAAGACATAAGAGGATATAGCCAAGACGGACGAAATCATACAACGTGGCTAGCGGTAGAGAGCATTGCGTGTGGAGAGCGGTGGTGAACGATGGCGAGTGGTGGCGAGTGGTGGCGGGTGGTGGCGAGTGGTGGTGAGCGGTGGAGAGCGATGGCGAGTGGTGGCGAGTGGTGGCGAGCGGTGGCGAACGGTGGTGAGCTGTGGGGAGCGGTGGCGAGCGGTGGGGAGCGGTGGTGAGCGGTGGGGAGCGGTGGGGAGCGATGGCGAATGGTGGTAAGCGGTGGCGAGTGGTGGTGAGCGGTGGTGAGCGGTGTTGAGCGGTGGGGAGCGATGGCGAATGGTGGTGAGCGGTGGTGAGCGGTGGTGAGCGGTGTTGAGCGGTGGTGAGCGGTGGGGAGTTGTGGTGAGCGGTGGTGAGCGGTGGGGAGCGATGGCGAGTGGTGGCGAGTGGTGGAGAGCGATGGCGAGCGGTGGCGAGCGGTGGGGAGCGGTGGTGAGCGGTGGTGAGCGGTGGGGAGCGATGGCGAGCGATGAAGAGCGATGAAGAGCGGTGGCGAGTGGTAGTGAGTGGTGGTGAGCGGTGGGGAGCGGTGGAGAGCGGTGACGAGTGGTGGTGGGTGGTGGCGAGTGGTGCTGAGCGGTGGAGAGCGATGGCGAGTGGTAGTGAGCGGTGGTGAGCGGTGGCGAGTGGTGGTGAGCGGTGGAGAGCGATGGCGAGTGGTGGCGAGTGGTGGTGAGCGGTGGTGAGCGGTGGTGAGCGATGGCGAGTGGTGGCGAGTGGTGGTGAGCGGTGGTGAGCGGTGGTGAGAGGTGGCGAGTGGTGGCGAGTGGTGGTGAGCTGTGGGGAGCGATGGCGAATGGTGGTGAGCGGTGTTGAGCGGTGGTGAGCGGTGGTGAGCGGTGGTGAGAGGTGGCGAGTGGTGGCGAGTGGTGGTGAGCGGTGGTGAGCGGTGGGGAGCGATGGCGAATGGTGGTGAGCGGTGGCGAGTGGTGGTGAGCGGTGGTGAGCGGTGGCGAGTGGTGGCGAGTGGTGGTGAGCGGTGGTGAGCGGTGGTGAGCTGTGGGGAGCGGTGGCGAGTGGTGGCGAGTGGTGTTGAGCGGTGGTGAGCGGTGGTGAGCGGTGGTGAGCGGTGGCGAGTGGCGGTGAGCGGTGGAGAGCGATGGCGAGTGGTGGCGAGTGGTGGTGAGCGGTGGTGAGCGGTGGTGAGCGATGGCGAGTGGTGGCGAGTGGTGGTGAGCGGTGGTGAGCGGTGGTGAGAGGTGGCGAGTGGTGGCGAGTGGTGTTGAGCGGTGGTGAGCGGTGGGGAGCGATGGCGAATGGTGGTGAGCGGTGGCGAGTGGTGGTGAGCGGTGGTGAGCGGTGGCGAGTGGTGGCGAGTGGTGGTGAGCGGTGGTGAGCGGTGGTGAGCGGTGGCGAGTGGTGGCGAGTTGTGGTGAGCGGTGGTGAGCTGTGGGGAGCGATGGCGAATGGTGGTGAGCGGTGGCGAGTGGTGGTGAGCGGTGGTGAGCGGTGGCGAGCGGTGGGGAGCGATGGCGAATGGTGGTGAGCGATGGCGAGTGGTGGTGAGCGGTGGTGAGCGGTGTTGAGCGGTGTTGAGCGGTGTTGAGCGGTGGGGAGCGATGGCGAGTTGTTGCGAGTGGTGGAGAGCGATGGCGAGCGGTGGCGAGCGGTGGGGAGCGATGGCGAGTGGTGGCGAGCGGTGGTGAGCGGTGGTGAGCGGTGGGGAGTGGTGGTGAGCGGTGGTGAGCGGTGGTGAGCTGTGGGGGGCGGTGGCGAGTGGTGGCGAGTGGTGTTGAGCGGTGGTGAGCGGTGGTGAGCGGTGTTGAGCGGTGGTGAGCGGTGGCGAGTGGCGGTGAGCGGTGGAGAGCGATGGCGAGTGGTGGCGAGTGGTGGTGAGCGGTGGTGAGCGGTGGTGAGCGATGGCGAGTGGTGGCGAGTGGTGGTGAGCGGTGGTGAGCGGTGGTGAGCGATGGCGAGTTGTTGCGAGTGGTGGTGAGCGGTGGTGAGAGGTGGCGAGTGGTGGTGAGCGGTGGTGAGCGGTGGGGAGCGATGGGGAATGGTGGTGAGCGGTGGCGAGAGGTGGTGAGCGGTGGTGAGCGGTGGCGAGTGGTGGCGAGTGGTGGTGAGCGGTGGTGAGCGGTGGTGAGAGGTGGCGAGTGGTGGCGAGTGGTGGTGAGCGGTGGTGAGCTGTGGGGAGCGATGGCGAATGGTGGTGAGCGGTGGCGAGTGGTGGTGAGCGGTGGTGAGCGGTGGCGAGCGGTGGGGAGCGATGGTGAATGGTGGTGAGCGATGGCGAGTGGTGGTGAGCGGTGGTGAGCGGTGTTGAGCGGTGTTGAGCGGTGTTGAGCGGTGGGGAGCGATGGCGAGTTGTTGCGAGTGGTGGAGAGCGATGGCGAGCGGTGGCGAGCGGTGGGGAGCGATGGCGAGTGGTGGCGAGCGGTGGGGAGCGGTGGTGAGCGGTGGGGAGTGGTGGTGAGCGGTGGTGAGCGGTGGTGAGCGTTGGGGAGCGATGGCGGGTGGCGAGTGGTGGCGAGTGGTGGTGAGCGGTGGTGAGCTGTGGGGAGCGATGGCGAATAATGGTGAGCGGTGGTGAGCGGTGGCGAGCGGTGGGGAGCGATGGCGAATGGTGGTGAGCGATGGCGAGTGGTGGTGAGCGGTGGTGAGCGGTGTTGAGCGGTGTTGAGCGGTGTTGAGCGGTGGGGAGCGATGGCGAGTTGTTGCGAGTGGTGGAGAGCGATGGCGAGCGGTGGCGAGCGGTGGGGAGCGATGGCGAGTGGTGGCGAGCGGTGGTGAGCGGTGGTGAGCGGTGGGGAGTGGTGGTGAGCGGTGGTGAGCGGTGGTGAGCTGTGGTGAGCGGTGGCGAGTGGTGGCGAGTGGTGTTGAGCGGTGGTGAGCGGTGGTGAGCGGTGGTGAGCGGTGGTGAGCGGTGGCGAGTGGCGGTGAGCGGTGGAGAGCGATGGCGAGTGGTGGCGAGTGGTGGTGAGCGGTGGTGAGCGGTGGTGAGCGATGGCGAGTGGTGGCGAGTGGTGGTGAGCGGTGGTGAGCGGTGGTGAGCGATGGCGAGTGGTGGCGAGTGGTGGTGAGCGGTGGTGAGCGGTGGTGAGAGGTGGCGAGTGGTGGCGAGTGGTGGTGAGCGGTGGTGAGCGGTGGGGAGCGATGGCGAATGGTGGTGAGCGGTGGCGAGTGGTGGTGAGCGGTGGTGAGCGGTGGCGAGTGGTGGCGAGTGGTGGTGAGCGGTGGTGAGCGGTGGTGAGCGGTGGCGAGTGGTGGCGAGTTGTGGTGAGCGGTGGTGAGCTGTGGGGAGCGATGGCGAATGGTGGTGAGCGGTGGCGAGTGGTGGTGAGCGGTGGTGAGCGGTGGCGAGCGGTGGGGAGCGATGGCGAATGGTGGTGAGCGATGGCGAGTGGTGGTGAGCGGTGGTGAGCGGTGGTGAGCGGTGTTGAGCGGTGTTGAGCGGTGGGGAGCGATGGCGAGTTGTTGCGAGTGGTGGAGAGCGGTGGTGAGAGGTGGCGAGTGGTGGTGAGCGGTGGTGAGCGGTGGGGAGCGATGGCGAATGGTGGGGAGCGGTGGCGAGTGGTGGTGAGCGGTGGTGAGCGGTGGCGAGTGGTGGCGAGTGGTGGTGAGCGGTGGTGAGCGGTGGTGAGAGGTGGCGAGTGGTGGCGAGTGGTGGTGAGCGGTGGTGAGCTGTGGGGAGCGATGGCGAATGGTGGTGAGCGGTGGCGAGTGGTGGTGAGCGGTGGTGAGCGGTGGCGAGCGGTGGGGAGCGATGGTGACTGGTGGTGAGCGCTGGCGAGTGGTGGTGAGCGGTGGTGAGCGGTGTTGAGCGGTGTTGAGCGGTGTTGAGCGGTGGGGAGCGATGGCGAGTTGTTGCGAGTGGTGGAGAGCGATGGCGAGCGGTGGCGAGCGGTGGGGAGCGATGGCGAGTGGTGGCGAGCGGTGGGGAGCGGTGGTGAGCGGTGGGGAGTGGTGGTGAGCGGTGGTGAGCGGTGGTGAGCGTTGGGGAGCGATGGCGGGTGGCGAGTGGTGGCGAGTGGTGGTGAGCGGTGGTGAGCGGTGGGGAGCGATGGCGAATGGTGGTGAGCGGTGGCGAGTGGTGGTGAGCGGTGGTGAGCGGTGGCGAGTGGTGGCGAGTGGTGGTGAGCGGTGGTGAGCGGTGGTGAGCTGTGGGGAGCGGTGGCGAGTGGTGGCGAGTGGTGTTGAGCGGTGGTGAGCGGTGGTGAGCGGTGGTGAGCGGTGGCGAGTGGCGGTGAGCGGTGGAGAGCGATGGCGAGTGGTGGCGAGTGGTGGTGAGCGGTGGTGAGCGGTGGTGAGCGATGGCGAGTGGTGGCGAGTGGTGGTGAGCGGTGGTGAGCGGTGGTGAGAGGTGGCGAGTGGTGGCGAGTGGTGTTGAGCGGTGGTGAGCGGTGGGGAGCGATGGCGAATGGTGGTGAGCGGTGGCGAGTGGTGGTGAGCGGTGGTGAGCGGTGGCGAGTGGTGGCGAGTGGTGGTGAGCGGTGGTGAGCGGTGGTGAGCGGTGGCGAGTGGTGGCGAGTTGTGGTGAGCGGTGGTGAGCTGTGGGGAGCGATGGCGAATGGTGGTGAGCGGTGGCGAGTGGTGGTGAGCGGTGGTGAGCGGTGGCGAGCGGTGGGGAGCGATGGCGAATGGTGGTGAGCGATGGCGAGTGGTGGTGAGCGGTGGTGAGCGGTGTTGAGCGGTGTTGAGCGGTGTTGAGCGGTGGGGAGCGATGGCGAGTTGTTGCGAGTGGTGGAGAGCGATGGCGAGCGGTGGCGAGCGGTGGGGAGCGATGGCGAGTGGTGGCGAGCGGTGGTGAGCGGTGGTGAGCGGTGGGGAGTGGTGGTGAGCGGTGGTGAGCGGTGGTGAGCTGTGGGGGGCGGTGGCGAGTGGTGGCGAGTGGTGTTGAGCGGTGGTGAGCGGTGGTGAGCGGTGTTGAGCGGTGGTGAGCGGTGGCGAGTGGCGGTGAGCGGTGGAGAGCGATGGCGAGTGGTGGCGAGTGGTGGTGAGCGGTGGTGAGCGGTGGTGAGCGATGGCGAGTGGTGGCGAGTGGTGGTGAGCGGTGGTGAGCGGTGGTGAGCGATGGCGAGTTGTTGCGAGTGGTGGTGAGCGGTGGTGAGAGGTGGCGAGTGGTGGTGAGCGGTGGTGAGCGGTGGGGAGCGATGGCGAATGGTGGTGAGCGGTGGCGAGTGGTGGTGAGCGGTGGTGAGCGGTGGCGAGTGGTGGCGAGTGGTGGTGAGCGGTGGTGAGCGGTGGTGAGAGGTGGCGAGTGGTGGCGAGTGGTGGTGAGCGGTGGTGAGCTGTGGGGAGCGATGGCGAATGGTGGTGAGCGGTGGCGAGTGGTGGTGAGCGGTGGTGAGCGGTGGCGAGCGGTGGGGAGCGATGGTGAATGGTGGTGAGCGATGGCGAGTGGTGGTGAGCGGTGGTGAGCGGTGTTGAGCGGTGTTGAGCGGTGTTGAGCGGTGGGGAGCGATGGCGAGTTGTTGCGAGTGGTGGAGAGCGATGGCGAGCGGTGGCGAGCGGTGGGGAGCGATGGCGAGTGGTGGCGAGCGGTGGGGAGCGGTGGTGAGCGGTGGGGAGTGGTGGTGAGCGGTGGTGAGCGGTGGTGAGCGTTGGGGAGCGATGGCGGGT
Source organism: Pleodorina starrii (assembly GCA_030267565.1). NCBI lineage: Eukaryota > Viridiplantae > Chlorophyta > Chlorophyceae > Chlamydomonadales > Volvocaceae > Pleodorina > Pleodorina starrii. The sequence continues at coordinate 2,498,862 of BRXU01000003.1, forward strand.
GGCGAGTGGTGGCGAGTGGTGGTGAGCGGTGGTGAGCTGTGGGGAGCGATGGCGAATGGTGGTGAGCGGTGGTGAGCGGTGGCGAGCGGTGGGGAGCGATGGCGAATGGTGGTGAGCGATGGCGAGTGGTGGTGAGCGGTGGTGAGCGGTGTTGAGCGGTGTTGAGCGGTGTTGAGCGGTGGGGAGCGATGGCGAGTTGTTGCGAGTGGTGGAGAGCGATGGCGAGCGGTGGCGAGCGGTGGGGAGCGATGGCGAGTGGTGGCGAGCGGTGGTGAGCGGTGGTGAGCGGTGGGGAGTGGTGGTGAGCGGTGGTGAGCGGTGGTGAGCTGTGGTGAGCGGTGGCGAGTGGTGGCGAGTGGTGTTGAGCGGTGGTGAGCGGTGGTGAGCGGTGGTGAGCGGTGGTGAGCGGTGGCGAGTGGCGGTGAGCGGTGGAGAGCGATGGCGAGTGGTGGCGAGTGGTGGTGAGCGGTGGTGAGCGGTGGTGAGCGATGGCGAGTGGTGGCGAGTGGTGGTGAGCGGTGGTGAGCGGTGGTGAGCGATGGCGAGTGGTGGCGAGTGGTGGTGAGCGGTGGTGAGCGGTGGCGAGTGGTGGTGAGCGGTGGTGAGCGGTGGGGAGCGATGGCGAATGGTGGTGAGCGGTGGCGAGTGGTGGTGAGCGGTGGTGAGCGGTGGCGAGTGGTGGCGAGTGGTGGTGAGCGGTGGTGAGCGGTGGTGAGAGGTGGCGAGTGGTGGCGAGTGGTGGTGAGCGGTGGTGAGCTGTGGGGAGCGATGGCGAATGGTGGTGAGCGGTGGCGAGTGGTGGTGAGCGGTGGTGAGCGGTGGCGAGCGGTGGGGAGCGATGGTGAATGGTGGTGAGCGATGGCGAGTGGTGGTGAGCGGTGGTGAGCGGTGTTGAGCGGTGTTGAGCGGTGTTGAGCGGTGGGGAGCGATGGCGAGTTGTTGCGAGTGGTGGAGAGCGATGGCGAGCGGTGGCGAGCGGTGGGGAGCGATGGCGAGTGGTGGCGAGCGGTGGGGAGCGGTGGTGAGCGGTGGGGAGTGGTGGTGAGCGGTGGTGAGCGGTGGTGAGCGTTGGGGAGCGATGGCGGGTGGCGAGTGGTGGCGAGTGGTGGTGAGCGGTGGTGAGCTGTGGGGAGCGATGGCGAATAATGGTGAGCGGTGGTGAGCGGTGGCGAGCGGTGGGGAGCGATGGCGAATGGTGGTGAGCGATGGCGAGTGGTGGTGAGCGGTGGTGAGCGGTGTTGAGCGGTGTTGAGCGGTGTTGAGCGGTGGGGAGCGATGGCGAGTTGTTGCGAGTGGTGGAGAGCGATGGCGAGCGGTGGCGAGCGGTGGGGAGCGATGGCGAGTGGTGGCGAGCGGTGGTGAGCGGTGGTGAGCGGTGGGGAGTGGTGGTGAGCGGTGGTGAGCGGTGGTGAGCTGTGGTGAGCGGTGGCGAGTGGTGGCGAGTGGTGTTGAGCGGTGGTGAGCGGTGGTGAGCGGTGGTGAGCGGTGGTGAGCGGTGGCGAGTGGCGGTGAGCGGTGGAGAGCGATGGCGAGTGGTGGCGAGTGGTGGTGAGCGGTGGTGAGCGGTGGTGAGCGATGGCGAGTGGTGGCGAGTGGTGGTGAGCGGTGGTGAGCGGTGGTGAGCGATGGCGAGTGGTGGCGAGTGGTGGTGAGCGGTGGTGAGCGGTGGCGAGTGGTGGTGAGCGGTGGTGAGCGGTGGGGAGCGATGGCGAATGGTGGTGAGCGGTGGCGAGTGGTGGTGAGCGGTGGTGAGCGGTGGCGAGTGGTGGCGAGTGGTGGTGAGCGGTGGTGAGCGGTGGTGAGAGGTGGCGAGTGGTGGCGAGTGGTGGTGAGCGGTGGTGAGCTGTGGGGAGCGATGGCGAATGGTGGTGAGCGGTGGCGAGTGGTGGTGAGCGGTGGTGAGCGGTGGCGAGCGGTGGGGAGCGATGGTGAATGGTGGTGAGCGATGGCGAGTGGTGGTGAGCGGTGGTGAGCGGTGTTGAGCGGTGTTGAGCGGTGTTGAGCGGTGGGGAGCGATGGCGAGTTGTTGCGAGTGGTGGAGAGCGATGGCGAGCGGTGGCGAGCGGTGGGGAGCGATGGCGAGTGGTGGCGAGCGGTGGCGAGTGGTGGTGAGCGGTGGTGAGCGGTGGGGAGCGATGGCGAATGGTGGTGAGCGGTGGTGAGCGGTGTTGAACGGTGTTGAGCGGTGTTGAGCGGTGGGGAGCGATGGCGAGTTGTTGCGAGTGGTGGAGAGCGATGGCGAGCGGTGGCGAGCGGTGGGGAGCGATGGCGAGTGGTGGCGAGCGGTGGGGAGCGGTGGTGAGCGGTGGGGAGTGGTGGTGAGCGGTGGTGAGCGGTGGTGAGCGTTGGGGAGCGATGGCGGGTGGCGAGTGGTGGCGAGTGGTGGTGAGCGGTGGTGAGCGGTGGGGAGCGATGGCGAATGGTGGTGAGCGGTGGCGAGTGGTGGTGAGCGGTGGTGAGCGGTGGCGAGTGGTGGCGAGTGGTGGTGAGCGGTGGTGAGCGGTGGTGAGCGGTGGTGAGCGGTGTTGAGCGGTGTTGAGCGGTGGGGAGCGATGGCGAGTTGTTGCGAGTGGTGGAGAGCGATGGCGAGCGGTGGCGAGCGGTGGGGAGCGATGGCGAGTGGTGGCGAGCGGTGGTGAGCGGTGGTGAGCGGTGGGGAGTGGTGGTGAGCGGTGGTGAGCGGTGGTGAGCTGTGGTGAGCGGTGGCGAGTGGTGGCGAGTGGTGTTGAGCGGTGGTGAGCGGTGGTGAGCGGTGGTGAGCGGTGGTGAGCGGTGGCGAGTGGCGGTGAGCGGTGGAGAGCGATGGCGAGTGGTGGCGAGTGGTGGTGAGCGGTGGTGAGCGGTGGTGAGCGATGGCGAGTGGTGGCGAGTGGTGGTGAGCGGTGGTGAGCGGTGGTGAGCGATGGCGAGTGGTGGCGAGTGGTGGTGAGCGGTGGTGAGCGGTGGCGAGTGGTGGTGAGCGGTGGTGAGCGGTGGGGAGCGATGGCGAATGGTGGTGAGCGGTGGCGAGTGGTGGTGAGCGGTGGTGAGCGGTGGCGAGTGGTGGCGAGTGGTGGTGAGCGGTGGTGAGCGGTGGTGAGAGGTGGCGAGTGGTGGCGAGTGGTGGTGAGCGGTGGTGAGCTGTGGGGAGCGATGGCGAATGGTGGTGAGCGGTGGCGAGTGGTGGTGAGCGGTGGTGAGCGGTGGCGAGCGGTGGGGAGCGATGGTGAATGGTGGTGAGCGATGGCGAGTGGTGGTGAGCGGTGGTGAGCGGTGTTGAGCGGTGTTGAGCGGTGTTGAGCGGTGGGGAGCGATGGCGAGTTGTTGCGAGTGGTGGAGAGCGATGGCGAGCGGTGGCGAGCGGTGGGGAGCGATGGCGAGTGGTGGCGAGCGGTGGGGAGCGGTGGTGAGCGGTGGGGAGTGGTGGTGAGCGGTGGTGAGCGGTGGTGAGCGTTGGGGAGCGATGGCGGGTGGCGAGTGGTGGCGAGTGGTGGTGAGCGGTGGTGAGCTGTGGGGAGCGATGGCGAATAATGGTGAGCGGTGGTGAGCGGTGGCGAGCGGTGGGGAGCGATGGCGAATGGTGGTGAGCGATGGCGAGTGGTGGTGAGCGGTGGTGAGCGGTGTTGAGCGGTGTTGAGCGGTGTTGAGCGGTGGGGAGCGATGGCGAGTTGTTGCGAGTGGTGGAGAGCGATGGCGAGCGGTGGCGAGCGGTGGGGAGCGATGGCGAGTGGTGGCGAGCGGTGGTGAGCGGTGGTGAGCGGTGGGGAGTGGTGGTGAGCGGTGGTGAGCGGTGGTGAGCTGTGGTGAGCGGTGGCGAGTGGTGGCGAGTGGTGTTGAGCGGTGGTGAGCGGTGGTGAGCGGTGGTGAGCGGTGGTGAGCGGTGGCGAGTGGCGGTGAGCGGTGGAGAGCGATGGCGAGTGGTGGCGAGTGGTGGTGAGCGGTGGTGAGCGGTGGTGAGCGATGGCGAGTGGTGGCGAGTGGTGGTGAGCGGTGGTGAGCGGTGGTGAGCGATGGCGAGTGGTGGCGAGTGGTGGTGAGCGGTGGTGAGCGGTGGTGAGAGGTGGCGAGTGGTGGCGAGTGGTGGTGAGCGGTGGTGAGCGGTGGGGAGCGATGGCGAATGGTGGTGAGCGGTGGCGAGTGGTGGTGAGCGGTGGTGAGCGGTGGCGAGTGGTGGCGAGTGGTGGTGAGCGGTGGTGAGCGGTGGTGAGCGGTGGCGAGTGGTGGCGAGTTGTGGTGAGCGGTGGTGAGCTGTGGGGAGCGATGGCGAATGGTGGTGAGCGGTGGCGAGTGGTGGTGAGCGGTGGTGAGCGGTGGCGAGCGGTGGGGAGCGATGGCGAATGGTGGTGAGCGATGGCGAGTGGTGGTGAGCGGTGGTGAGCGGTGGTGAGCGGTGTTGAGCGGTGTTGAGCGGTGGGGAGCGATGGCGAGTTGTTGCGAGTGGTGGAGAGCGGTGGTGAGAGGTGGCGAGTGGTGGTGAGCGGTGGTGAGCGGTGGGGAGCGATGGCGAATGGTGGGGAGCGGTGGCGAGTGGTGGTGAGCGGTGGTGAGCGGTGGCGAGTGGTGGCGAGTGGTGGTGAGCGGTGGTGAGCGGTGGTGAGAGGTGGCGAGTGGTGGCGAGTGGTGGTGAGCGGTGGTGAGCTGTGGGGAGCGATGGCGAATGGTGGTGAGCGGTGGCGAGTGGTGGTGAGCGGTGGTGAGCGGTGGCGAGCGGTGGGGAGCGATGGTGAATGGTGGTGAGCGATGGCGAGTGGTGGTGAGCGGTGGTGAGCGGTGTTGAGCGGTGTTGAGCGGTGTTGAGCGGTGGGGAGCGATGGCGAGTTGTTGCGAGTGGTGGAGAGCGATGGCGAGCGGTGGCGAGCGGTGGGGAGCGATGGCGAGTGGTGGCGAGCGGTGGGGAGCGGTGGTGAGCGGTGGGGAGTGGTGGTGAGCGGTGGTGAGCGGTGGTGAGCGTTGGGGAGCGATGGCGGGTGGCGAGTGGTGGCGAGTGGTGGTGAGCGGTGGTGAGCGGTGGGGAGCGATGGCGAATGGTGGTGAGCGGTGGCGAGTGGTGGTGAGCGGTGGTGAGCGGTGGCGAGTGGTGGCGAGTGGTGGTGAGCGGTGGTGAGCGGTGGTGAGCTGTGGGGAGCGGTGGCGAGTGGTGGCGAGTGGTGTTGAGCGGTGGTGAGCGGTGGTGAGCGGTGGTGAGCGGTGGCGAGTGGCGGTGAGCGGTGGAGAGCGATGGCGAGTGGTGGCGAGTGGTGGTGAGCGGTGGTGAGCGGTGGTGAGCGATGGCGAGTGGTGGCGAGTGGTGGTGAGCGGTGGTGAGCGGTGGTGAGAGGTGGCGAGTGGTGGCGAGTGGTGTTGAGCGGTGGTGAGCGGTGGGGAGCGATGGCGAATGGTGGTGAGCGGTGGCGAGTGGTGGTGAGCGGTGGTGAGCGGTGGCGAGTGGTGGCGAGTGGTGGTGAGCGGTGGTGAGCGGTGGTGAGCGGTGGCGAGTGGTGGCGAGTTGTGGTGAGCGGTGGTGAGCTGTGGGGAGCGATGGCGAATGGTGGTGAGCGGTGGCGAGTGGTGGTGAGCGGTGGTGAGCGGTGGCGAGCGGTGGGGAGCGATGGCGAATGGTGGTGAGCGATGGCGAGTGGTGGTGAGCGGTGGTGAGCGGTGTTGAGCGGTGTTGAGCGGTGTTGAGCGGTGGGGAGCGATGGCGAGTTGTTGCGAGTGGTGGAGAGCGATGGCGAGCGGTGGCGAGCGGTGGGGAGCGATGGCGAGTGGTGGCGAGCGGTGGTGAGCGGTGGTGAGCGGTGGGGAGTGGTGGTGAGCGGTGGTGAGCGGTGGTGAGCTGTGGGGGGCGGTGGCGAGTGGTGGCGAGTGGTGTTGAGCGGTGGTGAGCGGTGGTGAGCGGTGTTGAGCGGTGGTGAGCGGTGGCGAGTGGCGGTGAGCGGTGGAGAGCGATGGCGAGTGGTGGCGAGTGGTGGTGAGCGGTGGTGAGCGGTGGTGAGCGATGGCGAGTGGTGGCGAGTGGTGGTGAGCGGTGGTGAGCGGTGGTGAGCGATGGCGAGTTGTTGCGAGTGGTGGTGAGCGGTGGTGAGAGGTGGCGAGTGGTGGTGAGCGGTGGTGAGCGGTGGGGAGCGATGGCGAATGGTGGTGAGCGGTGGCGAGTGGTGGTGAGCGGTGGTGAGCGGTGGCGAGTGGTGGCGAGTGGTGGTGAGCGGTGGTGAGCGGTGGTGAGAGGTGGCGAGTGGTGGCGAGTGGTGGTGAGCGGTGGTGAGCTGTGGGGAGCGATGGCGATTGGTGGTGAGCGGTGGCGAGTGGTGGTGAGCGGTGGTGAGCGGTGGCGAGCGGTGGGGAGCGATGGTGAATGGTGGTGAGCGATGGCGAGTGGTGGTGAGCGGTGGTGAGCGGTGTTGAGCGGTGTTGAGCGGTGTTGAGCGGTGGGGAGCGATGGCGAGTTGTTGCGAGTGGTGGAGAGCGATGGCGAGCGGTGGCGAGCGGTGGGGAGCGATGGCGAGTGGTGGCGAGCGGTGGGGAGCGGTGGTGAGCGGTGGGGAGTGGTGGTGAGCGGTGGTGAGCGGTGGTGAGCGTTGGGGAGCGATGGCGGGTGGCGAGTGGTGGCGAGTGGTGGTGAGCGGTGGTGAGCTGTGGGGAGCGATGGCGAATGGTGGTGAGCGGTGGTGAGCGGTGGCGAGCGGTGGGGAGCGATGGCGAATGGTGGTGAGCGATGGCGAGTGGTGGTGAGCGGTGGTGAGCGGTGTTGAGCGGTGTTGAGCGGTGTTGAGCGGTGGGGAGCGATGGCGAGTTGTTGCGAGTGGTGGAGAGCGATGGCGAGCGGTGGCGAGCGGTGGGGAGCGATGGCGAGTGGTGGCGAGCGGTGGTGAGCGGTGGTGAGCGGTGGGGAGTGGTGGTGAGCGGTGGTGAGCGGTGGTGAGCTGTGGTGAGCGGTGGCGAGTGGTGGCGAGTGGTGTTGAGCGGTGGTGAGCGGTGGTGAGCGGTGGTGAGCGGTGGTGAGCGGTGGCGAGTGGCGGTGAGCGGTGGAGAGCGATGGCGAGTGGTGGCGAGTGGTGGTGAGCGGTGGTGAGCGGTGGTGAGCGATGGCGAGTGGTGGCGAGTGGTGGTGAGCGGTGGTGAGCGGTGGTGAGCGATGGCGAGTGGTGGCGAGTGGTGGTGAGCGGTGGTGAGCGGTGGTGAGAGGTGGCGAGTGGTGGCGAGTGGTGGCGAGTGGTGGTGAGCGGTGGTGAGCGGTGGGGAGCGATGGCGAATGGTGGTGAGCGGTGGCGAGTGGTGGTGAGCGGTGGTGAGCGGTGGCGAGTGGTGGCGAGTGGTGGTGAGCGGTGGTGAGCGGTGGTGAGCGGTGGCGAGTGGTGGCGAGTTGTGGTGAGCGGTGGTGAGCTGTGGGGAGCGATGGCGAATGGTGGTGAGCGGTGGCGAGTGGTGGTGAGCGGTGGTGAGCGGTGGCGAGCGGTGGGGAGCGATGGCGAATGGTGGCGAGTGGTGGTGAGCGGTGGTGAGCGGTGGTGAGCGGTGTTGAGCGGTGTTGAGCGGTGGGGAGCGATGGCGAGTTGTTGCGAGTGGTGGAGAGCGGCGGTGAGAGGTGGCGAGTGGTGGTGAGCGGTGGTGAGCGGTGGGGAGCGATGGCGAATGGTGGTGAGCGGTGGCGAGTGGTGGTGAGCGGTGGTGAGCGGTGGCGAGTGGTGGCGAGTGGTGGTGAGCGGTGGTGAGCGGTGGTGAGAGGTGGCGAGAGGTGGCGAGTGGTGGTGAGCGGTGGTGAGCGGTGGGGAGCGATGGAGAATGGTGGGGAGCGGTGGCGAGTGGTGGTGAGCGGTGGTGAGCGGTGGCGAGTGGTGGGGAGCGATGGTGAATGGTGGTGAGCGATGGCGAGTGGTGGTGAGCGGTGGTGAGCGGTGTTGAGCGGTGTTGAGCGGTGTTGAGCGGTGGGGAGCGATGGCGAGTTGTTGCGAGTGGTGGAGAGCGATGGCGAGCGGTGGCGAGCGGTGGGGAGCGATGGCGAGTGGTGGCGAGCGGTGGGGAGCGGTGGTGAGCGGTGGGGAGTGGTGGTGAGCGGTGGTGAGCGGTGGTGAGCGTTGGGGAGCGATGGCGGGTGGCGAGTGGTGGCGAGTGGTGGTGAGCGGTGGTGAGCTGTGGGGAGCGATGGCGAATGGTGGTGAGCGGTGGGGAGAGATGGAGAGAGGTGGAGAGCGGTGGGGAGCGGTGGCGAGCGGTGGGGAGCGATGGCGAGTGGTGGTGAGCGGTGGTGAGCGGTGTTGAGCGGTGTTGAGCGGTGTTGAGCGGTGGGGAGCGATGGCGAGTTGTTGCGAGTGGTGGAGAGCGATGGCGAGCGGTGGCGAGCGGTGGGGAGCGATGGCGAGTGGTGGCGAGCGGTGGTGAGCGGTGGTGAGCGGTGGGGAGTGGTGGTGAGCGGTGGTGAGCGGTGGTGAGCTGTGGTGAGCGGTGGCGAGTGGTGGCGAGTGGTGTTGAGCGGTGGTGAGCGGTGGTGAGCGGTGGTGAGCGGTGGTGAGCGGTGGCGAGTGGCGGTGAGCGGTGGAGAGCGATGGCGAGTGGTGGCGAGTGGTGGTGAGCGGTGGTGAGCGGTGGTGAGCGATGGCGAGTGGTGGCGAGTGGTGGTGAGCGGTGGTGAGCGGTGGTGAGCGATGGCGAGTGGTGGCGAGTGGTGGTGAGCGGTGGTGAGCGGTGGTGAGAGGTGGCGAGTGGTGGCGAGTGGTGGTGAGCGGTGGTGAGCGGTGGGGAGCGATGGCGAATGGTGGTGAGCGGTGGCGAGTGGTGGTGAGCGGTGGTGAGCGGTGGCGAGTGGTGGCGAGTGGTGGTGAGCGGTGGTGAGCGGTGGTGAGCGGTGGCGAGTGGTGGCGAGTTGTGGTGAGCGGTGGTGAGCTGTGGGGAGCGATGGCGAATGGTGGTGAGCGGTGGCGAGTGGTGGTGAGCGGTGGTGAGCGGTGGCGAGCGGTGGGGAGCGATGGCGAATGGTGGTGAGCGATGGCGAGTGGTGGTGAGCGGTGGTGAGCGGTGGTGAGCGGTGTTGAGCGGTGTTGAGCGGTGGGGAGCGATGGCGAGTTGTTGCGAGTGGTGGAGAGCGATGGCGAGCGGTGGCGAGCGGTGGGGAGCGATGGCGAGTGGTGGCGAGCGGTGGTGAGCGGTGGTGAGCGGTGGGGAGTGGTGGTGAGCGGTGGTGAGCGGTGGTGAGCTGTGGGGAGCGGTGGCGAGTGGTGGCGAGTGGTGTTGAGCGGTGTTGAGCGGTGTTGAGCGGTGTTGAGCGGTGTTGAGCGGTGGCGAGTGGCGGTGAGCGGTGGAGAGCGATGGCGAGTGGTGGCGAGTGGTGGTGAGCGGTGGTGAGCGGTGGTGAGCGATGGCGAGTGGTGGCGAGTGGTGGTGAGCGGTGGTGAGCGGTGGTGAGCGATGGCGAGTGGTGGCGAGTGGTGGTGAGCGGTGGTGAGCGGTGGTGAGAGGTGGCGAGTGGTGGCGAGTGGTGGTGAGCGGTGGTGAGCTGTGGGGAGCGATGGCGAATGGTGGTGAGCGGTGGCGAGTGGTGGTGAGCGGTGGTGAGCGGTGGCGAGCGGTGGGGAGCGATGGCGAATGGTGGTGAGCGATGGCGAGTGGTGGTGAGCGGTGGTGAGCGGTGTTGAGCGGTGTTGAGCGGTGGGGAGCGGTGGGGAGCGATGGCGAGTTGTTGCGAGTGGTGGAGAGCGATGGCGAGCGGTGGCGAGCGGTGGGGAGCGATGGCGAGTGGTGGCGAGCGGTGGGGAGCGGTGGTGAGCGGTGGGGAGTGGTGGTGAGCGGTGGTGAGCGGTGGTGAGCGGTGGTGAGCGGTGGTGAGCGGTGGCGAGTGGCGGTGAGCGGTGGAGAGCGATGGCGAGTGGTGGCGAGTGGTGGTGAGCGGTGGTGAGCGGTTGTGAGCGATGGCGAGTGGTGGCGAGTGGTGGTGAGCGGTGGTGAGCGGTGGTGAGCGATGGCGAGTGGTGGCGAGTGGTGGTGAGCGGTGGTAAACGGTGGTGAGAGGTGGCGAGTGGTGGCGAGTGGTGGTGAGCGGTGGTGAGCGGTGGGGAGCGATGGCGAATGGTGGTGAGCGGTGGCGAGTGGTGGTGAGCGGTGGTGAGAGGTGGCGAGTGGTGGCGAGTGGTGGTGAGCGGTGGTGAGCGGTGGTGAGAGGTGGCGAGTGGTGGCGAGTGTTGGTGAGCGGTGGTGAGAGGTGGCGAGTGGTGGCGAGTGGTGGTGAGCGGTGGTGAGCTGTGGGGAGCGATGGCGAATGGTGGTGAGCGGTGGCGAGTGGTGGTGAGCGGTGGTGAGCGGTGGGGAGCGATGGCGAATGGTGGTGAGCGATGGCGAGTGGTGGTGAGCGGTGGTGAGCGGTGTTGAGCGGTGTTGAGCGGTGTTGAGCGGTGGGGAGCGATGGCGAGTGGTGGCGAGTGGTGGAGAGCGATGGCGAGCGGTGGCGAGCGGTGGGGAGCGGTGGTGAGCGGTGGTGAGCGGTGGGGAGCGATGGCGAGCGATGAAGAGCGATGAAGAGCGGTGGCGAGTGGTAGTGAGTGGTGGTGAGCGGTGGGGAGCGGTGGAGAGCGGTGACGAGTGGTGGTGGGTGGTGGCGAGTGGTGCTGAGCGGTGGAGAGCGATGGCGAGTGGTAGTGAGCGGTGGTGAGCGGTGGCGAGTGGTTGTGAGCGGTGGAGAGCGATGAAGAGCGGTGGCGAGTGGTGGTGAGCGGTGGTGAGCGGTGGTGAGCGATGGCGAGTGGTGGCGAGTGGTGGTGAGCGGTGGTGAGCGGTGGTGAGAGGTGGCGAGTGGTGGCGAGTGGTGGTGAGCTGTGGGGAGCGATGGCGAATGGTGGTGAGCGGTGTTGAGCGGTGGTGAGCGGTGGTGAGCGGTGGTGAGAGGTGGCGAGTGGTGGCGAGTGGTGGTGAGCGGTGGTGAGCGGTGGGGAGCGATGGCGAATGGTGGTGAGCGGTGGCGAGTGGTGGTGAGCGGTGGTGAGCGGTGGCGAGTGGTGGCGAGTGGTGGTGAGCGGTGGTGAGCGGTGGTGAGCTGTGGGGAGCGGTGGCGAGTGGTGGCGAGTGGTGTTGAGCGGTGGTGAGCGGTGGTGAGCGGTGGTGAGCGGTGGCGAGTGGTGGCGAGTGGTGGTGAGCGGTGGTGAGCGGTGGCGAGTGGTGGCGAGTGGTGGTGAGCGGTGGTGAGCGGTGGTGAGCGGTGGCGAGTGGTGGCGAGTTGTGGTGAGCGGTGGTGAGCTGTGGGGAGCGATGGCGAATGGTGGTGAGCGGTGGCGAGTGGTGGTGAGCGGTGGTGAGCGGTGGCGAGCGGTGGGGAGCGATGGCGAATGGTGGTGAGCGATGGCGAGTGGTGGTGAGCGGTGGTGAGCGGTGTTGAGCGGTGTTGAGCGGTGTTGAGCGGTGGGGAGCGATGGCGAGTTGTTGCGAGTGGTGGAGAGCGATGGCGAGCGGTGGCGAGCGGTGGGGAGCGATGGCGAGTGGTGGCGAGCGGTGGGGAGCGGTGGTGAGCGGTGGGGAGTGGTGGTGAGCGGTGGTGAGCGGTGGTGAGCGTTGGGGAGCGATGGCGGGTGGCGAGTGGTGGCGAGTGGTGGTGAGCGGTGGTGAGCGGTGGGGAGCGATGGCGAATGGTGGTGAGCGGTGGCGAGTGGTGGTGAGCGGTGGTGAGCGGTGGCGAGTGGTGGCGAGTGGTGGTGAGCGGTGGTGAGCGGTGGTGAGCGGTGGTGAGCGGTGTTGAGCGGTGTTGAGCGGTGGGGAGCGATGGCGAGTTGTTGCGAGTGGTGGAGAGCGATGGCGAGCGGTGGCGAGCGGTGGGGAGCGATGGCGAGTGGTGGCGAGCGGTGGTGAGCGGTGGTGAGCGGTGGGGAGTGGTGGTGAGCGGTGGTGAGCGGTGGTGAGCTGTGGGGAGCGGTGGCGAGTGGTGGCGAGTGGTGTTGAGCGGTGTTGAGCGGTGTTGAGCGGTGTTGAGCGGTGTTGAGCGGTGGGGAGCGATGGCGAGTTGTTGCGAGTGGTGGAGAGCGATGGCGAGCGGTGGCGAGCGGTGGGGAGCGATGGCGAGTGGTGGCGAGCGGTGGTGAGCGGTGGTGAGCGGTGGGGAGTGGTGGTGAGCGGTGGTGAGCGGTGGTGAGCTGTGGGGAGCGGTGGCGAGTGGTGGCGAGTGGTGTTGAGCGGTGTTGAGCGGTGTTGAGCGGTGTTGAGCGGTGTTGAGCGGTGGCGAGTGGCGGTGAGCGGTGGAGAGCGATGGCGAGTGGTGGCGAGTGGTGGTGAGCGGTGGTGAGCGGTGGTGAGCGATGGCGAGTGGTGGCGAGTGGTGGTGAGCGGTGGTGAGCGGTGGTGAGCGATGGCGAGTGGTGGCGAGTGGTGGTGAGCGGTGGTGAGCGGTGGTGAGAGGTGGCGAGTGGTGGCGAGTGGTGGTGAGCGGTGGTGAGCTGTGGGGAGCGATGGCGAATGGTGGTGAGCGGTGGCGAGTGGTGGTGAGCGGTGGTGAGCGGTGGCGAGCGGTGGGGAGCGATGGCGAATGGTGGTGAGCGATGGCGAGTGGTGGTGAGCGGTGGTGAGCGGTGTTGAGCGGTGTTGAGCGGTGGGGAGCGGTGGGGAGCGATGGCGAGTTGTTGCGAGTGGTGGAGAGCGATGGCGAGCGGTGGCGAGCGGTGGGGAGCGATGGCGAGTGGTGGCGAGCGGTGGGGAGCGGTGGTGAGCGGTGGGGAGTGGTGGTGAGCGGTGGTGAGCGGTGGTGAGCGGTGGTGAGCGGTGGTGAGCGGTGGCGAGTGGCGGTGAGCGGTGGAGAGCGATGGCGAGTGGTGGCGAGTGGTGGTGAGCGGTGGTGAGCGGTTGTGAGCGATGGCGAGTGGTGGCGAGTGGTGGTGAGCGGTGGTGAGCGGTGGTGAGCGATGGCGAGTGGTGGCGAGTGGTGGTGAGCGGTGGTGAGCGGTGGTGAGAGGTGGCGAGTGGTGGCGAGTGGCGGTGAGCGGTGGAGAGCGATGGCGAGTGGTGGCGAGTGGTGGTGAGCGGTGGTGAGCGGTTGTGAGCGATGGCGAGTGGTGGCGAGTGGTGGTGAGCGGTGGTGAGCGGTGGTGAGCGATGGCGAGTGGTGGCGAGTGGTGGTGAGCGGTGGTGAGCGGTGGTGAGAGGTGGCGAGTGGTGGCGAGTGGTGGTGAGCGGTGGTGAGCGGTGGGGAGCGATGGCGAATGGTGGTGAGCGGTGGCGAGTGGTGGTGAGCGGTGGTGAGAGGTGGCGAGTGGTGGCGAGTGGTGGTGAGCGGTGGTGAGCGGTGGTGAGAGGTGGCGAGTGGTGGCGAGTGTTGGTGAGCGGTGGTGAGAGGTGGCGAGTGGTGGCGAGTGGTGGTGAGCGGTGGTGAGCTGTGGGGAGCGATGGCGAATGGTGGTGAGCGGTGGCGAGTGGTGGTGAGCGGTGGTGAGCGGTGGGGAGCGATGGCGAATGGTGGTGAGCGATGGCGAGTGGTGGTGAGCGGTGTTGAGCGGTGTTGAGCGGTGGGGAGCGATGGCGAGTTGTTGCGAGTGGTGGAGAGCGATGGCGAGCGGTGGCGAGCGGTGGGGAGCGATGGCGAGTGGTGGCGAGCGGTGGTGAGCGGTGGTGAGCGGTGGGGAGTGGTGGTGAGCGGTGGTGAGCGGTGGTGAGCTGTGGGGAGCGGTGGCGAGTGGTGGCGAGTGGTGTTGAGCGGTGTTGAGCGGTGTTGAGCGGTGTTGAGCGGTGTTGAGCGGTGGCGAGTGGCGGTGAGCGGTGGAGAGCGATGGCGAGTGGTGGCGAGTGGTGGTGAGCGGTGGTGAGCGGTGGTGAGCGATGGCGAGTGGTGGCGAGTGGTGGTGAGCGGTGGTGAGCGGTGGTGAGCGATGGCGAGTGGTGGCGAGTGGTGGTGAGCGGTGGTGAGCGGTGGTGAGAGGTGGCGAGTGGTGGCGAGTGGTGGTGAGCGGTGGTGAGCTGTGGGGAGCGATGGCGAATGGTGGTGAGCGGTGGCGAGTGGTGGTGAGCGGTGGTGAGCGGTGGCGAGCGGTGGGGAGCGATGGCGAATGGTGGTGAGCGATGGCGAGTGGTGGTGAGCGGTGGTGAGCGGTGTTGAGCGGTGTTGAGCGGTGGGGAGCGGTGGGGAGCGATGGCGAGTTGTTGCGAGTGGTGGAGAGCGATGGCGAGCGGTGGCGAGCGGTGGGGAGCGATGGCGAGTGGTGGCGAGCGGTGGGGAGCGGTGGTGAGCGGTGGGGAGTGGTGGTGAGCGGTGGTGAGCGGTGGTGAGCGGTGGTGAGCGGTGGTGAGCGGTGGCGAGTGGCGGTGAGCGGTGGAGAGCGATGGCGAGTGGTGGCGAGTGGTGGTGAGCGGTGGTGAGCGGTTGTGAGCGATGGCGAGTGGTGGCGAGTGGTGGTGAGCGGTGGTGAGCGGTGGTGAGCGATGGCGAGTGGTGGCGAGTGGTGGTGAGCGGTGGTGAGCGGTGGTGAGAGGTGGCGAGTGGTGGCGAGTGGTGGTGAGCGGTGGAGAGCGATGGCGAGTGGTGGCGAGTGGTGGTGAGCGGTGGTGAGCGGTTGTGAGCGATGGCGAGTGGTGGCGAGTGGTGGTGAGCGGTGGTGAGCGGTGGTGAGCGATGGCGAGTGGTGGCGAGTGGTGGTGAGCGGTGGTGAGCGGTGGTGAGAGGTGGCGAGTGGTGGCGAGTGGTGGTGAGCGGTGGTGAGCGGTGGGGAGCGATGGCGAATGGTGGTGAGCGGTGGCGAGTGGTGGTGAGCGGTGGTGAGAGGTGGCGAGTGGTGGCGAGTGGTGGTGAGCGGTGGTGAGCGGTGGTGAGAGGTGGCGAGTGGTGGCGAGTGTTGGTGAGCGGTGGTGAGAGGTGGCGAGTGGTGGCGAGTGGTGGTGAGCGGTGGTGAGCTGTGGGGAGCGATGGCGATTGGTGGTGAGCGGTGGCGAGTGGTGGTGAGCGGTGGTGAGCGGTGGGGAGCGATGGCGAATGGTGGTGAGCGATGGCGAGTGGTGGTGAGCGGTGGTGAGCGGTGTTGAGCGGTGTTGAGCGGTGTTGAGCGGTGGGGAGCGATGGCGAGTGGTGGCGAGTGGTGGAGAGCGATGGCGAGCGGTGGCGAGCGGTGGTGAGCGGTGGTGAGCGGTGGTGAGCGGTGGGGAGCGATGGCGAGCGATGAAGAGCGATGAAGAGCGGTGGCGAGTGGTAGTGAGTGGTGGTGAGCGGTGGGGAGCGGTGGAGAGCGGTGACGAGTGGTGGTGGGTGGTGGCGAGTGGTGCTGAGCGGTGGAGAGCGATGGCGAGTGGTAGTGAGCGGTGGTGAGCGGTGGCGAGTGGTTGTGAGCGGTGGAGAGCGATGGCGAGTGGTGGCGAGTGGTGGTGAGCGGTGGTGAGCGGTGGTGAGCGATGGCGAGTGGTGGCGAGTGGTGGTGAGCGGTGGTGAGCGGTGGTGAGAGGTGGCGAGTGGTGGCGAGTGGTGGTGAGCTGTGGGGAGCGATGGCGAATGGTGGTGAGCGGTGTTGAGCGGTGGTGAGCGGTGGTGAGCGGTGGTGAGCGGTGGTGAGAGGTGGCGAGTGGTGGTGAGCGGTGGTGAGCGGTGGGGAGCGATGGCGAATGGTGGTGAGCGGTGGCGAGTGGTGGTGAGCGGTGGTGAGCGGTGGCGAGTGGTGGCGAGTGGTGGTGAGCGGTGGTGAGCGGTGGTGAGCTGTGGGGAGCGGTGGCGAGTGGTGGCGAGTGGTGGTGAGCGGTGGTGAGCGGTGGTGAGCGGTGGTGAGCGGTGGCGAGTGGCGGTGAGCGGTGGAGAGCGATGGCGAGTGGTGGCGAGTGGTGGTGAGCGGTGGTGAGCGGTGGTGAGAGGTGGCGAGTGGTGGCGAGTGGTGGTGAGCGGTGGTGAGCGGTGGGGAGCGATGGCGAATGGTGGTGAGCGGTGGCGAGTGGTGGTGAGTGGTGGTGAGCGGTGGCGAGTGGTGGCGAGTGGTGGTGAGCGGTGGTGAGCGGTGGTGAGCGGTGGCAAGTGGTGGCGAGTTGTGGTGAGCGGTGGTGAGCTGTGGGGAGCGATGGCGAATGGTGGTGAGCGGTGGCGAGTGGTGGTGAGCGGTGGTGAGCGGTGGCGAGCGGTGGGGAGCGATGGCGAATGGTGGTGAGCGATGGCGAGTGGTGGTGAGCGGTGGTGAGCGGTGTTGAGCGGTGTTGAGCGGTGTTGAGCGGTGGGGAGCGATGGCGAGTTGTTGCGAGTGGTGGAGAGCGATGGCGAGCGGTGGCGAGCGGTGGGGAGCGATGGCGAGTGGTGGCGAGCGGTGGTGAGCGGTGGTGAGCGGTGGGGAGTGGTGGTGAGCGGTGGTGAGCGGTGGTGAGCTGTGGTGAGCGGTGGCGAGTGGTGGTGAGCGGTGGTGAGCGGTGGCGAGTGGTGGTGAGCGGTGGTGAGCGGTGGCGAGTGGTGGCGAGTGGTGGTGAGCGGTGGTGAGCGGTGGTGAGCGGTGGCGAGTGGTGGCGAGTTGTGGTGAGCGGTGGTGAGCTGTGGGGAGCGATGGCGAATGGTGGTGAGCGGTGGCGAGTGGTGGTGAGCGGTGGTGAGCGGTGGCGAGCGGTGGGGAGCGGTGGCGAGTGGTGGTGAGCGATGGCGAGTGGTGGTGAGCGGTGGTGAGCGGTGTTGAGCGGTGTTGAGCGGTGTTGAGCGGTGGGGAGCGATGGCGAGTTGTTGCGAGTGGTGGAGAGCGATGGCGAGCGGTGGCGAGCGGTGGGGAGCGATGGCGAGTGGTGGCGAGCGGTGGTGAGCGGTGGTGAGCGGTGGGGAGTGGTGGTGAGCGGTGGTGAGCGGTGGTGAGCTGTGGGGGGCGGTGGCGAGTGGTGGCGAGTGGTATTGAGCGGTGTTGAGCGGTGGTGAGCGGTGTTGAGCGGTGGTGAGCGGTGGCGAGTGGCGGTGAGCGGTGGAGAGCGATGGCGAGTGGTGGCGAGTGGTGGTGAGCGGTGGTGAGCGGTGGTGAGCGATGGCGAGTGGTGGCGAGTGGTGGTGAGCGGTGGTGAGCGGTGGTGAGCGATGGCGAGTTGTTGCGAGTGGTGGTGAGCGGTGGTGAGAGGTGGCGAGTGGTGGTGAGCGGTGGTGAGCGGTGGGGAGCGATGGCGAATGGTGGTGAGCGGTGGCGAGTGGTGGTGAGCGGTGGTGAGCGGTGGCGAGTGGTGGCGAGTGGTGGTGAGCGGTGGTGAGCGGTGGTGAGAGGTGGCGAGTGGTGGCGAGTGGTGGTGAGCGGTGGTGAGCTGTGGGGAGCGATGGCGAATGGTGGTGAGCGGTGGCGAGTGGTGGTGAGCGGTGGTGAGCGGTGGCGAGCGGTGGGGAGCGATGGTGAATGGTGGTGAGCGATGGCGAGTGGTGGTGAGCGGTGGTGAGCGGTGTTGAGCGGTGTTGAGCGGTGTTGAGCGGTGGGGAGCGATGGCGAGTTGTTGCGAGTGGTGGAGAGCGATGGCGAGCGGTGGCGAGCGGTGGGGAGCGATGGCGAGTGGTGGCGAGCGGTGGGGAGCGGTGGTGAGCGGTGGGGAGTGGTGGTGAGCGGTGGTGAGCGGTGGTGAGCGTTGGGGAGCGATGGCGGGTGGCGAGTGGTGGCGAGTGGTGGTGAGCGGTGGTGAGCTGTGGGGAGCGATGGCGAATGGTGGTGAGCGGTGGTGAGCGGTGGCGAGCGGTGGGGAGCGATGGCGAATGGTGGTGAGCGATGGCGAGTGGTGGTGAGCGGTGGTGAGCGGTGTTGAGCGGTGTTGAGCGGTGTTGAGCGGTGGGGAGCGATGGCGAGTTGTTGCGAGTGGTGGAGAGCGATGGCGAGCGGTGGCGAGCGGTGGGGAGCGATGGCGAGTGGTGGCGAGCGGTGGTGAGCGGTGGTGAGCGGTGGGGAGTGGTGGTGAGCGGTGGTGAGCGGTGGTGAGCTGTGGTGAGCGGTGGCGAGTGGTGGCGAGTGGTGGTGAGCGGTGGTGAGCGGTGGTGAGCGGTGGTGAGCGGTGGTGAGCGGTGGCGAGTGGCGGTGAGCGGTGGAGAGCGATGGCGAGTGGTGGCGAGTGGTGGTGAGCGGTGGTGAGCGGTGGTGAGCGATGGCGAGTGGTGGCGAGTGGTGGTGAGCGGTGGTGAGCGGTGGTGAGCGATGGCGAGTGGTGGCGAGTGGTGGTGAGCGGTGGTGAGCGGTGGTGAGAGGTGGCGAGTGGTGGCGAGTGGTGGTGAGCGGTGGTGAGCGGTGGGGAGCGATGGCGAATGGTGGTGAGCGGTGGCGAGTGGTGGTGAGCGGTGGTGAGCGGTGGCGAGTGGTGGCGAGTGGTGGTGAGCGGTGGTGAGCGGTGGTGAGCGGTGGCGAGTGGTGGCGAGTTGTGGTGAGCGGTGGTGAGCTGTGGGGAGCGATGGCGAATGGTGGTGATCGGTGGCGAGTGGTGGTGAGCGGTGGTGAGCGGTGGCGAGCGGTGGGGAGCGATGGCGAATGGTGGTGAGCGATGGCGAGTGGTGGTGAGCGGTGGTGAGCGGTGTTGAGCGGTGTTGAGCGGTGTTGAGCGGTGGGGAGCGATGGCGAGTTGTTGCGAGTGGTGGAGAGCGATGGCGAGCGGTGGCGAGCGGTGGGGAGCGATGGCGAGTGGTGGCGAGCGGTGGTGAGCGGTGGTGAGCGGTGGGGAGTGGTGGTGAGCGGTGGTGAGCGGTGGTGAGCTGTGGGGAGCGGTGGCGAGTGGTGGCGAGTGGTGTTGAGCGGTGGTGAGCGGTGGTGAGCGGTGTTGAGCGGTGTTGAGCGGTGGCGAGTGGCGGTGAGCGGTGGAGAGCGATGGCGAGTGGTGGCGAGTGGTGGTGAGCGGTGGTGAGCGGTGGTGAGCGATGGCGAGTGGTGGCGAGTGGTGGTGAGCGGTGGTGAGCGGTGGTGAGCGATGGCGAGAGGTGGCGAGTGGTGGCGAGTGGTGGTGAGCGGTGGTGAGCTGTGGGGAGCGATGGCGAATGGTGGTGAGCGGTGGCGAGTGGTGGTGAGCGGTGGTGAGCGGTGGCGAGCGGTGGGGAGCGATGGCGAATGGTGGTGAGCGATGGCGAGTGGTGGTGAGCGGTGGTGAGCGGTGTTGAGCGGTGTTGAGCGGTGGGGAGCGGTGGGGAGCGATGGCGAGTTGTTGCGAGTGGTGGAGAGCGATGGCGAGCGGTGGCGAGCGGTGGGGAGCGATGGCGAGTGGTGGCGAGCGGTGGGGAGCGGTGGTGAGCGGTGGGGAGTGGTGGTGAGCGGTGGTGAGCGGTGGTGAGCGGTGGTGAGCGGTGGTGAGCGGTGGCGAGTGGCGGTGAGCGGTGGAGAGCGATGGCGAGTGGTGGCGAGTGGTGGTGAGCGGTGGTGAGCGGTTGTGAGCGATGGCGAGTGGTGGCGAGTGGTGGTGAGCGGTGGTGAGCGGTGGTGAGCGATGGCGAGTGGTGGCGAGTGGTGGTGAGCGGTGGTGAGCGGTGGTGAGAGGTGGCGAGTGGTGGCGAGTGGTGGTGAGCGGTGGTGAGCGGTGGGGAGCGATGGCGAATGGTGGTGAGCGGTGGCGAGTGGTGGTGAGCGGTGGTGAGAGGTGGCGAGTGGTGGCGAGTGGTGGTGAGCGGTGGTGAGCGGTGGTGAGAGGTGGCGAGTGGTGGCGAGTGTTGGTGAGCGGTGGTGAGAGGTGGCGAGTGGTGGCGAGTGGTGGTGAGCGGTGGTGAGCTGTGGGGAGCGATGGCGAATGGTGGTGAGCGGTGGCGAGTGGTGGTGAGCGGTGGTGAGCGGTGGCGAGCGGTGGGGAGCGATGGCGAATGGTGGTGAGCGATGGCGAGTGGTGGTGAGCGGTGGTGAGCGGTGTTGAGCGGTGTTGAGCGGTGTTGAGCGGTGGGGAGCGATGGCGAGTTGTTGCGAGTGGTGGAGAGCGATGGCGAGCGGTGGCGAGCGGTGGGGAGCGATGGCGAGTGGTGGCGAGCGGTGGTGAGCGGTGGTGAGCGGTGGCGAGTGGTGGTGAGCGGTGGTGAGCGGTGGTGAGCTGTGGGGAGCGGTGGCGAGTGGTGGCGAGTGGTGTTGAGCGGTGGTGAGCGGTGGTGAGCGGTGGCGAGTGGTGGTGAGCGGTGGTGAGAGGTGGCGAGTGGTGGTGAGCGGTGGTGAGCGGTGGGGAGCGATGGCGAATGGTGGTGAGCGGTGGCGAGTGGTGGTGAGCGGTGGCGAGTGGTGGCGAGTGGTGGTGAGCGGTGGTGAGCGGTGGTGAGAGGTGGCGAGTGGTGGCGAGTGGTGGTGAGCGGTGGTGAGCTGTGGGGAGCGATGGCGAATGGTGGTGAGCGGTGGCGAGTGGTGGTGAGCGGTGGTGAGCGGTGGCGAGCGGTGGGGAGCGATGGCGAATGGTGGTGAGCGATGGCGAGTGGTGGCGAGTGGTGGTGAGCGGTGGTGAGCGGTGGTGAGAGGTGGCGAGTGGTGGCGAGTGGTGGTGAGCGGTGGTGAGCTGTGGGGAGCGATGGCGAATGGTGGTGAGCGGTGGCGAGTGGTGGTGAGCGGTGGTGAGCGGTGGCGAGCGGTGGGGAGCGATGGCGAGTGGTGGCGAGCGGTGGGGAGCGGTGGTGAGCGGTGGTGAGCGTTGGGGAGCGATGGCGGGTGGCGAGTGGTGGCGAGTGGTGGTGAGCGGTGGTGAGCTGTGGGGAGCGATGGCGAATGGTGGTGAGCGGTGGTGAGCGGTGGCGAGCGGTGGGGAGCGATGGCGAATGGTGGTGAGCGATGGCGAGTGGTGGTGAGCGGTGGTGAGCGGTGTTGAGCGGTGTTGAGCGGTGTTGAGCGGTGGGGAGCGATGGCGAGTTGTTGCGAGTGGTGGAGAGCGATGGCGAGCGGTGGCGAGCGGTGGGGAGCGATGGCGAGTGGTGGCGAGCGGTGGGGAGCGGTGGTGAGCGGTGGTGAGCGTTGGGGAGCGATGGCGGGTGGCGAGTGGTGGCGAGTGGTGGTGAGCGGTGGTGAGCTGTGGGGAGCGATGGCGAATGGTGGTGAGCGGTGGTGAGCGGTGGCGAGCGGTGGGGAGCGATGGCGAATGGTGGTGAGCGATGGCGAGTGGTGGTGAGCGGTGGTGAGCGGTGTTGAGCGGTGTTGAGCGGTGTTGAGCGGTGGGGAGCGATGGCGAGTTGTTGCGAGTGGTGGAGAGCGATGGCGAGCGGTGGCGAGCGGTGGGGAGCGATGGCGAGTGGTGGCGAGCGGTGGTGAGCGGTGGTGAGCGGTGGGGAGTGGTGGTGAGCGGTGGTGAGCGGTGGTGAGCTGTGGGGAGCGGTGGCGAGTGGTGTTGAGCGGTGGTGAGCGGTGGTGAGCGGTGGTGAGCGGTGGTGAGCGATGGCGAGTGGTGGCGAGTGGTGGTGAGCGGTGGTGAGCGGTGGTGAGCGATGGCGAGTGGTGGCGAGTGGTGGTGAGCGGTGGTGAGCGGTGGTGAGAGGTGGCGAGTGGTGGCGAGTGGTGGTGAGCGGTGGTGAGCGGTGGGGAGCGATGGCGAATGGTGGTGAGCGGTGGCGAGTGGTGGTGAGCGGTGGTGAGAGGTGGCGAGTGGTGGCGAGTGGTGGTGAGCGGTGGTGAGCGGTGGTGAGAGGTGGCGAGTGGTGGCGAGTGGTGGTGAGCGGTGGTGAGCGATGGCGAGTGGTGGCGAGTGGTGGTGAGCGGTGGTGAGTGGTGGTGAGCGGTGGTGAGCGGTGGCGAGCGGTGGGGAGCGATGGCGAATGGTGGTGAGCGATGGCGAGTGGTGGTGAGCGGTGGTGAGCGGTGTTGAGCGGTGTTGAGCGGTGTTGAGCGGTGGGGAGCGATGGCGAGTTGTTGCGAGTGGTGGAGAGCGATGGCGAGCGGTGGCGAGCGGTGGGGAGCGATGGCGAGTGGTGGCGAGCGGTGGGGAGCGGTGGTGAGCGGTGGGGAGTGGTGGTGAGCGGTGGTGAGCGGTGGTGAGCGTTGGGGAGCGATGGCGGGTGGCGAGTGGTGGCGAGTGGTGGTGAGCGGTGGTGAGCTGTGGGGAGCGATGGCGAATGGTGGTGAGCGGTGGTGAGCGGTGGCGAGCGGTGGGGAGCGATGGCGAATGGTGGTGACCGATGGCGAGTGGTGGTGAGCGGTGGTGAGCGGTGTTGAGCGGTGTTGAGCGGTGTTGAGCGGTAGGGAGCGATGGCGAGCGGTGGCCAGCGGTGGGGAGCGGTGGGGAGCGATGGCGAGTGGTGGTGAGCAGTGTTGAGCGGTGGGGAGCGATGAAGAGCGATGAAGAGCGGTGGCGAGTGGTGGTGGGTGGTGGCGAGTGGTGCTGAGCGGTGGAGAGCGATGGCGAGTGGTAGTGAGCGGTGGTGAGCGGTGGGGAGCGGTGGAGAGCGGGGAACGCCATTTCGGCGGCGGGGACGTTCTCCCTGGCGCAGACCTAGGTTTGTCGTTGCGGTCCGACCGGGGATCTCGGCGGTCCCGTGCCGCCGACGGCAGTACCGCGCCCCAGATCGGAGCCGGCGGCGCAGCAGGTGCTGGCGTCATAAGACCTCAGCTGGCGGCGGTGATGCAGATGGACGCCGTCGTTGGCGCGGCTGGAGCAGTACCTGTCGTACCGTGGAACGCGGCGGGACCTCGGGGGAGCTGTCGGGGGCCGCTGACAAGCGCAGCAACGGCGGTGCCGTGACCTGTCCCCTTCTGGAGCACCTCCCATCTGCTCTCGACGTGAGCAAGATGCCTGCGAGCCTTATGGGTCTTTCGGGGGCGCCTGGCGGCCGCGATGCCAAGACTGGCGGCGGCGTGGCGGCGGCGGCGGTTATCATTGAGCTGGTCGTGAGCTGCGACAGATTGCGACGCTGGAGGGCGATGCGGTGGAGCAGCGGTTCAGCTTGAGGCGCTGGCGTGGGTTGCTCGGCGGCGGCGGCGGCGGCGGCGATGGGGGCGGCGGCGGAGGCGGAAGCGGCGGCGGAGGCGGCGGCGGAGGCAGCGCTGGCGGCGTCGGCGGAGGCAGCGGCGTCGGCGTCGGCAGCAGCGTCGGCGGAGGCGGCAGCGGCAGCGGCAGCGGCAGCGGCAGCGGCAGCGGCAGCGGCAGCGGCAGCGGCAGCGGCAGCGGCAGCGGCAGCGGCAGCGGCAGCGGCAGCGGCAGCGGCAGCGGCAGCGGCAGCGGCAGCGGCAGCGGCAGCGGCAGCGGCAGCGGCAGCGGCAGCGGCAGCGGCAGCGGCAGCGGCAGCGGCAGCGGCAGCGGCAGTGGCAGCGGCAGCGGCAGCGGCAGCGGCAGCGGCAGCGGCAGCGGCAGCGGCAGCGGCAGCGGCAGCGGCAGCGGCAGCGGCAGCGGCAGCGGCAGCGGCAGCGGCAGCGGCAGCGGCAGCGGCAGCGGCAGCGGCAGCGGCAGCGGCAGCGGCAGCGGCAGCGGCAGCGGCAGCGGCAGCGGCAGCGGCAGCGGCAGCGGCAGCGGCAGCGGCAGCGGCAGCGGCAGCGGCAGCGGCAGCGGCAGCGGCAGCGGCAGCGGCAGCGGCAGCGGCAGCGGCAGCGGCAGCGGCAGCGGCAGCGGCAGCGGCAGCGGCAGCGGCAGCGGCAGCGGCAGCGGCAGCGGCAGCGGCAGCGGCAGCGGCAGCGGCAGCGGCAGCGGCAG
The DNA here is from genome assembly GCA_030267565.1 of Pleodorina starrii. Taxonomy (NCBI): domain Eukaryota; kingdom Viridiplantae; phylum Chlorophyta; class Chlorophyceae; order Chlamydomonadales; family Volvocaceae; genus Pleodorina; species Pleodorina starrii. Next base: position 2,522,295 of record BRXU01000003.1, read on the forward strand.
CGGCAGCGGCAGCGGCAGCGGCAGCGGCAGCGGCAGCGGCAGCGGCAGCGGCAGCGGCAGCGGCAGCGGCAGCGGCAGCGGCAGCGGCAGCGGCAGCGGCAGCGGCAGCGGCAGCGGCAGCGGCAGCGGCAGCGGCAGCGGCAGCGGCAGCGGCAGCGGCAGCGGCAGCGGCAGCGGCAGCGGTAGCGGCGGCGGCAGCGGCGACGGCAACGGCAGCGGTAGCGGCGGTTGCGATGGCGGAGATGGCAAGGGTAGAGCCAAGTGGTGGCGGGAGGCTCAGCAGGTGCTTGCGGCGAAGCTTGGCGACTCCAGCGGCTGCAGCGGCGAGGTGCATACCGGCGACCTGTGCCCGGCGGAGGTTGCTGTCCATGCTGCGTTTCACTCCAAACCGTCATAAGACCTCAGCTGGCGGCGGTCGTGCCGATGGACGCCGCCGTTGGCGCGGCTGGAGCAGTACCTGTCGTACCGTGGAACGCGGCGGGACCTCGGGGGAGCTGTCGGGGGCCGCTGACAAGCGCAGCAACGGCGGTGCCGTGACCTGTCCCCTTCTGGAGCACCTCCCATCTGCTCTCGACATGAGCAAGATGCCTGCGAGCCTTATGGGTCTTCGGGGGCGCCTGGCGGCCGCGATGCCAAGACTGGCGGCGGCGTGGCGGCGGCGGCGATTATCATTGAGCTGGTCGTGAGCTGCGACAGATTGCGACGCTGGAGGGCGATGCGGTGGAGCAGCGGTTCAGCTTGAGGCGCTGGCGTGGGTTGCTCGGCGGCGGCGGCGGCGGCGGCGATGGGGGCGGCGGCGGAGGCGGAAGCGGCGGCGGAGGCGGCGGCGGAGGCAGCGCTGGCGGCGTCGGCGGAGGCAGCGGCGTCGGCGTCGGCAGCAGCGTCGGCGGAGGCGGCAGCGGAGGCGGCAGCGGAGGCGGCGGCAGCGGAGGCATCGGCGGCATCGGCGGCGGCGGCGGGTCTATATTTGAATATTTCGACGTCGTGGGGTGTTCGAACGCACAGCAGCGGGCGTTGGCACAGCCGCAGTCCCCGCCAACCATCAGCGGTCATCAGCGGCGGCTTGGGCGCTCTGGTGCTATTGCGGGCGGCTTGGCTGGCACGCCAGCCGCGCGCGTGCAGACGGCTGCTCGTGAGGAGCGAATGGACATGTGACTCATTCGGCCACAGCAGGGCGGTGCTGTCATCCGCAGTCATCCGCACCGCCTTTGCACGGGAGCCCGGCGCAGCGCCTCCCATGGTGGCCGCCGTGCGTGGCTTTGTGACGGGCCCGTCTCCCTGGAGCGTCGCGTCGCCTCGCGGACTCCGGCCGACGCAGTGCCGTGCTTCTTCGAGGGTCTTTGCGGAGGGTCTGTCGGCATCGGAGCCGTCATGTGTGGGAGCAGGCGCTGCTGCCAGCCTCCTCGGAGGATCCCTCGGACTGCCACGGCGGCTGTGGCCACCCTTTCACGACCATCTCTCAGGCTGACGCCGTAGCGGCCATTGTGGGTGGGGCCCAACCTCGCGACCCATCATGGTGGGCAGCGCCGTGTCACAGGCGAAGACTTCTCGACCGCCACGCACCGACCGCCATCGCGGTGCCCCTGAGCGGTGGGCCCTGGGGGGTGCGGCGATGCCCATCCGCTTGCTGCTGAGTTGGACAGCCCTCGGCATCAGTCCTACGTCCGCGGCGCTTCAGCTAGCTAGACACGCGGGTGGCAGCGATGGCAGAGGCGTCGGCAGCGGCGTCGGCAGCGACAGCGGCAGCGGAGGCGACAGCGGAGGCGGCTGGGCGGCGGCAGCGGCGGCGGCAGCGGCGGCGAGCAACAGCGGCAACAGCGGCGGCGGCAGCAGCCGCGGCGGCAGCGGAGGCGGCAGGGCGGCGGCAGCGGCGGCGGCGGCGGCAGCGGCGGCGGCAGCGGAGGCAGTGGAAGCGGAGACGGCAGCGGCGTGGGCGGCGGCGACGGCAACGGCGGCGGCAGCGGCGGCAGCGGCAGTGGCGGCGGCAGCGGCGTGGGCGGCGGAGGGGGCGGCGGGGGCAGCGGCAATGGAGGCGGCAGCGGCAACGGCGGCGGCAGCGGCGGCATCGGCAGCGGAGGCGGCAGCGGCGCGGGCGGCGGAGGGGGCGGCGGGGGCAGCGGCAGCGGAGGCGGCAGCGGCAACGGCGGCGGCAGCGGCGGCAATGGCAGCGGGGGCGGCAGCGGCGCGGGCGGCGGAGGGGGCGGGGGGGGCAGCGGCAGCGGCGGCGGCTGCGGCTAGGTCGGCGGCAGCGGCGGCTGCGGCTGCGGCTGCGGCTGCGGCTGCGGCTGCGGCAGCGGCAGCGGCAGCGGCAGCGGCAGCGGCAGCGGCAGCGGCAGCGGCAGCGGCAGCGGCAGCGGCAGCGGCAGCGGCAGCGGCAGCGGCAGCGGCAGCGGCAGCGGCAGCGGCAGCGGCAGCGGCAGCGGCAGCGGCAGCGGCAGCGGCAGCGGCAGCGGCAGCGGCAGCGGCAGCGGCAGCGGCAGCGGCAGCGGCAGCGGCAGCGGCAGCGGCAGCGGCAGCGGCAGCGGCAGCGGCAGCGGCAGCGGCAGCGGCAGCGGCAGCGGCAGCGGCAGCGGCAGCGGCAGCGGCAGCGGCAGCGGCAGCGGCAGCGGCAGCGGCAGCGGCAGCGGCAGCGGCAGCGGCAGCGGCAGCGGCAGCGGCAGCGGCAGCGGCAGCGGCAGCGGCAGCGGCAGCGGCAGCGGCAGCGGCAGCGGCAGCGGCAGCGGCAGCGGCAGCGGCAGCGGCAGCGGCAGCGGCAGCGGCAGCGGCAGCGGCAGCGGCAGCGGCAGCGGCAGCGGCAGCGGCAGCGGCAGCGGCAGCGGCAGCGGCAGCGGCAGCGGCAGCGGCAGCGGCAGCGGCAGCGGCAGCGGCAGCGGCAGCGGCAGCGGCAGCGGCAGCGGCAGCGGCAGCGGCAGCGGCAGCGGCAGCGGCAGCGGCAGCGGCAGCGGCAGCGGCAGCGGCAGCGGCAGCGGCAGCGGCAGCGGCAGCGGCAGCGGCAGCGGCAGCGGCAGCGGCAGCGGCAGCGGCAGCGGCAGCGGCAGCGGCAGCGGCAGCGGCAGCGGCAGCGGCAGCGGCAGCGGCAGCGGCAGCGGCAGCGGCAGCGGCAGCGGCAGCGGCAGCGGCAGCGGCAGCGGCAGCGGCAGCGGCAGCGGCAGCGGCAGCGGCAGCGGCAGCGGCAGCGGCAGCGGCAGCGGCAGCGGCAGCGGCAGCGGCAGCGGCAGCGGCAGCGGCAGCGGCGGCGGCAGCGGTGGCGGTGGCGGTAGCGGCGGCGGCAGCGGCGACGGCAACGGCAGCGGTAGCGGCGGTTGCGATGGCGGAGATGGCAAGGGTAGAGCCAAGTGGTGGCGGGAGGCTCAGCAGGTGCTTGCGGCGAAGCTTGGCGACTCCAGCGGCTGCAGCGGCGAGGTGCATACCGGCGACCTGTGCCCGGCGGAGGTTGCTGTCCATGCTGCGTTTCACTCCAAACCGTCATAAGACCTCAGCTGGCGGCGATCGTGCCGATGGACGCCGCCGTTGGCGCGGCTGGAGCAGTACCTGTCGTACCGTGGAACGCGGCGGGACCTCGGGGGAGCTGTCGGGGGCCGCTGACAAGCGCAGCAACGGCGGTGCCGTGACCTGTCCCCTTCTGGAGCACCTCCCATCTGCTCTCGACATGAGCAAGATGCCTGCGAGCCTTATGGGTCTTCGGGGGCGGCTGGCGGCCGCGATGCCAAGACTGGCGGCGGCGTGGCGGCGGCGGCGATTATCATTGAGCTGGTCGTGAGCTGCGACAGATTGCGACGCTGGAGGGCGATGCGGTGGAGCAGCGGTTCAGCTTGAGGCGCTGGCGTGGGTTGCTCGGCGGCGGCGGCGGGGGCGGGGGCGGCGGCAGCGGAGGCAGCGGCGGCGGCGGCGGCGGCAGCGGAGGCGGCGGCAGCGGCGGCAGCGGCGGCGGCGGCGGGTCTATATTTGAATATTTCGACGTCGTGGGGTGTTCGAACGCACAGCAGCGGGCGTTGGCACAGCCGCAGTCCCCGCCAACCATCAGCGGTCATCAGCGGCGGCTTGGGCGCTCTGGTGCTATTGCGGGCGGCTTGGCTGGCACGCCAGCCGCGCGCGTGCAGACGGCTGCTCGTGAGGAGCGAATGGACATGTGACTCATTCGGCCACAGCAGGGCGGTGCTGTCATCCGCAGTCATCCGCACCGCCTTTGCACGGGAGCCCGGCGCAGCGCCTCCCATGGTGGCCGCCGTGCGTGGCTTTGTGACGGGCCCGTCTCCCTGGAGCGTCGCGTCGCCTCGCGGACTCCGGCCGACGCAGTGCCGTGCTTCTTCGAGGGCCTTTGCGGAGGGTCTGTCGGCATCGGAGCCGTCATGTGTGGGAGCAGGCGCTGCTGCCAGCCTCCTCGGAGGATCCCTCGGACTGCCACGGCGGCTGTGGCCACCCTTTCACGACCATCTCTCAGGCTGACGCCGTAGCGGCCATTGTGGGTGGGGCCCAACCTCGCCACCCATCATGGTGGGCAGCGCCGCGTCGGTGGGCAGCTCCGCTGCTGAGTTGGACAGCCCTCGGCATCAGTCCTACGTACGCGGCGCTTCAGCTTACTAGACACGCGGGTGCATCCAGGTGCCAAGACATAAGAGGATATAGCCAAGACGGACGAAATCATACAACGCGGCTAGCGGTAGAGAGCATTGCGTGTGGAGAGCGGTGGTGAACGATGGCGAGTGGTGGCGAGTGGTGGCGGGTGGTGGCGAGTGGTGGTGAGCGGTGGAGAGCGATGGCGAGTGGTGGTGAGCGGTGGTGAGCGGTGGTGAGCGGTGGTGAGCTGTGGGGAGCGATGGCGAATGGTGGTGAGCGGTGGCGAGTGGTGGTGAGCGGTGGTGAGCGGTGGCGAGTGGTGGCGAGTGGTGGTGAGCGGTGGTGAGCGGTGGTGAGCGGTGGTGAGCGGCGGTGAGCGGTGGATAGCGGTGGTGAGCGGTGGTGAGCGGTGGTGAGCGGTGGCGAGTGGTGGTGAGCGGTGGAGAGCGATGGCGAGTGGTGGCGAGTGGTGGTGAGTGGTCGTGAGCGGTGGTGAGCGGTGGTGAGCGATGGCGAGTGGTGGCGAGTGGTGGTGAGCGGTGGTGAGCGGTGGCGAGAGGTGGCGAGTGCTGGCGAGTGGTGGTGAGCGGTGGTGAGCGGTGGAGAGCGATGGCGAATGGTGGTGAGCGGTGGCGAGTGGTGGTGAGCGGTGGTGAGCGGTGGCGAGTGGTGGCGAGTGGTGGTGAGCGGTGGTGAGCGGTGGTATAGGTGGGGAGCGATGGCGAATGGTGGTGAGCGGTGGTGAGCTGTGGGGAGCGATGGCGAATGGTGGTGAGCGGTGGCGAGTGGTGGTGAGCGGTGGTGAGCGGTGGCGAGCGGTGGGGAGCGATGGCGAATGGTGATGAGCGATGGCGAGTGGTGGTGAGCGGTGGTGAGCGGTGTTGAGCGGTGGGGAGCGATGGCGAATGGTGGGAAGCGGTGGGGAGTGGTGGTGAGCGGTGGTGAGCGGTGAGGAGCGATGGCGAGCGGTGGCGAGCGGTGGAGAGCGATGGCGAGTGGTGGCGAGTGGTGGTGAGCGGTGGGGAGCGGTGGGGAGCGATGGCGAGTGGTGGTGAGCAGTGTTGAGCGGTGGGGAGCGATGAAGAGCGATGAAGAGCGGTGGCGAGTGGTGGTGGGTGGTGGCGAGTGGTGCTGAGCGGTGGAGAGCGATGGCGAGTGGTAGTGAGCGGTGGTGAGCGGTGGTGAGCGGTGGAGAGCGGGGAACGCCATTTCGGCGGCGGGGACGTCCTCCCTGGCGCAGACCTAGGTTTGTCGTTGCGGTCCGACCGGGGATCTCGGCGGTCCCGTGCCGCCGACGGCAGTACCGCGCCCCAGATCGGAGCCGGCGGCGCAGCAGGTGCTGGCGTCATAAGACCTCAGCTGGCGGCGGTTGTGCAGATGGACGCCGTCGTTGGCGCGGCTGGAGCAGTACCTGTCGTACCGTGGAACGCGGCGGGACCTCGGGGGAGCTGTCGGGGGCCGCTGACAAGCGCAGCAACGGCGGTGCCGTGACCTGTCCCCTTCTGGAGCACCTCCCATCTGCTCTCGACGTGAGCAAGATGCCTGCGAGCCTTATGGGTCTTCGGGGGCGCCTGGCGGCCGCGATGCCAAGACTGGCGGCGGCGTGGAGGCGGCGGCGATTATCATTGAGCTGGTCGTGAGCTGCGACAGATTGCGACGCTGGAGGGCGATGCGGTGGAGCAGCGGTTCAGCTTGAGGCGCTGGCGTGGGTTGCTCGGCGGCGGCGGCGGCGGCGGCGATGGGGGCGGCGGCGGAGGCGGAAGCGGCGGCGGCGGCGGCGGCGGAGGCAGCGGCGGCGGCGTCGGCGGAGGCAGCGGCGTCGGCGTCGGCAGCAGCGGCGGCGGAGGCGGCAGCGGAGGCGGCGGCAGCGGAGGCATCGGCGGCAGCGGCGGCGGCGGCGGGTCTATATTTGAATATTTCGACGTCGTGGGGTGTTCGAACGCACAGCAGCGGGCGTTGGCACAGCCGCAGTCCCCGCCAACCATCAGCGGTCATCAGCGGCGGCTTGGGCACTCTGGTGCTATTGCGGGCGGCTTGGCTGGCACTCCAGCCGCGCGCGTGCAGACGGCTGCTCGTGAGGAGCGAATGGACATGTGGCTCATTCGGCCGCGGCAGGGCGGTGCTGTCATCCGCTGTCATCCGCACAGCCTTTGCACGGGAGCCCGGCGCAGCGCCTCCCGTGGTGGCCGCCGTGCGTGGCTTTCGACGGGCCCGTCTCCCTGGAGCGTCGCGTCGCCTCGCGGACTCCGGCCGACGCAGTGCCGTGCTTCATCGAAGGCCTCTGCGGAGGGTCTGTCGGCATCGGAGCCGTCAGGCGCCGCTGCCAGCCTCGTCGGAGGATCCCTCGGACTGCCACGGCGGCTGTGGCCAACCTTTCACGACCATTTCTCAGGCTGACGCCGTAGCGGCATTGTGGGTGGGGCCCAACCTCGCCACCCATCATGGTGGGCAGCGCCGCGTCGGTGGGCAGCGCCGCTGCTGAGTTGGACAGCCCTCGGCATCAGTCCTACGTACGCGGCGCTTCAGCTTGCTAGACACGCGGGTGCATCCAGGTGCCAAGACATAAGAGGATATAGCCAAGACGGACGAAATCATACAACGCGGCTAGCGGTAGAGAGCATTGCGTGTGGAGAGCGGTGGTGAACGATGGCGAGTGGTGGCGAGTGGTGGCGGGTGGTGGCGAGTGGTGGTGAGCGGTGGAGAGCGATGGCGAGTGGTGGGGAGCGGTGTTGAGCGGTGGTGAACGGTGGTGAGTGGTGGCGAGTGGTGGTGAGTGGTGGTGAGCGGTGGAGAGCGATGGCGAGTGGTGGCGAGTGGTGGTGAGCGGTGGCGAGTGGTGGTGATCGGTGGTGAGCGGTGGCGAGTGGTGGCGAGTGGTGGTGAGCGGTGGTGAGCGGTGGTGAGCTGTGGGGAGCGGTGGCGTGTGGTGGCGAGTGGTGGTGAGCGGTGGTGAGCGGTGGCGAGTGGTGGCGAGTGGTGGTGAGCGGTGGTGAGCGGTGGTGAGAGGTGGCGAGTGGTGGTGAGTGGTGGTGAGCGGTGGTGAGAGGTGGCGAGTGGTGGTGAGTGGTGATGAGCGGTGGTGAGCTGTGGGGAGCGATGGCGAATGGTGGTGAGCGGTGGCGAGTGGCGGTGAGCGGTGGTGAGCGGTATTGAGCGGTGGGGAGCGATGGCGAATGGTGGGAAGCGGTGGGGAGTGGTGGTGAGCGGTGGGGAGCGGTGGGGAGCGATGGCGAGCGGTGGCGAGCGGTGGAGAGCGATGGCGAGTGGTGGCGAGTGGTGGGGAGCGGTGGGGAGCGGTGGGGAGCGATGGCGAGTGGTGGTGAGCAGTGTTGAGCGGTGGGGAGCGCTGAAGAGCGATGAAGAGCGGTGGCGAGTGGTGGTGGGTGGTGGCGAGTGGTGCTGAGCGGTGGAGAGCGATGGCGAGTGGTAGTGAGCGGTGGTGAGCGGTGGTGAGCGGTGTAGAGCGGGGAACGCCATTTCGGCGGCGGGGACGTCCTCCCTGGCGCAGACCTAGGTTTGTCGTTGCGGTCCGACCGGGGATCTCGGCGGTCCCGTGCCGCCGACGGCAGTACCGCGCCCCAGATCGGAGCCGGCGGCGCAGCAGGTGCTGGCGTCATAAGACCTCAGCTGGCGGCGGTTGTGCAGATGGACGCCGTCGTTGGCGCGGCTGGAGCAGTACCTGTCGTACCGTGGAACGCGGCGGGACCTCGGGGGAGCTGTCGGGGGCCGCTGACAAGCGCAGCAACGGCGGTGCCGTGACCTGTCCCCTTCTGGAGCACCTCCCATCTGCTCTCGACGTGAGCAAGATGCCTGCGAGCCTTATGGGTCTTCGGGGGCGCCTGGCGGCCGCGATGCCAAGACTGGCGGCGGCGTGGCGGCGGCGGCGATTATCATTGAGCTGGTCGTGAGCTGCGACAGATTGCGATGCTGGAGGGCGATGCGGTGGAGCAGCGGTTCAGCTTGAGGCGCTGGCGTGGGTTGCTCGGCGGCGGCGGCGGCGGCGGCGATGGGGGCGGCGGCGGAGGCGGAAGCGGCGGAGGCGGCAGCGGAGGCGGCGGCAGCGGAGCCAGCGGCGGCGGCGGCGGGTCTATATTTGAATATTTCGACGTCGTGGGGTGTTCGAACGCACAGCAGCTGGCGTTGGCACAGCCGCAGTCCCCGCCAACCATCAGCGGTCATCAGCGGCGGCTTGGGCGCTCTGGTGCTATTGCGGGCGGCTTGGCTGGCACGCCAGCCGCGCGCGTGCAGACGGCTGCTCGTGAAGAGCGAATGGACATGTGACTCATTCGGCCACAGCAGGGCGGTGCTGTCATCCGCAGTCATCCGCACCGCCTTTGCACGGGAGCCCGGCGCAGCGCCTCCCATGGTGGCCGCCGTGCGTGGCTTTCGACGGGCCCGTCTCCCTGGAACGTCACGTCGCGTCGCGGACTCCGGCCGACGCAGTGCCGTGCTTCTTCGAGGGCCTTTGCGGAGGGCCTGTCGGCATCGGAGCCGTCATGTGTGGGAGCAGGCGCTGCTGCCAGCCTCCTCGGAGGATCCCTCGGACTGCCACGGCGGCTGTGGCCACCCTTTCACGACCACCTCTCAGGCTGACGCCGTAGCGGCCATTGTGGGTGGGGCCCAACCTCGCGACCCATCATGGTGGGCAGCGCCGTGTCACAGGCGAAGACTTCTCGACCGCCACGCACCGACCGCCATCGCGGTGCCCCTGAGCGGTGGGCCCTGGGGGGTGCGGCGATGCCCATCCGCTTGCTGCTGAGTTGGACAGCCCTCGGCATCAGTCCTACGTCCGCGGCGCTTCAGCTAGCTAGACACGCGGGTGGCAGCGATGGCAGAGGCGTCGGCAGCGGCGTCGGCAGCGACAGCGGCAGCGGAGGCGACAGCGGAGGCGGCTGGGCGGCGGCAGCGGCGGCGGCAGCGGCGGCGAGCAACAGCGGCAACAGCGGCGGCGGCAGCAGCCGCGGCGGCAGCGGAGGCGGCAGGGCGGCGGCAGCGGCGGCGGCAGCGGCAGCGGCGGCGGCAGCGGAGGCAGTGGAAGCGGAGACGGCAGCGGCGTGGGCGGCGGCGACGGCAACGGCGGCGGCAGCGGCGGCAGCGGCAGTGGCGGCGGCAGCGGCGTGGGCGGCGGAGGGGGCGGCGGGGGCAGCGGCAATGGAGGCGGCAGCGGCAACGGCGGCGGCAGCGGCGGCATCGGCAGCGGAGGCGGCAGCGGCGCGGGCGGCGGAGGGGGCGGCGGGGGCAGCGGCAGCGGAGGCGGCAGCGGCAACGGCGGCGGCAGCGGCGGCAACGGCAGCGGGGACGGCAGCGGCGCGGGCGGCGGAGGGGGCGGCGGGGGCAGCGGCAGCGGAGGCGGCAGCGGCAACGTCGGCGGCAGCGGCGGCAGCGGCAGCGGCAGCGGCAGCGGCAGCGGCAGCGGCAGCGGCAGCGGCAGCGGCAGCGGCAGCGGCAGCGGCAGCGGCAGCGGCAGCGGCAGCGGCAGCGGCAGCGGCAGCGGCAGCGGCAGCGGCAGCGGCAGCGGCAGCGGCAGCGGCAGCGGCAGCGGCAGCGGCAGCGGCAGCGGCAGCGGCAGCGGCAGCGGCAGCGGCAGCGGCAGCGGCAGCGGCAGCGGCAGCGGCAGCGGCAGCGGCAGCGGCAGCGGCAGCGGCAGCGGCAGCGGCAGCGGCAGCGGCAGCGGCAGCGGCAGCGGCAGCGGCAGCGGCAGCGGCAGCGGCAGCGGCAGCGGCAGCGGCAGCGGCAGCGGCAGCGGCAGCGGCAGCGGCAGCGGCAGCGGCAGCGGCAGCGGCAGCGGCAGCGGCAGCGGCAGCGGCAGCGGCAGCGGCAGCGGCAGCGGCAGCGGCAGCGGCAGCGGCAGCGGCAGCGGCAGCGGCAGCGGCAGCGGCAGCGGCAGCGGCAGCGGCAGCGGCAGCGGCAGCGGCAGCGGCAGCGGCAGCGGCAGCGGCAGCGGCAGCGGCAGCGGCAGCGGCAGCGGCAGCGGCAGCGGCAGCGGCAGCGGCAGCGGCAGCGGCAGCGGCAGCGGCAGCGGCAGCGGCAGCGGCAGCGGCAGCGGCAGCGGCAGCGGCAGCGGCAGCGGCAGCGGCAGCGGCAGCGGCAGCGGCAGCGGCAGCGGCAGCGGCAGCGGCAGCGGCAGCGGCAGCGGCGCGGGCGGCGGAGGGGGCGGCGGGGGCAGCGGCAGCGGAGGCGGCAGCGGCGGCGGCAGCGGTGGCGGTAGCGGCGGCGGCAGCGGCGACGGCAACGGCAGCGGTAGCGGCGGTTGCGATGGCGGAGATGGCAAGGGTAGAGCCAAGTGGTGGCGGGAGGCTCAGCAGGAGCTTGCGGCGAAGCTTGGCGACTCCAGCGGCTGCAGCGGCGAGGTGCATACCGGCGACCTGTGCCCGGCGGAGGTTGCTGTCCATGCTGCGTTTCACTCCAAACCGTCATAAGACCTCAGCTGGCGGCGGTCGTGCCGATGGACGCCGCCGTTGGCGCGGCTGGAGCAGTACCTGTCGTACCGTGGAACGCGGCGGGACCTCGGGGGAGCTGTCGGGGGCCGCTGACAAGCGCAGCAACGGCGGTGCCGTGACCTGACCCCTTCTGGAGCACCTCCCATCTGCTCTGGACGTGAGCAAGATGCCTGCGAGCCTTATGGGTCTTCGGGGGCGCCTGGCGGCCGCGATGCCAAGACTGGCGGCGGCGTGGCGGCGGCGGCGGTTATCATTGAGCTGGTCGTGAGCTGCGACAGATTGCGACGCTGGAGGGCGATGCGGTGGAGCAGCGGTTCAGCTTGAGGCGCTGGCGTGGGATGCTCGGCGGCGGCGGCGGGGGCGGGGGCGGGGGCGGGGTGGCAGCGGCGGCGGCGGAGGCGGCAGCGGAGGCGGCGGCAGCGGAGCCAGCGGCGGCGGCGGCGGGTCTATATTTGAATATTTCGACGTCGTGGGGTGTTCGAACGCACAGCAGCGGGCGTTGGCACAGCCGCAGTCCCCGCCAACCATCAGCGGTCATCAGCGGCGGCTTGGGCGCTCTGGTGCTATTGCGGGCGGCTTGGCTGGCACTCCAGCCGCGCGCGTGCAGACGGCTGCTCGTGAGGAGCGAATGGACATGTGGCTCATTCGGCCGCGGCAGGGCGGTGCTGTCATCCGCTGTCATCCGCACAGCCTTTGCACGGGAGCCCGGCGCAGCACCTCCCGTGGTGGCCGCCGTGCGTGGCTTTCGACGGGCCCGTCTCCCTGGAGCGTCGCGTCGCCTCGCGGACTCCGGCCGACGCAGTGCCGTGCGTCTTCGAGGGCCTCTGCGGAGGGTCTGTCGGCATCGGAGCCGTCAGGCGCCGCTGCCAGCCTCGTCGGAGGATCCCTCGGACTGCCACGGCGGCTGTGGCCACGCTTTCACGACCACCTCTCAGGCTGACGCCGTAGCGGCCATTGTGGGTGGGGCCCAACCTCGCCACCCATCATGGTGGGCAGCGCCGCGTCGGTGGGCAGCGCCGCTGCTGAGTTGGACAGCCCTCGGCATCAGTCCTACGTACGAGGCGCTTCAGCTTGCTAGACACGCGGGTGCATCCAGGTGCCAAGACATAAGAGGATATAGCCAAGACGGACGAAATCATACAACGCGGCTAGCGGTAGAGAGCATTGCGTGTGGAGAGCGGTGGTGAACGATGGCGAGTGGTGGCGAGTGGTGGCGGGTGGTGGCGAGTGGTGGTGAGCGGTGGAGAGCGATGGCGAGTGGTGGGGAGCGGTGGTGAGCTGTGGGGAGCGATGGCGAATGGTGGTGAGCGGTGGCGAGTGGTGGTGATCGGTGGTGAGCGGTGGCGAGTGGTGGCGAGTGGTGGTGAGCGGTGGTGAGCGGTGGTGAGCTGTGGGGAGCGGTGGCGTGTGTTGGCGAGTGGTGGTGAGCGGTGGTGAGCGGTGGTGAGCGGCGGTGAGCGGTGGATAGCGGTGGTGAGCGGTGGTGAGCGGTGGTGAGTGGTGGTGAGCGGTGGAGAGCGATGGCGAGTGGTGGCGAGTGGTGGTGAGCGGTGGTGAGCGGTGGTGAGCGATGGCGAGTGGTGGCGAGTGGTGGTGAGCGGTGGTGAGCGGTGGTGAGAGGTGGCGAGTGCTAGCGAGTGGTGGTGAGCGGTGGTGAGCGGTGGAGAGCGATGGCGAATGGTGGTGAGCGGTGGCGAGTGGTGGTGAGCGGTGGTGAGCGGTGGCGAGTGGTGGCGAGTGGTGGTGAGCGGTGGTGAGCGGTGGTGAGAGGTGGCGAGTGGTGGCGAGTGGTGGTGAGCGGTGGTGAGCTGTGGGGAGCGATGGCGAATGGTGGTGAGCGGTGGCGAGTGGTGGTGAGCGGTTGTGAGCGGTCTTGAGCGGTGGGGAGCGATGGCGAATGGTGGGAAGCGGTGGGGAGTGGTGGTGAGCGGTGGTGAGCGGTGGAGAGCGATGGCGAGCGGTGGCGAGCGGTTGAGAGCGATGGCGAGTGGTGGCGAGTGGTGGGGAGCGGTGGGGAGCGGTGGGGAGCGATGGCGAGTGGTGGTGAGCAGTGTTGAGCGGTGGGGAGCGATGAAGAGCGATGAAGAGCGGTGGCGAGTGGTGGTGGGTGGTGGCGAGTGGTGCTGAGCGGTGGAGAGCGATGGCGAGTGGTAGTGAGCGGTGGTGAGCGGTGGTGAGCGGTGTAGAGCGGGGAACGCCATTTCGGCGGCGGGGACGTCCTCCCTGGCGCAGACCTAGGTTTGTCGTTGCGGTCCGACCGGGGATCTCGGCGGTCCCGTGCCGCCGACGGCAGTACCGCGCCCCAGATCGGAGCCGGCGGCGCAGCAGGTGCTGGCGTCATAAGACCTCAGCTGGCGGCGGTTGTGCAGATGGACGCCGTCGTTGGCGCGGCTGGAGCAGTACCTGTCGTACCGTGGAACGCGGCGGGACCTCGGGGGAGCTGTCGGGGGCCGCTGACAAGCGCAGCAACGGCGGTGCCGTGACCTGACCCCTTCTGGAGCACCTCCCATCTGCTCTCGACGTGAGCAAGATGCCTGCGAGCCTTATGGGTCTTCGGGGGCGCCTGGCGGCCGCGATGCCAAGACTGGCGGCGGCGTGGCGGCGGCGGCGGTTATCATTGAGCTGGTCGTGAGCTGCGACAGATTGCGACGCTGGAGGGCGATGCGGTGGAGCAGCGGTTCAGCTTGAGGCGCTGGCGTGGGTTGCTCGGCGGCGGCGGCGGCGGCGGCGATGGGGGCGGCGGCGGAGGCGGAAGCGGCGGCGGCGGCGGCGGAGGCAGCGGCGGCGGCGTCGGCGGAGGCAGCGGCGTCGGCGTCGGCAGCAGCGTCGGCGGAGGCGGCAGCGGAGGCGGCAGCGGAGGCGGCGGCAGCGGGTCTAAATTTGAATATTTCGACGTCGTGGGGTGTTCGATCGCACAGCAGCGGGCGTTGGTACAGCCGCAGTCCCCGCCAACCATCAACGGTCATCAGCGGCGGCTTGGGCGCTCTGGTGCTATTGCGGGCGGCTTGGCTGGCACGCCAGCCGCGCGCGTGCAGACCGCTGCTCGTGAGGAGCGAATGGACATGTGGCTCATTCGGCCGCAGCAGGGCGGTGCTGTCATCCGCAGTCATCCGCACCGCCTTTGCACGGGAGCCCGGCGCAGCGCCTCCCATGGTGGCCGCCGTGCGTGGCTTTCGACGCGCCCGTCTCCCTGGAACGTCACATCGCGTCGCGGACTCCGGCCGACGCAGTGCCGTGCTTCTTCGAGGGCCTTTGCGGAGGGCCTGTCGGCATCGGAGCCGTCATGTGTGGGAGCAGGAGCTGCTGCCAGCCTCCTCGGAGGATCCCTCGGACTGCCACGGCGGCTGTGGCCACCCTTTCACGACCACCTCTCAGGCTGACGCCGTAGCGGCCATTGTGGGTGGGGCCCAACCTCGCGACCCATCATGGTGGGCAGCGCCGCGTCACAGGCGAAGACTTCCTGACCGCCACGCACCGACCGCCATCGCGGTGCCCCTGAGCGGTGGGCCCTGGGGGGTGCGGCGATGCCCATCCGCTTGCTGCTGAGTTGGACAGCCCTCGGCATCAGTCCTACGTCCGCGGCGCTTCAGCTAGCTAGACACGCGGGTGGCAGCGATGGCAGAGGCGTCTGCAGCGGCGTCGGCAGCGACAGCGGCAGCGGAGGCGACAGCGGAGGCGGCTGGGCGGCGGCAGCGGCGGCGGCAGCGGCGGCGAGCAACAGCGGCAACAGCGGAGGCGGAAGCGGCGGCGGAGGCGGCGGCGGAGGCAGCGCTGGCGGCGTCGGCGGAGGCAGCGGCGTCGGCGTCGGCAGCAGCGTCGGCGGAGGCGGCAGCGGAGGCGGCAGCGGAGGCGGCGGCAGCGGAGGCAGCGGAGGCAGCGGCGGCGGCGGCGGGTCTAAATTTGAATATTTCGACGTCGTGGGGTGTTCGATCGCACAGCAGCGGGCGTTGGCACAGCCGCAGTCCCCGCCAACCATCAGCGGTCATCAGCGGCGGCTTGGGCGCTCTGTTGCTATTGCGGGCGGCTTGGCTGGCACGCCAGCCGCGCGCGTGCAGACGGCTGCTCGTGAGGAGCGAATGGACATGTGGCTCATTCGGCCGCAGCAGGGCGGTGCTGTCATCCGCAGTCATCCGCACCGCCTTTGCACGGGAGCCCGGCGCAGCGCCTCCCATGGTGGCCGCCGTGCGTGGCTTTCGACGGGCCCGTCTCCCTGGAACGTCACGTCGCGTCGCGGACTCAGGCCGACGCAGTGCCGTGCTTCTTCGAGGGCCTTTGCGGAGGGTCTGTCGGCATCGGAGCCGTCATGTGTGGGAGCAGGCGCTGCTGCCAGCCTCCTCGGAGGATCCCTCGGACTGCCACGGCGGCTGTGGCCACCCTTTCACGACCATCTCTCAGGCTGACGCCGTAGCGGCCATTGTGGGTGGGGCCCAACCTCGCCACCCATCATGGTGGGCAGCGCCGCGTCGGTGGGCAGCGCCGCTGCTGAGTTGGACAGCCCTCGGCATCAGTCCTACGTACGCGGCGCTTCAGCTTGCTAGACACGCGGGTGCATCCAGGTGCCAAGACATAAGAGGATATAGCCAAGACTGACGAAATCATACAACGCGGCTAGCGGTAGAGAGCATTGCGTGTGGAGAGCGGTGGTGAACGATGGCGAGTGGTGGCGAGTGGTGGCGGGTGGTGGCGAGTGGTGGTGAGCGGTGGAGAGCGATGGCGAGTGGTGGGGAGCGGTGGTGAGCGGTGGCGAGTGGTGGCGAGTGGTGGTGAGCGGTGGTGAGCTGTGGGGAGCGATGGCGAATGGTGGTGAGCGGTGGCGAGTGGTGGTGATCGGTGGTGAGCGGTGGCGAGTGGTGGTGAGCGGTGGTGAGCGGTGGTGAGCTGTGGTGAGCTGTGGGGAGCGGTGGCGTGTGGTGGCGAGTGGTGGTGAGCGGTGGTGAGCGGTGGTGAGCGGCGGTGAGCGGTGGATAGCGGTGGTGAGCGGTGGTGAGCGGTGGTGAGTGGTGGTGAGCGGTGGAGAGCGATGGCGAGTGGTGGCGAGTGGTGGTGAGCGGTGGTGAGCGGTGGTGAGCGATGGCGAGTGGTGGCGAGTGGTGGTGAGCGGTGGTGAGCGGTGGTGAGAGGTGGCGAGTGCTAGCGAGTGGTGGTGAGCGGTGGTGAGCGGTGGAGAGCGATGGCGAATGGTGGTGAGCGGTGGCGAGTGGTGGTGAGCGGTGGTGAGCGGTGGCGAGTGGTGGCGAGTGGTGGTGAGCGGTGGTGAGCGGTGGTGAGAGGTGGCGAGTGGTGGCGAGTGGTGGTGAGCGGTGGTGAGCTGTGGGGAGCGATGGCGAATGGTGGTGAGCGGTGGCGAGTGGTGGTGAGCGGTTGTGAGCGGTCTTGAGCGGTGGGGAGCGATGGCGAATGGTGGGAAGCGGTAGGGAGTGGTGGTGAGCGGTGGTGAGCGGTGGAGAGCGATGGCGAGCGGTGGCGAGCGGTGGAGAGCGATGGCGAGTGGTGGCGAGTGGTGGGGAGCGGTGGGGAGCGGTGGGGAGCGATGGCGAGTGGTGGTGAGCAGTGTTGAGCGGTGGGGAGCGATGAAGAGCGATGAAGAGCGGTGGCGAGTGGTGGTGGGTGGTGGCGAGTGGTGCTGAGCGGTGGAGAGCGATGGCGAGTGGTAGTGAGCGGTGGTGAGCGGTGGGGAGCGGTGTAGAGCGGGGAACGCCATTTCGGCGGCGGGGACGTCCTCCCTGGCGCAGACCTAGGTTTGTCGTTGCGGTCCGACCGGGGATCTCGGCGGTCCCGTGCCGCCGACGGCAGTACCGCGCCCCAGATCGGAGCCGGCGGCGCAGCAGGTGCTGGCGTCATAAGACCTCAGCTGGCGGCGGTTGTGCAGATGGACGCCGTCGTTGGCGCGGCTGGAGCAGTACCTGTCGTACCGTGGAACGCGGCGGGACCTCGGGGGAGCTGTCGGGGGCCGCTGACAAGCGCAGCAACGGCGGTGCCGTGACCTGACCCCTTCTGGAGCACCTCCCATCTGCTCTCGACGTGAGCAAGATGCCTGCGAGCCTTATGGGTCTTCGGGGGCGCCTGGCGGCCGCGATGCCAAGACTGGCGGCGGCGTGGCGGCGGCGGCGGTTATCATTGAGCTGGTCGTGAGCTGCGACAGATTGCGACGCTGGAGGGCGATGCGGTGGAGCAGCGGTTCAGCTTGAGGCGCTGGCGTGGGTTGCTCGGCGGCGGCGGCGGCGGCGGCGATGGGGGCGGCGGCGGAGGCGGAAGCGGCGGCGGCGGCGGCGGAGGCAGCAGCGGCGGCGTCGGCGGAGGCAGCGGCGTCGGCGTCGGCAGCAGCGTCGGCGGAGGCGGCAGCGGAGGCGGCAGCGGAGGCGGCGGCAGCGGGTCTAAATTTGAATATTTCGACGTCGTGGGGTGTTCGATCGCACAGCAGCGGGCGTTGGCACAGCCGCAGTCCCCGCCAACCATCAACGGTCATCAGCGGCGGCTTGGGCGCTCTGGTGCTATTGCGGGCGGCTTGGCTGGCACGCCAGCCGCGCGCGTGCAGACGGCTGCTCGTGAGGAGCGAATGGACATGTGGCTCATTCGGCCGCAGCAGGGCGGTGCTGTCATCCGCAGTCATCCGCACCGCCTTTGCACGGGAGCCCGGCGCAGCGCCTCCCATGGTGGCCGCCGTGCGTGGCTTTCGACGGGCCCGTCTCCCTGGAACGTCACGTCGCGTCGCGGACTCCGGCCGACGCAGTGCCGTGCTTCTTCGAGGGCCTTTGCGGAGGGCCTGTCGGCATCGGAGCCGTCATGTGTGGGAGCAGGCGCTGCTGCCAGCCTCCTCGGAGGATCCCTCGGACTGCCACGGCGGCTGTGGCCACCCTTTCACGACCACCTCTCAGGCTGACGCCGTAGCGGCCATTGTGGGTGGGGCCCAACCTCGCGACCCATCATGGTGGGCAGCGCCGTGTCACAGGCGAAGACTTCTCGACCGCCACGCACCGACCGCCATCGCGGTGCCCCTGAGCGGTGGGCCCTGGGGGGTGCGGCGATGCCCATCCGCTTGCTGCTGAGTTGGACAGCCCTCGGCATCAGTCCTACGTCCGCGGCGCTTCAGCTAGCTAGACACGCGGGTGGCAGCGATGGCAGAGGCGTCTGCAGCGGCGTCGGCAGCGACAGCGGCAGCGGAGGCGACAGCGGAGGCGGCTGGGCGGCGGCAGCGGCGGCGGCAGCGGCGGCGAGCAACAGCGGCGACAGCGGCGGCGGCAGCAGCGTCGGCGGCAGCGGAGGCGGCAGGGCGGCGGCAGCGGCGGCGGCAGCGGCGGCAGCGGAGGCGGAGGCGGCAGCGGCGTGGGCGGCGGAGGGGGCGGCGGGGGCAGCGGCAATGGAGGCGGCAGCGGCAACGGCGGCGGCAGCGGCGGCAACGGCAGCGGAGGCGGCAGCGGCGCGGGCGGCGGAGGGGGCGGCGGGGGCAGCGGCAGCGGAGGCGGCAGCGGCAACGGCGGCGGCAGCGGCGGCAGCGGCAGCGGCAGCGGCAGCGGCGCGGGCGGCGGAGGGGGCGGCAGGGGCAGCGGCAGCGGAGGCGGCAGCGGCGGCGTCAGCGGTGGCGGTAGCGGCGGCGGCAGCGGCGACGGCAACGGCAGCGGTAGCGGCGATTGCGACGGCGGAGATGGCAAGGGTAGAGCCAAGTGTTGGCGGGAGGCTCAGCAGATGCTTGCGGCGAAGCTTGGCGACTCCAGCGGCTGCAGCGGCGAGGTGCATACCGGCGACCTGTGCCCGGCGATGGTTGCTGTCCATGCTGCGTTTCACTCCAAACCGTCATAAGACCTCAGCTGGCGGCGGTCGTGCCGATGGACGCCGCCGTTGGCGCGGCTGGAGCAATACCTGTCGTACCGTGGAACGCGGCTGGACCATGGGGGAGCTGTCGGGGGCCGCTGACAAGCGCAGCAACGGCGGTGCCGTGACCTGTCCCCTTCTGGAGCACCTCCCATCTGCTCTCGACGTGAGCAAGATGCCTGCGAGCCTTATGGGTCTTCGGGGGCGCCTGGCGGCCGCGATGCCAAGACTGGCGGCGGCGTGGCGGCGGCGGCGGTTATCATTGAGCTGGTCGTGAGCTGCGACAGATTGCGACGCTGGAGGGCGATGCGGTGGAGCAGCGGTTCAGCTTGAGGCGCTGGCGTGGGTTGCTCGGCGGCGGCGGCGGGGGCGGGGGCGGGGGCGACGATGGGGGCGGCGGCGGAGGCGGAAGCGGCGGCGGCGGCATCGGCGGCGGCGGCGGCGGAGGCAGCGGTGGCGGCGTCGGCGGAGGCAGCGGCGTCGGCGTCGGCAGCAGCGGCGGCGGAGGCGGCAGCGGAGGCGGCAGCGGAGGCGGCGGCAGCAGAGGCAGCGGCGGCGGCGGAGGCGGCAGCGGAGGCGGCGGCAGCGGCGGCAGCGGCGGCGGCGGCGGGTCTAAATTTGAATATTTCGACGTCGTGGGGTGTTCGAACGCACAGCAGCGGGCGTTGGGACAGCCGCAGTCCCCGCCAACCATCAGCGGTCATCAGCGGCGGCTTGGGCGCTCTGATGCTGTTGCGGGCGGCTTGGCTGGCACTCCAGCCGCGCGCGTGCAGACGGCTGCTCGTGAGGAGCGAATGGACATGTGGCTCATTCGGCCGCGGCAGGGCGGTGCTGTCATCCGCTGTCATCCGCACAGCCTTTGCACGGGAGCCCGGCGCAGCACCTCCCGTGGTGGCCGCCGTGCGTGGCTTTCGACGGGCCCGTCTCCCTGGAGCGTCGCGTCGCCTCGCGGACTCCGGCCGACGCAGTGCCGTGCGTCTTCGAGGGCCTCTGCGGAGGGTCTGTCGGCATCGGAGCCGTCAGGCGCCGCTACCAGCCTCGTCGGAGGATCCCTCGGACTGCCACGGCGGCTGTGGCCACGCTTTCACGACCACCTCTCAGGCTGACGCCGTAGCGGCCATTGTGGGTGGGGCCCAACCTCGCCACCCATCATGGTGGGCAGCGCCGCGTCGGTGGGCAGCGCCGCTGCTGAGTTGGACAGCCCTCGGCATCAGTCCTACGTACGAGGCGCTTCAGCTTGCTAGACACGCGGGTGCATCCAGGTGCCAAGACATAAGAGGATATAGCCAAGACGGACGAAATCATACAACGCGGCTAGCGGTAGAGAGCATTGCGTGTGGAGAGCGGTGGTGAACGATGGCGAGTGGTGGCGAGTGGTGGCGGGTGGTGGCGAGTGGTGGTGAGCGGTGGAGAGCGATGGCGAGTGGTGGGGAGCGGTGGTGAGCTGTGGGGAGCGATGGCGAATGGTGGTGAGCGGTGGCGAGTGGTGGTGATCGGTGGTGAGCGGTGGCGAGTGGTGGCGAGTGGTGGTGAGCGGTGGTGAGCGGTGGTGAGCTGTGGGGAGCGGTGGCGTGTGTTGGCGAGTGGTGGTGAGCGGTGGTGAGCGGTGGTGAGCGGCGGTGAGCGGTGGATAGCGGTGGTGAGCGGTGGTGAGCGGTGGTGAGTGGTGGTGAGCGGTGGAGAGCGATGGCGAGTGGTGGCGAGTGGTGGTGAGCGGTGGTGAGCGGTGGTGAGCGATGGCGAGTGGTGGCGAGTGGTGGTGAGCGGTGGTGAGCGGTGGTGAGAGGTGGCGAGTGCTAGCGAGTGGTGGTGAGCGGTGGTGAGCGGTGGAGAGCGATGGCGAATGGTGGTGAGCGGTGGCGAGTGGTGGTGAGCGGTTGTGAGCGGTCTTGAGCGGTGGGGAGCGATGGCGAATGGTGGGAAGCGGTGGGGAGTGGTGGTGAGCGGTGGTGAGCGGTGGAGAGCGATGGCGAGCGGTGGCGAGCGGTTGAGAGCGATGGCGAGTGGTGGCGAGTGGTGGTGAGCGGTGGTGAGCGGTGGTGAGCGATGGCGAGTGGTGGCGAGTGGTGGTGAGCGGTGGTGAGCGGTGGTGAGAGGTGGCGAGTGCTAGCGAGTGGTGGTGAGCGGTGGTGAGCGGTGGAGAGCGATGGCGAATGGTGGTGAGCGGTGGCGAGTGGTGGTGAGCGGTGGTGAGCGGTGGCGAGTGGTGGCGAGTGGTGGTGAGCGGTGGTGAGCGGTGGTGAGAGGTGGCGAGTGGTGGCGAGTGGTGGTGAGTGGTGGTGAGCTGTGGGGAGCGATGGCGAATGGTGGTGAGCGGTGGCGAGTGGTGGTGAGCGGTTGTGAGCGGTCTTGAGCGGTGGGGAGCGATGGCGAATGGTGGGAAGCGGTGGGGAGTGGTGGTGAGCGGTGGTGAGCGGTGGAGAGCGATGGCGAGCGGTGGCGAGCGGTTGAGAGCGATGGCGAGTGGTGGCGAGTGGTGGGGAGCGGTGGGGAGCGGTGGGGAGCGATGGCGAGTGGTGGTGAGCAGTGTTGAGCGGTGGGGAGCGATGAAGAGCGATGAAGAGCGGTGGCGAGTGGTGGTGGGTGGTGGCGAGTGGTGCTGAGCGGTGGAGAGCGATGGCGAGTGGTAGTGAGCGGTGGTGAGCGGTGGTGAGCGGTGTAGAGCGGGGAACGCCATTTCGGCGGCGGGGACGTCCTCCCTGGCGCAGACCTAGGTTTGTCGTTGCGGTCCGACCGGGGATCTCGGCGGTCCCGTGCCGCCGACGGCAGTACCGCGCCCCAGATCGGAGCCGGCGGCGCAGCAGGTGCTGGCGTCATAAGACCTCAGCTGGCGGCGGTTGTGCAGATGGACGCCGTCGTTGGCGCGGCTGGAGCAGTACCTGTCGTACCGTGGAACGCGGCGGGACCTCGGGGGAGCTGTCGGGGGCCGCTGACAAGCGCAGCAACGGCGGTGCCGTGACCTGACCCCTTCTGGAGCACCTCCCATCTGCTCTCGACGTGAGCAAGATGCCTGCGAGCCTTATGGGTCTTCGGGGGCGCCTGGCGGCCGCGATCCCAAGACTGGCGGCGGCGTGGCGGCGGCGGCGGTTATCATTGAGCTGGTCGTGAGCTGCGACAGATTGCGACGCTGGAGGGCGATGCGGTGGAGCAGCGGTTCAGCTTGAGGCGCTGGCGTGGGTTGCTCGGCGGCGGCGGCGGCGGCGGCGATGGGGGCGGCGGCGGAGGCGGAAGCGGCGGCGGCGGCGGCGGAGGCAGCGGCGGCGGCGTCGGCGGAGGCAGCGGCGTCGGCGTCGGCAGCAGCGTCGGCGGAGGCGGCAGCGGAGGCGGCAGCGGAGGCGGCGGCAGCGGGTCTAAATTTGAATATTTCGACGTCGTGGGGTGTTCGATCGCACAGCAGCGGGCGTTGGTACAGCCGCAGTCCCCGCCAACCATCAACGGTCATCAGCGGCGGCTTGGGCGCTCTGGTGCTATTGCGGGCGGCTTGGCTGGCACGCCAGCCGCGCGCGTGCAGACCGCTGCTCGTGAGGAGCGAATGGACATGTGGCTCATTCGGCCGCAGCAGGGCGGTGCTGTCATCCGCAGTCATCCGCACCGCCTTTGCACGGGAGCCCGGCGCAGCGCCTCCCATGGTGGCCGCCGTGCGTGGCTTTCGACGGGCCCGTCTCCCTGGAACGTCACATCGCGTCGCGGACTCCGGCCGACGCAGTGCCGTGCTTCTTCGAGGGCCTTTGCGGAGGGCCTGTCGGCATCGGAGCCGTCATGTGTGGGAGCAGGAGCTGCTGCCAGCCTCCTCGGAGGATCCCTCGGACTGCCACGGCGGCTGTGGCCACCCTTTCACGACCACCTCTCAGGCTGACGCCGTAGCGGCCATTGTGGGTGGGGCCCAACCTCGCGACCCATCATGGTGGGCAGCGCCGTGTCACAGGCGAAGACTTCCTGACCGCCACGCACCGACCGCCATCGCGGTGCCCCTGAGCGGTGGGCCCTGGGGGGTGCGGCGATGCCCATCCGCTTGCTGCTGAGTTGGACAGCCCTCGGCATCAGTCCTACGTCCGCGGCGCTTCAGCTAGCTAGACACGCGGGTGGCAGCGATGGCAGAGGCGTCTGCAGCGGCGTCGGCAGCGACAGCGGCAGCGGAGGCGACAGCGGAGGCGGCTGGGCGGCGGCAGCGGCGGCGGCAGCGGCGGCGAGCAACAGCGGCAACAGCGGAGGCGGAAGCGGCGGCGGAGGCGGCGGCGGAGGCAGCGCTGGCGGCGTCGGCGGAGGCAGCGGCGTCGGCGTCGGCAGCAGCGTCGGCGGAGGCGGCAGCGGAGGCGGCAGCGGAGGCGGCGGCAGCGGAGGCAGCGGAGGCAGCGGCGGCGGCGGCGGGTCTATATTTGAATATTTCGACGTCGTGGGGTGTTCGATCGCACAGCAGCGGGCGTTGGCACAGCCGCAGTCCCCGCCAACCATCAGCGGTCATCAGCGGCGGCTTGGGCGCTCTGTTGCTATTGCGGGCGGCTTGGCTGGCACGCCAGCCGCGCGCGTGCAGACGGCTGCTCGTGAGGAGCGAATGGACATGTGGCTCATTCGGCCGCAGCAGGGCGGTGCTGTCATCCGCAGTCATCCGCACCGCCTTTGCACGGGAGCCCGGCGCAGCGCCTCCCATGGTGGCCGCCGTGCGTGGCTTTCGACGGGCCCGTCTCCCTGGAACGTCACGTCGCGTCGCGGACTCAGGCCGACGCAGTGCCGTGCTTCTTCGAGGGCCTTTGCGGAGGGTCTGTCGGCATCGGAGCCGTCATGTGTGGGAGCAGGCGCTGCTGCCAGCCTCCTCGGAGGATCCCTCGGACTGCCACGGCGGCTGTGGCCACCCTTTCACGACCATCTCTCAGGCTGACGCCGTAGCGGCCATTGTGGGTGGGGCCCAACCTCGCCACCCATCATGGTGGGCAGCGCCGCGTCGGTGGGCAGCGCCGCTGCTGAGTTGGACAGCCCTCGGCATCAGTCCTACGTACGAGGCGCTTCAGCTTGCTAGACACGCGGGTGCATCCAGGTGCCAAGACATAAGAGGATATAGCCAAGACGGACGAAATCATACAACGCGGCTAGCGGTAGAGAGCATTGCGTGTGGAGAGCGGTGGTGAACGATGGCGAGTGGTGGCGAGTGGTGGCGGGTGGTGGCGAGTGGTGGTGAGCGGTGGAGAGCGATGGCGAGTGGTGGGGAGCGGTGGTGAGCGGTGGCGAGTGGTGGCGAGTGGTGGTGAGCGGTGGTGAGCTGTGGGGAGCGATGGCGAATGGTGGTGAGCGGTGGCGAGTGGTGGTGATCGGTGGTGAGCGGTGGCGAGTGGTGGTGAGCGGTGGTGAGCGGTGGTGAGCTGTGGTGAGCTGTGGGGAGCGGTGGCGTGTGGTGGCGAGTGGTGGTGAGCGGTGGTGAGCGGTGGTGAGCGGCGGTGAGCGGTGGATAGCGGTGGTGAGCGGTGGTGAGCGGTGGTGAGTGGTGGTGAGCGGTGGAGAGCGATGGCGAGTGGTGGCGAGTGGTGGTGAGCGGTGGTGAGCGGTGGTGAGCGATGGCGAGTGGTGGCGAGTGGTGGTGAGCGGTGGTGAGCGGTGGTGAGAGGTGGCGAGTGCTAGCGAGTGGTGGTGAGCGGTGGTGAGCGGTGGAGAGCGATGGCGAATGGTGGTGAGCGGTGGCGAGTGGTGGTGAGCGGTGGTGAGCGGTGGCGAGTGGTGGCGAGTGGTGGTGAGCGGTGGTGAGAGGTGGCGAGTGGTGGCGAGTGGTGGTGAGCGGTGGTGAGCTGTGGGGAGCGATGGCGAATGGTGGTGAGCGGTGGCGAGTGGTGGTGAGCGGTTGTGAGCGGTCTTGAGCGGTGGGGAGCGATGGCGAATGGTGGGAAGCGGTAGGGAGTGGTGGTGAGCGGTGGTGAGCGGTGGAGAGCGATGGCGAGCGGTGGCGAGCGGTGGAGAGCGATGGCGAGTGGTGGCGAGTGGTGGGGAGCGGTGGGGAGCGGTGGGGAGCGATGGCGAGTGGTGGTGAGCAGTGTTGAGCGGTGGGGAGCGATGAAGAGCGATGAAGAGCGGTGGCGAGTGGTGGTGGGTGGTGGCGAGTGGTGCTGAGCGGTGGAGAGCGATGGCGAGTGGTAGTGAGCGGTGGTGAGCGGTGGGGAGCGGTGTAGAGCGGGGAACGCCATTTCGGCGGCGGGGACGTCCTCCCTGGCGCAGACCTAGGTTTGTCGTTGCGGTCCGACCGGGGATCTCGGCGGTCCCGTGCCGCCGACGGCAGTACCGCGCCCCAGATCGGAGCCGGCGGCGCAGCAGGTGCTGGCGTCATAAGACCTCAGCTGGCGGCGGTTGTGCAGATGGACGCCGTCGTTGGCGCGGCTGGAGCAGTACCTGTCGTACCGTGGAACGCGGCGGGACCTCGGGGGAGCTGTCGGGGGCCGCTGACAAGCGCAGCAACGGCGGTGCCGTGACCTGACCCCTTCTGGAGCACCTCCCATCTGCTCTCGACGTGAGCAAGATGCCTGCGAGCCTTATGGGTCTTCGGGGGCGCCTGGCGGCCGCGATGCCAAGACTGGCGGCGGCGTGGCGGCGGCGGCGGTTATCATTGAGCTGGTCGTGAGCTGCGACAGATTGCGACGCTGGAGGGCGATGCGGTGGAGCAGCGGTTCAGCTTGAGGCGCTGGCGTGGGTTGCTCGGCGGCGGCGGCGGCGGCGGCGATGGGGGCGGCGGCGGAGGCGGAAGCGGCGGCGGCGGCGGCGGAGGCAGCAGCGGCGGCGTCGGCGGAGGCAGCGGCGTCGGCGTCGGCAGCAGCGTCGGCGGAGGCGGCAGCGGAGGCGGCAGCGGAGGCGGCGGCAGCGGGTCTAAATTTGAATATTTCGACGTCGTGGGGTGTTCGATCGCACAGCAGCGGGCGTTGGCACAGCCGCAGTCCCCGCCAACCATCAACGGTCATCAGCGGCGGCTTGGGCGCTCTGGTGCTATTGCGGGCGGCTTGGCTGGCACGCCAGCCGCGCGCGTGCAGACGGCTGCTCGTGAGGAGCGAATGGACATGTGGCTCATTCGGCCGCAGCAGGGCGGTGCTGTCATCCGCAGTCATCCGCACCGCCTTTGCACGGGAGCCCGGCGCAGCGCCTCCCATGGTGGCCGCCGTGCGTGGCTTTCGACGGGCCCGTCTCCCTGGAACGTCACGTCGCGTCGCGGACTCCGGCCGACGCAGTGCCGTGCTTCTTCGAGGGCCTTTGCGGAGGGCCTGTCGGCATCGGAGCCGTCATGTGTGGGAGCAGGCGCTGCTGCCAGCCTCCTCGGAGGATCCCTCGGACTGCCACGGCGGCTGTGGCCACCCTTTCACGACCACCTCTCAGGCTGACGCCGTAGCGGCCATTGTGGGTGGGGCCCAACCTCGCGACCCATCATGGTGGGCAGCGCCGTGTCACAGGCGAAGACTTCTCGACCGCCACGCACCGACCGCCATCGCGGTGCCCCTGAGCGGTGGGCCCTGGGGGGTGCGGCGATGCCCATCCGCTTGCTGCTGAGTTGGACAGCCCTCGGCATCAGTCCTACGTCCGCGGCGCTTCAGCTAGCTAGACACGCGGGTGGCAGCGATGGCAGAGGCGTCTGCAGCGGCGTCGGCAGCGACAGCGGCAGCGGAGGCGACAGCGGAGGCGGCTGGGCGGCGGCAGCGGCGGCGGCAGCGGCGGCGAGCAACAGCGGCGACAGCGGCGGCGGCAGCAGCGTCGGCGGCAGCGGAGGCGGCAGGGCGGCGGCAGCGGCGGCGGCAGCGGCGGCAGCGGAGGCGGAGGCGGCAGCGGCGTGGGCGGCGGAGGGGGCGGCGGGGGCAGCGGCAATGGAGGCGGCAGCGGCAACGGCGGCGGCAGCGGCGGCAACGGCAGCGGAGGCGGCAGCGGCGCGGGCGGCGGAGGGGGCGGCGGGGGCAGCGGCAGCGGAGGCGGCAGCGGCAACGGCGGCGGCAGCGGCGGCAGCGGCAGCGGCAGCGGCAGCGGCGCGGGCGGCGGAGGGGGCGGCAGGGGCAGCGGCAGCGGAGGCGGCAGCGGCGGCGTCAGCGGTGGCGGTAGCGGCGGCGGCAGCGGCGACGGCAACGGCAGCGGTAGCGGCGATTGCGACGGCGGAGATGGCAAGGGTAGAGCCAAGTGTTGGCGGGAGGCTCAGCAGATGCTTGCGGCGAAGCTTGGCGACTCCAGCGGCTGCAGCGGCGAGGTGCATACCGGCGACCTGTGCCCGGCGATGGTTGCTGTCCATGCTGCGTTTCACTCCAAACCGTCATAAGACCTCAGCTGGCGGCGGTCGTGCCGATGGACGCCGCCGTTGGCGCGGCTGGAGCAATACCTGTCGTACCGTGGAACGCGGCTGGACCATGGGGGAGCTGTCGGGGGCCGCTGACAAGCGCAGCAACGGCGGTGCCGTGACCTGTCCCCTTCTGGAGCACCTCCCATCTGCTCTCGACGTGAGCAAGATGCCTGCGAGCCTTATGGGTCTTCGGGGGCGCCTGGCGGCCGCGATGCCAAGACTGGCGGCGGCGTGGCGGCGGCGGCGGTTATCATTGAGCTGGTCGTGAGCTGCGACAGATTGCGACGCTGGAGGGCGATGCGGTGGAGCAGCGGTTCAGCTTGAGGCGCTGGCGTGGGTTGCTCGGCGGCGGCGGCGGGGGCGGGGGCGGGGGCGACGATGGGGGCGGCGGCGGAGGCGGAAGCGGCGGCGGCGGCATCGGCGGCGGCGGCGGCGGAGGCAGCGGTGGCGGCGTCGGCGGAGGCAGCGGCGTCGGCGTCGGCAGCAGCGGCGGCGGAGGCGGCAGCGGAGGCGGCAGCGGAGGCGGCGGCAGCAGAGGCAGCGGCGGCGGCGGAGGCGGCAGCGGAGGCGGCGGCAGCGGCGGCAGCGGCGGCGGCGGCGGGTCTAAATTTGAATATTTCGACGTCGTGGGGTGTTCGAACGCACAGCAGCGGGCGTTGGGACAGCCGCAGTCCCCGCCAACCATCAGCGGTCATCAGCGGCGGCTTGGGCGCTCTGATGCTGTTGCGTGCGGCTTGGCTGGCACTCCAGCCGCGCGCGTGCAGACGGCTGCTCGTGAGGAGCGAATGGACATGTGGCTCATTCGGCCGCAGCAGGGCGGTGCTGTCATCCGCTGTCATCCGCACAGCCTTTGCACGGGAGCCCGGCGCAGCGCCTCCCGTGGTGGCCGCCGTGCGTGGCTTTCGACGGGCCCGTCTCCCTGGAGCGTCGCGTCGCCTCGCGGACTCCGGCCGACGCAGTGCCGTGCTTCTTCGAGGGCCTCTGCGGAGGGTCTGTCGGCATCGGAGCCGTCAGGCGCCGCTGCCAGCCTCCTCGGAGGATCCCTCGGACTGCCACGGCGGCTGTGGCCACGCTTTCACGACCACCTCTCAGGCTGACGCCGTAGCGGCCAGTGTGGCTGGGGCCCAACCCCGCCACCCATCATGGTGGGCAGCGCCGCGTCACAGGCGAAGACTTCCTGACCGCCATGCACCGACCGCCATCGCGGTGCCCCTCCAGCGTTGGGCCCTGGGGGGTGCGGCGATGCCCATCCGCTTGGGAAGCTTGCTGCTGAGTTGGACAGCCCTCGGCATCAGTCCTACGTACGCGGCGCTTCAGCTTGCTAGACACGCGGGTGCATCCAGGTGCCAAGACATAAGAGGATATAGCCAAGACGGACGAAATCATACAACGCGGCTAGCGGTAGAGAGCATTGCGTGTGGAGAGCGGTGGTGAACGATGGCGAGTGGTGGCGAGTGGTGGCGGGTGGTGGCGAGTGGTGGTGAGCGGTGGCGAGTGGTGGCGAATGGTGGCAAGTGGCGGTGAGCTGTGGGGAGCGGTGGCGAGCGGTGGTGAGCGGTGGCGAGTGGTGGCGAGCGGTGGCGAGTGGTGGCGAGTGGTGGTGAGCGGTGGTGAGCGGTGGTGAGCGGTGGCGAGCGGTGGGGAGCGATGGCGAATGGTGGTGAGCGGTGGCGAGTGGTGGTGAGCGGTGGTGAGCGGTGTTGAGCGGTGGGGAGCGATGGCGAATGGTGGTGAGCGGTGGTGAGCGGTGGTGAGCGGTGGTGAGCGGTGGGGAGCGATGGCGAATGGTGGGAAGCGGTGGGGAGTGGTGGTGAGCGGTGGGGAGCGGTGGGGAGCGTGGTTGCGAGTGGTGGTGAGCGGTGGTGAGCGTTGGGGAGCGATGGCGAGTGGTGGCGAGTGGTGGAGAGCGATGGCGAGCGGTGGCGAGCGGTGGGGAGCGATGGCGAGTGGTGGCGAGCGGTGGGGAGCGGTGGTGAGCGTTGGGGAGCGATGGCGAGTGGTCGGGAGTGGTGGAGAGCGATGGCGAGCGGTGGCGAGCGGTGGTGAGCGGTGGCGAGCAGTGCAGAGCGATGGCGAGTGGTGGCGAGTGGTGGCGAGTGGTGGCGAGTGGTGGTGAGCGGTGGTGAGCGGTGGAGAGCGATGGCGAGTGGTGGTGAGCAGTGTTGAGCGGTGAGGATCGATGAAGAGCGATGAAGAGCGGTGGGGAGCGATGGCGAGCGGTGGAGAGCGGTGGGGAGCGGTGGAGAGCGGTGGCGAGTGGTGGTGGGTGGTGGCGAGTGGTGCTGAGCGGTGGAGAGCGATGGCGAGTGGTAGTGAGCGGTGGTGAGCGGTGGGGAGCGGTGGAGAGCGGGGAACGCCATTTCGGCGGCGGGGACGTCCTCCCTGGCGCAGACCTAGGTTTGTCGTTGCGGTCCGACCGGGGATCTCGGCGGTCCCGTGCCGCCGACGGCAGTACCGCGCCCCAGATCGGAGCCGGCGGCGCAGCAGGTGCTGGCGTCATAAGACCTCAGCTGGCGGCGGTCGTGCCGATGGAAGCCGCCGTTGGCGCGGCTGGAGCAGTACCTGTCGTACCGTGGAACGCGGCGGGACCTCGGGGGAGCTGTCGGGGGCCGCTGACAAGCGCAGCAACGGCGGTGCCGTGACCTGACCCCTTCTGGAGCACCTCCCATCTGCTCTCGACGTGAGCAAGATGCCTGCGAGCCTTATGGGTCTTCGGGGGCGCCTGGCGGCCGCGATGCCAAGACTGGCGGCGGCGTGGCGGCGGCGGCGGTTATCATTGAGCTGGTCGTGAGCTGCGACAGATTGCGACGCTGGAGGGCGATGCGGTGGAGCAGCGGTTCAGCTTGAGGCGCTGGCGTGGGTTGCTCGGCGGCGGCGGCGGGGGCGGGGGCGGCGGCGACGATGGGGGCGGCGGCGGAGGCGGAAGCGGCGGCGGCGGCGGCGGCGGCAGCGGCGGCGGCGTCGGCGGAGGCAGCGGCGTCGGCGTCGGCAGCAGCGGCGGCGGAGGCGGCAGCGGAGGCGGCAGCGGAGGCGGCGGCAGCGGAGGCAGCGGCGGCGGCGGAGGCGGCAGCGGAGGCGGCGGCGGCGGAGGCAGCGGCGGCGGAGGCGGGTCTAAATTTGAATATTTCGACGTCGTG
Source organism: Pleodorina starrii (assembly GCA_030267565.1). Classification (NCBI taxonomy): domain Eukaryota; kingdom Viridiplantae; phylum Chlorophyta; class Chlorophyceae; order Chlamydomonadales; family Volvocaceae; genus Pleodorina; species Pleodorina starrii. Next base: position 2,552,522 of record BRXU01000003.1, read on the forward strand.
GGGTGTTCGAACGCACAGCAGCGGGCGTTGGGACAGCCGCAGTCCCCGCCAACCATCAGCGGTCATCAGCGGCGGCTTGGGCGCTTTGGTGCTATTGCGGGCGGCTTGGCTGGCACTCCAGCCGCGCGCGTGCAGACGGCTGCTCGTGAGGAGCGAATGGACATGTGGCTCATTTGGCCGCAGCAGGGCGGTGCTGTCATCCGCTGTCATCCGCACAGCCTTTGCACGGGAGCCCGGCGCAGCGCCTCCCGTGGTGGCCGCCGTGCGTGGCTTTCGACGGGCCCGTCTCCCTGGAGCGTCGCGTCGCCTCGCGGACTCCGGCCGACGCAGTGCCGTGCTTCTTCGAGGGCCTCTGCGGAGGGTCTGTCGGCATCGGAGCCGTCAGGCGCCGCTGCCAGCCTCCTCGGAGGATCCCTCGGACTGCCACGGCGGCTGTGGCCGCGCTTTCACGACCACCTCTCAGGCTGACGCCGTAGCGGCCAGTGTGGGTGGGGCCCAACCTCGCCACCCATCATGGTGGGCAGCGCCGCGTCACAGGCGAAGACTTCCTGACCGCCACGCACCGACCGCCATCGCGGTGCCCCTGAGCGGTGGGCCCTGGGGGGTGCGGCGATGCCCATCCGCTTGCTGCTGAGTTTGACAGCCCTCGGCATCAGTCCTACGTCCGCGGCGCTTCAGCTAGCTAGACACGCGGGTGGCAGCGATGGCAGAGGCGTCTGCAGCGGCGTCGGCAGCGACAGCGGCAGCGGAGGCGACAGTGGAGGCGGCAGCAGCGGCGGCAGCGGCGGCGGCAGCAGCGGCGGCGGCAGCGGAGGCGGCAGGGCGGCGGCAGCGGCGGCGGCAGCGGCGGCAGCGGAAGCGGAGGCGGCAGCGGCGTGGGCGGCGGCGACGGCAACGGCGGCGGCAGCGGCGGCAGCGGAAGCAGAGGCGGCAGCGGCGTGGGCGGCGGAGGGGGCGGCGGGGGCAGCGGCAATGGAGGCGGCAGCGGCAACGGCGGCGGCAGCGGCGGCAACGGCAGCGGAGGCGGCAGCGGCGCGGGCGGCGGAGGGGGCGGCGGGGACAGCAGCAGCGGAGGCGGCAGCGACAACGGCGGCGGCAGCGGCGGCGGCAGCAGCGGCGGCGGCAGCGGAGGCGGCAGGGCGGCGGCAGCGGCGGCGGCAGCGGCGGCAGCGGAAGCGGAGGCGGCAGCGGCGTGGGCGGCGGCGACGGCAACGGCGGCGGCAGCGGCGGCAGCGGAAGCGGAGGCGGCAGCGGCGTGGGCGGCGGAGGGGGCGGCGGGGGCAGCGGCAATGGAGGCGGCAGCGGCAACGGCGGCGGCAGCGGCGGCAACGGCAGCGGAGGCGGCAGCGGCGCGGGCGGCGGAGGGGGCGGCGGGGACAGCAGCAGCGGAGGCGGCAGCGACAACGGCGGCGGCAGCGGCAGCGGCAGCGGCGGCGGCAGCGGCAGCGGCAGCGGCAGCGGCAGCGGCAGCGGCAGCGGCAGCGGCAGCGGCAGCGGCAGCGGCAGCGGCAGCGGCAGCGGCAGCGGCAGCGGCAGCGGCAGCGGCAGCGGCAGCGGCAGCGGCAGCGGCAGCGGCAGCGGCAGCGGCAGCGGCAGCGGCAGCGGCAGCGGCAGCGGCAGCGGCAGCGGCAGCGGCAGCGGCAGCGGCAGCGGCAGCGGCAGCGGCAGCGGCAGCGGCAGCGGCAGCGGCAGCGGCAGCGGCAGCGGCAGCGGCAGCGGCAGCGGCAGCGGCAGCGGCAGCGGCAGCGGCAGCGGCAGCGGCAGCGGCAGCGGCAGCGGCAGCGGCAGCGGCAGCGGCAGCGGCAGCGGCAGCGGCAGCGGCAGCGGCAGCGGCAGCGGCAGCGGCAGCGGCAGCGGCAGCGGCAGCGGCAGCGGCAGCGGCAGCGGCAGCGGCAGCGGCAGCGGCAGCGGCAGCGGCAGCGGCAGCGGCAGCGGCAGCGGCAGCGGCAGCGGCAGCGGCAGCGGCAGCGGCAGCGGCAGCGGCAGCGGCAGCGGCAGCGGCAGCGGCAGCGGCAGCGGCAGCGGCAGCGGCAGCGGCAGCGGCAGCGGCAGCGGCAGCGGCAGCGGCAGCGGCAGCGGCAGCGGCAGCGGCAGCGGCAGCGGCAGCGGCAGCGGCAGCGGCAGCGGCAGCGGCAGCGGCAGCGGCAGCGGCAGCGGCAGCGGCAGCGGCAGCGGCAGCGGCAGCGGCAGCGGCAGCGGCAGCGGCAGCGGCAGCGGCAGCGGCAGCGGCAGCGGCAGCGGCAGCGGCAGCGGCAGCGGCAGCGGCAGCGGCAGCGGCAGCGGCAGCGGCAGCGGCAGCGGCAGCGGCAGCGGCAGCGGCAGCGGCAGCGGCAGCGGCAGCGGCAGCGGCAGCGGCAGCGGCAGCGGCAGCGGCAGCGGCAGCGGCAGCGGCAGCGGCAGCGGCAGCGGCAGCGGCAGCGGCAGCGGCAGCGGCAGCGGCAGCGGCAGCGGCAGCGGCAGCGGCAGCGGCAGCGGCAGCGGCAGCGGCAGCGGCAGCGGCAGCGGCAGCGGCAGCGGCAGCGGCAGCGGCAGCGGCAGCGGCAGCGGCAGCGGCAGCGGCAGCGGCAGCGGCAGCGGCAGCGGCAGCGGCAGCGGCAGCGGCAGCGGCAGCGGCAGCGGCAGCGGCAGCGGCAGCGGCAGCGGCAGCGGCAGCGGCAGCGGCAGCGGCAGCGGCAGCGGCAGCGGCAGCGGCAGCGGCAGCGGCAGCGGCAGCGGCAGCGGCAGCGGCAGCGGCAGCGGCAGCGGCAGCGGCAGCGGCAGCGGCAGCGGCAGCGGCAGCGGCAGCGGCAGCGGCAGCGGCAGCGGCAGCGGCAGCGGCAGCGGCAGCGGCAGCGGCAGCGGCAGCGGCAGGGGCAGCGGAGGCGGCAGCGGCGGCGGCAGCGTTGGCGGTAGCGGCGGCGGCAGCGGCGGCGGCAGCGCCGACGGCAACGGCAGCGGTAGCGGCGGTTGCGATGGCGGAGATGGCAAGGGTAGAGCCAAGTGGTGGCGGGAGGCTCAGCAGGTGCTTGCGGCGAAGCTTGGCGACTCCAGCCGCTGCAGCGGCGAGGTGCATACCGGCGACCTGTGCCCGACGATGGTTGCTGTCCATGCTGCGTTTCACTCCAAACCGTCATAAGACCTCAGCTGGCGGCGGTCGTGCCGATGGACACCGCCGTTGGCGCGGCTGGAGCAGTACCTGTCGTACCGTGGAACGCGGCTGGACCATGGGGGAGCCGTCGGGGGCCGCTGACAAGCGCAGCTACGGCGGTGCCGTGACCTGTCCCCTTCTGGAGCACCTCCCATCTGCTCTCGACGTGAGCAAGATGCCTGCGAGCCTTATGGGTCTTCGGGGGCGCCTGGCGGCCGCGATGCCAAGACTGGCGGCGGCGTGGCGGCGGCGGCGGTTATCATTGAGCTGGTCGTGAGCTGCGACAGATTGCGACGCTGGAGGGCGATGCGGTGGAGCAGCGATTCAGCTTGAGGCGCTGGCGTGGGTTGCTCGGCGGCGGGGGCGGGGGCGGGGGCGACGATGGGGGTGGCGACGGAGGCGGAAGCGGCGGCGGCGGCGGCGGCAGCGGCGGCGGCGGCGGCGGAGGCAGCGACGGCGGCGTCGGCGGAGGCAGCGGCGGCGGCGTCGGCAGCAGCGTCGGCAGCAGCGGCAGCGGAGGCGGCAGCGGAGGCGGCAGCGGAGGCGGCGGCAGCGGAGGCAGCGGCGGCGGCGGGCGCGGCAGCGGAGGCGGCGGCAGCGGCGGCAGCGGCGGCGGCGGCGGGTCTAAATTTGAATATTTCGACGTCGTGGGGTGTTCGAACGCACAGCAGCGGGCGTTGGGACAGCCGCAGTCCCCGCCAACCATCAGCGGTCATCAGCGGCGGCTTGGGCGCTCTGGTGCTGTTACGGGCGGCTTGGCTGGCACGCCAGCCGCGCGCGTGCAGACGGCTGCTCGTGAGGAGCGAATGGACATGTGGCTCATTCGGCCGCAGCAGGGCGGTGCTGTCATCCGCTGTCATCCGCACAGCCTTTGCACGGGAGCCCGGCGCAGCGCCTCCCGTGGTGGCCGCCGTGCGTGGCTTTCGACGGGCCCGTCTCCCTGGAGCGTCGTATCGCCTCGCGGACTCCGGCCGACGCAGTGCCGTGCTTCTTCGAGGGCCTCTGCGGAGGGTCTGTCGGCATCGGAGCCGTCAGGCGCCGCTGCCAGCCTCCTCGGAGGATCCCTCGGACTGCCACGGCGGCTGTGGCCACGCTTTCACGACCACCTCTCAGGCTGACGCCGTAGCGGCCAGTGTGGGTGGGGCCCAACCTCGCCACCCATCATGGTGGGCAGCGCCGCGTCACAGGCGAAGACTTCCTGACCGCCATGCACCGACCGCCATCGCGGTGCCCCTCCAGCGTTGGGCCCTGGGGGGTGCGGCGATGCCCATCCGCTTGGGAAGCTTGCTGCTGAGTTGGACAGCCCTCGGCATCAGTCCTACGTACGCGGCGCTTCAGCTTGCTAGACACGCGGGTGCATCCAGGTGCCAAGACATAAGAGGATATAGCCAAGACGGACGAAATCATACAACGCGGCTAGCGGTAGAGAGCATTGCGTGTGGAGAGCGGTGGTGAACGATGGCGAGTGGTGGCGAGTGGTGGCGGGTGGTGGCGAGTGGTGGTGAGCGGTGGTGAGCGGTGGCGAGTGGTGGCGAATGGTGGCAAGTGGCGGTGAGCTGTGGGGAGCGGTGGCGAGCGGTGGCGAGTGGTGGTGAGCGGTGGTGAGCGGTGGTGAGCGGTGGTGAGCGGTGGCGAGTGGTGGTGAGCGGTGGCGAGCGGTGGTGAGCGGTGGCGAGTGGTGGCGAATGGTGGTGAGCGGTGGTGAGCGGTGGTGAGCGGTGGGGAGCGGTGGGGAGCGATGGCGAATGGTGGGAAGCGGTGGGGAGTGGTGGTGAGCGGTGGGGAGCGGTGGGGAGCGATGGCGAGTGGTTGCGAGTGGTGGTGAGCGGTGGTGAGCGGTGGGGAGCGGTGGGGAGTGGTGGTGAGCGGTGGCGAGCGGTGGGGAGCGATGGCGCGTGGTGGCGAGCGGTGGGGAGTGGTGGTGAGCGTTGGGGAGCGATGGCGAGTGGTGGGGAGTGGTGGAGAGCGATGGCGAGCGGTGGCGAGCGGTGGTGAGCGGTGGCGAGCGGTGGAGAGCGATGGCGAGTGGTGGCGAGTGGTGGCGAGTGGTGGTGAGCGGTGGGGAGCGGTGCTGAGCGGTGGGGAGCGATGAAGAGCGATGAAGAGCGGTGGGGAGCGATGGCGAGCGGTGGAGAGCGATGGCGAGTGGTGGCGAGTGGTGGTGAGCGGTGGGGAGCGATGGCGAATGGTGGTGAGCGGTGGTGAGCGGTGGTGAGCGGTGGGGAGCGATGGCGAATGGTGGGAAGCGGTGGGGAGTGGTGGTGAGCGGTGGTGAGCGGTGGGGAGCGATGGTGAGTGGTTGCGAGTGGTGGAGAGCGATGGCGAGCGGTGGCGAGCGGTGGGGAGCGATGGCGAGTGGTGGCGAGCGGTGGTGAGCGGTGGTGAGCGATGGGGAGTGGTGGTGAGCGGTGGTGAGCGGTGGCGAGTGGTGGCGAGTGGTGGTGAGCGGTGGAGAGCGATGGCGAGCGGTAGCGAGCGGTGGGGAGCGATGGCGAGTGGTGGCGAGTGGTGGTGAGCGGTGGTGAGCGGTGGTGAGTGGTGGTGAGCGGTGGTGAGCGGTGGTGAGCGATGGCGAGTGGTGGCGAGTGGTGGTGAGCGGTGGTGAGCGGTGGTGAGAGGTGGTGAGTGTTGGCGAGTGGTGGTGAGCGGTGGTGAGCTGTGGGGAGCGATGGCGAATGGTGGTGAGCGGTGGCGAGTGGTGGTGAGCGGTGGTGAGTGGTGGCGAGTGGTGGCGAGTGGTGGTGAGCGGTGGTGAGCGGTGGTGAGAGGTGGCGAGCGGTGGTGAGCGGTGGTGAGCGGTGGGGAGTGGTGGTGAGCGGTGGTGAGCGGTGATGAGCGGTGGTGAGCGGTGGCGAGTGGTGGCGAGTGGTGGTGAGCGGTGGAGAGCGGTGGTGAGCGGTGGGGAGCGGTGGGGAGCGATGGCGAATGGTGGGAAGCGGTGGGGAGTGGTGGTGAGCGGTGGTGAGCGGTGGGGAGCGATGGCGAGTGGTTGCGAGTGGTGGTGAGCGGTGGGGAGCGGTGGGGAGCGGTGGGGAGCGGTGCTGAGCGGTGGGGAGCGATGGCGAGTGGTGGCGAGCGGTGGTGAGCGGTGGCGAGCGGTGGGGAGCGGTGGGGAGTGGTGGTGAGCGGTGGTGAGCGGTGGTGAGTGGTGGCGAGTGGAGGAGAGCGATGGCGAGCGGTGGCGAGTGGTGGAGAGCGATGGCGAGCGGTGGCGAGCGGTGGGGAGCGATGGCGCGTGGTGGCGAGCGGTGGGGAGTGGTGGTGAGCGTTGGGGCGAGTGGTGGGGAGTGGTGGAGAGCGATGGCGAGCGGTGGCGAGCGGTGGTGAGCGGTGGCGAGCGGTGGAGAGCGATGGCGAGTGGTGGCGAGTGGTGGCGAGTGGTGGTGAGCGGTGGGGAGCGGTGCTGAGCGGTGGGGAGCGATGAAGAGCGATGAAGAGCGGTGGGGAGCGATGGCGAGCGGTGGAGAGCGATGGCGAGTGGTGGCGAGTGGTGGTGAGCGGTGGGGAGCGATGGCGAATGGTGGTGAGCGGTGGTGAGCGGTGGTGAGCGGTGGGGAGCGATGGCGAATGGTGGGAAGCGGTGGGGAGTGGTGGTGAGCGGTGGTGAGCGGTGGGGAGCGATGGCGAGTGGTTGCGAGTGGTGGAGAGCGATGGCGAGCGGTGGCGAGCGGTGGGGAGCGATGGCGAGTGGTGGCGAGCGGTGGTGAGCGGTGGTGAGCGGTGGGGAGTGGTGGTGAGCGGTGGTGAGCGGTGGTGAGCGGTGGCGAGTGGTGGCGAGTGGTGGTGAGCGGTGGAGAGCGATGGCGAGCGGTAGCGAGCGGTGGAGAGCGATGGCGAGTGGTGGCGAGTGGTGGTGAGCGGTGGTGAGCGGTGGTGAGTGGTGGTGAGCGGTGGTGAGCGGTGGTGAGCGATGGCGAGTGGTGGCGAGTGGTGGTGAGCGGTGGTGAGCGGTGGTGAGAGGTGGTGAGTGTTGGCGAGTGGTGGTGAGCGGTGGTGAGCTGTGGGGAGCGATGGCGAATGGTGGTGAGCGGTGGCGAGTGGTGGTGAGCGGTGGTGAGCGGTGGCGAGTGGTGGCGAGTGGTGGTGAGCGGTGGTGAGCGGTGGTGAGAGGTGGCGAGCGGTGGTGAGCGGTGGTGAGCGGTGGGGAGTGGTGGTGAGCGGTGGTGAGTGGTGGTGAGCGGTGGTGAGCGGTGGCGAGTGGTGGCGAGTGGTGGTGAGCGGTGGAGAGCGATGGCGAGCGGTGGCGAGCGGTGGAGAGCGATGGCGAGTGGTGGCGAGTGGTGGTGAGCGGTGGTGAGCGGTGGTGAGTGGTGGTGAGCGGTGGTGAGCGGTGGTGAGCGATGGCGAGTGGTGGCGAGTGGTGGTGAGCGGTGGTGAGCGGTGGTGCGAGGTGGCGAGTGTTGGCGAGTGGTGGTGAGCGGTGGTGTGCTGTGGGGAGCGATGGCGAATGGTGGTGAGCGGTGGCGAGTGGTGGTGAGCGGTGGTGAGCGGTGGCTAGTGGTGGCGAGTGGTGGTGAGCGGTGGTGAGCGGTGGTGAGAGGTGGCGAGTGGTGGCGAGTGGTGGTGAGCGGTGGTGAGCTGTGGGGAGCGATGGCGAATGGTGGTGAGCGGTGGCGAGTGGTGGTGAGCGGTGGTGAGCGGTGGCGAGCGTTGGGGAGCGATGGCGAGTGGTGGCGAGCGGTGGTGAGCGGTGGTGAGCGGTGGGGAGTGGTGGTGAGCGGTGGTGAGCGGTGGTGAGCGGTGGCGAGTGGTGGCGAGTGGTGGTGAGCGGTGGAGAGCGATGGCGAGCGGTGGCGAGCGATGGCGAATGGTGGTGAGCGGTGGCGAGTGGTGGTGAGCGGTGGTGAGCGGTGGCGAGTGGTGGCGAGTGGTGGTGAGCGGTGGTGAGCGGTGGTGAGAGGTGGCGAGTGGTGGCGAGTGGTGGTGAGCGGTGGTGAGCTGTGGGGAGCGATGGCGAATGGTGGTGAGCGGTGGCGAGTGGTGGTGAGCGGTGGTGAGCGGTGTTGAGCGGTGGGGAGCGATGGCGAATGGTGGTGAGCGGTTGTGAGCGGTGGTGAGCGGTGGGGAGCGATGGCGAATGGTGGCGAGCGGTGGTGAGCGGTGGTGAGCGGTGGGGAGTGGTGGTGAGCGGTGGTGAGCGGTGGTGAGCGGTGGCGAGTGGTGGCGAGTGGTGGTGAGCGGTGGAGAGCGATGGCGAGCGGTGGCGAGCGGTGGGGAGCGATGAAGAGCGATGAAGAGCGGTGGCGAGTGGTGGTGGGTGGTGGCGAGTGGTGCTGAGCGGTGGAGAGCGATGGCGAATGGTGGTGAGCGGTGGCGAGTGGTGGTGAGCGGTGGTGAGTGGTGGCGAGTGGTGGCGAGTGGTGGTGAGCGGTGGTGAGCGGTGGTGAGAGGTGGCGAGCGGTGGTGAGCGGTGGTGAGCGGTGGGGAGTGGTGGTGAGCGGTGGTGAGCGGTGATGAGCGGTGGTGAGCGGTGGCGAGTGGTGGCGAGTGGTGGTGAGCGGTGGAGAGCGGTGGTGAGCGGTGGGGAGCGGTGGGGAGCGATGGCGAATGGTGGGAAGCGGTGGGGAGTGGTGGTGAGCGGTGGTGAGCGGTGGGGAGCGATGGCGAGTGGTTGCGAGTGGTGGTGAGCGGTGGGGAGCGGTGGGGAGCGGTGGGGAGCGGTGCTGAGCGGTGGGGAGCGATGGCGAGTGGTGGCGAGCGGTGGTGAGCGGTGGCGAGCGGTGGGGAGCGGTGGGGAGTGGTGGTGAGCGGTGGTGAGCGGTGGTGAGTGGTGGCGAGTGGAGGAGAGCGATGGCGAGCGGTGGCGAGTGGTGGAGAGCGATGGCGAGCGGTGGCGAGCGGTGGGGAGCGATGGCGCGTGGTGGCGAGCGGTGGGGAGTGGTGGTGAGCGTTGGGGAGCGATGGCGAGTGGTGGGGAGTGGTGGAGAGCGATGGCGAGCGGTGGCGAGCGGTGGTGAGCGGTGGCGAGCGGTGGAGAGCGATGGCGAGTGGTGGCGAGTGGTGGCGAGTGGTGGTGAGCGGTGGGGAGCGGTGCTGAGCGGTGGGGAGCGATGAAGAGCGATGAAGAGCGGTGGGGAGCGATGGCGAGCGGTGGAGAGCGATGGCGAGTGGTGGCGAGTGGTGGTGAGCGGTGGGGAGCGATGGCGAATGGTGGTGAGCGGTGGTGAGCGGTGGTGAGCGGTGGGGAGCGATGGCGAATGGTGGGAAGCGGTGGGGAGTGGTGGTGAGCGGTGGTGAGCGGTGGGGAGCGATGGCGAGTGGTTGCGAGTGGTGGAGAGCGATGGCGAGCGGTGGCGAGCGGTGGGGAGCGATGGCGAGTGGTGGCGAGCGGTGGTGAGCGGTGGTGAGCGGTGGGGAGTGGTGGTGAGCGGTGGTGAGCGGTGGTGAGCGGTGGCGAGTGGTGGCGAGTGGTGGTGAGCGGTGGAGAGCGATGGCGAGCGGTAGCGAGCGGTGGAGAGCGATGGCGAGTGGTGGCGAGTGGTGGTGAGCGGTGGTGAGCGGTGGTGAGTGGTGGTGAGCGGTGGTGAGCGGTGGTGAGCGATGGCGAGTGGTGGCGAGTGGTGGTGAGCGGTGGTGAGCGGTGGTGAGAGGTGGTGAGTGTTGGCGAGTGGTGGTGAGCGGTGGTGAGCTGTGGGGAGCGATGGCGAATGGTGGTGAGCGGTGGCGAGTGGTGGTGAGCGGTGGTGAGCGGTGGCGAGTGGTGGCGAGTGGTGGTGAGCGGTGGTGAGCGGTGGTGAGAGGTGGCGAGCGGTGGTGAGCGGTGGTGAGCGGTGGGGAGTGGTGGTGAGCGGTGGTGAGTGGTGGTGAGCGGTGGTGAGCGGTGGCGAGTGGTGGCGAGTGGTGGTGAGCGGTGGAGAGCGATGGCGAGCGGTGGCGAGCGGTGGAGAGCGATGGCGAGTGGTGGCGAGTGGTGGTGAGCGGTGGTGAGCGGTGGTGAGTGGTGGTGAGCGGTGGTGAGCGGTGGTGAGCGATGGCGAGTGGTGGCGAGTGGTGGTGAGCGGTGGTGAGCGGTGGTGCGAGGTGGCGAGTGTTGGCGAGTGGTGGTGAGCGGTGGTGTGCTGTGGGGAGCGATGGCGAATGGTGGTGAGCGGTGGCGAGTGGTGGTGAGCGGTGGTGAGCGGTGGCTAGTGGTGGCGAGTGGTGGTGAGCGGTGGTGAGCGGTGGTGAGAGGTGGCGAGTGGTGGCGAGTGGTGGTGAGCGGTGGTGAGCTGTGGGGAGCGATGGCGAATGGTGGTGAGCGGTGGCGAGTGGTGGTGAGCGGTGGTGAGCGGTGGCGAGCGTTGGGGAGCGATGGCGAGTGGTGGCGAGCGGTGGTGAGCGGTGGTGAGCGGTGGGGAGTGGTGGTGAGCGGTGGTGAGCGGTGGTGAGCGGTGGCGAGTGGTGGCGAGTGGTGGTGAGCGGTGGAGAGCGATGGCGAGCGGTGGCGAGCGATGGCGAATGGTGGTGAGCGGTGGCGAGTGGTGGTGAGCGGTGGTGAGCGGTGGCGAGTGGTGGCGAGTGGTGGTGAGCGGTGGTGAGCGGTGGTGAGAGGTGGCGAGTGGTGGCGAGTGGTGGTGAGCGGTGGTGAGCTGTGGGGAGCGATGGCGAATGGTGGTGAGCGGTGGCGAGTGGTGGTGAGCGGTGGTGAGCGGTGTTGAGCGGTGGGGAGCGATGGCGAATGGTGGTGAGCGGTTGTGAGCGGTGGTGAGCGGTGGGGAGCGATGGCGAATGGTGGCGAGCGGTGGTGAGCGGTGGTGAGCGGTGGGGAGTGGTGGTGAGCGGTGGTGAGCGGTGGTGAGCGGTGGCGAGTGGTGGCGAGTGGTGGTGAGCGGTGGAGAGCGATGGCGAGCGGTGGCGAGCGGTGGGGAGCGATGAAGAGCGATGAAGAGCGGTGGCGAGTGGTGGTGGGTGGTGGCGAGTGGTGCTGAGCGGTGGAGAGCGATGGCGAGTGGTAGTGAGCGGTGGTGAGCGGTGGGGAGCGGTGGAGAGCGGAGAACGCCACCATTTCGGCGGAGGGGACGTCCTCCCTGGCGCAGACCTAGGTTTGTCGTTGCGGTCCGACCGGGGATCTCGGCGGTCCCGTGCCGCCGACGGCAGTACCGCGCCCCAGATCGGAGCCGGCGGCGCAGCAGGTGCTGGCGTCATATGACCTCAGCTGGCGGCGGTTGTGCAGATGGACACCGCCGTTGGCGCGGCTGGAGCAGTACCTGTCGTACCGTGGAACGCGGCGGGACCTCGGGGGAGCTGTCGGGGGCCGCTGACAAGCGCAGCTACGGCGGTGCCGTGACCTGTCCCCTTCTGGAGCACCTCTCATCTGCTCTCGACGTGAGCAAGATGCCTGCGAGCCTTATGGGTCTTCGGGGGCGCCTGGCGGCCGCGATGCCAAGACTGGCGGCGGCGTGGCGGCGGCGGCGGTTATCATTGAGCTGGTCGTGAGCTGCGACAGATTGCGACGCTGGAGGGCGATGCGGTGGAGCAGCGGTTCAGCTTGAGGCGCTGGCGTGGGTTGCTCGGCGGCGGCGGCGGCGGCGATGGGGGCGGCGGCGGCGGCGGAAGCGGCGGAGGCGGAGGCGGCGGAGGCAGCGGCGGCGGCGTCGGCGGAGGCAGCGGCGGCGGCGTCGGCAGCAGCGTCGGCGGAGGCGGCAGCGGAGGCGGCAGCGGAGGCGGCGGCAGCGGAGGCATCGGCGGCAGCGGCGGCGGCGGCGGCGGGTCTAAATTTGAATATTTCGACGTCGTGGGGTGTTCGATCGCACAGCAGCGGGCGTTGGCACAGCCGCAGTCCCCGCCAACCATCAGCGGTCATCAGCGGCGGCTTGGGCGCTCTGTTGCTATTGCGGGCGGCTTGGCTGGCACACCAGCCGCGCGCGTGCAGACGGCTGCTCGTGAGGAGCGAATGGACATGTCGCTCATTCGGCCGCAGCAGGGCGGTGCTGTCATCCGCTGTCATCCGCACCGCCTTTGCACGGGAGCCCGGCGCAGCGCCTCCCGTGGTGGCCGCCGTGCGTGGCTTTCGACGGGCCCGTCTCCCTGGAACGTCACGTCGCGTCGCGGACTCCGGCCGACGCAGTGCCGTGCTTCTTCGAGGGCCTCTGCGGAGGGTCTGTCGGCATCGGAGCCGTCAGGCGCCGCTGCCAGCCTCCTCGGAGGATCCCTCGGACTGCCACGGCGGCTGTGGCCACGCTTTCACGACCACCTCTCAGGCTGACGCCGTAGCGGCCAGTGTGGTTGGGGCCCAACCTCGCCACCCTACGTACGCGGCGCTTCAGCTTGCTAGACACGCGGGTGCATCCAGGTGCCAAGACATAAGAGGATATAGCCAAGACGGGACGAAATCATACAACGCGGCTAGCGGTAGAGAGCATTGCGTGTGGAGAGCGGTGGCGAGCGATGGCGAGTGGTGGCGAGCGATGGCGAGTGGTGGAGAGTGGTGGAGAGTGGTGGAGAGCGGTGGGGAGCGGTGGTGAGCGGTGGCGAGTGGTGGTGAGCGGTGGAGAGCGGTGGAGAGCGGTGGTGAGCGGTGGCGAGTGGTGGAGAGCGATGGCGAGTGGTGGCGAGTGGTGGCGAATGGTGGTGAGTGGTGGTGAGCGGTGGGGAGCGATGGCGAGTGGTGGCGAGTGGTGGCGAGTGGTGGTGAGTGGTGGTGAGCGGTGGTGAGCGGTGGCGAGTGGTGGTGAGCGGTGGCGAGTGGTGGCGAGTGGTGGCGAATGGTGGCGAGCGGTGGGGAGCGATGGCGAGTGGTGGTGAGTGGTGGTGAGCGGTGGTGAGCGGTGGCGAGTGGTGGGGAGCGGTGGGGAGCGGTGGTGAGCGGTGGGGAGCGATGGCGAGTGGTGGTGAGCGGTGGTGAGAGATGGCGAGTGGTGGTGAGCGGTGGTGAGCGGTGGGGAGCGATGGCGAGTGGTGGCGAGTGGCGGGGAGCGGTGGGGAGCGGTGGGGAGCGATGGCGAGTGGTGGTGGGCGGAGATGAGCGGTGGAGAGCGGTGGGGAGCGGTGGGGAGCGGTGGGGAGCGGTGGGGAGCGGTGGGGAGCGATGGCGAGTGGTGGCCAGTGGCGGGGAGCGGTGGGGAGCGGTGGGGAGCGATGGCGAGTGGTGGTGGGCGGAGATGAGCGGTGGAGAGCGGTGGGAAGCGGTGGAGAGCGGTGGGGAGCGGTGGCGAGCGGTGGCGAGCGGTGGTGAGCGGTTGGGAGGGGTGGTGAGCGGTGGGGAGGGGTACGTACGCGGCGCTTCAGCTAGCTATACACGCGGGTGGCAACGGCGATGGCAGACGCGTCTGCAGCGGCGGCGGCAGCGACGGCGGCAGCGGTAGAGGCAGCAACGGTGGCAGCGGTTGGGCTGCAATGGCCGCGCTTGGAAGCGGGGATTTGTAGGCATGGGTTTTCGATGTTTTTGGAAGGTGCCGGCTGAGCGCACGGTACGGTGGGCCCAGTGGCTGATAGGGCGTAGGCTGCTCGGTACGAGAACGCGGCTTCTTGGACGAAGCAGTACTTTATTCCTGTCGTACTGCTGTCACTTGTGACGGCTATTCGCCGTGTTGTGACTTTACGGTCGGTTCATCTTGTTGTTCCCGCCTCTATCCCACCCGGTTTTGGCCCCAGCTACCGAGCTTGGACCGCTGGGTGGTTGAGAGCCAGGGTCACGGCCGGCCACTGGTCCAAATTGACAATGGGTCGGGGGTTCAGGGCACTTGGAGGGTCAAGCCGACTAGCGGGGCGACCCGGGAAGCGCCAAGCCGACTAGCGGGGCGGCGCAGGGGTTGGGATAGCAGTTGATTGCGGTTGTCAGGATTTGGAAAGCGCCAAGCCGATTAGCGGGGCGGTGCTATAGTTGGTTTCGGTGTCTCCGGTGGCATTGCCGCTGGGGCCTTATTACCGTAGTGTAATTAATGTAACGAATGAGGACAAGAAGGATGGGATTTGGGGTGGCTGTTGCAGGAGTGCTGTCGTCGTTGCTTAGGCGTATTGCCGCTCCACGCTGGCAGCGCTCACTCGAGTGTGTTTTCGGTGCTGTTGCCTTGGGGAGAGTGAAGCATAGCGCGTGCGTGCTTGAGCTGGGCGCAACTGGCACAGGACGACACGACATTGTGTGAACGCAGACCTCAGAGCAGCAGACTCCGGACAAACCGCGAGCGAGCGGTGAAACCCTCAAGCCCTAAAACCCTAAAACCCTAACGTGCTGACACCCGAATCACAGGCCAGTACACGGCCGCTTTGACTTCGGCGGCTCCTTTTAACGAGGCGGCACAGACTCGCCGACACCCACCCACCCACCCCCCACCCCACGGCCCACCCACCCCCCTTTAATCGCTACATTAGCGCACCCACACGCAGCAGTACGGTACGTTACGGTACGGCATCACACAGGTAGTTCCGGCTGTCCTCCTATGCGCCTCCCGCCAACCCTCCTTCTGCGGACCAACCAACAACGACGTGCGGCTCTCAGCGGTCCAACGAGCCCTCCCTGCCTGAAGCAGAGGCCAACGAGCCCCCCCCCCCCGCCTGCCTCCCACCCACCTGTGCTGCCCAGGCCGGGTTCCGCTGGCCGCGCGCACACGTTCCTCTCCCCCCATCCAACCCCCAACGCCGGTCCAACGGCCCTGACCCTGACCCTAACTTCATCCCACCTCGCCCCACACACAGACCATCCCACCCCCACACACCCAACACACACCCAACACACACATACAAACCCTAAAACCCTAAAACCCTAACACCTATGTGTGTGGTGTGGTGCTGTTCAGATATCATATACGTCGTGTAGCGGGCAATGATGAGCCGACGTGTATTGGGGAAATCTCTGACTCCCCGACTGATTACTGCCATCGTGGCACTACGAAAGGTGACGTGCCGTACTCAGTGTTTGCGGATTGCACCGCTACGGGGCGCTTGCACTGGCAATTGACCCAGCAGCCAACCGACGGACTGTCCGGGCGCCTGGCGGGGGAAGCAATGGAGTCAGGTCTCGATGTGAGGCTTTCCGTTTAGCGGAACGGAATCCAGGGGGGCTGGAGAAGGCCTGGTGGGGGAGGAGGGCGGGTATCGTGACGTACTGCAGTGACTGGAGCACGAGACTTAACAAACACTACTGTCCCGCAAACCCACTTCAACGTTTATGAAAGTGGAACGGGTTGTCATCTGGACCATCTGCAGTGATAACATTGTGCCGTTATGGGCGGTCGAATCTAAAAAAACACCAAGTTGCCGTGCTGGTTCTGTGTCCTTGGATTTGACGGTTTGCACGAACAACTGACGGCCCGCCTAACCGCCGCATGAAAACAATGAATGATACTTGATTGTCATCAGAAATCTTTCCATTGATGTGATGAAGCAAGCGTGTCCTTAAAGATCAGTATCGGCGTGTGACCGGATTTCTGGACTTAACCGTGATTTTCCATTTCCGGCGTGCAGCCAGGGTGCAGCGTTCATGAAAGCGCATATATACATCACAGCCATGTACACAAACACGACTTCGCGACTGCGGCTGCGGATCAAGGGCAGGTGGTGGAGCGTTGTCCGCTTTTTCTCCATTTCGGTGAGCGGTGTTGGCTCCGCCTGGCAGCTGTGATGCCTACTGCATCCAATGTTTATTATAGACCGAGCTTGAGCACAACCGTGCTTTACGTGAGCACCAAGGTTGCGCTTGCGCTCCCCGCCACAGCCAGCTCCGTCAGTTTCCCCTCCCGTCAGACACTGCCCCATCATACATTTCGTATCTCGCCTCCCGACGCAGCAATCCCCCAGTAGCTCTCCCACCGTTGGAACTGGTGTTACAGACCGTCATTCTTCACCCCACCTAGAATCACCTGGATCCTGGTCACCTCCCTGGAGTGGACCCAAATGGGAGGTGACCAGGATCCAGGTGGTTCTAGGTGGGGTGAAGAATGACGGTCTGTAACACCAGTTCCAACGGTGGGAGAGCTACTGGGGGATTGCTGCGTCGGGAGGCGAGATACGAAATGTATGATGGGGCAGTGTCTGACGGGAGGGGAAACTGACGGAGCTGGCTGTGGCGGGGAGCGCAAGCGCAACCTTGGTGCTCACGTAAAGCACGGTTGTGCTCAAGCTCGGTCTATAATAAACATTGGATGCAGTAGGCATCACAGCTGCCAGGCGGAGCCAACACCGCTCACCGAAATGGAGAAAAAGCGGACAACGCTCCACCACCTGCCCTTGATCCGCAGCCGCAGTCGCGAAATCGTGTTTGTGTACATGGCTGTGATGTATATATGCGCTTTCATGAACGCTGCACCCTGGCTGCACGCCGGAAATGGAAAATCACGGTTAAGTCCAGAAATCCGGTCACACGCCGATACTGATCTTTAAGGACACGCTTGCTTCATCACATCAATGGAAAGATTTCTGATGACAATCAAGTATCATTCATTGTTTTCATGCGGCGGTTAGGCGGGCCGTCAGTTGTTCGTGCAAACCGTCAAATCCAAGGACACAGAACCAGCACGGCAACTTGGTGTTTTTTTAGATTCGACCGCCCATAACGGCACAATATTATCACTGCAGATGGTCCAGATGACAACCCGTTCCACTTTCATAAACGTTGAAGTGGGTTTGCGGGACAGTAGTGTTTGTTAAGTCTCGTGCTCCAGTCACTGCAGTACGTCACGATACCCGCCCTCCTCCCCCACCAGGCCTTCTCCAGCCCCCCTGGATTCCGTTCCGCTAAACGGAAAGCCTCACATCGAGACCTGACTCCATTGCTTCCCCCGCCAGGCGCCCGGACAGTCCGTCGGTTGGCTGCTGGGTCAATTGCCAGTGCAAGCGCCCCGTAGCGGTGCAATCCGCAAACACTGAGTACGGCACGTCACCTTTCGTAGTGCCACGATGGCAGTAATCAGTCGGGGAGTCAGAGATTTCCCCAATACACGTCGGCTCATCATTGCCCGCTACACGACGTATATGATATCTGAACAGCACCACACCACACACATAGGTGTTAGGGTTTTAGGGTTTTAGGGTTTGTATGTGTGTGTTGGGTGTGTGTTGGGTGTGTGGGGGTGGGATGGTCTGTGTGTGGGGCGAGGTGGGATGAAGTTAGGGTCAGGGTCAGGGCCGTTGGACCGGCGTTGGGGGTTGGATGGGGGGAGAGGAACGTGTGCGCGCGGCCAGCGGAACCCGGCCTGGGCAGCACAGGTGGGTGGGAGGCAGGCGGGGGGGGGGGGGGGGCTCGTTGGCCTCTGCTTCAGGGAGGGAGGGCTCGTTGGACCGCTGAGAGCCGCACGTCGTTGTTGGTTGGTCCGCAGAAGGAGGGTTGGCGGGAGGCGCATAGGAGGACAGCCGGAACTACCTGTGTGATGCCGTACCGTAACGTACCGTACTGCTGCGTGTGGTTGCGCTAATGTAGCGATTAAAGGGGGGTGGGTGGGTGGGTGGGTGTCGGCGAGTCTGTGCCGCCTCGTTAAAAGGAGCCGCCGAAGTCAAAGCGGCCGTGTACTGGCCTGTGATTCGGGTGTCAGCACGTTAGGGTTTTAGAGTTTCGCCACCCCAAATCCCATCCTTCTTGTCCTCATTCGTTACATTAATCACACTACGGTAATAAGGCCCCAGCGGCAATGCCACCGGAGACACCGAAACCAACCCATGCGCCGCCCCGCTAATCGGCATGGCGCTTTCCAGATCCTGCCAACCGCTACCGATCCTGCAACCAACTGCTATCCCAACCCATGCGCCGCCCCGCTAATCGGCTTGGCGCTTCCCGGGTCGCCCCGCTAGTCGGCTTGACCCTCCAAGTGCCCTGAACCCCCGACCCATTGTCAATTTGGACCAGTGGCCGGCCGTGACCCTGGCTCTCAACCACCCAGCGGTCAAAAGCCGGGTGGGATGAACAACAGAAGGTCACAACAGAATGGTCACAACAGAAGGTCACAATGAAGGTCACAACAGAATAGCCGTCACAAGTGACCTGCAGAACAAAACAATCAACGAGCAGTACGACAGGAATAAAGTACTACTTCGTCCAAGAAGCCGCCTTCTCGTACCGAGCAGCCTACACCCTATCAGTCACCGGGCCCACCGTACCGTGCCCTCAGCCGGCACCTTCCGAAACCTCCCGTAACCCATGCCTACAAATCCCCGCTTCCACGCGCGGCCATTGCGGCCCAACCTGCGCCACCGTGGGCGTCTCTGTCCCAAAACCGAGGACTCATGCACGGTACGACAGGTACGACAGGTACTGCTCAAGCCGCGCCAACAGCGGCGTCCATCTGCACAATCGCCGCGGTACTGCCGTCGGCGGCACGGGACCGCCGAGATCCCCGGTCGGACAACAATGCACCTAGGCCTGCGACAGGGAGGACGTCCCAGCCGCCGAAATGGCGTTCCCCGCTCCCCACCACTCGCCACCGCTCGCCACCACTCACCACCGCTCACCACCGCTCACCACCACTCGCCACCACTCCCCACCACTCACCACCACTCGCCATCGCTCCCCACCGCTCACCACCACTCGCCACCTCTCGCCACCACTCGCCACCACTCGCCACAACTCGCCACAACTCGCCACCACTCCCCACCACTCGCCATCGCTCACCACCGCTCACCACCGCTCGCCACCGCTCACCACCGCTCACCACCGCTCACCACCACTCGCCACCACTCGCCGCCACTTGCCATCGCTCTCGACCGCTCCCCACCGCTCACCACCACTCACCACCACTCACCACCGCTAAGCACCACTCCCCACCGCTCCCCACCACTCACCACCACTCGCCATCGCTCCCCACCGCTCACCACCACTCGCCACCTCTCGCCAACACTGGCCACCACTCGCCACCACTCACCACCACTCGCCATCGCTCACCACCGCTCGCCACCACTCGCCACCACTCGCCACCACTCGCCACCACTCGCCACCACTCGCCACCACTCGCCACCACTCGCCACCTCTCGCCAACACTGGCCACCACTCGCCACCACTCACCACCACTCGCCATCGCTCACCACCGCTCGTCACCACTCGCCACCACTCGCCACCACTGGCCACCACTCGCCACCACTCACCACCACTCGCCACCACTCACCACCACTCACCACCGCTAACCACCACTCCCCACCGCTCCCCACCACTCACCACCACTCGCCATCGCTCCCCACCGCTCACCACCACTCGCCACCTCTCGCCAACACTGGCCACCACTCGCCACCACTCACCACCACTCGCCATCGCTCACCACCGCTCGCCACCACTCGCCACCACTCGCCACCACTCGCCACCACTCCCCACCGCTCCCCACCACTCACCACCACTCGCCATCGCTCCCCACCGCTCACCACCACTCGCCACCTCTCGCCAACACTGGCCACCACTCGCCACCACTCACCACCACTCGCCATCGCTCACCACCGCTCGCCACCACTCGCCACCACTCGCCACCACTCGCCACCACTCGCCACCACTCGCCACCACTCGCCACCACTCGCCACCACTCGCCATCTCTCTCCGCCGCTCACCACCGCTCACCACCGCTCACCACCGCTCACCACCGCTCACCACCACTCGCCACCACTCGCCACCACTCGCCATCGCTCTCGACCGCTCCCCACCGCTCACCACCACTCACCACCACTCACCACCACTCCCCACCGCTAACCACCACTCCCCACCGCTCCCCACCACTCACCACCACTCGCCATCGCTCCCCACCGCTCACCACCACTCGCCACCTCTTGCCACCACTCGCCACCACTCGCCACAACTCGCCACCACTCCCCACCACTCGCCACCACTCGCCACCACTCGCCACCACTCGCCACCACTCGCCACCACTCACCATCACTCGCCACCACTCTCCATCGCTCTCCACCACTCGCCATCGTTCACCACCACTCGCCACCACTCGCCATCACTCTCCACCGCTCTCCATCGCTCTCCACCGCTCTCAACTTCTCACCACCACTCGCCACCTCTCGCCACCACTCGCCACCTCTCGCCACCACTCGCCACCACTCGCCACCACTCGCCGCCACTTGCCATCGCTCTCGACCGCTCACCACCACTCACCACCACTCACCACCGCTAACCACCACTCCCCACCGCTCCCCACCACTCACCACCACTCGCCATCGCTCCCCACCGCTCACCACCACTCGCCACCTCTCGCCAACACTGGCCACCACTCGCCACCACTCACCACCACTCGCCATCGCTCACCACCGCTCGCCACCACTCGCCACCACTCGCCACCACTCGCCACCACTCGCCAACACTCGCCACCACTCGCCACCACTCGCCACCACTCGCCACCACTCGCCACCTCTCGCCAACACTGGCCACCACTCGCCACCACTCACCACCACTCGCCATCGCTCACCACCGCTCGCCACCACTCGCCACCACTCGCCACCACTGGCCACCACTCGCCACCACTCACCACCACTCGCCACCACTCACCACCACTCACCACCGCTAACCACCACTCCCCACCGCTCCCCACCACTCACCACCACTCGCCATCGCTCCCCACCGCTCACCACCACTCGCCACCTCTCGCCAACACTGGCCACCACTCGCCACCACTCACCACCACTCGCCATCGCTCACCACCGCTCGCCACCACTCGCCACCACTCGCCACCACTCGCCACCACTCCCCACCGCTCCCCACCACTCACCACCACTCGCCATCGCTCCCCACCGCTCACCACCACTCGCCACCTCTCGCCAACACTGGCCACCACTCGCCACCACTCACCACCACTCGCCATCGCTCACCACCGCTCGCCACCACTCGCCACCACTCGCCACCACTCGCCACCACTCGCCACCACTCGCCACCACTCGCCACCACTCGCCACCACTCGCCACCACTCGCCACCACTCGCCATCTCTCTCCGCCGCTCACCACCGCTCACCACCGCTCACCACCGCTCACCACCGCTCACCACCACTCGCCACCACTCGCCACCACTCGCCATCGCTCTCGACCGCTCCCCACCGCTCACCACCACTCACCACCACTCACCACCACTCCCCACCGCTAACCACCACTCCCCACCGCTCCCCACCACTCACCACCACTCGCCATCGCTCCCCACCGCTCACCACCACTCGCCACCTCTTGCCACCACTCGCCACCACTCGCCACAACTCGCCACCACTCCCCACCACTCGCCACCACTCGCCACCACTCGCCACCACTCGCCACCACTCGCCACCGCTCACCATCACTCGCCACCACTCGCCATCGCTCTCCACCACTCGCCATCGTTCACCACCACTCGCCACCACTCGCCATCACTCTCCACCGCTCTCCATCGCTCTCCACCGCTCTCAACTTCTCACCACCACTCGCCACCTCTCGCCACCACTCGCCACCTCTCGCCACCACTCGCCACCACTCGCCACCACTCACCACCACTCGCCATCGCTCACCACCGCTCGCCACCACTCGCCACCACTCGCCACCACTCGCCACCACTCGCCACCACTCGCCACCACTCGCCACCACTCGCCACCACTCGCCGCCACTCGCCACCACTCGCCACCACTCGCCACCACTCGCCACCTCTCGCCATCGCTCTCCACCGCTCCCCACCGCTCGCCATCACTCGCCACCACTCGCCACCACTCGCTACCACTGGCCATCGCTCCCCACCGCTCCCCACCGCTCACCACACTCGCCATCGCTCCCCACCACTCGCCACCACTCGCCATCGTTCTCCACCGCTCACCACCGCTCACCACCACTCACCACCGCTCACCACCGCGCACCATCGCTCGCCACCACTCGCCACCACTCGCCACCACTTGCCATCGCTCTCCACCGCTCCCCACCACTCCCCAACGCTCGCCACCACTCGCCACCACTCGCCACCACTCGCCATCGCTCTCCACCACTCGCCATCGTTCACCACCACTCGCCACCACTCGCCATCACTCTCCACCGCTCTCCATCGCTCTCCACCGCTCTCAACTTCTCACCACCACTAGCCATCGCTATCCACCGCTCCCCACCGCCCACCACCGCTTTCCACTACACACCATCACTCGCCATCACTCGCCTGCCACGCATCGCTCACCACTGCAATGCTCTCTACCGCTAGCCGCTTCATATGATTTCGTCCGTCTTGGCTATATTCTCTTATGTCTTGGCACCTGGGTGCACCCGCGTGTCTAGCAAGCTGAAGCGCCGCGGACGTAGGACTGATGCCGAGGGCTGTCCAACTCAGCAGCAAGCTTCCCAAGCGGATGGGCATCGTGTGGCGGTCAGGAAGTCTTCGCCTGTGACGCGGCGCTGCCCACTATGATGGGTGGCGAGGTTGGGCCTATGGCGTCAGCCTGAGAGGTGGTCGTGAAAGCGTGGCCACAGCCGGCCGTGGCAGTCCGAGGGATCCTCCGAGGAGGCTGGCAGCGGCGCCTGACGGCTCCGATGCCGACAGACCCTCCGCAGAGGCCCTCGAAGAAGCACGGCACTGCGTCGGCCGGGGTCCGCGAGGCGACGTGACGCTCCAGGGAGACGGGCCCGTCGAAAGCCACGCACGGCGGCAACCACGGGAGGCGCTGCGCCGGGCTCCCGTGCAAAGGCTGTGCGGATGACAGCGGATGACAGCACCGCCCTGCTGCGGCCGAATGAGTCACATGTCCATTCGCTCCTCACGAGCAGCCGTCTGCACGCGCGCGGCTGGCGTGCCAGCCAAGCCGCCCGCAATAGCGACAGAGCGCCCAAGCAACCGCTGGTGACCGCTGATGGTTGGCGGGGACTGCGGCTGTGCCAGCGCCCGCTGCTGTGCGTTCGAACACCCCACGACGTCGAAATATTCAAATTTAGGCCCGCCGCCGCCGCTGCCGCCGCTGCCGCCGCCTCCGCTGCCGCCGCCTCCGCTGCCGCCTCCGCTGCCGCCGCCTCCACTGCCGCCTCCGCTGCCGAAGCCGCCGACGCCTCGGCCGCTGCCGCCGCCGCCGCTGCCGCCGCCGCCGCCGCCGCCGCTGCCTCCGCCCCCTGCGCCGCCGCTTCCGCCGCCCCCATCCCCGCCGCCGTCGCCGCCGAGCAACCCACACCAGCGCCTCAAGCTGAACCGCTGCTCCACCGCATCGCCCTCCAGCGTCGCAATCTGTCGCAGCTCACGACCAGCTCAATGATAAACGCCGCCGCCGCCACGCCGCCGCCAGTCTTGGCATCGCCGCCACCAGGCGCCCCCGAAGACCCATACGGCTGGCAGGCATCTTGCTCCCGTCGAGAGCAGATGGGAGGTGCTCCAAAAAAGGGCAGGTCACGGCACCGCCGCTGCTGCGCTTGTCAGCGGCCTCCACAGCTCCCCCGTGGTCCAGCCGCGTTCCACGGTACGACAGGTACTGCTCCCGCCGCGCCAACGGCGGCGTATATCGGCACAAGCGCCGCCAGCTGAGGTATTATGACGGTTTGGTGTGAAACGCAGCATGGACAGCACCCATCGCCAGGCACAGGTCGCCGGTATGCACCTCGCCGCTGCAGCCGCTGGAGTCGCCAAGCTTCGCCGCAAGCACCTGCTGAGCCTCCCGCCACCACTTGGCTCTACCCGTGCGCACTCCGCCATCGCAACCGCCGCTGCCGCCGCCGTTGCCGCTGCCGACGCTGCCGCTGCCTCTGCCGCCGCCTCCGCCGCTGCCGCTGCCTCTGCCGCTGCCTCTGCCGACACTGCTGCCGCCACTGCCACTGCCACTGCCGCCGTCGCGGCCGCCGCCGCTGCCGCCGCCGCTGCCGCTGCCGCTGCCGCTGCCGCTGCCGCTGCCGCTGCCGCTGCCGCTGCCGCTGCCGCTGCCGCTGCCGCTGCCGCTGCCGCTGCCGCTGCCGCTGCCGCTGCCGCTGCCGCTGCCGCTGCCGCTGCCGCTGCCGCTGCCGCTGCCGCTGCCGCTGCCGCTGCCGCTGCCGCTGCCGCTGCCGCTGCCGCTGCCGCTGCCGCTGCCGCTGCCGCTGCCGCTGCCGCTGCCGCTGCCGCTGCCGCTGCCGCTGCCGCTGCCGCTGCCGCTGCCGCTGCCGCTGCCGCTGCCGCTGCCGCTGCCGCTGCCGCTGCCGCTGCCGCTGCCGCTGCCGCTGCCGCTGCCGCTGCCGCTGCCGCTGCCGCTGCCGCTGCCGCTGCCGCTGCCGCTGCCGCTGCCGCTGCCGCTGCCGCTGCCGCTGCCGCTGCCGCTGCCGCTGCCGCTGCCGCTGCCGCTGCTGCTGCCGCTGCCGCTGCCGCTGCCGCTGCCGCTGCCGCTGCCGCTGCCGCTGCCGCTGCCGCTGCCGCTGCCGCTGCCGCTGCCGCTGCCGCTGCCGCCCACGCCGCTGCCGCCGCTGCCGCCGCTGCCGCCGCCGCTGCCGCCGTCGCTGCCGCCGCCGATGCCGTCGCTGATGCCGCCACCACTGCCATCGCCGCTGCCCTCGCCGCTGCCGCCGCCGCTGCCGCCTCCGCTGCCGCCTCCGCCGCCGCTGCCGCCTCCGCTGCCGCCTCCGCTGCCGCCTCCGCTGCTGCCTCCGCTGCCGCCTCCGCTGCCGCTGTCGCTGCTGACGCCGCTGCAGACGCCTCTGCCATCGCTGCCACCCGCGTGTCTAGCAAGCTGAAGCGCCGCGGACGTAGGACTGATGCCGAGGGCTGTCCAACTCAGCAGCAAGCTTCCCAAGCGGATAGGCATCGCCGCACCCCACAGGGCCCACCGCTCAGGGGCACCGCGAAGGCGGTCGGTGCGTGGCGGTCAGGAAGTCTTCGCCTGTGACGCGGCGCTGCCCACCATGATGGGCGGCGAGGTTGGGCCTATGGCGTCAGCCTGAGAGGTGGTCGTGAAAGCGTGGCCACAGCCGGCCGTGGCAGTCCGAGGGATCCTCCGAGGAGGCTGGCAGCGGCGCCTGACGGCTCCGATGCCGACAGACCCTCCGCAGAGGCCCTCGAAGAAGCACGGCACTGCGTCGGCCGGGGTCCGCGAGGCGACGTGACGCTCCAGGGAGACGGGCCCGTCGAAAGCCACGCACGGCGGCAACCACGGGAGGCGCTGCGCCGGGCTCCCGTGCAAAGGCTGTGCGGATGACAGCGGATGACAGCACCGCCCTGCTGCGGCCGAATGAGCCACATGTCCATTCGCTCCTCACGAGCAGCCGTCTGCACGCGCGCGGCTGGCGTGCCAGCCAAGCCGCCCGCAATAGCGACAGAGCGCCCAAGCAACCGCTGGTGACCGCTGATGGTTGGCGGGGACTGCGGCTGTGCCAGCGCCCGCTGCTGTGCGTGCGAACACCCCACGACGTCGTAATATTCAAATTTAGGCCCGCCGCCGCCGCTGCCTCCGCTGCCGCCGCCTCCGCTGCCGCCTCCGCTGCCGCCGCCTCCACTGCCGCCTCCGCTGCCGAAGCCGCCGACGCCTCGGCCGCTGCCGCCGCCGCCGCTGCCGCCGCCGCCGCCGCCGCTGCCTCCGCCCCCTCCGCCGCTGCTTCCGCCGCCCCCATCGCCGCCGCCGCCGCCGCCGAGCAACCCACACCAGCGCCTCAAGCTGAACCGCTGCTCCACCGCATCGCCCTCCAGCGTCGCAATCTGTCGCAGCTCACGACCAGCTCAATGATAAACGCCGCCGCCGCCACGCCGCCGCCAGTCTTGGCATCGCCGCCACCAGGCGCCCCCGAAGACCCATACGGCTGGCAGGCATCTTGCTCCCGTCGAGAGCAGATGGGAGGTGCTCCAAAAAAGGGCAGGTCACGGCACCGCCGCTGCTGTCTCCACAGCTCCCCCGTGGTCCAGCCGCGTTCCACGGTACGACAGGTACTGCTCCCGCCGCGCCAACGGCGGCGTATATCGGCACAAGCGCCGCCAGATGAGGTATTATGACGGTTTGGTGTGAAACGCAGCATGGACAGCACCCATCGCCAGGCACAGGTCGCCGGTATGCACCTCGCCGCTGCAGCCGCTGGAGTCGCCAAGCTTCGCCGCAAGCACCTGCTGAGCCTCCCGCCACCACTTGGCTCTACCCGTGCGCACTCCGCCATCGCAACCGCCGCTGCCGCCGCCGTTGCCGCTGCCGACGCTGCCGCCGTCGCTGCCGCTGCCGCTGCCTTTGCCGCCGCCTCCGCCGCTGCCGCTGCCTCTGCCGCCACCGCTGCCGCCGCTGCCGCTGCCACTGCCACTGCCACTGCCGCCGTCGCTGCCGCCGCCGCTGGCGCTGCCGCTGCCGCCCACGCCGCTGCCGCCGCCGCTGCCGCCGTCGCTGCCGCCGCCGATGCCGTCGCTGATGCCGCCACCACTGCCATCGCCGCTGCCGTCGCCGATGCCGCCGCCGCTGCCGCCGCCGCTGCCGCCTCCGCTGCCGCCTCCGCCGCCGCTGCCGCCTCCGCTGCCGCCTCCGCCGCCGCCTCCGCTGCCGCCTCCGCTGCCGCCTCCGCTGCCGCTGTCGCTGCTGACGCCGCTGCAGACGCCTCTGCCATCGCTGCCACCCGCGTGTCTAGCAAGCTGAAGCGCCGCGGACGTAGGACTGATGCCGAGGGCTGTCCAACTCAGCAGCAAGCTTCCCAAGCGGATAGGCATCGCCGCACCCCACAGGGCCCACCGCTCAGGGGCACCGCGATGGCGGTCGGTGCGTGGCGGTCAGGAAGTCTTCGCCTGTGACGCGGCGCTGCCCACCATGATGGGCGGCGAGGTTGGGCCTATGGCGTCAGCCTGAGAGGTGGTCGTGAAAGCGCGGCCACAGCCGCCGTGGCAGTCCGAGGGATCCTCCGAGGAGGCTGGCAGCGGCGCCTGACGGCTCCGATGCCGACAGACCCTCCGCAGAGGCCCTCGAAGAAGCACGGCACTGCGTCGGCCGGGGTCCGCGAGGCGACGTGACGCTCCAGGGAGACGGGCCCGTCGAAAGCCACGCACGGCGGCAACCACGGGAGGCGCTGCGCCGGGCTCCCGTGCAAAGGCTGTGCGGATGACAGCGGATGACAGCACCGCCCTGCTGCGGCCGAATGAGTCACATGTCCATTCGCTCCTCACGAGCAGCCGTCTGCACGCGCGCGGCTGGCGTGCCAGCCAAGCCGCCCGCAATAGCGACAGAGCGCCCAAGCAACCGCTGGTGACCGCTGATGGTTGGCGGGGACTGCGGCTGTGCCAGCGCCCGCTGCTGTGCGTTCGAACACCCCACGACGTCGAAATATTCAAATTTAGGCCCGCCGCCGCCGCTGCCTCCGCTGCCGCCGCCTCCGCTGCCGCCTCCGCTCAGATCCCCGGTCGGACCGCAACGACAAACCTAGGTCTGCGCCAGGGAGGACGTCCCCGCCGCCGAAATGGCGTTCCCCGGTCTCCACCGCTCCCCACCGCTCACCACCACTCGCCAGCGCTCCCCACCGCTCACCACCGCTCCCCACCGCTCACCACCACTCGCCATCTCTCACCACCACTCGCCACCACTCGCCATCGCTTTCCACCGCTCCCCACCGCTCGCCACCACTCACCACCGCTCTCCACCGCTCCCCACCGCTCACCACCGCTCATCACCACTCGCCACCGCTCACCACCACTCGCCGCCGCTCACCACCACTCGCCACAACTCGCCATCGCTCTCCACTGCTCACCACCACTCGCTACCACTCACCACCGCTCTCCACCGCTCCCCACCGCTCACCACCGCTCATCACCACGCGCCACCATTCGCCACCACTCGCCATCGCTCTCCACCGCTCTCCACCACTCGCCACCACTCGCCATCGCTCCCCACCGCTCACCACCGCTCCCCACCACCCGCCACCACTCACCACCGCTCTCCACCGCTCCCCACCGCTCACCACCGCTCACCACCGCTCACCACCACTCGCCACCACTCGTCATCGCTCTCCTCCGCTCACCACTACTCACCACCGCTCACCACCACTCGCCATCGCTTCCCACCGCTCACCACCACTCACCACCGCTCACCACCGCTCCCCACCGCTCACACCGCTCACCACCACTCGCCATCGCTCCCCACCGCTCACCACCGCTCACCACCACCTCGCCACCGCTCACCACCGCTCACCACCGCTCTCGACCGCTCCCCACCGCTCACCACCGCTCACCACCACCCGCCACCACTCACCACCGCTCTCCACCGCTCCCCACCGCTCACCACCGCTCATCACCACGCGCCACCATTCGCCACCACTCGCCATCGCTCTCCACCGCTCACCACCGATCACCATCGCTCCCCACCGCTCACCACCGCTCCCCACCATTCGCCACCACTCGCCATCGCTCACCACCACTCACCACCGCTCACCATCACTCGCCACCACTCGCCACCGCTCACCACCACTCGCCACCACTCGCCACCACTCGCCATCGCTCGCTACCACTCGACATCACTCGCCACCGCTCGTCTTCCACGCATCGCTCACCACCGCTCTCCACACGCAATGCTCTCTACCGCTAGTCGCGTTGTATGATTTCGTCCCGTTTTGGCCAAATCCTCTTATGTCTTGGCACCTGGATGAACCCGCGTGTCTAGCAAGCTGAAGCGCCGCGGACGTAGGACTGATGCCGAGGGCTGTCCAACTCAGCAGCAAGCTTCCCAAGCGGATGGCATCCCCGCCATCCCCGCCCTGCTGCGGCTGGATGAGCGACATGTCTATTCGCTCCCCGCGCGCCGCCGTCTGCACGCGCGCGGCTGGCTGGCAAGCCAAGCCGCCCGCAATAGCACCAGAGCGCCCAAGCCGCCGCTGATGGTTGGCGGTGGCTGCGACTGTGCCAGCGCCCGCTGCTGTGCGTTCAAACACCCCACGACGTTGAAATGTGCACATAAAAGCCCATTGCCGTTGCCGCCGCCGCCACCGCCACCGCGGCCGCCGCCCCCGCCGCCGCCGCCGCCGCCCCCTCCACCGCCGCTGCCGTCGCCGCTTTCGCCGCCGCCGCCGCCGCTGCCGCTGGCGGCGGCGGAAGCGGCGGCGGCAGAGGCAGCGGCGGCGGCGGCGGTGGAGGCAGCGGAGGCGGCGGCGGCGGCGTCAGCAGCGGCGGCGGTGGAGGGGTGGCGGCGGCGGCTGGGGCGAAAACGGGGGCAGCAGCGGCGGCAGCGGCTGGGGAGGAGGCTGCGGCGGAGGCGGGGGCGGCGGAGGAAGCGGAGGCGGTGGCGGCGTCGGCGTCAGCGGCAGCGGCGGCGGCGGGGGCGGCGGCGGCGGC
Organism: Pleodorina starrii; assembly: GCA_030267565.1. NCBI lineage: Eukaryota > Viridiplantae > Chlorophyta > Chlorophyceae > Chlamydomonadales > Volvocaceae > Pleodorina > Pleodorina starrii. The sequence goes on from BRXU01000003.1 coordinate 2,581,697, forward strand.
GGGCGCGGAAGCGTGGGCAACAGCGGCGGAGGCGGCGGAGGCGGCGGAGGCAGCGGCGGCGGCGGCGGCGGAGGCAGTGGTGACTGAGGGGGAGGCGGCGGCGGCGGGGGCCGAAGCGGGGACAACAGCGGCGGGCAGCGGCGGAGGTGGCGGAGGCGGAAGCGGCAGCGGTAGCGGCAGCGGCGGCGGCGGCAGCGGCGAAAGCGGAAGCGGTGGCTGCAGCGGCGGCAGCGGCGGGGGCAGAATCGGAGGCGGCGGAGGTGGCGGAGGCGGCGGAGGGGGCGGAGGCGGCGGAGGTGGCGGAGGTAGCGGCGGTGGCGGCGGCGGCGGCGGAGGCCGAGGCCGAGGCGGAGACGGCGGCGTCAGCGGCGTCAGCGTCGGCGACGGCGGCGGCGGCGGGTCTATATTTGCACGTCGTGGGGTGTTCGAACGCACAGCAGCGGGCGCTGGCACAGCCGCAGTCCCCGCCAGCGGTCATCAGCAGCGGCCTGCGCTCTCTGGTGCTATTGCGGGGGCTTGGCTGGCACGCCGCCTCTGCCTCCGCCTCCGCCGCCGCCTCCGCCGCCGCCTCCGCCGCCGCCGCTGCCACTACCGCCTCCGCCGCTTCCGCCGTTGCCGCCTCCGCCGCCTCCGCCGCCTCCGCCGCCGCCGCCGCCGCCTCCGCCGCCTCCGCCGCCGCCGCCGCCGCCGCCGCCGCCGCCGCCGCCTCCGCCTCCGCCGCCGCCGCCGCCGCCGCCCCCGCCGCTGCCGCCGCCGACGACGGCGACGACGCTTCCACTCGCCACCACTCACCACCGCTCTCCACCACTCCCCACCGCTCACCACCGCTCATCACCACTCACCACCACTCCCCACCGCTCCCCACCGCTCCCCACCGCTCACCACCACTCGCCACCGCTCACCACCACTCGCCGCCGCTCACCACCACTCGCCACAACTCGCCATCGCTCTCCACTGCTCACCACCACTCGCTACCACTCACCACCGCTCTCCACCGCTCCCCACCGCTCACCACCGCTCATCACCACGCGCCACCATTCGCCACCACTCGCCATCGCTCTCCACCGCTCTCCACCACTCGCCACCACTCGCCATCGCTCCCCACCGCTCACCACCGCTCCCCACCACCCGCCATCACTCACCATCGCTCTCCACCGCTCCCCACCGCTCACAACCGCTCATCACCACGCGCCACCATTCGCCACCACTCGCCATCGCTCTCCACCGCTCACCACCGATCACCATCGCTCCCCACCGCTCACCACCGCTCCCCACCATTCGCCACCACTCGCCACCACTCGCCACCGCTCACCACCACTCCCAACCGCTCACCACCGCTCACCACCGCTCACCACCGCTCACCACCGCTCACCACCGCTCTCCACCGCTCTCCACCACTCGCCACCGCTCCCCACCGCTCACCACCACTCGCCACCGCTCCCCACCGCTCACCACCGCTCCCCACCACTCGCCGCCGCTCAACACCACTCGCCACCACTCGCCATCGCTCTCCACCGCTCACCACCACTCGCCACCACTCGCCATCGCTCCCCACCGCTCACCACCGCTCGCCATCACTCGCCATCGCTCTCCACCACTCCCCACCGCTCACCACCGCTCCCCACCGCTCACCACCACTCGCCACCACTCGCCACCGCTCCCCACCGCTCACCACCGCTCACCACCACTCGCCACCACTCGTCATCGCTCTCCTCCGCTCACCACTACTCACCACCGCTCACCACCACTCGCCATCGCTTCCCACCGCTCACCACCACTCACCACCGCTCACCACCGCTCCCCACCGCTCACACCGCTCACCACCACTCGCCATCGCTCCCCACCGCTCACCACCGCTCACCACCACCTCGCCACCGCTCACCACCGCTCACCACCGCTCTCGACCGCTCCCCACCGCTCACCACAGCTCACCACCACCCGCCACCACTCACCACCGCTCTCCACCGCTCCCCACCGCTCTCCACCGCTCCCCACCGCTCACCACCGCTCATCACCACGCGCCACCATTCGCCACCACTCGCCATCGCTCTCCACCGCTCACCACCGATCACCATCGCTCCCCACCGCTCACCACCGCTCCCCACCATTCGCCACCACTCGCCATCGCTCACCACCACTCACCACCGCTCACCATCACTCGCCACCACTCGCCACCGCTCACCACCACTCGCCACCACTCGCCACCACTCGCCATCGCTCGCTACCACTCGACATCACTCGCCACCGCTCGTCTTCCACGCATCGCTCACCACCGCTCTCCACACGCAATGCTCTCTACCGCTAGTCGCGTTGTATGATTTCGTCCCGTTTTGGCCAAATCCTCTTATGTCTTGGCACCTGGATGAACCCGCGTGTCTAGCAAGCTGAAGCGCCGCGGACGTAGGACTGATGCCGAGGGCTGTCCAACTCAGCAGCAAGCTTCCCAAGCGGATGGCATCCCCGCCATCCCCGCCCTGCTGCGGCTGGATGAGCGACATGTCTATTCGCTCCCCGCGCGCCGCCGTCTGCACGCGCGCGGCTGGCTGGCAAGCCAAGCCGCCCGCAATAGCACCAGAGCGCCCAAGCCGCCGCTGATGGTTGGCGGTGGCTGCGACTGTGCCAGCGCCCGCTGCTGTGCGTTCAAACACCCCACGACGTTGAAATGTGCACATAAAAGCCCATTGCCGTTGCCGCCGCCGCCACCGCCACCGCGGCCGCCGCCCCCGCCGCCGCCGCCGCCGCCCCCTCCACCGCCGCTGCCGTCGCCGCTTTCGCCGCCGCCGCCGCCGCTGCCGCTGGCGGCGGCGGAAGCGGCGGCGGCAGAGGCAGCGGCGGCGGCGGCGGTGGAGGCAGCGGAGGCGGCGGCGGCGGCGTCAGCAGCGGCGGCGGTGGAGGGGTGGCGGCGGCGGCTGGGGCGAAAACGGGGGCAGCAGCGGCGGCAGCGGCTGGGGAGGAGGCTGCGGCGGAGGCGGGGGCGGCGGAGGAAGCGGAGGCGGTGGCGGCGTCGGCGTCAGCGGCAGCGGCGGCGGCGGGGGCGGCGGCGGCGGCGGGCGCGGAAGCGTGGGCAACAGCGGCGGAGGCGGCGGAGGCGGCGGAGGCAGCGGCGGCGGCGGCGGCGGAGGCAGTGGTGACTGAGGGGGAGGCGGCGGCGGCGGGGGCCGAAGCGGGGACAACAGCGGCGGGCAGCGGCGGAGGCGGCGGAGGCGGAAGCGGCAGCGGTAGCGGCAGCGGCGGCGGCGGCAGCGGCGAAAGCGGAAGCGGTGGCTGCAGCGGCGGCAGCGGCGGGGGCAGAATCGGAGGCGGCGGAGGTGGCGGAGGCGGCGGAGGGGGCGGAGGCGGCGGAGGTGGCGGAGGTAGCGGCGGTGGCGGCGGCGGCGGCGGAGGCCGAGGCCGAGGCGGAGACGGCGGCGTCAGCGGCGTCAGCGTCGGCGACGGCGGCGGCGGCGGGTCTATATTTGCACGTCGTGGGGTGTTCGAACGCACAGCAGCGGGCGCTGGCACAGCCGCAGTCCCCGCCAGCGGTCATCAGCAGCGGCCTGCGCTCTCTGGTGCTATTGCGGGGGCTTGGCTGGCACGCTGCCTCTGCCTCCGCCTCCGCCGCCGCCTCCGCCGCCGCCTCCGCCGCCGCCGCTGCCACTACCGCCTCCGCCGCTTCCGCCGTTGCCGCCTCCGCCGCCTCCGCCGCCGCCTCCGCCGCCTCCGCCGCCGCCGCCGCCTCCGCCTCCGCCGCCGCCGCCGCCGCCGCCCCCGCCGCTGCCGCCGCCGACGACGGCGACGACGCTTCCGCCGCCGTGGACGACGACGTTGCCGCTGCCGTTGCCGCTGCCGTTGCCGCTGCCGAGGCCGCTGACGACACCGCTGCCGTTGCCGCGTACGTAGGACTGATGCCGAGGGCTGTCCAACTCAGCAGCAAGCTTCCCAAGCAGATGAACATGGCCGCACCCCACAGGGCCAACCGCTCAGGGGCACCGCGATGGCGGTCGGTGCGTGGCGGTCAGGAAGTCTTCGCCTGTGACGCGGCGCTGCCCACCATGATGGGTGGCGAGGTTGGGCCCCACCCACACTGGCCGCTACGGCGTCAGCCTGAGAGGTGGTCGTGAAAGCGTGGCCACAGCCGCCGTGGCAGTCCGAGGGATCCTCCGAGGAGGCTGGCAGCGGCGCCTGACGGCTCCGATGCCGACAGACCCTCCGCAGAGGCCCTCGAAGAAGCACGGCACTGCGTCGGCCGGGGTCCGCGAGGCGACGCGACGCTCCAGGGAGACGGGCCCGTCGAAAGCCACGCACGGCGGCCACCACGGGAGGCGCTGCGCCGGGCTCCCGTGCAAAGGCTGTGCGGATGACAGCGGATGACAGCACCGCCCTGCTGCGGCCGAATGAGCCAGATGTCCATTCGCTCCTCACGAGCAGCCGTCTGCACGCGCGCGGCTGGCGTGCCAGCCAAGCCGCCCCCCTGCCTCTGCTGTCTTCAGGGACGCTGGTTGGGAACGCGGCCGGTGGGGCGTTGGGCGCGTTGGCCGTTGGGCGCGGGTGATCTGCTCGGATGTCCTGGTTGACGAATTTCCGCCAGCCGCAGTTGTCAGGCGTAGTTCAATGTGGCGGGGAGCGCTGCAATTGCATGGAAAAGCGCCAGGGAGAGGATGCTGCCTGGCGCTGAGCTGTTGACAAGGCAGGTCTGCCCTGGCTGTCGACCTCCGTCGTCGTCGTGCTTAGTCATGCAACGTAATTCCTTGGCGCCTGGGGCTGGGCGGCTGGCCACATATCCCTGCCGTGGGAACGAAGATGACCTGCAAATGTGCACAGTTAGAGGGTATCGATGATGTGATACGTATGCCGGGGCGCAACCAACGCCTCCTAGAACGCGACGGAAGAGCCAATCGGCGGTTCGCTCGGACGCGCGTAAGCCTAGGGCTCACGAGCACAGCTAGCGCCAAACATCTAACTGAAAGCTTCTTTAAGGCTAACGGCTAAACCGTAGGAAGAAGCTAAGTACATGTCGCGTCCGGCTGTCATGGTGCATCGTCGGTCGTCACCCCGGCCACATAAATTATTTGAGCTGATTGAGCAAAGGTTTGGATCCCCAAATTTGTTGTTATTAAATAATCGCCGGAAGTCTGTCCATCTCTATATGTTTTTTTCTGCGACAGCTACTTATAAAGCTATGTGACGCGTAATCGAGCCCGGCATGCACTTACCATACAAGCTTTGACAGTCCAAGGTGTCAACTCTCAAGCCGAGCAGGCCACTGTCGAGGAAGAGAGGCCCTGACGAAAGCTGGCTGTTAAATGGATGCTGCACGCTGCGAGCAGGTCCAGCACTGAAAGATTATGACAAATCGCCATTCCAGAGCTAGCTTCAAGTGACAGCGACGCTTGATGGTGTGTCCTGGGGTGGATGCAAGTTGCCCGTTGCGGAAATGTTGAGACGGTAAGAGACCCCTTTCGCGCTGCACGTATGCTGCCAAAATAGCTTTTCAGGTAGTCCTAGTGCATAATACAGTCCACCAAAGCCCCAAATTGCAGACTTTATGGCGAAGTCTGAGCGGGGCTGCAAAGTACCATGGCTAGCAGAGCAGGTCCTACACCGGAATGCCCACCGTATGTCTAAATGTAAGACCTTAAAGGTCATGCGTACCGTATATGTTGTGTCCGATTTGTAAAACACCGCGGATTGCAGGGAGCACGGAGCTGCTCATCAAGCGGCATCGCCGTACCTGTTCCCAACGCTTTGCCCCAACGGCTACAGCAGGGTCAAGGGAAATGAGTAAAAATATCCCTACGAATAATGCCTAACTCAACTTGCCTCTGCCCATCGTGCTGTCATGCAGCAGCTGCCGTAACTGACAGCGGCTGGGAAAGCTGTGGGAGCAACCCTAAGTTACAACCCCCAACTCAATTGTCCCCTTTGGCCGATAGTATCTCCTTCTCCTGCATGGGCGGCTTTCTACTGTCGTGCTTTTAGGCGTTTTTCTTCTCTTGGGCCCTCCGCTCATTTGGGTTTTTGTTCATGAGAGGGGCACGCGCCCCCAACCATGTAACAAACACACACACACGCAACCCCCAAGCTTGCAGACTTGTGCGCATCCCTTCTGAAGTGCAGTTCGTCTCCAATATCTTCCCCCTTGAGCCCGTGCCCAGGTATCGCTACCCAGCCGGAACCCGTCGGCCGTACGTCAGTGTTTCTGGTGTTATATCGTGCCCTGAAGTACGATATTGCCATTCGTTCGTCTCTGGTGCAGTGAACAGCTAGCTGACCCCTTGGCTCTACCCGTCCCACTGTAACAACCACAACAATAACCTCTCCAGCGCTTTGGGTCCATTCGGACTTCATCTGAGCCCAACAGACCCCAACAATGTGCGCCCTAACACGGACGAAAAACGCTGGAATATACAGGAATATAGGTGAACAACGACACCGCTTACACGATGTCCTCCACAAAACCGCTCTGCTTAACCACCAACCGCCCAACCGCCGAATGGCGGGCGACGCGAAAACTACCAGCCACATGAAAAGATCGTGCCCGGCCTCATACGGGCATCTGAACATCAACCTCATCAACAACCTACCTTGCTTCTGCAATGACTTCAACCAACGCTTGCGAACTTCATCAGCACACGAGAGAGAGACATGCTGTACATCATCGGAACTCGCGCCACTACGAAGCTCTGCGCTGCCTTCAGCGCCGCCGGAATTGCCAGATCCAGCGGCGCGCCCGTAATCGACAGGAACACCGACTCCACCGATGACTGACAACTCCTTCTTCGCCGCCTCGTAGAACCCCGGCACGAGCGGCTCGCGCGCATCGGACAACTTTTACCTTCGGAAACACGAACCCCCTTGCTGACCAACACCGACCGAAACGCGACACCAGGTCAAAACCCCACGGGAGAAGCGCATCCCGAACCATACCCAGCTCAATGCACTCCGTCATGCCTGAACATGCCTGAAAATGCTGAGTCGGCACCGGAGAGTAGAACCCCGGCGCGACCGGCGCACAAGCGGACTGCGCTGCGGCGACGGCAACCCACGGTACCCCTGACGGGGCGCGCCCCTTCCCTTCCCCCTTTCCCCTTTCCCTTCGCCCGCCGCCGCCGCTGCCGCCGCGCCCCCCTCACCGCGCCCCCCTTCCCGCGCTCCCCTCACCGCGCCCCCCTCACCCCGGGTTGGGAACCCCGGGTTACGGGGCGAGCTGAGTGAGCGGAGGCAGCTGCACCAGTGGCGGCCGGAGGCGGAGGCGGAGGCAGAGGCGGGAGCGGGAGCGGGAGCGGGAGCGCATTCACCCCTCGACGCCAGTAGTTCGCAGCCAAGGACGCCGGCGCTGGTGACGCCCCTGGCACCCGTGGCTGGCATCCTGCACCGCAGCGCGAGGCGCCATGGCTTGGGCAAGGCCCCCTATTCGATTGGCGGAACTTCCTGGGCGAATGGCGGGTGGAGGAGCTGAGGAGTGGAGGAGAGGGCGGGGACGGCGAGTCAACCGGCTGAGACGGCAGGCACAGAGCGGGAAGGGAGCGGAGGTTCCGCCGCCGCCGCCGCCGCTGTTGCCGCTCCGTCAGCCGGTGGCGCTGGTGCTGCCGCGGGTGCCGCAGATCAAGTGGACGGACCGGGCACACGGGTGACGGAGCGCCCGGCAGGCTGGTCCCCTCGCGCCAGCAATGGGCGGCCGCCGCATCGGTGCCGGTGGAAATTCGGGCTGAGCAGGATCCGGCGGCAGGGCGCCAAGGACCAGCGACTCGGGCGCTGGTGACGCCCCGGCAGCAGCTTATTGCTGGGGCTGCTGCTGCTGTTGGTGCGGTGGTGGGTTCCGTCGCTGTTCCGTCCCTGCTGCAGCCCCAGCGACGGAGGCGGCCCCGACGTTGCGGCGGCGACGGCGGCGGTGGGGCTGGGGTCTGCGGGCCAGGTCGCGGAGGCGGTTCCGGAGCTCATCCCCACGGGCGATGGGCCGGCAGGCCAGGTGAGTCTTGCGGCGGATGCGGTACGATATGTAGCCAGCTAGCCACAGACCCGCTGCGATGTGGTTGTTCTCTCGTTGCGGCTCGGGTGGGGTGGTCTGGATGCACCGCCGGCGGCGGAGAGGGTTTGGCAGTTGGTTTGCGACCGGTGCGCTGATGTCGTCAGCTTCGGATGTTGACGCTCCCTCCGCCCCGCCGGCTGTTTGCCGTCCTCCTGCAGCCGCCACCACCGAAGCAGCAGCAGCAGCAATCGCACGAGGTGGGCTCGGCGCCCCTGGTCCCGGAGCCGCGGGGCTCAAGCGGCGTGGCGGGCGCCGCCGGTGCAGCGTTGCGAGTGCCCTGAGCGGCCACCGCCGCCGCACCCGCCGCCGCCAACGCAGCAGCGGCCGCCAACGCAGCAGCTTCAGCTGTGCCCGCCCTGAGGGAGGGCAGCATGTTTGCGTGGCTTCGCACGAAGGAGGCAGCGACGCCGGTGGCCGCCGCCGCCGCCGGTGCCGCGGTGCTGGTCGGAATCGGGGCGGCGAGTCAGCAGCCCATAACCCAAAGCTCCGCGCCCCGCCGCGTGCACTCGATGCCACGACCGGCGCCACAAGCGGACTGCGCTGCGGCGGCGGCGACGACGGCCCAAACCCACGATAACCCTCGACGGGGCCACGTCGGCGCGTGGCGCGTCCCTTTCCCTCCCCCTCCCCCTCCCCCGCAGCCGCCGTTTCACATACGGGCTTCTTACCCCTACTTCCAAATCTGCCACGGGGCTCCGCGGCCCGCGCCGCCCCTCCCTTCCCTTCCCTTCCCGCGCAACCCTCACCGTGCTCCCCTCCCACCCTCCCCAACCCCTTCAGCCTGCACCTGGGTTCACCCATACGCAGGGCTGGCGGCGACGGTGGCGGCCGGGGTCGGGACGACAGGCGCGGCGCGGACACGGGGGCGATGCGGAGCGCGGAGGCGAACGGTCGCGTCGCTCCACGCATGACGGCCGCGCGACGCCCGTCTCGTCTCCGCTCCACTCGCCACAGTCAGCTGGCCGGTCGCCGCAGCAACTGCCATTGCCGTCGAAGCCGCAGGAGCGGCGGCGGTGCTGATGGACCTGCCATCACGCGTTCTCGCCGCGCTCGAGCGCTCGCCGCGGGGCCCGTCGCGCGGATCGTCGCCGCCGCCCCACCGGCCCACGAACGACGTCTTCACGCAGCGGGAGCGACAGCAGCGGAGAGGGAGAGGGAGGGGTCAGTAAGCTACACAGAAGGCATCTGGTTTGGTCTGGATAGATACTACTGACTTCACAGTTTACGATCCTGGGTTCGATTCCCGGGGAGACCACCGACATCCTGGGCGCTGCGGGCGGAGGAGCGGAGGAGGGACTGGGGAGGGCGGGGACGGCGATGCGCCTTCAGCCGCGCGCTTCATTACCTCAGCACCCGCACGCGTGCAAACACATACACACGGCCGTGAGAGCACACATTAGACACGCGAGCGCCCGGTCTACCGCGCAACCCAGGCGCTAGAGCGACGAGAACCAGGGGAGGGCGGGCGGGCACCCGTACCGCTAGACCCTAGAGCTGACAACTCCCCGTCGACGGTCTCCCGCAACAAGAAGGCTTGCCTCCCCTTGCGCCACAAACCGCATTTTGGGAAGGAAACCCAAAACAATAAAATACCCAAACACAGCCTGCCTTGGTTCGAACCGTCCGGCCACCCAACCAACTGTATCCCTAACCTCCCATCCGACCGTCCCGTGGGTCGCCTCCTCGCGTACCTCGCTCGGTCCTTTCCATTCCACTCACTGCGTACCGTACCCTGCGATGACGATAGGGAGCCTTCTCTCGCGCCCTACGGTCCCAGCGCCACAGCGGCACTATGATGAGGATGTCGTACACCGGCATGCGGCCACGGGACGCATGCAAGCCACGCGTCGGCGCCACCAGCGGCACACAGCAGCGGCGCCATCGCATAGCTCGGCACGCCGACCACGGTGGGGCGGAGTTGCGGCTGCACCGGGGGGGGGGGGGCCGGAGTTGCGCAGGCGCTGACGGCGCCTCCGGTGGCAGTGTGGCGGAGGCGCGGCAATTGTCGTACCCCATAGCTGCCGCCGTACTCGACTTGCAGCGGCATCGCCGCCACCATCCGTCAGCTTGATTCGATGATTTGATGCAACGCGCTTCCCGGCTACGGGGGCCCGCAGCCGCAGCAGCAGGTGCAGCAGCAGCAGCCGCTGTTCCCGGGAGCCCAGGCCGCCTGCTGCCCGCAACCAGAGGGCCAGCTTAATTCAATGAATGGTGCCTGAGTATGTCGGCGCAGGGCGCTACGGTAAGGATGGAGCGATGGAGCGGGCGCTCGAGGGCGGGTCCACGGACACACGACGTGAAGTGGCGGCACAGCTGCCCCGTACTGGTGTCGAGATGCCTGCCTCAAGCGCACGCGACCCGCCCATGAGCCGCGGAGCAAACTGCTCACGCATCCCTGCAAGTACCTTCGCACTTTCAACCCCCGTCCCTCCAATTCTCCACACCGTACTTTCCCCGTGTTTCGGGCTGACGACGGCAGTTGCGGTGGCAGCAGGTTCGCTACTGTCGAACCGCTCCGCTCCGCGCCGTCCCGTCCCGCTCCGCTCTGCCCCGCTCTGCTCCGCTCTGCTCCGCTCTGCTCCGCTCTGTCCGCTCTGGTCCGCTCCATTCCGTGCCGGCGCCTTCCCCCGCAACACCCCAAACAACTAGCGTTCCAAGCAGCCTTTAAACTCGATAGTTAGGTCTTCCAGAGGGCTTGACGTGATTAAGAGAAGATAACTCCATATGGATTTGGGACACGGTAAGTCTGCGTCGGACGTATGACACTGAATTGGCGGCTATATTTGCATCATGTGCGAGCAGTAATTAGCAAAGAGGACATTCTATTACAGCAGTAGCTGAATAGAGTCCGGAACTCAGCATGAACCGAGGTGGTTGGTGCTGTGGGGCCTTATGCTGCTGGTTGGTTTCCGGCGAGGTTTAGGCGAGGCCGCGTCCCAGGACCCTATCCAGCTACTGCTGTAATATAGTTTCCTCTTTGCTAAATACTGCTCGCACATGATGCAAATATAGCTTCCAGTTCGATATCATACGTCCGACTCAGACTTACCGTGTCCCAAATCCATATGGAGTTAACTCCTCTCTTAATCACGGCAAGCCCTCTGGAAGACCTAACTATCGAGTTTAAAGGCTGTTTGGAACGCTAGGAATCAGCGCAACGCAAATTGGCCCGGTGGGAGTCAGCTGCGCGTTTCCAACGGGCGCCTGCAGGCACGTTAATCAACACCCACGTTTAATTGCTGGATATGCAATGGAAATTCATCATGCTTCGCTGCCGATACAGGCGTGGGCGTGGTGGCAAGTGCAACATCCTCCGCAACGTCGTCACAGGCACAGATCCTGCGCGGCTACAACTATAGCTGTTGGAAGGAGGTGGCTCGCAACGTTAAGGTGATTATGGGCCAAGCTCGACATGTGCAAGAGTATGGGCAAGCAACGGGGATGAAGCATCTGTCGTTGTTTTCCGTGCTGTGGCTGATTCAAGGAGGCCGCTTAAGGTTCCTGTTAATACTGCAAGCATTGACATGAATGCAATATCGGCTAGGGCATGTTGAGGGGCGCGGAAGCGGGACACGTTCTGCAGCTGTCACTCAAAACGCGAAGCGTGCTTCCACAGGTCTATTCGCGGTTTACCCATCCCTTGTCATCCCTTGTCAAATGGTCATAAATCACGAGACATGCACCCAGCGAGGCTTCTCGGTGGTCGAGTGAACGGCTACTGCCAACCAAACATGCATGCTTTTGTTGAGCTGGGTTGAGCAGCTGCATCACTACTCGGTCCGGGCACACCCAAGCTCCTGCACAACTCCTCCACCCCTCTTGTGTGGTCTGCTGCCCCTCACCAGTCGCCGCTGTTCTCCCTCACCTTTGTGTCGTCCGTTTCCCCGCAGACCGACAGCTGTACGCCTGTACCCTGTCGGCGACAACCAACGGGCCAACCCCTCCTGCAACGCCAGAGATTTGCGCACCACTACCTACCGGCTACCGCTCGCTGTCCAAGACATTTACAGGCCCACGCCGCATCCCCCCAGCGCGCGGCATAAGCCCCTCGCCCTCAGGTACGCACGTCATACGCAATGACCCCCAATTCGTACTAGATCCGGAGCGGGGGCTCGCGTAACCGCCGCGGCCCTTACTCCGTCCAACACCGAAGCGACCCGCGGGCGGGGCGGATGGCGCACGTCAGCGGGGTTACGGCGACCGTGGCGGTTGACGGGTACGGTAGGTCGGTTAGTGCGTGCGTCGGCGCAGTGTGTGACAGCATGGCGCGTGTTTGGGGGAACGTAGATCTCCCCCGGGGCTCCCAGCCGGCAGGGCTGGAGGGTTTGTGGCGGGCTGGCGACTGGGGTCCACGTCTGGGCCCTGGTCACGTGTGCGGTATCGAGGGCGGCTGTTTGCAGCGGCAGGGGGACTGCTGCGGGTGGGGAGAGCGTGAAGGAAATGCCATTGTTCAGCACAGGAGCCTGCCCCGCTACATCAATGGGGGGGAAGGGGGTGCGGGTTTGGCACTGGAATGAACGACTTGAGAAGTGGCAGCCAGCAGACCGAAAGAGCAGACCGCAAGTGCCGACCCGCACCCTCCGTGTTTCTGAACACCCGCCCCCCCATTGATGTAGCGGCATTGGGAACTGAGGGGTTACAAACCACGAGGAAATGCCCAATAAACCCTTTTGGGTTCGGGGTGGGTATATAATGCCGGCTGGCAGGCGGACGGTGCAGCATGTGCGCGCCAAAGCCTCGGGGAAGTGAGCCTCTAACGGCCCCCACCAGACCGAAGAAATCCTCTAAATTGGGGGTGTCTAACCGAATTGGGGAGGGGCACCATCCGGCTGGGGCTGAGGGGTTATGAATGAGACTTGAAATGCCCAATAAACCCTTTTGGGTTCGGGGTGGGTATATTATGCCGGCTGGCAGGCGGACGGTGCAGCATGTGCGCGCCAAAGCCTCGGGGAGGTGGGCTTCTAAGCCCCCCCACCAGACCGAAGAATTGGGAGGCCAGTCGGATGGTGGGCAGATCCTGTGCTGAACGATGGGGTTTCCTAGACGCTCTCCTCCCCTGCGGTTGACTCCCCGCTGTAGCAGATGGCGGCCCTCCCGTGCATGTGTCCAGGTCCTGGGGGTTGGGCACCGGCTGTCAGCTTGCTGCATGCTTTCTAGCGTTGTCGGGTGGGGGGCTCGGGAGGCATTTGTGTTTCCACTAGGCGTGCTGTGCTAGTCGCAGGCTGTGTCGCGGCATTCACGTACCGCCTGCTGTACACTGAAACCGCTTCGGGTGCCGTACCTCTGTTGCCGAGGCGTGGTGCTGGCGGGATGCAGGGAGGGATGGCTTAAGGTCTCGACGTTTTGCCCTCTTGCGTGCCCCGTCCTCGAGGTCAAGCTCATCCCCATGGACGGTATCCATTTCCTACTTTACTGTCCTCATCATCCTCCCTGTTTCCCCTGTCCTCTTGGTTTTGTCCTTGACCCCTCGTTGTATGTCCCCCCTTCCCTCCCCTGGCCCCCACGCGAGGAACTCACACTCGGCTCAGCGGCGTCACGGAGAGCAGGAAGGAATACCCAGAGGCCCAGCCCCTCGCCGCCGTCGACGGAGCCGCCAAGCCCCTCGCCGCCGTCGACGGAGCCGCCCAGCCCCTCGCCGCCGTCGACGGAGCCGCCAAGCCCCTCGCCGCCGTCGACGGAGCCGCCGCCGCCGCCGCCGCCACCGCCGCCGCCGCCGCCGCCGCCGCCACCGCCACCACCGCCCCCGCCGCCACCACCACCGCCGCCGCCTCAACCGCCCCCACCACCACCTTCGCCACAGCCTCAACCGCCGCCGCCACCACCGCCGCCGCCGCCTCCCCCGCCGCCGCCACCACCGCCACCACCGCCGCCGCCTCCGCCGCCGCCGCCACCACCGCCGCCGCCTCCGCCACCGGGCCCCCCCCCCCACCACCGCCCCCACCACCCCCGCCACCATCGCCGCCACCTACGCCGCCGCCCCCGCCCCCGCCATCACCGCCCCCGCCGCCTCCGCCGCGCGCGCCTCCCGCCCCCCCGCCGCCACCGCCTCCGCCCCCCCCCACCGCCGCCAACTCCGCCACCCCCGCCGCCACCACCGCCCCCGCCGCCGCCCCCGGCGCCAACGCCAACGCCGCCACCGCCGCCGCCTCCAAGCTTCTCGCCGCCGTCGCCCGAGCCGCCGCCGCCGCCGCCCAGCCCCTCGCTTCCGTCGCCGGAGCCGCCTAGCCCCTCGCCGCCGACGTCGCCGCCGCCCAGCCCATCGCCGCCGTCGCTGGAGCCGCCCAGCCCCTCGCCGCCGTCGCCGGCACAGCCCAGTTTCTAGCCGCCGGAGCCGGAGCCGCCCAGCCCCTCGCCGCCGACGTCGCCGCCGCCTCCCAGCTTCTCGCTGCCGTCGCCGCCGCCGCCCAGCCCCACACCGCCGACGTCGCCGCCGCCGCCCAGCTTCTCGCTGCCGTCGCCGCCGTCGCGGGAGCCGCCCAGCCCCTTGCCGCCGTCGCCGCCGCCGCCCAGCCCCACACCGCCGACGTCGCCGCCGCCTCCCAGCCCCTCGCCGCCGTCGCCGGCGCTGCTCTTCCCTGCGTCGCCAGCTCCTCCCCGCCTGAAGCCGGAGGCCGGAGGCCGGCGGCTGCTGTGGCTGGGAGCGAGGAGGGAGCCCTGCTGTGACTGTGAGGCCGAAGGGGAGCGGGTACGCCATGGCCACGGTTTCAGGCTCGCTGCGCCGACCAGCGGCCGGAAGGCGGCTTGGGTAAGTTGGGATAATAAACACTGCGGCGGGGAAGGCGGGCAGAGAATGCTGGTATTCAGGCACAACACCGCGGTCAAGGTCATTGTAGCCGCCTTATTTGAGCCGTTCATTGAGGAGTGCAGGTGCCGCAGAGATGTAGAGCCGGTATTGCCGTCCGGAAGCGATGGCACTCATTGCCCCTCTTTTCTCCTGCTCCTCCTGCCCCGCCATCCCCCCGTAGGTCCAGAAGGCCGCATTCAAAGTGGTGGCCCGGTATGGAACTGCAGCGACGGACATAGCAGCCGCAGGCGCGGCAGCCGTTGCCACAGCCGCAGCGCAGCAAGGCCGACTGGCGACCCATTTTGCGCACCACTACCTACCGGCTACCGCTCGCTGTCCAAGACATTTACAGGCCCACGCCGCATCCCCCCAGCGCGCGGCATTAGCCCCTCGCCCTCAGGTACGCAAGTCATACGCAATGACCCCCAATTCGTACTAGATCCGGAGCGGGGGCTCGCGTAACCGCCGCGGCCATTACTCCGTCCAACACCGAAGCGACCCGCGGGTGGGGGGGATGGCGCACGTCAGCGGGGTTACGGCGACCGTGGCTGTTGACGGGTACGGTAGGTCGGTTAGTGCGTGCGTCGGCGCAGTGTGTGACAGCATGGCGCGTGTTTGGGGGAACATAGATGCCCCCCGGGGCTCCCAGCCGGCAGGGCTGGAGGGTTTGTGGCGGGCTGGCGACTGGGGTCCACGTCTGGGCCCTGGTCACGTGTGCGGTATCGAGGGCGGCTGTTTGCAGCGGCAGGGGGACTGCTGCGGGGTGGGGAGAGCGTGTAGGAAACGCCATTGTTCAGCACAGGAGCCTGCCCCGCTACATCAATGGGGGGGAAGGGGGTGCGGGTTTGGCACTGGAATGAACGACTTGAGAAGTGGCAGCCAGCAGACCGAAAGAGCAGACCGCAAGTGCCGACCCGCACCCTCCGTGTTTCTGAACACCCGCCCCCCCATTGGTGTAGCGGCATTGGGGACGGAGGGGAAACAAACGACGAGGAAATGCCCAATAAACCCTCTTGGGTTCGGGGTGGGTATATAATGCCGGCTGGCAGGCGGACGGTGCAGCATGTGCGCGCCAAAGCCTCGGGGAAGTGAGCCTCTAACGGCCCCCACCAGACCGAAGAAATCCTCTAAATTGGGGGTGTCTAACCGAATTGGGGAGGGGCACCATCCGGCTGGGGCTGAGGGGTTATGAATGAGACTTGAAATGCCCAATAAACCCTTTTGGGTTCGGGGTGGGTATATTATGCCGGCTGGCAGGCGGACGGTGCAGCATGTGCGCGCCAAAGCCTCGGGGAGGTGGGCTTCTAAGCCCCCCCACCAGACCGAAGAATTGGGAGGCCAGTCGGATGGTGGGCAGATCCTGTGCTGAACGATGGGGTTTCCTAGACGCTCTCCTCCCCTGCGGTTGACTCCCCGCTGTAGCAGATGGCGGCCCTCCCGTGCATGTGTCCAGGTCCTGGGGGTTGGGCACCGGCTGTCAGCTTGCTGCATGCTTTCTAGCGTTGTCGGGTGGGGGGCTCGGGAGGCATTTGTGTTTCCACTAGGCGTGCTGTGCTAGTCGCAGGCTGTGTCGCGGCATTCACGTACCGCCTGCTGTACACTGAAAGCGCTTCGGGTGCCGTACCTCTGTTGCCGAGGCGTGGTGCTGGCGGGATGCAGGGAGGGATGGCTTAAGGTCTCGACGTTTTGCCCTCTTGCGTGCCCCGTCCTCGAGGTCAAGCTCATCCCCATGGACGGTATCCATTTCCTACTTTACTGTCCTCATCATCCTCCCTGTTTCCCCTGTCCTCTTGGTTTTGTCCTTGACCCCTCGTTGTATGTCCCCCCTTCCCTCCCCTGGCCCCCACGCGAGGAACTCACAGTCGGCTCAGCGGCGTCACGGAGAGCAGGAAGGAATACCCAGAGGCCCAGCCCCTCGCCGCCGTCGACGGAGCCGCCAAGCCCCTCGCCGCCGTCGACGGAGCCGCCGCCACCGCCACCGCCACCGCCGCCCCCGCCGCCGCCGCCGCTGCCACCACCGCCCCCGCCGCCACCACCACCGCCGCCGACTCAACCGCCCCCACCACCACCTTCGCCACAGCCTCAACCGCCGCCGCCACCACCGCCGCCGCCGCCTCCCCCGCCGCCGCCACCACTGCCGCCGCCTCCACCGCCGCCGCCACCACCGCCGCCGCCTCCGCCACCGCCCCCCCACCACCCCCGCCCCCACCACCCCCGCCACCATCGCCGCCACCTACGCCGCCGCCCCCGCCGCCGCTATCACCGCCCCCGCCGCCTCCGCCGCGCGCGCCTCCCGCCCCACCGCCGCCACCGCCTCCGCCCCCCCCCCCCACCGCCGCCAACTCCGCCACCCCCGCCGCCACCACCGCCCCCGCCGCCGCCCCCGCCGCCAACGCCACCGCCGCCACCGCCGCCGCCTCCAAGCTTCTCGCCGCCGTCGCCGGAGCCGCCGCCGCCGCCGCCCAGCCCCTCGCTTCCGTCGCCGCCGCCTCCCAGCCCCTCGCTGCCGTCGCCGCCGACGTGGCCGCCGCCCAGTTTCTAGCCGCCGTAGCCGGAGCCGCCCAGCCCCTCGCCGCCGACGTCGCCGCCGCCTCCCAGCTTCTCGCTGCCGTCGCCGCCGCCGCCCAGCCCCACACCGCCGACGTCGCCGCCGCCTCCCAGCCCCTCGCCGCCGTCGCCGGCGCTGCTCTTCCCTGCGTCGCCAGCTCCTCCCCGCCTGAAGCCGGAGGCCGGAGGCCGGCGGCTGCTGTGGCTGGGAGCGAGGAGGGAGCCCTGCTGTGACTGTGAGGCCGAAGGGGAGCGGGTACGCCATGGCCACGGTTTCAGGCTCGCTGCGCCGACCAGCGGCCGGAAGGCGGCTTGGGTAAGTTGGGATAATAAACACTGCGGCGGGGAAGGCGGGCAGAGAATGCTGGTATTCAGGCACAACACCGCGGTCAAGGTCATTGTAGCCGCCTTATTTGAGCCGTTCATTGAGGAGTGCAGGTGCCGCAGAGATGTAGAGCCGGTATTGCCGTCCGGAAGCGATGGCACTCATTGCCCCTCTTTTCTCCTGCTCCTCCTGCCCCGCCATCCCCCCGTAGGTCCAGAAGGCCGCATTCAAAGTGGTGGCCCGGTATGGAACTGCAGCGACGGACATAGCAGCCGCAGGCGCGGCAGCCGTTGCCACAGCCGCAGCGCAGCAAGGCCGACTGGCGACCCGAAGCTCGCGCACGCGGGCAGCAGCACAGCCCGCCCCGGCCTCAGATCCGGCTCCTCAGCCCCACCTGGTCTGCGAGCAGCAGTGGCAGCAGGAGCAGGAGCCCATGTTAGCTGTTCCCGCGGGCCCATCGGCCCTGCAGGCCCCACGGGTTGCGGCTGGCGATCGCCGGAAAGCCGCCTGGTCGGACCCGGAAGCAAACCCGCCGGGGCGCCGGCGCCGCGGCGCCGGCTGCTGTGGCCGCTGCGGCCCAGGCCCAGGCTTAGGAACCCTCGCCGCAATCGCATGCGCCGCCCAGCCCCTCGAAGCCGTCGCCGGAGCCGCCCAGCCCCTCGCCGCCGTCACCGGAGCCGCCCAGCCCCTCGCCGCCGTCGACGGAGCCCACCGCCCGGGCTTGGCACCGCTTCGTGCCTGAGGGCTTGCGTTTGCGCGAGGAGGGGTGGAGACTCGGAGCCCACCGCCCGGGCTTGGCACTGCTTCGTGCCTGATGGGTTGCGTTTGCGCGAGGAGGGGTAGCGACCCGGAGCCCACCGCAATGGCTCGGCACCGCTTCGTGCCTGAGGGCTTGCGTTTGCGCGAGGAGGGGTAGAGACTCGGACCCCACCGCCATGGCTTGGCACTGCTTCGTGCCTGATGGGTTGCGTTTGCGCGAGGAGGAGTAGAGACTCGGAACCCACCGCCCGGGCTTGGCACCGCTTCGTGCCTGAGGGCTTGCGTTTGCGTGAGGAGGGGTGGAGACTCGGAGCCCACCGCCCGGGCGTGGCACTGCTTCGTGCCTGAGGGCTTGCTTTTGCGCGAGGAGGGGTAGAGACTCGGAGCCAACCGCCCGGGCTGGGCACTGCTTCGTGCCTGAGGGCTTGCTTTTACGCGAGGAGGGGTAGAGACTCGGAGCCAACCGCAATGGCTTGGCACCGCTTCGTGCCTGAGGGCTTCCGTTTGCGCGAGGAGGGGTAGAGACTCGGACCCCACCGCCATGGCTTGGCACTGCTTCGTGCCTGATGGGTTGCGTTTGCGCGAGGAGGGGTAGAGACTCGGAACCCACCGCCCGGGCGTGGCACTGCTTCGTGCCTAATGGGTTGCGTTGCGCGAGGAGGGGTAGAGACTCGGAGCCCACCGCAATGGCTCGGCACCGCTTCGTGCCTGAGGGCTTGCGTTTGCGTGAGGAGGGGTGGAGACTCGGAGCCAACCGCCCGGGCTGGGCACTGCTTCGTGCCTGAGGGATTCCGTTTGCGCGAGGAGGGGTAGAGACTCGGAGCCCACCGCCCGGGCTGGGCACTGCTTCGTGCCTGAGGGCTTGCGTTTGCGCGAGGAGGGGTGGAGACTCGGAGCCCACCGCTCGGGCTGGGCACTGCTTCGTGCCTGATGGGTTGCGTTTGCGCGAGGAGGGGTAGAGACTCGGACCCCACCGCCATGGCTTGGCACTGCTTCGTGCCTGATGGGTTGCGTTTGCGCGAGGAGGGGTAGAGACTCGGATCCAACCGCAATGGCTTGGCACCGCGTCGTGCCTGAGGGCTTGCGTTTGCGTGAGGAGTAGTGGAGACTCGGAGCCCACCGCCCGGGCGTGGCACTGCTCCGTGCCTGAGGGCTTGCGTTTGCGCGAGGAGAGGTGGAGACTCGGAGCTCACCGCCCGGGCTTGGCACTGCTTCGTGCCTGAGGGCTTCCGTTTGCGCGAGGAGGGGTAGAGACTCGGAGCCAACCGCCCGGGCTTGGCACTGCTTCGTGCCTGATGGGTTGCGTTTGCGCGAGGAGGGGTAGCGACTCGGGAGCCCACCGCGATGGCTTGGCACCGCTTCGTGCCTGAGGGCTTGCGTTTGCGTGAGGAGGGGTGGAGACTCGGAGCCCACCGCCCGGGCTTGGCACCGCTTCGTGCCTGAAGTCTTGCGTTTGCGCGAGTAAGAGGTGGAGACTCGGAGCCCACCGCCCGGGCTTGGCACTGCTTCGTGCCTGATGGGTTGCTTTTGCGCGAGGAGGGGTGGAGACTCGGAGCCCACCGCCCGGGCTTGGCACTGCTTCGTGCCTGAGGGCTTGCGTTTGCGCGAGGAGAGGTGGAGACTCGGAGCCCACCGCCCGGGCTTGGCACTGCTTCGTGCCTGAGGGCTTCCGTTTGCGCGAGGAGGGGTAGAGACTCGGAGCCCACCGCCCGGGCTGGGCACTGCTTCGTGCCTGAGGGCTTCCATTTGCGCGAGGAGAGGTGGAGACTCGGAGCCCACCGCAATGGCTTGGCACTGCTTCGTGCCTGAGGGCTTGCGTTTGCGCGAGGAGGGGTAGAGACTCGGAGCCAACCGCAATGGCTTGGCACCGCTTCGTGCCTGAGGGCTTGCGTTTGCGTGAGGAGGGGTGGAGACTCGGAGCCCACCGCCCGGGCTTGGCACTGCTTCGTTCCTGAGGGATTCCGTTTGCGCGAGGAGGGGTAGAGACTCGGACCCCACCGCCCGGGCTGGGCACTGCTTCGTGCCTGAGGGCTTCCGTTTGCGCGAGGAGGGGTAGAGACTCGGAGCCCACCGCCCGGGCTTGGCACTGCTTCGTGCCTGAGGGCTTCCGTTTGCGCGAGTAAGAGGTGGAGACTCGGAGCACACCGCCCGGGCTTGGCACCGCTTCGTGCCTGAGGGCTTGCGTTTGCGCGAGGAGGGGTGGAGACTCGGAGCCCACCGCCCGGGCTTGGCACTGCTTCGTGCCTGATGGGTTGCGTTTGCGCGAGGAGGGGTAGCGACCCGGAGCCCACCGCAATGGCTCGGCACCGCTTCGTGCCTGAGGGCTTGCGTTTGCGCGAGGAGGGGTAGAGACTCGGACCCCACCGCCATGGCTTGGCACTGCTTCGTGCCTGATGGGTTGCGTTTGCGCGAGGAGGAGTAGAGACTCGGAACCCACCGCCCGGGCTTGGCACCGCTTCGTGCCTGAGGGCTTGCGTTTGCGTGAGGAGGGGTGGAGACTCGGAGCCCACCGCCCGGGCGTGGCACTGCTTCGTGCCTGAGGGCTTGCTTTTGCGCGAGGAGGGGTAGAGACTCGGAGCCAACCGCCCGGGCTGGGCACTGCTTCGTGCCTGAGGGCTTGCTTTTACGCGAGGAGGGGTAGAGACTCGGAGCCAACCGCAATGGCTTGGCACCGCTTCGTGCCTGAGGGCTTCCGTTTGCGCGAGGAGGGGTAGAGACTCGGACCCCACCGCCATGGCTTGGCACTGCTTCGTGCCTGATGGGTTGCGTTTGCGCGAGGAGGGGTAGAGACTCGGAACCCACCGCCCGGGCGTGGCACTGCTTCGTGCCTAATGGGTTGCGTTGCGCGAGGAGGGGTAGAGACTCGGAGCCCACCGCAATGGCTCGGCACCGCTTCGTGCCTGAGGGCTTGCGTTTGCGTGAGGAGGGGTGGAGACTCGGAGCCAACCGCCCGGGCTGGGCACTGCTTCGTGCCTGAGGGATTCCGTTTGCGCGAGGAGGGGTAGAGACTCGGAGCCCACCGCCCGGGCTGGGCACTGCTTCGTGCCTGAGGGCTTGCGTTTGCGCGAGGAGGGGTGGAGACTCGGAGCCCACCGCTCGGGCTGGGCACTGCTTCGTGCCTGATGGGTTGCGTTTGCGCGAGGAGGGGTAGAGACTCGGACCCCACCGCCATGGCTTGGCACTGCTTCGTGCCTGATGGGTTGCGTTTGCTCGAGGAGGGGTAGAGACTCGGATCCAACCGCAATGGCTTGGCACCGCGTCGTGCCTGAGGGCTTGCGTTTGCGTGAGGAGTAGTGGAGACTCGGAGCCCACCGCCCGGGCGTGGCACTGCTCCGTGCCTGAGGGCTTGCGTTTGCGCGAGGAGAGGTGGAGACTCGGAGCTCACCGCCCGGGCTTGGCACTGCTTCGTGCCTGAGGGCTTCCGTTTGCGCGAGGAGGGGTAGAGACTCGGAGCCAACCGCCCGGGCTTGGCACTGCTTCGTGCCTGATGGGTTGCGTTTGCGCGAGGAGGGGTAGCGACTCGGGAGCCCACCGCGATGGCTTGGCACCGCTTCGTGCCTGAGGGCTTGCGTTTGCGTGAGGAGGGGTGGAGACTCGGAGCCCACCGCCCGGGCTTGGCACCGCTTCGTGCCTGAAGTCTTGCGTTTGCGCGAGTAAGAGGTGGAGACTCGGAGCCCACCGCCCGGGCTTGGCACTGCTTCGTGCCTGATGGGTTGCTTTTGCGCGAGGAGGGGTGGAGACTCGGAGCCCACCGCCCGGGCTTGGCACTGCTTCGTGCCTGAGGGCTTGCGTTTGCGCGAGGAGAGGTGGAGACTCGGAGCCCACCGCCCGGGCTTGGCACTGCTTCGTGCCTGAGGGCTTCCGTTTGCGCGAGGAGGGGTAGAGACTCGGAGCCCACCGCCCGGGCTGGGCACTGCTTCGTGCCTGAGGGCTTCCATTTGCGCGAGGAGAGGTGGAGACTCGGAGCCCACCGCAATGGCTTGGCACTGCTTCGTGCCTGAGGGCTTGCGTTTGCGCGAGGAGGGGTAGAGACTCGGAGCCAACCGCAATGGCTTGGCACCGCTTCGTGCCTGAGGGCTTGCGTTTGCGTGAGGAGGGGTGGAGACTCGGAGCCCACCGCCCGGGCTTGGCACTGCTTCGTTCCTGAGGGATTCCGTTTGCGCGAGGAGGGGTAGAGACTCGGACCCCACCGCCCGGGCTGGGCACTGCTTCGTGCCTGAGGGCTTCCGTTTGCGCGAGGAGGGGTAGAGACTCGGAGCCCACCGCCCGGGCTTGGCACTGCTTCGTGCCTGATGGGTTGCGTTTGCGCGAGTAAGAGGTGGAGACTCGGAGCCCACCGCCCGGGCTTGGCACTGCTTCGTGCCTGAGGGCTTCCGTTTGCGCGAGGAGGGGTAGAGACTCGGAGCCCACCGCCCGGGCTGGGCACTGCTTCGTGCCTGAGGGCTTCCATTTGCGCGAGGAGGGGTAGCGACTCGGAGCCCACCGCAATGGCTTGGCACTGCTTCGTGCCTGAGGGCTTGCGTTTGCGCGAGGAGGGGTAGAGACTCGGAGCCAACCGCAATGGCTTGGCACCGCTGCGTGCCTGAGGGCTTGCGTTTGCGTGAGGAGGGGTGGAGACTCGGAGCCCACCGCCCGGGCTTGGCACTGCTTCGTGCCTGAGGGATTCCGTTTGCGCGAGGAGGGGTAGAGACTCGGAGCCCACCGCCCGGGCTTGGCACTGCTTCGTGCCTGAGGGCTTCCGTTTGCGCGAGGAGGGGTAGAGACTCGGAGCCCACCGCCCGGGCTTGGCACTGCTTCGTGCCTGATGGGTTGCGTTTGCGCGAGGAGGGGTAGCGACTCGGAGCCCACCGCGATGGCTTGGCACCGCTTCGTGCCTGAGGGCTTGCGTTTGCGTGAGGAGGGGTGGAGACTCGGAGCCCACCGCCCGGGCTTGGCACCGCTTCGTGCCTGAAGTCTTGCGTTTGCGCGAGAAGAGGTGGAAACTCGGAGCCCACCGCCCGGGCGTGGCACTGCTTCGTGCCTGATGGGTTGCGTTTGCGCGAGGAGGGGTAGCGACTCGGAGCCCACCGCGATGGCTTGGCACCGCTTCGTGCCTGAGGGCTTGCGTTTGCGTGAGGAGGGGTGGAGACTCGGAGCCCACCGCCCGGGCTTGGCACCGCTTCGTGCCTGAAGTCTTGCGTTTGCGCGAGAAGAGGTGGAAACTCGGAGCCCACCGCAATGGCTTGGCACTGCTTCGTGCCTGAGGGCTTGCGTTTGCGTGAGGAGGGGTGGAGACTCGGAGCCCACCGTCCGGGCTGGGCACTGCTTCGTGCCTGATGGGTTGCGTTTGCGTGAGGAGGGGTGGAGACTCGGAGCTCACCGCCCGGGCTTGGCACTGCTTCGTGCCTGAGGGCTTCCGTTTGCGCGAGGAGGGTTAGAGACTCGGAGCCCACCGTCCGGGCTGGGCACTGCTTCGTGCCTGAGGGCTTGCGTTTGCGTGAGGAGGGGTGGAGACTCGGAGCCCACCGCCCGGGCTTGGCACCGCTTCGTGCCTGAAGTCTTGCGTTTGCGCGAGAAGAGGTGGAAACTCGGAGCCCACCGCAATGGCTTGGCACTGCTTCGTGCCTGAGGGCTTGCGTTTGCGTGAGGAGGGGTGGAGACTCGGAGCCCACCGCCCGGGCTTGGCACTGCTTCGTTCCTGAGGGATTCCGTTTGCGCGAGGAGGGGAAGAGACTCGGACCCCACCGCCCGGGCTGGGCACTGCTTCGTGCCTGAAGGCTTCCGTTTGCGCGAGGAGGGGTAGAGACTCGGAGCCCACCGCCCGGGCTTGGCACTGCTTCGTGCCTGATGGGTTGCGTTTGCGCGAGGAGGGGTAGAGACTCGGAACCCACCGCCCGGGCTTGGCACTGCTTCGTGCCTGATGGGTTGCGTTTGCGCGAGGAGAGGTAGAGACTCGGAGCCAACCGCAATGGCTTGGCACCGCTTCGTGCCTGAGGGCTTCCGTTTGCGCGAGGAGGGGTAGAGACTCGGACCACACCGCCATGGCTTGACACTGCTTCGTGCCTGATGGGTTGCGTTTGCGCGAGGAGGGGTAGAGACTCGGAACCCACCGCCCGGGCGTGGCACTGCTTCGTGCCTGATGGGTTGCGTTTGCGCGAGGAGGGGTAGCGACTCGGGAGCCCACCGCGATGGCTTGGCACCGCTTCGTGCCTGATGGGTTGCGTTTGCGTGAGGAGGGGTGGAGACTCGGAGCCCACCGCCCGGGCTTGGCACCGCTTCGTGCCTGAAGTCTTGCGTTTGCGCGAGAAGAGGTGGAAACTTGGAGCCCACCGCCCGGGCTTGGCACTGCTTCGTGCCTGATGGGTTGCTGTTGCGCGAGGAGGGGTAGCGACTCGGAGCCCACCGCAATGGCTCGGCACTGCTTCGTGCCTGAGGGCTTGCGTTTGCGTGAGGAGGGGTGGAGACTCGGAGCCCACCGCCCGGGCTTGGCACCGCTTCGTGCCTGAAGTCTTGCGTTTGCGCGAGAAGAGGTGGAAACTCGGAGCCCACCGCCCGGGCTTGGCACTGCTTCGTGCCTGATGGGTTGCTGTTGCGCGAGGAGGGGTAGCGACTCGGAGCCCACCGCAATGGCTCGGCACTGCTTCGTGCCTGAGGGCTTGCGTTTGCGCGAGGAGAGGTGGAGACTCGGAGCTCACCGCCCGGGCTTGGCACTGCTTCGTGCCTGAGGGCTTCCGTTTGCGCGAGGAGGGTTAGAGACTCGGAGCCCACCGCCCGGGCTTGGCACTGCTTCGTGCCTGATGGGTTGCGTTTGCGCGAGGAGGGGTAGCGACTCGGGAGCCCACCGCGATGGCTTGGCACCGCTTCGTGCCTGAGGGCTTGCGTTTGCGTGAGGAGGGGTGGAGACTCGGAGCCCACCGCCCGGGCTTGGCACCGCTTCGTGCCTGAAGTCTTGCGTTTGCGCGAGTAAGAGGTGGAGACTCGGAGCCCACCGCCCGGGCTTGGCACTGCTTCGTGCCTGAGGGCTTCCATTTGCGCGAGGAGAGGTGGAGACTCGGAGCCCACCGCAATGGCTTGGCACTGCTTCGTGCCTGAGGGCTTGCGTTTGCGTGAGGAGGGGTGGAGACTCGGAGCCCACCGCCCGGGCTGGGCACTGCTTCGTGCCTGATGGG
This sequence comes from Pleodorina starrii, assembly GCA_030267565.1. Lineage (NCBI taxonomy): Eukaryota > Viridiplantae > Chlorophyta > Chlorophyceae > Chlamydomonadales > Volvocaceae > Pleodorina > Pleodorina starrii. The sequence goes on from BRXU01000003.1 coordinate 2,607,268, forward strand.
TTGCGTTTGCGCGAGGAGGGGTAGAGACTCGGAGCCAACCGCAATGGCTTGGCACCGCTTCGTGCCTGAGGGCTTGCGTTTGCGTGAGGAGGGGTGGAGACTCGGAGCCCACCGCCCGGGCTTGGCACTGCTTCGTTCCTGAGGGCTTCCGTTTGCGTGAGGAGGGGTAGAGACTCGGAGCCCACCGCGATGGCTTGGCACCGCTTCGTGCCTGAGGGCTTGCGTTTGCGTGAGGAGGGGTGGAGACTCGGAGCCCACCGCCCGGGCTTGGCACCGCTTCGTGCCTGAAGTCTTGTGTTTGCGCGAGAAGAGGTGGAAACTCGGAGCCCACCGCCCGGGCTTGGCACTGCTTCGTGCCTGATGGGTTGCTTTTGCGCGAGGAGGGGTGGAGACGCGGAGCCCACCGCCCGGGCTTGGCACTGCTTCGTGCCTGATGGGTTGCGTTTGCGCGAGGAGGGGTAGCGACTCGGGAGCCCACCGCGATGGCTTGGCACCGCTTCGTGCCTGAGGGCTTGCGTTTGCGTGAGGAGGGGTGGAGACTCGGAGCCCACCGCCCGGGCTTGGCACCGCTTCGTGCCTGAAGTCTTGCGTTTGCGCGAGTAAGAGGTGGAGACTCGGAGCCCACCGCCCGGGCTTGGCACTGCTTCGTGCCTGATGGGTTGCTTTTGCGCGAGGAGGGGTGGAGACTCGGAGCCCACCGCCCGGGCTTGGCACTGCTTCGTGCCTGAGGGCTTCCGTTTGCGCGAGGAGGGGTAGAGACTCGGAGCCCACCGCCCGGGCTGGGCACTGCTTCGTTCCTGAGGGATTCCGTTTGCGCGAGGAGGGGTAGAGACTCGGACCCCACCGCCCGGGCTGGGCACTGCTTCGTGCCTGAGGGCTTCCGTTTGCGCGAGGAGGGGTAGAGACTCGGAGCCCACCGCCCGGGCTTGGCACTGCTTCGTGCCTGATGGGTTGCGTTTGCGCGAGGAGGGGTAGCGACTCGGAGCCCACCGCGATGGCTTGGCACCGCTTCGTGCCTGAGGGCTTGCGTTTGCGTGAGGAGGGGTGGAGACTCGGAGCCCACCGCCCGGGCTTGGCACCGCTTCGTGCCTGAAGTCTTGCGTTTGCGCGAGAAGAGGTGGAAACTCGGAGCCCACCGCAATGGCTTGGCACTGCTTCGTGCCTGAGGGCTTGCGTTTGCGTGAGGAGGGGTGGAGACTCGGAGCCCACCGTCCGGGCTGGGCACTGCTTCGTGCCTGATGGGTTGCGTTTGCGCGAGGAGGGGTAGAGACTCGGAGCCAACCGCGATGGCTTGGCACCGCTTCGTGCCTGAGGGCTTGCGTTTGCGTGAGGAGGGGTGGAGACTCGGAGCCCACCGCCCGGGCTTGGCACCGCTTCGTGCCTGAAGTCTTGTGTTTGCGCGAGAAGAGGTGGAAACTCGGAGCCCACCGCCCGGGCTTGGCACTGCTTCGTGCCTGATGGGTTGCTTTTGCGCGAGGAGGGGTGGAGACGCGGAGCCCACCGCCCGGGCTTGGCACTGCTTCGTGCCTGATGGGTTGCGTTTGCGCGAGGAGGGGTAGCGACTCGGGAGCCCACCGCGATGGCTTGGCACCGCTTCGTGCCTGAGGGCTTGCGTTTGCGTGAGGAGGGGTGGAGACTCGGAGCCCACCGCCCGGGCTTGGCACCGCTTCGTGCCTGAAGTCTTGCGTTTGCGCGAGTAAGAGGTGGAGACTCGGAGCCCACCGCCCGGGCTTGGCACTGCTTCGTGCCTGATGGGTTGCTTTTGCGCGAGGAGGGGTGGAGACTCGGAGCCCACCGCCCGGGCTTGGCACTGCTTCGTGCCTGAGGGCTTCCGTTTGCGCGAGGAGGGGTAGAGACTCGGAGCCCACCGCCCGGGCTGGGCACTGCTTCGTTCCTGAGGGATTCCGTTTGCGCGAGGAGGGGTAGAGACTCGGACCCCACCGCCCGGGCTGGGCACTGCTTCGTGCCTGAGGGCTTCCGTTTGCGCGAGGAGGGGTAGAGACTCGGAGCCCACCGCCCGGGCTTGGCACTGCTTCGTGCCTGATGGGTTGCGTTTGCGCGAGGAGGGGTAGCGACTCGGAGCCCACCGCGATGGCTTGGCACCGCTTCGTGCCTGAGGGCTTGCGTTTGCGTGAGGAGGGGTGGAGACTCGGAGCCCACCGCCCGGGCTTGGCACCGCTTCGTGCCTGAAGTCTTGCGTTTGCGCGAGAAGAGGTGGAAACTCGGAGCCCACCGCAATGGCTTGGCACTGCTTCGTGCCTGAGGGCTTGCGTTTGCGTGAGGAGGGGTGGAGACTCGGAGCCCACCGTCCGGGCTGGGCACTGCTTCGTGCCTGATGGGTTGCGTTTGCGCGAGGAGGGGTAGAGACTCGGAGCCAACCGCAATGGCTTGGCACCGCTTCGTGCCTGAGGGCTTGCGTTTGCGTGAGGAGGGGTGGAGACTCGGAGCCCACCGCCCGGGCTGGGCACTGCTTCGTGCCTGAGGGCTTCCATTTGCGCGAGGAGAGGTGGAGACTCGGAGCCCACCGCAATGGCTTGGCACTGCTTCATGCCTGAGGGCTTGCGTTTGCGTGAGGAGGGGTGGAGACTCGGAGCCCACCGCCCGGGCTGGGCACTGCTTCGTGCCTGATGGGTTGCGTTTGCGCGAGGAGGGGTAGCGACTTGGAGCCCACCGCCCGGGCTGGGCACTGCTTCGTGCCTGAGGGCTTCCGTTTGCGCGAGGAGGGGTACCACTGCCGCCGCCAACCCCGCCGCCGCCTCCCCCGCCGCCGCCGCCTCCCCTGCCGCCGTCGTCTCCTCCACCGCCGCCGCCACCACCGCCGCCGCTGCAGCCGCAATCACCGCCCCGCCGCCGCTTCCCCCGCCGCCGCCACCTCCGCCCCCGCCGCCGCTGCCACCACCCCCGCCACGGCCGTCGCCACCTCCGCCAGCACCGGCGCCGCCGCCATCACCGCCCCCTCAGCCCCCGCCACCCTCGCCGCCACCACCGCTGCCACCGCCGCCGCCACCACCGCCGCCCCCGCCGCCGCCCCCGCCACCACCGCCCCCACTGCTGCCGCCGGCCCTGCTGCCGCCGCTGCCCCCGCTGCCGCCCCCGCCGCCGCCCCCGCCGCCGCCACTTCCGCCTCCACCTCCGCCACCACCACTACCGCCGCCAACCCCGCTTACCCCGCCGATCCCGCCGCCGCCACCGGCCCGGCCGGTACCCCCACCCCCGCCGCCGCCCCCGCCGCCACCACCGCCGCCGTCGACGGAGCCGCCCAACCCCTCGCCGCCGTCGACGGAGCCGCCAAGCCCCACGCCGCCGTCGACGGACCCGCCGCCGCCACTGCCGCCGCCACCCCCGCCCCCGCTGCCGCCACCACCGCCGCCGCCTCCGCCGCCCCCGCAGCCGCCTCCCCCGACGCCGCCACCACCGCCGCCACCACCGCCCCCGCCGCCGCCAACCCCGCCCCCGCCGCCGCCGCCGCCACCACCGCCGCCGCCGTCGCCTCCACCGCCGCCTCCGCCGCTTCCTCCGCCGCTGCCTCCACCGCCGCCGCCACCACCGCCGCCACCACCGCCGCCGCCGCCGCCACCACCACCGCCGCCGCCGCCGTTGCCTACGCCCCCGCCGTCGCCGCCCCCGCCGCCGCCACCACCGCCCCCGCCGCCGCTGCCACCACCCCCGCCACGGCCGTCGCCACCTCCGCCAGCACCGGCGCCGCCGCCATCACCGCCACCACCGCCCCCTCAGCCCCCGCCACCCTCGCCGCCACCGCTGCTGCCACCGCCGCCGTCACCACCGACGCCTCCGCCGCCGCCACCACCGCCCCCGCCGTCGCCGCCCCCGCCGCCGCCACCACCGCCACCACCGTCGCCACCTCCGCCATCACCGCCGCCGCTGCCATCACCACCTCCGCCGTCCCCGCCACCTCACCGCCCCCGCCGCCGCCCCCGCCGCCGCCACCTCCGCCGCCACCACGACCGCCGCCACCCCCGCTTACCACGCCGACCCCGCCGCCGCCAACGTCCCTGCCGCCGCCACCAACCCCCGCCACCGCCCCCGCATCTACCACCGCCGCCGCCATCCCCGCCGCCACCACCGCCGCCGCTGAAGCCGCCATACCCCTCGCCGCCGTCGACGGAGCCGCTCAGCCCCTCGCCGCCGTCGCTGGAGCTACCCAGCTTCTCGCCGCCGTCGCCGGAGCCGCCCAGCCCGTCGCCGCCGTCGCCGGGGCCGCCCAGCCCCTCCCCGCCGTCGCCGCCGTCGCGGGAGCCGCCCAGCCCCTCGCCGCCGTCGCTGGAGCCGTCAAGCCCATCGCCGCCGTCGCCGCCGCCGCTGGTGCCGCCCAGCCACTTGCTTCCGTCGCCGGAGCCGCACAGCTCCTTGCCGCCGTCGCCGGAGCCGCCAAGCCCCACGCCGCCGTCGACGGAGCCGCCGCCGCCACTGCCGCCGCCGCCGCCATCCCCGCCCCCCCCCGCCGTCACCACCGCCGCCGCCTCCGCCGCCCCCGCTGCCGCCTCCCCCGCCGCCGCCACCACCGCCGCCACCAGCGCCCCCGCAGCCGCCAACCTCGCCGCCGCCGCCGCCACCACCGCCGGCGCCGCCGCCTCCACCGCCGCCGCTGCCGCCTCCACCGCCTCCGCCGCCGCCGCCACCGCCGCCACCACCGCCACCGCCGCCACCACCGCCACCGCCGCCACCACCTACGCCTCCGCCGCCGCCTCCACCGCCGCCGCCGCCGCCTCCACCGCCGCCGCCACCACCGCCGCCGCCGCCGCCGCCACCACCGCCCCCACCGTCGCCGCCCTTGCCGCCGCCACCACAGCCCCCGCCGCCGCTGCTACCACCGCCGCCACGACCGTCGCCACCTCCGCTAGCACCGCCGCCGCCGCCATCACCGCCGCCGCTGCCGCCGCCACCACCGCCGCCGCCGCCGCCTCCACCGCCGCGGCCACCACCACCTCCCCCGCCGCCGCCCCCGCCACCACCGCCCACACAGTCGCCGCCGTCCCCGCTGCCGCCGCAGCCCCCGCCGCCGCCACCCCCCCCCCCCCCCCCCCCCCCCCCCCCGCCGCCGCCACCTCCGCCTCCACCTCCGCCGCCACCACGATCGCCGCCACCCCCGCTTACCCCGCCGACCCCGCCGCCGCCACCGTCCCGGCCGCCACCACCAACCCCGCCGCCGCCCCCGCCGCCACCATCGCCGCCGCCGTCCCCGCCGCCACCAACGCTGCCGCCGCCCCCGCCGCCACCAACGCCGTCGCCGGAGCCGCCCAGCCCCTCGCCGCCGTCGCTGGAGCCGCCCAGCCCATCGCCGCCGTCACTGGAGCCGCATAGCCACTCGCCGCCGTCGACGGAGCCGTCCAGCCCCTGCGCAGGCGTCCCCGCCGCCCCCACCGGCGCCCCCACCCCCGCCGCCGCCCCCACCGCTCCCTTGCCGCCGTCGCCAGCGCAGCCCAGCCCCTCGCCGCCGTCGCCTGCGCCGCCAAGCCCATCGCCGCCGTCGCCGGAGCCGCATAGCCACTCGCCGCCGTCGACGGACCCGCCCAGCCCCTCGCCGCCGTCACCTGCGCCGCCAAGCCCCTTTCCGCCGTCGCAAGTGCCGCCAAGCCCAGCCCATCGCCGCCGCCGCCTCCACTGCCCCCGCCGCCGCCTCCACCGCCGCCACCACCACCGCCACGGCCGCCGCCGAGAGCGGTGGTGAGCGATGCGTGGCAGGCGAGTGATGGCGTATGATGGCGAGCGGTGGAGAGCGATGAAGAGCGGTGGAGAGCGGTGGAGAGCGGTGGCGAGTGGTGGTGAGCGGTGGTGAGCGGTGGCGAGCGGGGAACGCCATTTCGGCGGCGGGGACGTCCTCCCTGGCGCAGACCCTGGTGCATCGTTGCGGTCCGACCGGGGATCTCGGCGGTCCCGTGCCGCCGACGGCAGTACCGCGCCCCAGCTCGGAGCCGGCGGCGCAGCAGGTGCTTGCGTCATAAGACCTCTGCTGGCGGCGGTTGTGCCGATGGCGCCGCGCAGCCCAGCTTTTCGCCGCCGTCGCCGGAGCCGCCCAGCCTCTCGCCGCCGGAGGCCGGAGGCCGGCGGCTGCTGTGGCTGGGAGCGAGGAGGGAGCCCTGATGTGACTGTGAGGCCGAAGGGGAGCGGGTACGCCATGGCCACGGTTTAAGGCTCGCTGCGCCTGTGGAGAGGACCTGTGGGGGAATGAGGGTGGTGACTGATGGGTGCGGTGAGTGTGGGTCTCTGGATTCGTCCCCGCACCCGCAACGCAATGCACACCCACATCTCCCACAACTCCGCCCTCAACGTGTACTTGTTATCTGGTCTGGATTGACGCAACCGTCGTTACGGTTTAACGCCCTGGCTTCGATTCCCGGTGAACCACCGTCCCCCGAAAGCTGCGAGATTATGGCGAACTGCTGAGTCGCTGTGTTCGTAGCCTGCTGTCCGCATCGCTTCACCCACTTCAGTCCACTTCCATCACTTCTGCGCTCATTGCTCTCGCCTGAATCCTAAAGCCCCAGATGCACGCCCACGGGCCAGGGCGACATGTGCAGATGTACTGTTACATGAGTAATTGTTCGTTAGTAGTTGTCGGTTACGGAGTTCCCCAGGCGCGCGTTTTCCTGCCGAATACCTCGCTCCAGAGGCCCCACGATAGCCCTAACGGCCCTAACGACCCTATCCACCCGCCCTTCCCGCCCGCCATGCCGTCCACGTCTCCTCTCAGTCGCGTCTGTGGGCTTCCGACTGACCCTGCCGCTGCAGCTCAGCGACCTGTTCTCCGCCGCCCATTGCGGCGCAGACTCGTTGGCGGCAGCGTAAGCGGTGACTCGTTCGGGATGACTCGCTCGTTCGGCGCCTACCTAGTATCTACTCTGGCGGCGCGCCGGCGGCAGCAGGAGGTATACGAGTGCGAGTGCCATTTAAAAACGGTGGAATTGTTGAGATCAGCCGTTGGGCTGGTGGTTGGTTGGTACGGCGGCAGTACAGTGTACAGCCCTCCACCGTTACACGAGGTACTGCACATGGAGTAATGCCTTGCATCCATTAACTAACAAACTAACCAACTTACAAACCGACCAAGGTTCTATCATCAACGTCAAGGCCTGCACCCGCGCCCACGCAGAGTGCCCATGCCTTCGGTGTTCGCCACGCGGGAGGGACGGGAGCTCGCACATCAAGCAACTCCTCAACTCAGCTCATGGAAAGGTTTTTGGCCTCTGGGTTGGGGCTGGGCATGGGTTGGGAAGCAGCCGCGCCGCGACGTGAGGCGGTGCCTTGAGGCGCTGCTGCTGCCGCCGACCGTTGGACCAGGAGAGGGAGGTTCAGCCAGCTGTCTCAGCTCATGGCACCCTATCCGAGGGCCTGCTGTCGCCTCCGGCGGCGCCGGCTTGTCCAGTGCTGTGGCAGGCCTCGCCACACACGCTCCATGAAGCTTACCGTATGGATATTCGACGATGTTCACGTCACTCAATCGGCGGTTTTCACTGCCACCACAGCAATGGACTTTGAAGTCAACGGTTCTACACAACACGTCACTCCCCGACTACCGGTATAGCTGTTCATAACGCTCCTCGCCCCCTGCCCTCCCCTCTTCTCCCCTCCCCACCCTGCCCTCGCACGATCAAGTTGAACGAACCTACACCTCATGTATGCAACTTAGCAATCGCCCCGAGCCGCAAACCTGCGCAGTCGCCGGGTCCCCGATGCACCAAACTACGATGCACCAAACTACCAATACTGGCTCTGCTCCTCCTCCTCCAGGGTCTGGAGCCCACTGTGACAACAACAACGCCAGACGCCACACAACACAACACAACACACGGTGCCCTCGTTCAGCAACACCAGAAACGCAGCTTGTCCCACAGCGCAATGCAGTATCGGCTGAGTCCCGGGGGGGGGGGCACCAGCACTCAGCCGCACCCGGCCCAGCCTGGCCGGCCAGTGGCACGCCCCGTCCCCGGCCTCTGCCCCGGAGGCGCATTGGCAGTTCGGGCCCCATGGAGCCGTGGAGGCGACATCCAGGGACAGGGGAGGTCCAGCGGTGCCGCCGCTGGGTCGCTGTCACTGGCGCCGGGGTCGGGGTGGGTACCGGCGGTGGCGGTGTGACACGCAGGTTTCAGCCACGACGGCATCGGGGGATGCTACCGATGGCGTTGCCCGTGATTGTTATGGAAGTGGTACTGGTAGTGGGGCTGGGGTTCAAATGTGGAGCGACCTGGCAGCCCCTACTTGCGGGGCGCCATTGCGGCCAGGCCACCGCCCGCCAGCACTGTGCCGTCCGCCTCCGCCTCTGCTGCTGGCGCCGCCGCCGCCACCACCACACGCCCATGCAGCGAACTACGGCCTATCACACCCGCATCTGTATCTGTACCCGCTGCAGCCGCCTGGCTGCCGGTAGGGCTCGGAGCCGCCGGGCCCGCGGGCAGGGCGGAATAGACGGCCTGGAGGGGCGCCTCGAGCCGGGGCCGGCCTTGCACAGGGGTCGGTCTCAACGTGAGGAATGGTGAGGACGCCGCCGCAGCGGCCGGGCTGGCGACGTGGACCGTCGCGGCGCTCGCCAACAACAGCTGCTGCACAGACGAGCGCAGGCCCGACACAAGGCACCCTGCCCCATGCAGCTGCCCTCGGGCCTCATGCCCGCCTGATCCCGTGCCTTCAGGACGCGCATCGCCATCACCGGCCCCAGCCACAGTGGGCCAAGCGTCGCCGCGGCGGTCCCCTTCCCCCTGCGATGGAGCCGCGGCGGCTTCGCAGAAGAGGTCCTCATGCCGGTCGCCCGCCAGAACTTCGGCGGCCGCCGCCGCAGCGACCCACGGGTCACCGTCCGCGCCTCCGCCGGCGAGCGCCGCCGCGCGCTGCGCCGCCGCCGCCGCCGCCATCTGCTCGCGCAGCCGCCGCATCTGCTCTTCGAGCCGCAGCAGCCGGGATTCGAACTCGGACATGGCGTTCGCGTAGGCCGGGCCCCACACGGCCGCAAACGCGCGCGGCAACTCGGCTGAGTCAGTGTCCGCGTCACCGGGTGCGGAGACCGGTCGTTGCTGCGCTGTAGGGCCTTGGGCTCGGACCGGCGAGGAGGAGGGCTCGGCCGCGCCCGCCGTTCCAGCAGGCAAGGAGCCCGAGGGCATCGGCGGAGCCGGGGGCGGCGCTACGGTGGCCGCATGGCCGCCCTTTGCCGATGCAGCTGCCGCTGCCGCCACTGCTGCCGGCTCCGGCTCCCTCGCAGGCCGACCGCCTGAGCGGGCTTGCTGGACCCCCGGCTCGCCCTCCGCCTCATCCTCCACATTCCGCCGCTGACGTTTCACCGTCGCGACTCCGCCGGCCCCCAGCCCCGACACCGACACCGACACCGACCGCTGCGAGACGCTCTGCCTTCCGCCGCCCGCCTTTGCAGGCGCGGGCCCGGCGGCCGCAGCTGCAGCCCCCTGGCTCGCGGACTCCTCCGCCTGCGCCTCCTCCTTTATGGCGCAGCTCCTGGGAGTCCCGCCACTCCTGCTCCCCCAGCAAGCGGCCATCGCGGCTGTCACCTCCTCCAGCAGGCCGTCCATGCCGCCCTGCTCGCCCCCAGCGGAGCGCCCTCGTTTAGCGCGCTCGGCTGCTGCTGCACGCACTGCCGGCGCCCTGTGGACCAGCGCGAGGCCGTCCTCCCAGCCCCACGGTCCTGATGCTGCTGCTGCTGCTGCCTCACCCGTCGCCTCCCAGTCGGCCGCCGCGCCCCCGCCCGCTCCCAGAGCGCTTCCTCCTGGACAGCTCGCGGTGGGGCAAGCCGCGGATGCCGCTGGCTCCACCAGCTGCGTCCGGGAGGCTGCGCGATGCCCCACCGCCATGGCGCCAACCCCAGCAGCTGCAGCAGCTGCTGCCCCGCCGCCGGTACACTCGCCCTCCAGACCCTCGGCCGCGGCTGCAGGCGGAGTTGCCGCATTCGCTGGCCCGCCCCCGCAGCCTCCGCACGCCGGCAGCTCGGTTTCCGCCAACACAGCGGCCACCACGTCCTCCACCGCCCGGGAGCACCAGTCCGGTATCGAAGACTGGCGCTCTGGCTCAGTGGACGGCAGCAGCCCCGGGGATGGCGGCGGCGGCGGCAAACAGCCGTCGTGCAGGCGGAAGGGTGGCGGCAGCAGCGACGGTGGGGGAGGTGCGTCGTCGTCAAACTCCCCCTCAGCTTCCCTTTCCCCGCAGGCGAGGTCGATGCACTTTCGCTGTCGTTTGCTCGCCCCCGGCCCCGGCGTGTCGAACGACTGCTGCTGCCGCCGCCCCTGAAGCTGAGGCTCTGGCTCCTCCTGCTGTTTGCGCTCCTGCTGCTGCGGCCGCCTGCAAGACCGCCGTAGCTGGTGCCCGCACGCGGCTTCGCGACCCGGCTGCGGCGGTGGAGGCGCCGTCACCCTTACCCTCGCCCCGGGCGTCTTCGGCCGGCTTCTCCCAGGTGAGGATGAGGGTGAGGGTGAAGGCGAGGGGCTGATCCGGGCTGCGTTGGCTGCTGAACCAACCACCGCGGACGCCGTCGGGCCGAACTCATCCCTCATGCCGGCATCGGCTGCTGCGGCCTGATCCCGGGCCTGGGCCGCGGCGGCCACAGCAGCCGGCGCCGTGGCGCCGTCACCGCTGAGGGTGTGTTTCCGGGGCCGACCACGGCCGCGGCGCGGTATTCCGGCAGCTTCGCCGCAACTCCGATCGCCAGCCGCAACCCGTGGGGCCTGCAGGGCCGATGGGTCCACGGGAACTGCTAACGAGGGCGCCTGCTCCTGCTGCCGCTGCTGTTCGCAGACCAGGGGGGGCTGCGGATCCGGATCTGGGGCCGGGGCGGGCGGTGAGGATGAGGGTGAAGGAAAGGGGCTGATCCGGGCTGCGTTAGCTGCTGAACCGACCACTGCGGACGCCGTCGGACCGAACTCATCCCTCATGCCGGCATCGGCTGCTGCGGCCTGATCCCGGGCCTGGGCCGCGGCGGCCACAGCAGCCGCCGCCGTGGCGCCGGCACCGCTGAGGGCGTGTTTCCGGGGCCGACCACGGCCGCGGCGCGGTATTCCGGCAGCTTCGCCGCAACTGTGATCGCCAGCCGCAACCCGTGGGGCCTGCAGGGCCGATGGGCCCGCGGGAACAGCTAGCATGGGCTCCTGCTCCTGCTGCCGCCGCTGTTCGCAGACCAGGGGGGGCTGCGGAGCCGGATCTGAGGCCGGGGCGGGCTGTGCTGCTGCCCGCGTGCGCGAGCTTCGGGTCGCCAGTCGGCCTTGCTGCGCTGCGGCTGTGGCAACGGCTGCCGCGCCTGCGGCTGCTATGTCCGTCGCTGCAGTTCCATACCGGGCCACCACTTTGAATGCGGCCTTCTGGACCTACGGGGGGATGGCGGGGCAGGAGGAGCAGGAGAAAAGAGGGGCAATGAGTGCCATCGCTTCCGGACGGCAATACCGGCTCTACATCTCTGCGGCACCTGCACTCCTCAATGAACGGCTCAAATAAGGCGGCTACAATGACCCTTAAAGCGGCATCGGGATTGAAGACCGGCTTTCTCTGCCCGCCTTCCCTGCCGCAGTGTTTGCACTGCCGCCTTCCCACCGCCGGTCGGCGCAGCGAGCCTGAAACCGTGCCCATGGCGTACCCGCTCCCCTTCGGCCTCATGGTCATACTGCTTCTCACGTGCCCAAGCCACAGCAGGGTTCCCTCCTCACTCCCAGCCCACCGCACCGGACGTGTACTCACCAGGCGTTCGGCGTGCTGAGCTGCGCGTTCCAGCCGCTGCAGGAGGCAATACCGACCCAGGGGAGGTTCCGTTAGCGGCGGCGGCAGCAGCGACAGCCAACAAGCCGGGGGAGCACCAGAGCGTGCAAGCCACGCGCACCAATGGCGCATGGAAACAGGGGCGTTGGGGGCGGTATGGGGTGAAAAGGGGCAAGGAAAGGCGGGGCGTGATTCACTCCACCACGCTTGATTCAAGGGGGGCCAGAGGCGGGAGCTCTGCACGCGCCCTCAAACAGCCGGTGATGGAAGAGACGCAATTATTAAATAGAAGGGTAGGCGATAGCTTCCCTGCCCCCGCGCTTACCTGCGCCTCAACAGCAGCCGCTGTGTCGTCGTCCGCTTCTCCAGCCGCCCCAGCCGCCCCCGGCACCCCCGGCTGCGGCTCCGGCTCGGGCGGCAGCAGCCATGTGGCCCAGACGGGGCAGCGCATGGCGTGCGGCTCCCCCTCCTCCGTCGCCCGTTTGTAGACAGCCGCCCGGGTGGCGCTGAGCGGGGGAGCGACCCGGGGATCGGTGGTGGGCCTCACAAAGCCCATCTTGGTCCAGTAGCCCTCCACATCCCGCGCGCCCACCACCACAGTTGCAACCTACGATGGCGCGGTGCGGGGGCGTAAACCGACCAACCAACAACCATTAAACCCACCAACCGTCCAGTCAGCAGTTGTACGCGTGGCGCAGTCTGAGAGACTGGTGTGGATTGAGGGTTGCGGAGTAAAGGGAGCTGTGCGGGCTAGGGTTTGGGTCTCGGGGGCCTACACCGATACAGAGGCTTAAACGCCGCGGTACCAAGCATGGCACGGACGGGCGCGTCCCCGCCCCACACGCACCCACCTCATGTCCCGCGTCTGCTGCCGCTCTCAGGATGCAGCGAGTGAGCAGGCGGCCCAGACCGCGCCGCTGGTGCTCCGCGGAGGTCGCCTGAAACAGTATCTGGTGCGTGCGGGGGCCAAGGGGGCCAAGGAAGAGGGTTGTTGGAAGTGGGGCCGGGTGCGCAGATTGCGCGGAAGAGGTAGGCGGGGCGGCCCTCAGATCGCGGCCTTCCTCTGGGAGGCCTTGTACTACGATGCGGCTCGCAAATACACACACGCAAATACACACACGCACACGCACTCACACGCGCACAGCTCCCACCCGCACGTGCAGCCTGCTGAGCCCCCCATCCCAGACCCCCCGTTGCCTCCCACCTGCACGTGCAGTCTGCTGTCCGCCCGATACTCGGCCTGCGGCAGGTTGATCCGCAGCGAAGCACCGCACACCAGCAGACTCTGACAGCCCAACCACAGACCCGCCACCAGGCAGGCATCATAGCTGAGAGGGACGAGGGCCACGAGGGTGGGATCAGGGTGGGGGCCAGGAGATGCGCGTGGGTGGGTTCACAAGGTGGGAAAGATGCCCCACAGGGCCGCACGTTGTGCGCTGGTGAAGCGCCCTTCTCCATCCCAACGTGTGGCCCTGTGGGGCCCTACGCCTCTTCCCCACCTCGTGAGAGGTCCGGGAAGGTCCACAACCCTCTCCCAGCTCTTCGTCCTTCATCCCAATATCCCCTCCTCGGCGTCTCGTGCCCTCATGCATTCACTCAAATTTCCTACGGCCATCCATGCCTTCATGCGGGGGGGCGGGGTTGCCCCTTGCTCGTCCGCCTTTATCACGGCATGCCATACGCCATGAGACGAAGCGCCTCCCCCCAGCCAGCCAGCCAGCCAGCCGGCCTCGGGGCACGGCCCCACCGTCCGCCGCATAGGTGCCCCCTGGCGCCTTAACCCATACGGGTCAGACCGTTGCTGCCGGTATTGCTGTGCCCCCATCCTCCTGCCCATTCAATCCCATGCCATCACCCAGACTCCATATTTACCAACATAACACGCACACACCGATTATTGTCCACTATCTTGCAGCTGGGGTCCGACGGCTTCCGCCCATTGTACACGGCATCCTTGAGCTGCGGAGGTGCCGGGGGGGGGGGCGGAGACATGCACGTAACGCAGTCGACAGGGCCGGCAGCTTCGGGCGGAGAGTTATGGGGCCTGGGTGAAATGGAGAGGCGTTTACACCTCAGTGGACCTTCACAAAGCCGAGCTACGTTCTCTCCAAAGATACTAAGCCCTCCGCCTCTCGCGAGCCCCGCACCATTCCCGACCTCAACCCATCCCGCACCTGCATCTTGTTTTTGGGGAAAGCCGACCCGAGCAGTCGGAACACGGCCTCGTAGTCGGCCATGTCCTCCCGGCTGACCAGGGGGCTGAAGGGCGGCAGCAACCGAAACTCCGCGGGGCCCTACAGCACGTAGACGCGTGCGCGCAGTTGGAACAGAGGAGCCGCGATATCGTGCTCATTCTAATCGGCGCTGTCCCGAGTTGGGCATGGCTGTAATGTCCAGGAATTGAGTAAAGCCACACGCTGCCCGATATTTCAATAAAATAATCATTCATAGGGTATTATAAACGATGCCTATTTGTTCGCCCTCGCTTTTACATTCCTCCCTACTGTGGGCGAGCTGTCGCCAGTTCCCGCAACGCAGATCCACCTACATGCGAATAGACATCTTCAGCAACGTTGCATGTGCACTGAAGTTTTCGCGCTTCATCCTGGAGGCGGTTGCGACAGCCGCGCATTTAAACATGAAGTCGGTGAAAATAGACTAACAGCAGCAAAGGAAACAGGTATTCAGGTCATCGCCTTAGATATTCAAAATTTCAATATTAAACCGCTGGTCATCATAGCGTTAGGGTGCGCGCTGTGGCGGTTGGCGCGTGCAGCAGTTAAGGCAACGGTAATCGCAACGACCGCTTCAGCCCGCCCGCATAAGGAGAGGACGGAGCAGCGGGGAGGAGGACGGGAGGCACGGAGCGACAGAACGCCCAACCCTTTCAACCATTTGTTTCTGTAAGCAGCGCCATCCAGTTCCTATTCACATGGTTAGCCTGCGGCCTTGCAGTACTACTGGCCCTCGTCATTGGGGTTTAGCCCTGTTCAGCGATCGAAGCGCAACCCAGCCAAAGGCAGACCGTCAACGAAGGGCCGCAAGCAGGGTTCAGTGGTGGCACTTTCGGCAGTGAACTTCGTCGACCAGGTCGTGGGTCGAGTTGACTTCCCGGCAGCGGGTCACATTGCAACGGAGGCGTGGAGATGAGCTTCCGCCTGCTCTGCCCGTTTGAGGGCATGGCGCTCACTGTAACATCAGTAATCAGATGGTGGCCTCAGGGTAATTTTTTACATTGCGTGCATTGGTAAATGCCCCGCGTCAAACATCCGACGATGTTGTACACAGCCGTACGTACACGCCAAGAACAAACATGCGTGCACTCGTGCCCGGTCTGAGCCGCAGGACACATCGCAGAACGGAAACGATTCGACGGGATAGACAGGTCACATACAGGTGATCAACAACAAGCCTGCAAGTCACCCACGCACCCCTGTCCCCAAAGCTTACCAGCCCACCCCGGCGAACAGCATCCTATCCGGGATCTATCTGTACGGCACACGACACGACTGCCCAACCGAGCGACACGTGTACTCCCCATCTGCCCGGACTTCGGTGCGGAGGTGGGGTTGACGGAGAGAATCCCGCTTCCCCCGTAACACTACTCACGCACCCTGCGTCCCAGGCCGTGCCAATCCCGAGTGCGCGCAGGCAAGCACTCGCCATGAGCACGTTTGGCCGTGCTGCCCTTCGCAGCGCACACGACCCAATAGCCCATACATGCGTGCGAGCGTGTGTCGCCGCATGGAGGGTTACACATCGTATGTGTACAGGCCGTACGTCCAGACACGATATCACATCCATACCCCCACCCGCCACGTCACGGCACGATGTGCACCTTGACGTATGTCTGTGCCCGGAGGAAAACGCAGCGGGACGCTGACCCACCCTCACTGGTGCGGAACTAACCCCACCCCATGATGCACGCACGTCGTTATTATACGGGATGCTGTCACAAAGCCCGGTTCAGACCTGAAGTTCAGATTTGCCACCACAACGTCTTCACCGATACGGCACAGCGGCACATACGGGAGTAGTGCTCGAAAGCACGGGTCAAAAAACAATGCACTGACAACGCCCAAGAACACGCAGCGCAGCTACGTTCCGGCAATCAAGTGACGGGCAGGCACAAGCGACTGTCATCGCCGCTGTCGTTCCTACACGCTGTGCCGTCACCGGAACGTTCTGCGCGTGGAGCCATCGTCCCATACACGGCGGGGGAGGCAACATTGGGTTCGGATTGCGGGGGGCGAAGGCGATGTGATGACGGTATGATGCGGGCACATCGTTCCGTTCAATGCAGGAAGCGAAGGCCAGCGCGCCAGTCACCCGGTTAAAGGCGCGACGGCGACAGCGGCTGCTGCTGCGGCGGTGGTGGTCGACTGCTGTGGAGATGGTGGCGGCGAAGCGGGGGCGGCGGAGGCGGCAAGCGAGGCTGCGCTGGAGGCGGTCGATCGGGCGGTGGCAGCAGCGGTGAAGGTGGCTGTGGACGCCGCCACAGAAGCCGAGGCCTCAATGGATGTGGAGGTGGCGGGGGTGAGGTGGAGTCGGCGGCGGCAGGGTGAGGCAGGTGCCAGTAACGTCGACGGGTAAGGGGCGACCGAGGTGGAGGTGGAGGCGACGGCGGCAGGGAAAGCGAAGCCGACGGCGACGAGGTGGCCAACGACTGGGCGGGGGAAGAAATGGAGGCACAAGGGGACACGGATTCTTGCTCCAAAGTGCTGAGCACCGCTGCTGCGGAGATGGTGGGGGATGGACGCGTCTGGGTGGCCAACCGGTATGTGGCCAGCCGCCGCCCAGCAGAGATGTAGACATGATACATGGGTCGTCCATCCGTCTACAGGCAGGGCAGGCAGGCGCGGAATGCGGCCTTGACGCGCGAGGCGATCTTGGAACCCAGCTTGCGTGCGGTGCTCTTGGCCGTCCGCTTGGTCCGGCTGCTGCTGCTGCCGCTGCTGTTGCCGCCAGCTGCCGCGTTGTTGCCGTTGCGGGGACTGCTGCAAACCGCCAACTCCTCCGTCTCCTCCTCCGCAGCCTCCAACAGACCCCGCTGCCGCTGCGGCTGCTGCGCCGTGATGGCGCCATCCCGCCGCTGAAGCTGCAGATGGGGGAGCCAGGGAGGGCACGTGGTAGGGCGGCAGACAGACAGGCAGGGCGTCAGGAGAGCACGTTGCTCAGGGAGTGGATAGATAAGAGGGGCACAGGGGCAGCGTCCGCTTGCGGGTTACAGCCCCCGGCGGTCAATCAGTGCTGGCTGTGCTCACGCCCAAGCGCAGCCGGCAACCTGCAGCCCACAACAATGCGCGACGTACTACCAAGGGCAATAGGCGCTCGGTACTGCCCATTGCCTTGATAGCCCGCGAGGAGTCGTGGGCGGGCGCGGTGCCGGCTGCGCTCAATCGGTGGTGGCGCTTTAATGCCCCGGCCCGTATGCAAAATGGTTGCGACATGTGACAGAGTGGGGCACACCTTGGACACACACGGAGTCGGCTGCCGCGGTTCACTCCTTGGGTGTGTGTGTGTGTGCGTAGGTGTATCAGGGAGGCCCTCCGCTCTCCGTCTGCTCGTCACTCACTCACTCACTCACCATGGCTACGAGCTTCTCGACGTTGCATTGAACGTCCTCCTCGTCACGTTCACCGTCCTCGTCCTCCTCGCACACCTCGGGCTGCAAGCATAGCGGTACGGCATCATGAGCTATCGGGTCGCGACTGCCCAAGCGCCGTGTCAGAGGCATTCATGGCGTGACGTAACAGGAATGGTGCAGAACATTTGGTATTGCCATTGGTGAAAATCGGCGCTCATTTTCCACGACAGTCAGTCACCGGCCGGTCCTGTACCGGACCCAAGGTCCGTCATGTATCGGACCGTGCAAGCGGGCGGGGCCGGTTGAGTTGATCGCTCGCTCACCTGCTGCACGGTGGTGGGGCCCTCCACGGCGACATGGCCAAGGGGCCCCTGTTGCTCCTCCTCATCGGCCTTGTGGGGCTCCTGCGGCTGGAGATGCAAACAAAAAGGTTCTGGTTACGCTAGGGTCGGCGCCGCATAGGGGATATGCCTGTGGAGGGTCCATACGTACATACCCGGACCGAGTCAAACAAGGAGGGTTTACACGCACGTACAACATACACGCGCTTGCATGAGAAGAGAGCCTGCTGCCACTTACCGCCGGTCTGGGGTCGACCTTGTCGCCATCGGCTTGGATGAGAGCCCAATGCAGGGCGTCCTCCTCGCTACCGGCCACCTGTGCAGTGAAGCAAGAGAACAACAATCACACGGGGGGAGGGGCGGGATCAGCGCCGTACATCAGGGCATGCAGCTGTGCGTACCGTACCCTTCCTACTTACGGTGCCGCGAAAACCCAAAAGCACACCAACGCAAACACCCCGCCAAGTGTGGGGATGTTGGTCACTACGCACACACGGGGGCGCGGGGACCTGCTGCTACCACTCACCGCCCAGTCTGCGTGGATGGCATGCATCCGGGCGACGAGCCCGAGGATCTCCTCGTCGATCTCGTTCTCCTCATCCAGGTCGTCATCGGCCGCCTACAGATACAGTCAGCCAGCCAGCCAGTCAGTCAGACAGTCACCAGTGATGGGCGGCGAGGTCGATGGGAAACATATGCAGGGCCCGCCGAGCAGCAGCCGAAGTACGTTTGCCCCCATTAGCTTCCTGCGGTATGCAAGTACTGCTACGCTGCCGTCACTTTCTATGCCGGTGGCTTGGTGGCACGGCGCCGCACCGACTCACCAGCACTTCCTGGGCGTTCTCGACGGTGATCTTGGGAAATGTCCGGTCAGCGGGATCGCGGGCGCCACACGGGGAAGCTAGCAGCACGGACGGTGGCAGTGCCTCCGCCGGAGGGAAGATGAGCTCTAGATCAAGCCGCCAGCGCTTGGTGCTGTTCAGCGCAGTCGGGGTATTGTCTGTGGCGCTGCTGAGGGCGGTGGAGCTGAAGCAGCTTACGCAGAAACTGCTGCTGCTGCTGTCGCTGTTGCAGCTCGACGTGTCAGCGTCAGCGGGCTCAAGATGCGGGTTCTCGCAGAAGTAAGCAGCAACGTCCTCATCGAAGACGCTGTTGTCACAGTCTCCTCCCTTTGGCATAGCCTCCAGAGACTGCTCAAGAATATTGTACATACCGGCTGCGCGGGTCGCAGTAACCTTGGTGTGCAGCGAAGTCGGGGCGATGTCCACAGAATCAACCTTTGGGGCGGCCGTCGTTGCGCGAGAGTGTCCAGAGGCCCGCGAAGCGGACGCAGGTATCCTTGACGCCGAGCTCACAGTACAGATGCTGGCCATTTTGGCAGTTGCACAGAGCTCTGGGAGCGGAGTAAATGACCAAAAGTGTCTTCTTGTCCTCATTCGTTACAATTAATAACGCTAGATAGAGCCCCAGCGGTGATGCCACCGGAGCCGAGACTCGAACACCGCTAACAACGACGCTATATCCTGACAATGCAACCGACTCCAACGTTGCCACCCAGACCAACCAACCCTTCGCCGCCCCGCTGATCGGCTTGGCGATAAACCCGGTCTCCCCGCTGATCGGCTCGACCTCGATTCGTCTCCCAAAAACCCCAAAAACCCCATTTTCAAGTTGGACCAGTGGCCGGCCGTGACCTAGGCTCTCAACCACCGGGCGGTTCAGACCCGGTGGAGAA
This sequence comes from Pleodorina starrii, assembly GCA_030267565.1. NCBI lineage: Eukaryota > Viridiplantae > Chlorophyta > Chlorophyceae > Chlamydomonadales > Volvocaceae > Pleodorina > Pleodorina starrii. The sequence continues at coordinate 2,626,631 of BRXU01000003.1, forward strand.
GCGACGCGCCGCGCGCGCCAACACAGGGTGGGAGAGGGCGGGAACAAAAGGATGAACCTAGAGTCACAACACGGCGAATAGCCGGTCAAAAGAACATCCTCAGCATAACTCAGATGTCAACAGTACGACAAGAGATACTCAACTACTTCGTCCAAGAACCCGCCTTCTCGTACCGAGAAGCCTACGCTTTTGGCTTACGAAGCCAAGGTGAGCTTTTTGAAGTGACTGGGGCGAAACAGGAATGTTGCTGTTGTTTTTTGCGAAAGTAACAAAGAGCTTTTGTGCATGTCTTGACAACGCCTGGAAGCGGGGCTCGCATTTATACCATGGCAAACATACGATGACACAGCGCTTGCAAGCGCCGGAACAGCACCAGCAGGGCGCAACAGTATCATCACTGCTAGTTGCGCACACATACATTTGGCAAGTAGCACGTCTACGGAAACTGATAGCCTGCGCATTCGAGCTTGGCTGGAAAAGAGTCCCAAAGCTACGCAGGCCTTGGCTGCAACGCTTCCGGCTCTGGCAGGACCAGAATATTATCATTCACGTATTATAAGCCATGTTTCTCTATGATTTAAGAAACGCACTGTCCGAATCGCTTCCGCGTGGGCCACTGGTCGACTGATGACATGCTTAGCGAAAGCATGGGCACCCGCAGCGACGAAGAACACATCCCTGCGCCACGCCTTGGCTCCCAATGCTGTGTTATAATGTTGCTTTTGCTGCATGGATCATTAGTGTGCGCGATGAATTGCCCCACCGTGTCAAGTCCCACCCTGTGGAGCACGCGTGTGGGCCCTGGCTGGGATACCCTTCCTTGTCCGCTGCAAGGGAAGACAGTCACCCTTGAATTGCTAGACGTCCCGCAAGAGCTCCGTCTGTGTGCTACGTACTATTGGCGGCGCTGGCTGCTCTTCGTATTCAGCAGCAACTGCACGTGCGAGGGCAGGGGAGGGGGCGGGGCGGAGAACCTGCCACAAGCCCATGACCCGTGCCAGTGGCTTGGAAGTCTGCCTAATTTGGTACATGCACACGACTGGCGGCTGGTCGCAACGAAAACAAAAGGGCCTGACCTTCCGTTTAAACTTGCAGACGTGGAGAAACAGGCTGCCGTACGATCATCAGCGGTATACGAAACCGAATGAGAAGCGAAGCTGAAGACAACAACTGAAATCATAGCTACATAGGCTCCCACACAGGAAGGCCCGTAAGGATTTTTGGGCGGGGCCCCAGCGCGAAGCGCCCAGGGGGGCCCCGCCCTGTAGGATTGCCCATGTCCGTGCCTGTGGACTGTGAACTGTGGTGTCCTAACAAAAGTGCAGAATCTCGGCCAACGGAAATACTGCATAAGTAAAAGATTACATTCTTTATTGCACGGTAAATTTATTATTGGAACCCAACATCGCACGAGTATAAACCAGTTCGGCAGTCTCCATGGACCGAGGCCGAGGTCAAACCAACGCCTCTCGGCCTATAATTATTTCCAGAAGATTCATCGTTCCTCAAAGTGGATTTCTGACATGACGGCGTGAAATGAATCTTCGTTTTGGCAACCAACTATGTTTGCATTGCGAACATTCTTCCCGCGACCACACCACAGCTCTGCTACCCGGTCCGACCGACTTGACACACATTTCGATTACAAAGGTTGCAAGGAGCAAACCATGAGGGGCAAACTGCTGGTTGTTGGACACCAAGCCGCAAATGCACGCATGATGCAGCGGTCTTCAGCGGGCCGCCCAACAAGTCCAGTCGGCAACCTAGGGGATGGACTTCTACATTCCCTGTCCTAATGTTAAAGCAGTCAAGCCTCCTCTACGGCGAATACCTCAGTAGCGAAGCCTGTGCACTCTCGTCGGCAACTGCACGTCGTCGCAACCCTCGCAAACAGTTCCGCTGTCCTTCTATTGGCAAGTCAGCCTGCGTGATGTGTAAATGATACACTCCATGTCTACTGTCAAGTAACTTCAGCCAATGCGCTGGCCGGAAGAGTTGCACAGTGCCGAGACGGCGCGCGATGCTAAACATGGGTCGGATTGCTGAAGCCGCAGGCATTTCAGATATAAAGCTCTGGCTGCCTATCAGCAGGAATGTCGACACTCTCACAGTTGACGCCCTCGCCGCTCGCTTTGGAAATGCCGTATTTCGGTCGATGCACACATGCGCTCATGCACCCGACGGGATGATGCGCTTCGCGCGGCGCCGGCAGGCCTTGCTAACGACTCGGCTAGCAGGCATTTCGGGAAAAAGCTCTGGCTGTCTATCAGCAGGAATGTCGACACTCTCACACTACTTCACGCCCTCGCCACCCTAGCACTCAACTTAACCCGTACAGATTTAGTGGGGCCCCGCCCTTTTTCCGGCTTCAAGGAAGCCGACACCAACCCCTTGTCGAAGATTGGGTGGCGCGCATGACTGGAAGCTCTGCGACCCACACCCCAACAGTCAGCGGTGTCAAGTTCCTTGCTTGCGACCTGAGAGCAGCTGGCTCGCTCCTAGCTGTCGGTCGTTTGCTGGGACTGCAGCCATTGCCGCCCTCTGTCGACCGAGCCGTTGGAACGGAAGCGAGCGCACTAACATCCCGTCTCCATCTCTCTCTCAACCGCCCACCCCCGCCCGCCTGCCCGGCCCCTGTTGCTTTCCGCCGCCGCCGTGTCCGCTGTGCACCGCTCCGCGCGGAGGCAACAGCCCCTTCCGCAATCTGCAAGGCAGCGCTTGTGTGTCTTTCCACCTCTTTCCCCTTCGCCTTCCCCCTACGTACACACACGTCTAGGAGCCTCCCTATCGCGCCCGACTTCCTTTCGCGCGCAAACTACGAGCGGAAGGAGGCGCGCCGCTCGGACGCGACGCACATACACGAATAAACGCAGTAAACCCCTATAGCCTATACATGTCTATTAATTCCAGCTGGTTTGGGGCCACCGTGTCAAGACATTTGCCAACGCACTCGGCAGAAAGACAGGGTCATGCATGTAACGATGAGGTGTTGGGCGGCCGCGGCCCCGCACGCGCCATACCGTATCGCCCCGCCCCCCCTCCCTGCGCAGCCCAAACATGTTCCCAAACGGTTGAAGGGTGTCCAGAAGGACTGACCTGCAAGCTGAAGGGGGAGTGACAGCCCCGCAGGTTTGAGGTCCGCGGCGCGAGTTGCTTGGGGGGTCGTTGTGGCTCCTGTGTATGTGGGTAGGTGGCCCACTGCATTGCCAATCCTGTGCATGAACGAGAAGGGGGGCCGAAGGTCTACCCTCGTGTACGAACCGTAGGGTTGCACGTTGCGTAGATCTTGGGAACAACTCTTCCTTCTCCTCCTGCGCAGTCAGCAGAATGCGTTCTCAGGAAAACCGCAGACTGCCCCCGACGGTCCGTTGCACCAAGCTCTGCTGCAGCTGCTGACTCGGTACGGTCGCCACGCTCCGTCATAACACTTAAGTGTGGTGCGGGATGTCGTAGTTTGAGGCCCAACGGCACAATGGGCCCCAGCCCAGCCAAAGATGGCATGACTAAGTAAGGGGGCCGTGCACTGCCCCGGGGCACGTGTTTGTGTTTACTTTAGAGGGGGAGAAAACGAGGTTGAGAAGCGTTGACAGACTTATGGGATGCCTGTCTTCCCCTGATCATCCCACTCGTCGCAAGGACGGTAGAAGAGCAAAAGCAACGGCCCGTGCTGCAAGTGGCGTGTCGGCACATCTGCACCTTTTCCATCAACCGGACCTCAACTTTCAACCGGTATCTGAAAGCCCCCGCCAGTTCAGCAGCCGCCAAAAGGGTACATCGCTACCCGGTACATCAAAACATCTAGCCCAGGAAAATCATCTACAGGCCTTGCGCCAAATCCAGAATCCAATCGAGATCCAGATGCCGGCAGCGGACATGCCCACAACAACCGATTGCCAATTTGTATGGTGGATGGACGTCATCGGTCTTCCTGCAGCTAGCTCAACCGACTGAGAGGCGACGAGGGCCCTTTCGACGGATTGTCGCCATTGGGGGTGAGGATGGACGGGGGGAAAAAAGGGATATGCGGGCAGACGGTCCGCGGCTCCTTCCGGCCGCTTGCCCCCCATACCTGGCCTGCTGTACATGAACTGTGCATGAACCCCGGCGAGCGGCGACCCGACCCGAGGCGCCAACACCCAACAACAACCAGCGACCCCGCCGCCATGACGTCCGCACTCCGCAGCCAGCACCCAACAAAGCCGCATCCGCGCCGCAGCCCCGACGGAAAGGCAACACCGACTGCTCAGATGCGAAAGTAAAAGCGAACGAAATATCGGCAGCATCGTCATCAGCCAGATCCAAAGCGGGACCCTATGCAAAGCCGCCATCTGGAAGCGGGCTGCTACCCCGGGGGGCCCTCAAGCCTGCGGCCGGCACGCTGGCAACCCGCTGAAGCCGCCAGCGCCCTCCCGCGAAGACTCTGCCGTCTTCTCCCCAGCATCACACCAGCGCCGAACCTCGACCTCCTTGCAACTAGCGACCACCGTACCGCGACTAATGCGACTCCTGTCGAAAAGACAAACTCAAAAGGACGAACAGGCCGCCTGGTTGCGTTTGCCTCCCCTGCCCCAACCCTCACCCAATGACGACCCACCCACCCAGCGTTCAGCAGGTGCCGCGTCGAAGCTATAGAGCTGAAGGCCGGGCCGTCGACCCTCCCCAGCCCCATCGGCCACACCTCGCCCCTCGGCGTAGATACCCCCCCCCCCCGGGCTTCGGTCTGTACGTGGATAACCACCTCCCGCCCGCCGTCATCCGTTTACCCGCCCTGCAACGGCATTCAGGCTACCAGCGAGGGAGGCGCAACGGCCATCCGCCCGCTCCGCCGCCCAGCCAGCCCCAGCTCCACGCGGCACGAGCCGCCCGCCGCGCCTCCCCCGCCGTGCGCGCTCCGTAGCGGCTGACGTAGGTGTAGCGCCGGCCCGCGGCCGTCATGGCTGCCGCCAGACCAGCGCCCGCCGCCGCCGCCGCCAGCAGCACCCTGGGCCCCATTCCTGACATCGCCCCCACCAGTCCGCCCACCAGTGCCCCCAGCAGTGCCAGGCTGTCGTTGGTGACCACCACCTGCGGCTGGGGGGCCAGCACCGGACCCAGGGAATCGCCCCCGGAGCCGGCCAGGACCTGAGGGAGGGAGGGGGCGGGTGGGAGAGAGGCATGGCGGGAGGGAGGTGGCGGGTGGGAGAGAGGCATGGCGGGTGGGAGGTGGCGGGTGGGAGGGAGGTGGCGGGTGGGAGGGAGGCATGACGGGAGGGAGGTGGCGGGCGGGCATGTATGAGAGCAGTATGGATGGATGTGTGGATGCTGATGTGTGGAAAACTGGAGATGGATGAGCACCGATTTAAGTGCCGATTCGGAGGAGCAGGTGGGGGTTCAGGGAGTGATATGCTCCTTTATAAAATAATGAGTCACTGCGGACGTTGATGATCAAGCTGCGACAGCCGCTGAACCTCCGGAACAGGTGGGGGGGAGGAAGAGGGGGAGGAGGGGGAGGAGGGGGAGGCAGGACGGGGGTTGAGGAAGAGAGGGGCTGCGCCCGCAATGCCGTTTGCAGAGGTCAGATCCCACCAAGCGCCGTACATGCGCAGCCGTTACGTAGCCCTAGCTCCACGCAGCCTCCCTGCTGCCGCTCCAAGCTCCCAACAGCAAAAGCGCCCGTCCCCTTCCCCTAGCCCGCGCCCCTCCAAAGCCCGAACCCCTGCGCCCTTGCATGCCGCTGCCGCCTCCCACGCACCCCTAAATCAAGCACCCCTAAATCAACCCTAAATCAACCCTAAAACCCCAAGGTCCCCCCTTTTCCAGCATCTCCGGACGACCCCGAAGCCCTGCCCACACCCGGCCCCTACCCGCAGTGCCTGCCGCAGCGCCGCACGACACGCCTTCCCTCCCCGGTCCCCGCCCTTCCCGCCCCCTCCCCCCCTCCTCACGCACCCCTCACCTGCGTGGGCCTTACGCTGACATCCCCCGTGACCTGGCCGCCCGCCGCCGCCCCCAGCGCCGCCCCCAGTGCCGCCCCCAGCGGTCCCGCCAGCGGCCCGGTGGACCCGCCCACCAGCGCACCCACCGCCGCGCCCACCATCGTGCCGGCGCTGGGGCTGGTCACGACAGGCGTGATCATGCCGTACGGTCCGCCGTATAGGCTGTTATCAAATCGTGCATGGATGCACAGCGCACCGTCACATCGTGCGGGGAGGGGTGCAAAGGAATTGGGGGGAAGGGAGGGGGGGAGGGAGAAGTCAAAGGGGTGGACCCAACGGCGGGACGTGACCCAGGTTTCAGGAGGGGCAGCCACCTTACCCCCGCACATCATCTTACGTCGGCACACCTTTTGAGGGCGGGCGGGTATCGACCAGCCACCGGAGATCAGCGCCCGCTTGCGTCTGCCCCCCTCTCTCCGGGCCCCCCCCCCCTGGCCACTACAGCTCACCCCCCGATTCCCTCTTCCCTTCGCGCTCGTCCCCTAGCTACGCGTCCGGCAGGCCCCTAACCCCCCCTCACCACACACACACACACACCCCGCTGTTTCCCCTTAAATAACCGGCGCGGTTACACGCACACGCATGCGCATCTACGGACGAAACCTGGACGCGGCGCCACTCCTCCACACAGCCAGCCCCGCAGCCGCCCACGCAGCCGCCCGCGCAGCCCCCCGCGCGGCTCCCCCCCTCCCCCCGCACCCGGTTGCGCCCGCCACACCGGCGGCTCCTCCCAGGCTGCCCGCCATCACCGCACCGCCCGCCGCCTCAGCCGCCTCCACCGCCTCCTCCCCCCACCCGTCCGACAGAATCTCCTGCGGGGGGGAAGCAGGGAGGGGAGCTGAGGGGATGAAGGGGGGTCAGAGGCCGGCGGGCTTATTTGCGGGATCCTTTGAGGGCGGGCAGGGCGCACAGGGGCTGACGGCGCCACACATACACACACACAACTCACATACACACATACACAACTCACATATTTCATATACGCACAGGTCACATAACACACATAATTTACATACACATAACACATCCCACACCCCAATCCACGTGCGCTGAGGCAGGATGTTAAGCCGGAATGAGCAGGCCGGCGGCTCCCTGGGGGCGACCCAGCCCAGCTACCGGTAGGTGCACGGCCCGGCGGTGGGTGGCGCTGTCAGGTGTGCTGAACAGCCGGCCGGCGGGGTGTGGGGGATGTGCTTCCCACATGCCGGGTTGGTGCGGGGGGCTGCAGGGAGGGGGCATGTGCCGGGGGCCCCAGGCCCTCAGCTCAACCCAAACGGGAGGGCAGGCGAACAACGGCGCAACGGCGCAACTCCCCTCTCCCCTTTCCCCACATGCGCCGCATTGCGAACCCTATTAACCTAGACCCTGAACCCTGCATCCATCCTCACTGCTCATCACACCACTTGACTGCTGTGTGACACCACAGCCCCGCCTAAACCTCGTGCGCGCCCTTGGCTCTTGGGTCGCCCTTGGCTAACAAGTGGGTTATGCCGTACTCGAGCCCGCCGCCGTACCTGATCCCGTACGAGCTGCGCCGCGCCGCCCAGTCCCGCGTGGTGCGGCTGCCCCCAGCCGTACATGAGCGCCTCCAGGGCAGTGGCGATAACACCTGGGAGGAGGGAGGACGTTAAGCTTAGCCCGGGAGTTTAGAAGCGTGAAGTTTAGGGGGAGCGGGAGCGGGGAGTGGGAGTGGGGGTTCAGCGTGCGCGAAAAAAAAGGGGCCTAGCGCCTCTGGGGCGGGCGGAACGGGACGGCAAGGCAGGGCGGATGAGCCGCATGGCGGTGTGCGCCCACGGTCCTCATGGCCCCGGCGGCCTTCACCACCGCCCCGTCACTCGCTTGTCCTAGCCGGCGTGCAGTGGGGGGTGGGGTGGGGGGTTGTAGAGGGTGCGGATGGAGGCAGCCACCTGAAGTGAAGGTGTGCGGCGAGGGGGTGCGGATGTGATGTGATGTTATGTGACGTGACGTGACGTGACGTGATGGCGCCACGTGATATCCCCACCGGTAGCCAACCGCGGTGTAGGGCCACGTGGGAAGTCACACGCCGCCTTGAACCGTAACCCCTCCAACCCGAACCTTCCCCAACGACCTAGGCAACGACCAAAACTCCGCCAAAGTCCAATCTCAACTGACCCACCGACCCACCGACCCACCAGGTTCCCCGGTGCCCTCCGGGGCCGCCGCCGTCATCTCATCGGGCACCTCAACCTTGCTGCCCACGCCGCCACCGCTGCCGCCAGCCATGCCACCGCCGTAACCGCCGCCGCCCGTAGCGCCGCCACCGTAGTAGCCACTGCCGCCGGCAGCGCCGTACCCGCCGCCGCCAGGTGCGCCGTACGGCATCTGCCCAACGCCCATAACGGGCGCCTGGCCCGGAGCCATCGGCGCCAGTCCCGGCGCCACGCCAGACAAGCTCGCGGCGGCACCGTACGGCACGCCGGCAGCGGCGCCGTACGGCAGGGAACCTGGCATCATGCCGTACGGGCCCGCCATGGCCATTGCCGCCGCAGGATGCGCAATCGGCGCCGCATACCCGCCAAATCCTAGGCCACCCGCCGCCGGCCCCGTCGCCGCCGCTGCCGCCGCCGGCAGGGTCGGCGTGGGGCCGGCCGCGGCGGCGAGCGCGTTGCCCAGGCCGGTGCTGGCGGCGTGCCCCGGCAGTGCGCCGCCGCCGAGGGTGGGCACCGGCGTGGTGGTGGCGTCACCGGGGGCGGCCTCGTGCTCCGGAAGCACCGCCAAGCCGGCGGCGTCGCCCAGCCGCCGTACGGCACCCGCCAGCGCCGCCAACAGCCCCCGGGGCACGGCCAGCGTGACGCCCACCGCCGTCCGCGCCAGCCACCACACCGACCGGACCCCGCCCGACAGCGCCCACCCCAGCCCGCGGAGCACCGCCGACAGCGACCAGGCGCCGAAGCGCAGCGAGCCCCAGGCCAGCCGCAAGGGGGCGACCGCTACGCGGGCCGCAACCGATGCAGCCGACGCCGCCGCCGCCGGCTTCGGCTCCGTCGTCGCTGCCGCCGCTGCGTCGCCCGGGAAGGGCGGCGGCGCAGCGTCCATGTCGGCAGATCTCGGGGCAGCTGCGGCGCGGGTTGCGGGGTTGGACTCCAGCTGCACCTCCGGCCCCACGGGCCCCTGATCCGGCGCTGTGCGGCGGCCCTGGAGCTGCCGCGCGGCCCCGTCTCCGTTCGCCCCGCCCCCCGGCTGTCCGGCGAGCTGCGGCTGCGGCCCCTGCGCCGCCCGGGCCTCTTCTGGCTGCTGCACCTCCTCCTTATCCGTCTCCTCCTCCTCCCTCTCCTTCTCCTGCTTCTCCTGCCTCTCCTTCTCTCTCACCTCCTCCCTCTCCTCCTCCCTCTCCTCCTGCTTCTCCTGCTTCTCCCTCTCCTGCTTCTCCTGCTCCTCCCGCTTCTCCTCCTCCCTCTCCCTCTCCTCCTGCTTCTCCCGCTTCTCCTGCTTCTCCTGCTGCCCCCCACTGAGCTCAGCCGTCACGTCCCGCTGTGCGCTAGGCAATGCCTCGCTGCTGTTAGCGCTCGTCGGCCGCATCTCCTCCATCTGCTGCTGCTGGGGCCGCTCATGCGGCTGCGGCTGCCGCTGCTGCTGTGGCTGCGGCTGCGGTCCGTGGGGCCCGCCAGGCTGCTGCTCCGAAACGGACTTGTCTCGGCCCCCGGCGGAGGACAGAGCCCGTGCTGCCTTGCCGCCTCCCTCCGCCGCTTCCTCCTGATCCTCCCCCTCGTCCGCCGCCACACGCTCCCTGGGCTGCGCATCAGCGGCGGCCGGCTGCGGCTGCGGCCACTGGTCAGGGCCGTGGGTCTCCTGAGCCCAGCCACCGCCAGTGTCGGCGCCGGCGTCCATGTCCGGCCGACCGGACACTGCGGCCGCCACGTCGCCCTCGCCATCGAAATTGCCGCCCAGCGGGAGCGCATCACCGTCGCCGTCGCCGTGGCGCATACCTCCGCCGGCCGGCGCCGGCTGGGGCGGCTCCGGCTCTGTGACGGTGCCGCCGCCACCACCATCGGTGGGGACGTCAAGGCGCGGTCCGCCCGCCGCCGCCGCCTCCTTCTCCTCGGATACCCCTCCGTCTCTTTGCCTCGCAGCATCCAACCCGCCCGGGGCCTCCATACGGCCTTGGATGTGGCCCCCGCCCGTTGAAACCACCTCAGCTCCTGCTCCGGCATCCGCGCCTGTGTCAACGACGGCGCCGTAAGGGGCACGGAGGGCATCACCGCCGGCCGCTCTGGCGCCGTCTGGAGATCGCCCAGCCGCCTGCTCAGTGCGCTGCTCGCCGCGCGCGCGCTGGTGCTCGTCCCGCCGCAGCTGTACTGCCTCCTCCTGCTGCGGCTGCTGGTGCTGCTGCTCCTGCTGCTGTCGGTAGCTCTCCTCCGCCTCCTCCTTCCGCTCCTCCGCCTCCTCAACTGCCGCTGCTGCTGCTGCTGAGGCCGCAAGCTCTGCGGCGGCCGCCGTGGCGTTCCGGACGATCTCCTCCAACGATGCATCAAAGGGCGGACTTGCGTGCGGAGGCTCGTGCACCCCAGATGTCGCGCCCGCCGCAGCCGCCGCCGGCCCCGCCGCGCCGCCCCCATCAGCCGGCGCGGCGCCGGCGGCCCTTTCCGGCCCCGAACCCGGCCCAGACCGAGGCGCCGAGGCGTGCCGTAGCTGGGCCGTTAACGCCCGAGCAGCGGACGCGGCGGCGGCCTCCAGCGCGCACCGCAGCGGCTCAGCCGCGTCCCGCTCGCCACCGCCGCTACCTGCAACACCGACGCCGCCGCTGGCCTCGTCGGTTGCGGCAGTTCTCAACGTCGGCGGCGGCGGCGGCGCTGAAATGTCCGCTGGCTGGGAGGGCGCGAGTGGCGCGGCTTGCGTCATGCCGCCGTCCGAGCTGCCACCGTTGTCGCGGCCTGCAGGGCCGATGCCGCCGGCGGGGGGCACGTGGGCGGCGATGTCGCTGTCCCGCGGTGACCACGACAGCGATGGCGGCGAGTGCTGCTGTCGCTGTTGCGGCTGTCGTTGCTGCTGCGGTCGCTGTTGCTGTTGCTGGTGCTTCTGCTTGATACGCGTATTGTTTTGCCTCCGTTTCGATACACTCTTCGAGGTGCCCGTCTCCGCTGCCGCCGTCTTCGCGGCGTCTGCTACCGTCTGAGATAGAGAAGACGCTGCCACTGGCGTTGTCGTCACCGTTGGTGGAGTTGTCGCTTCCGAGCGCTCGCCTTGTGGAAATAGAGCCGGAGCAGCTGCGTCCATGTCAAGAAGCCGCGGATCCTGGTCGCTGGCAGGAAGCACTTGTCCTGAGTTCCTGTTGCTATTCTGCTGGCGTGGACCTGGAGGAAAGTCGCCTTGCGTAGGTTGGAATCTGGTCCGCAGCCGGAAGCCGCCGCCACCTGGCGCTCGCGCGGGACCGAGGCCGCCGCGCAGCGCGCACAGGCTGGTGGACATCGCCTTGATGGCGCTGTGAGAGTCTATGAATGTTGTGGGAGAGTTGTGGAGGTACCCGCCGGGGATGAGGTCAGTCCTCGGCCGAGCTGCCATTTTATGGTCCCCCGGGTCGGTGTCACCGCTGTGTATAAGCACCTGGGGCGGCTGGGAAGTTCAATTTGGTGTGAGGCTTTCCGCATGTAACGTTCGCACAAGATAAAGGTGGGTCTGCGGCGCGGCTCCCAAAGATATGACAGTTTGTCGGGTACGAATAATATACCTGGACGAACAACGACGACTGGCGTCAGGTCAAAGAAGTTCGCTGTGTCTGAAGAAAAAAGAACGTCTGTACCTGCGATATTTATACTGCTTACCAATACCGTAGTTCAGGGTTGTCAATGCGAGAATCATGGCCCTCGGCCGGGCCTCAAACCATATCGATAAGCAGCACACACTAATACTTGTGCTTGTGGCGACCGTTACAGCGGCTTGCGGCATACTGGGGCGGCTCGCGAGGCCGTTCTGGGTTCGCGTTCAACGCCGCCCAATCCAAAAGGCAGCAAATTGCAAGTAAGTATGTCGATTACAATAGGTATATTCGTCGAAATGTGTCTTCACAGGTCATATCTGCCCGTTGACAGGCGAGGCACTCCGCTGGGGCGTGTCGTGTCAGAGTGCGAGGCGCGGTGGCTCCTCGGGGATCTCCAGGTAAGGCGCTGGTTTCAGCCAGCAAACTCGAGTCGCAAGATCTACGTGACCTGTGAGTGACCCGTGTGTTCCCGCTTCCAGGCGGCCCTTAACGGCGATGCTCCTGCCGTACAACGCGTGGGAAGCATGCTGGCAGCCGGCTACGGTGCCCGGCGGCAGGACCACCAGTCAGCTGCATCATGGGCCAAGAGCGCACTGTGAGTATCAAAGGTTTGATACGGTAGAAGGGGCGTTGGCAAGGTCAAGGCCAGGGCTCGCCACCACATAGCGTAGTCACGGTAGTAGGCGAAGGGCATGATTGCAGACCTCTCCCAGCTGGTCAAGCCCTCAAATGCCCCCGCTGCTTCCACTGTCTTCACCGCCCTGCGGCACCCATCATATGGTGTGCCCTGCCTTGCGCAGGGCGCTGCAATCTTATAAGGAGCCGGGCGCGGAGGAGCTCGCCCGGTGGAGCGGAAGCAGCCTGAGGAGCGAGCCCTCCTCGGAGGACGAGCAGGACGCGTGTGACGAAGGCGATGCGGGCACGTCGATCGGCCGCAGTCCTTCCTGGAGCACTGGCCTTGGCAGCAGCGCCGGGCTGGGCCCAGGGGTGGGGGTAGCAGCGCCAGCACGGACACCGCCGCGCGGAAGCAACTGGCCGACAGCGCTGCAGCGGCGGCTGTCCGCAGATGATGCGGTGCAGCGGAAGCCCTAGCAGCAGCCTCGCCGTCCACGGGGCCGCTTGCTATACTGCACTGCAATTCGTTTGCGCATCTCGCACCCTTCGGGTCGGAGAGCTCTTGGTTTGCGGCTGTTGCCATCATGTGACGACCCATACGCAGCCTGCGTGGATCAAGGCAACCTGCCCTGAGTGTCTGTGGCGGTCAGGAGTTTGCCTCTCGTTTGGGCACCCTACACGCGCGCCCTTGTTGTCTGTCACTCCACTGGAAGCGCGGACCGAAGCTCTTGGAGGGTCGGAGGGGCTTGGCACAAGCCGCCAAATGCCACACCTGCTGTCCCGGGCTGATGCGCCTTCTCTTCTTGGTCGATGGGGGGCGCCGCAAACAGCTAGCTGGCACAGGCGTTCTAGCACAAATAAATCGAAGGCAGAGTGCCGAGGCTGTGTGCTGTGAGCCGAATGGAGGTCTTTCCTTATTTGCTTGTGGCGCTGGGTGACATGGTGCAGTATCGTTCCCTTTGCGCCGCTGCGGTTTGCACCCGCCGAAACCCAGAACACGTGCATTAGCCCCGGCTTGGGCTGGCCTGCGTGTCCTGCAGGCAGCCGGGTGGATCGCCAGGCGCTGATGCGCTGGCTTGTTACTGTGCATGTTTCTTAGCAGCAGCGGTGGTGGCGTGGTGCCGTAGGCGCATGACTGCACAGGCGGGCCTGTGCGGGCTGTCGGCCGGCGGCTGTGGCACGCGTAAGCAGATGTACTCCGGCAGTCGGCATGCGTCTGCGTTGCACTCCAGGTTCCTTCCCTCCCCTGCGGTGCTTGAGTGCGGCGCTCCTCGGTCAGTCCGCAGATGGAGTAATTAAAACGGCCCGGGACGAGGGAACGCAGGGGGAATGGGGGAAGGACCGAGAGGATAGACAGGCCCGGCGGGACGATGAAAGCTGAAGCCCACAGCCGGGAAATGGGTTTTCCGCCACACGACTTGATATGCGGCTCGGTGGGCCTCAAGTGGTCGCCGCAACTCCGGCCGGCCGGCAGGGGCCCTTACGTTCGCATGCTCCCGTGCGTCGACTCAGCGACCGGCAGATGTTAATTAGGCGCCATGGGTGTTGGGTGAAGCGAGGGCACCAGCCGCAATCGGGGATCGCGCCCTGATGAGGCTTCTTGCCCCCAGTGTTTCTTGACTCTTGATCCCGGCGCCCCGTGTCTTGGCGCGCGCAACCTGGCTTCCCTCCTCGTGCTGGGCTTAACAGGGCTTGCTATGAGGCGCGTAAAGCGACTTGGAAAGGGGCGAAAAGCCTGGATGGGAGCCGTGAAAACAGGATCCTCGGGGTTCGCTGCTGCTTTCCGACACAATGCGCGGCTCCAAACTGCATGCAGGCTCCACCCTTAGCAAGGTTGCCCCCCCTGGACTAGTTGCAGTGTTCATCGCAGCAACCAGCTTCCCAAGGCTACTTGCCACTCCTGTTCGGTCCAGTATGTGGGTCTTTTAAGCGACGGCCTCCTCTATCACTCGACGTGCCGTGTACGGATAAACCTTAACCGAACCGGTGTACTACATTCCCTTGAGGCAAACTTTTGCTGGTATCCCCCACCTCCTGCGGCTTGCAAATTTACCCCGTTCTCTTGCAGACAGGAAGGATTTTCCTGACTGTTCATGGGCTCCGGCCTACACGTGGATAACTGAGGATAACCCCCCCCCTGCCGGATGGCCCCCGGGCCTTGGTGCTGCCGTAAGAACCCTTGGTGTAATGTAAGCACGCCGTGTGTAGCGGGCATAGGGAATAGGGAGTGGTAGAAGGTGCTGGGCGGGGTTGCGACCATATACGACACGAACCAAACCGTGTTTCTCTTCGAGTGCCGCATAATTGACATGCACTGAAGACAGGAACGGGCCATTGACGTGTTGTGACCATGTCAGGTTCGAGGGCACCCCTGTCCCTCCCGTGCACTGTCCTCCCCCCAGTCCCCCCTTTCCCTGCCATACCTTGGCCTAGCCTGATGGGAGGCTCCGCATGGCCCGTGACCTTCTGGGGCTCTTGTGTGAATTAATTGCATTTATTGCGCTTAAATTTCACAGAACTTGGGCAAGGGCAATAGAAATTGCCCTTGCCGGCAAGTTCTGGTGGTGGACATGTGCCGACAGTTCAGGGCACATTGAATGCTTCCATTACTTCGCAGACGTGGTCGCGTCGTTACCGTGGTCGCGTGGTGACCGTTTTCGTTTGGGTCGTCACGAGGGCCAATGTCTACGTAGCCCAGCCTTGCCCGGCCCTGCCTTTTTTTGCCAACCCCATTCCTTATCCCGGTCAGGCTCCTTTACGACAGTCGTAAGTGTTCAGTGAGCACGCCCGAATCGTTTTCGCGTGGCGTGTACTGTCTTGGTACTGGTGTACTGCCTTCACAGCTGTACGGATCCCATGTGCTGGGCCCACACGCGGTCCCCAGCCACAGCCCCTCTTCTGGGCTAGGGGAAAACAAGATCGAAAACCGACGCTGGTAGACTCTATGAAATCGTAACTGTAGTGACCGAAACGGCAGCGAACATGGTATGCATTTCATGGAAAAGGTCCTCACCCTGGCTCCTAACAGTGCGCTGTCTTAGGCAACGACGTATGTGTATGTGACAAGTTGCGTTGTACTAGATCTCATCTCGGCTCAAATGCGCCGTCGGACGTGGCGTGCGGACTTGCCATTGGTTGTTGCCCTTGTATTCCACATTACGCAAGCTGCCGTTTGCCAGCCCAGCGAGAGAGATAATACATCGTTTTCGGCGCTTGTGGAGAGTGCTGTGGGTGGCAGTCAACTTAAAACAAGCGTTAGCCTTGATAACACCCGAGCCAACATCAGCGGCAATGTGACTATTTCTGGCGCCTTTGGAGTATGGATGTTTCTACCCTCGGACGCGGGCGTTGTTCGGTTGGAGGCAGGTGCGTTCAATTGTGCGCCAGCTGAAGCCTTGACAATTGGTTAAGGGCAGCTTTCAAATATGATTGCTTAATTCCAGGGAGCAAACTGCAGTTGTCAAACTTGGGCATTGGCTCCGGCGTGAAGGGCGTGCCGGACATTACCGCCATACTGGCACTGCCCTACTTCGATATGGACCGAGCGGCAACACTCGTGTTGCGCAATGTGTCAATGAACCTCAATTGCGGCGACCTTACCGCTCTCCAGTCGAGTATCTGCAACAGCATGCCCGACACCCGCTTCGAGGTGGGGATGGAAGGGAGGGAAGGGGAGGGGCACGGCACGCGGAAACGCGGCTAATGATATCGATACAAATGCCCACCATACCTACGAGATGTCGTCCTACATGTTGTAATTAGTTTGCAAAGTCGCGCAGCCCTGAAGGGTTTATTTTGGGGGGTCGTGCAACCCTAGCAGGTTTGCATGAGGTACAGCTGCCCTCCCCCCCTTCGCTGGTCCCGGCTACAGCTGCTGCTGCGTTTGCGGCCTCCATCGCTTTCCCGTGTGCCATGACTTTCATTAGCATGACACCCTTGCGGGTCTTTGGGTGTCTCTAGGTGGAAGTGGGTTTGGCAGGTGGCTGGGTACAGGGGCAGGCAGAATACGGGCACGGGGGCGCCTTACGTTGGTTTCAGAGTTACGCTGGCTGCCCAACAATTACTTCCTGAAGTCGCGCACTTCGTGGCAGTATGATCTATTACTGCGGATTTTTTTGCATGATTCTGAGAAACATTGTGCATTCGTGCACGACGATACCATGCAGTTTGGTTCGTTTACGGCGGCGTGAAACGAAACGTTATTACGTCGGCCGCTCTTATTTTTTGTGCAGGTGTTTCTCTGGAGCTTGAGGGTGGTTAGCCTCGCCACGCCAAACCTTGTCGCGGAAAACGTCACGCTGCGCTGTGGCCCCTCCGCCACCAACTCCACCGCGACTGTCACCTACATGGGCTCAGACGTGGGGAACGACCCGGATAACACCAAGATCACCATTTCAGACCCCTCGGGCTTTCCGTGCGTCGCAGTGCTCGTTTACTCCTACTTGGACTTCCTGCGCCCTTGGGCAACATACTCAGGCACGCAGCCGCAGGCCCACTACCTCATGGTCATGGCCAACTTATCAACAGCGGACTTGACCTTTGCGCGGCCAAGGGCGTTTGCCCCCAAGTACAGAGTTAACGTCCTTGTTACGGGTGAGCCGTAGGCCTGCAGCTGCTGGGTACGGGCAAACGGGGAGAATGCATAGGTGCCAGAGCTAGACGATCAGCTCAAGGTGATTTGGCAGGCTTGGGCAATACGCTGTGGCCCTCCACACGGCCATAAGCATACCTTAAATGTGAACAAGGGAAAGAAGCCAGCAGACCCGGCAAGCATTTCCGTCCACCAGCGTCGGCATGCGCTGGCATGCACATTGTGCTGAACTCACGCTTCGGTCTGTCATGTTTTCGCTGGTTGTTGCCGCCCCGCCACCAGGTCGCCCAGATGTGCCGACCCAGCTCGACCTCCGCAGTCACGTCAACGTCATATCCCTGCTAGACAGTGGCAACGACTTCAGCAATCCCACCAGTGTCGAATTCCGGGACATCACACTCGTGAACCTCGAGTATGGGCCCGCTACCCAGTACCCAGTGGCGCTCGTGACAGCGGCGCTGTGGTTCCTGGAGTACCGCAGGTGAGAAGGCGGAGGCGAACATCCCGTCGCCCGCACTGCACCGCACTGCACAGCACTACACAGCGCCACACAACGAGCTACACAAGTAGTAACGCAGCACGCAGCGCGGAGCGGAGCGGCGTACATGAGTTGACACGCATGGGTAGAGTGCTGTGCGAAGTGAGGACCAAGGTGAGGGGTGGTGTGGTGATGTGGATCGCTGCACCCGCCTCCCTCCCTTCCGTCTGCTTGTAGGGCCGGCTTCGGCGTGACCTTCATCCAGTCGCCCGTGCGGGTAACTATGACGCGCGTGACCTTCGTCGTGTCCGAGGTGGAGCTGCGCTGGTGGAGCGGCTTGGTGCGGGGCGCCCTCAGCACCAACGCGACGGGCGTCGACCCGGACATGCTCATCCGATACTATTCGCCGGGGCTGACGGTGGCAGATGACGGGGACGTTTGGGTAAGCTTGCAGCGGGTTGTGAGCTGGCCGTGGCCGATAGAGCTGTGGGTCTATGCGTTTGCCTAAACCCGAAAATGTGCCCTGGCGGTATTCGGACCGCCAAGCGCAGCGGCTGAGGCCAAAGCGGGTATGGTCCGTCCGCAGCAGCCGATGGGCGGATGCCAGTACAATAGTGAGGGCTCGTTCTGCGTAAAACGCTCAAAACCCGAGGCTCGTGGGCTCAACCGCGACGCCTCTTCAGGGCAAACGCCCCCGTTTTGGGAGCTTATCGACTTGTGCCTGGGGCGTGTTTGCCTTACCATCTAGGGTAAATGCCCTGGCGGGGCGACATGTGTTACATGAGCGGGCAGCAGACCCGCACTTCTTCATTCCGAAGTCCACGTGCATCAGGGCACGCCCCAACTTTCCACACGTTGTACACTGCTCTCTCCTCTTCATGCGCAGGTTCCGTACTGGGAGTGGGTGTACGGCATGATCTCTTGGACGAACTGCTCCCTGACATCGACGCCCCTCCGTGAAGTGCCGGCCAATAGGCTGGCCGCTAGGCCGGACCTGCTGGACACACTTCGCGGTTATGGCCAAGATGAGCCCGTGCCGCTGTCCGCTATACGGCTCGCGCGGGATCAGCTAGACGCGACCTTCTTCTCGTCCAAGGGCTCCAGCGCCATCCTGCCTCTTGACGCGCAGCTATGGGTGAGTTGTTATCCGGCGCTCCTGGTGCCATGCGCGGTCTGAATCAGGCCAGGGAGCGGCCTATACGTTTTTGGCGTGTTCCAGTCCCGTGCAGCCTGGTTTGCGGTGAATCCAGTGGTCCGGCTGGGGTCTCCCGCCGTGGCGGCCCAGCGGGATGAGGATGTTCCCGTGTGCATGGCGTCATTCGGAGCATGGTCTATGCGGATGTTCATGAATATTTCAGTCCGCATTCTACGTGGGCCCGTTTCTTCAGAAGTGCATTTCTCCAGCCGGCTGGGTTTCGTAAGATGGCTCCTTATCGGCTCGTCGGGGTTGCATCACCTTTAAGCGCGTGCCCTTAATTCTGCTGCGGAGCCAAGTGCGTAACGACTTACTTCGTGGGTGTGAACCGTTAGGCGTTGGGCCGCCTGCTGCACAGTGGATAGGTGCGTGGCGAGTATTGCCATAGAACTTAAGCTTGCAAATGGCATCCCTTGTTCCGATCTGCGATCTCCACAGAGGAACCTTACCGGGTCCAAAACGACGGTTGGTGCCAATCTGACAATCTGGGGCGACGGAAGGGGCCTCCGTTATCTCGACATGCAAGCGCTGCAAGGTAAGGGGCGGGGGTTTCGCGGAGCGCAGATGCCAGGTTCGCTGGGAGTCCTGTGACCCGCAGCGCTAAAAGCAATGTTTGACAGCAATGACCCCGGGGGGTCGTGGCTGCGGCGGCAGTCGGTTGGTGGGTCCCCATCAACACGCGTCACAGGATGCGTGGCGATCGCCCGCTTTGGAAAGTCCCGCGCGCACTGCCCCCTTCAACGGCGCATCAGGCATGGAAATGAGGTGGTAGAAACATCATAGAGCGGGTTTCGGATTTGTGTGGCTCACGCGGACTAAGGGGTTGCGAACCCCTGAGTTACGCACCAGGCTGTTTCCGGTCCCCTGCGCCTGCGTTGATGAGGGCGCCGCGGCGCTGTCAAAGCAAGGCCAGTTCTTGTTGAGCCTAATACTCGGCTTTCCCCATCCCCATCCTCGCTCGCTTCTGTCGGCCACTGCAGGAGCCGTCACGGTGCCGCCAAACACGGTGTTGGCGCTGAAGTTCGTGAACATCATCAATCTTGCCGTGGGCCCCGGGAGTGTGGATCCGTTGCCGCTCCAGAACTACACCTTCATGATGTGGGCCTTCAATCGCACGCTGCTGCCGGTCTCAGGAGCCGTCCGAAGGACGGCCATGTCGATCACAACGCCGCAAGCGCACAAGCGAGCTCTGCGTACGCTTGATGCTCGGGACGGGCTGTTTGCCGGTCACAGCATTTCCCCCAGCGGCAGGGTGGAAGCTGGGCGGACAATGCGGCGACACCTCGCGCAGGACAGACCTACAGTCGGCAGCAGCACAGGATCTGATGGTGGGAGCAGCAGCAGCAGCGTGAGCGGCGGCAGCATCCCGTTGGGCCCCTTCCGCCCCTGGTTGAGGCTGGAGAACGTAGATCTTTTCGTGCCGGCGGTTGAAGTGCAACTAGTATACGACATCCTCAAAGGCAACCGGACTTCCTTGCGGGTATCTGCGGCTGTTGTGGACTGGCTCCGCGTCACATTGGCGACTGCCCAGGTGGGTACTGTTGTGCTGGCACAGTGCAGTTAGCTGCAATTGGGCGCGGCTTTCGCCAGCAGCTTCTGACAACGTTGGATGTAGGTCGGTCATGTGCTGTGAAAACCTTGAGCACGCACAAAAGCTTGCGGGATGCGCCGGGTGCGCCGGGTCTGTTGAGGTGCTGTGCGGCTTCGAGCGCCCAGCCGATGGGACTGTCACTGCCGACGCGGGCAGGCATGGGGCAACTATAGCGGTTTGACGCATGCGTTGCCCTTGGTACAAAGGTGTCAGGCCAACGACAGCCGCTATTTCGGTTTTGAGTCCGGTCTCCAGCTCCGTCGAAATATTGCAGTATTACTTATTGCCAGCTCATTGCTACCATTGCTGCTCCTGTCTGTTGCCGCCGCTGCCGTTAAGCAGGTTAGGACTGTTACCAATGAACGGGTGGAATTCATCTCCTTCAACTGGCTTGGAATTGAGGGCATCAACGTCAGCATCGACGGCCGTACTCCGACAACGCCGCCCTTTACGATACTGCAATCCACAGCGAGCATCTTGCTGCCAGGTATCTGGCGCCCATCCCGGGGATTGCCGCAACTGGTCGAACGGGAGCGCGGCCCGCTAGGAGGTCCACCACCGGAAGGCGGCACCCTGCTTCGGCTGCCGCCCTGCGGTGGCCGGAACAGAACCTTTGGCGCGTCTGGATCGCGAGTAGCTCTTGCGCGAGAACTGCCCACTGCTGGGCCAATATGCCTGCTTGAGATGCGGTTGGTCCCGGCCTCCAGGCGTGAAGCCAGGGGAAAAGGGGGTTTGATGCGCTGAAACGCATGCGCAGCGGGGCCGGGCCATCAGACCCCCCGCATCCTTGTGGACATCTGCATCACTTCATTGTGATGCATTTATGCTAACAGATGTGGCAGACATGCCTCCGTGTGCGTGCGAGACAGGCCGCGCGTCTCCTGTGGCATGCACGGTGCTCCCGCGTTTGCGTTACACGACTTGGCACGTGTCCCCACGGTGTCCAGCCCTGTTTGATATGCGTGGCGCTGATGCATCCATCCTTCGCTTCCGACGCTGCCCTCCCTTTCGCAGAGAGCCCGTCGCCGCCGACCTCTCGAACGCCCTTGTCATCATCGCCCGTGGTGCTGTACTCACCGCCGCCAAACCCAACCCCTCAGCAAAGGCCCACAAACAAGGGTACGAAAACCGAGCCCTGCCGCTTTACCCTGAGATGAACGGTGCCGGCTTGCTGGATTGATTTATGGGCTTGCTGACGCTCCCGCCGCCGAATACCGTGCTTGATTCGCAGTCGCCCAGCGTCGAAACCTTTAGCGAGTTCGTGAAACCTCCTGAGGCCGCCGTCCTGGATACGCGCATGCCGCGCGTTCGCGGGCCCTCACTTGGCCAGCATGGCTCTAACCGCCGCTCAGACATAACGTCCGCACCTTCCGTTTCCTCGTTCCTGCCCTCTGGCAACCCCCAGTGTCTGTCTCGCCGCCCCCGCCAATGGCACCAGCCAGCTATGTGGTGTTGGCGGCAGTGGCAGCCGTGCCCGCGGCTCAGACCCCCATTGGCTCCATCGTGGGTCCCGCTGTCGGCAGCGCGGCCGGCCTGCTGCTGCTGTGCGGACTGGTGGCCTTCATCATTGTCTACCTGCGCCATCGCCGAAGGCAGGCGGCTCTGGCGTACACATGCAATGAGACTGGCCAGGACAAGAATGTGGAGGGCTCAAATGGCGCTGACGGGCGAGTGAGTACAGCTTTCGAGGGAGGGGGAGGGGGAGGCGCATGCCGGCAGCAGGGGCCTTGGTGGGGGTGGAGTGTGAAGGCAGGTCAGGTGGGCAGCGGCATCATGTAAAAATCGTCCAGGGCGTTCATGCCGCTGCGGTGCCCCCGCGCGTAGCTTCTCGTAGGGATCGGTCCGGCGGCGACACGGTCGCAGCTGTTCCCGTGTTGGTAAGGTCAAGGATGTGCCTGGTTGGTTAGTCATGCTGGATCTGTTGGCCAATCTTGTCTCCGTTCCGTCTCTGCAAATTCATCTTTCTTGCCCGCCAACCCTTTTCCGCGCATGACGGCATGGGTCTCAGCGTCCCCACCCCCTCGTCGTTCAAACCGCGAGCGGGCTGCTGGCAGCCTTTGCCTCCACCTTATCAGGTTTACTCTGGAAACGCGATTTCCTACTGAGTGCGCGCGGTCCCTGCCTGATGCTTTCTGATTTTGCGCCTGCAGAACCACGTGGCAGCAGCCGGCACCTCAGAACGCCGTGGCAGCAACTGTCGTAGCCCCGGAGAAGCCGGCAACAGGCAACTACCGCCGCCGTCGTCGCCGGCCAGGGCTGTCCACGGCAGGCTTGCTGCGGTTGCTGGTACTGAGCGCGGCATCGCTGTAGACGCGGGCTTGGGTAAAATCCAGCCTGCAACCGACGACGGCGCGATTCCTGGGGTTGGGCCCACCGCAGTTGCAGCTCCTGGTGGAAGTGGCAGCGGCAAGCAGGCCTCCGGCCTTCCCCCAAGGGCGCTGACTGGGCACAATCCTAAAGACGTCCATGGAAGGAGGGGCGCATTGCGCCATTCCGGTAACGGGGACGGCGGCGGTGGCCTCTCGGGCCCGAGCGGACCGAGCCAGCAGCGGAAGAGCCGGTCGTCGAATTCGGCCGCCAGTGCTGGCAGCGCCAGCAAGAGCGCTGCCTGCAGCAGCGGTGTTACCAGTGACACGGTCTCAACCAACCCGCGCACCGAGCTGTACGCAGCGTTGGCCGCCTTTCAGACGGAGCTGGGTGAGCAGCAGCAGCAGATCGCTATCCTATCGCAGCTGGGGGCAGGGGCCCACGGCGTCGTGTACAGGGGTGAGTAAGCACGCCGGTGTGGGGATGGGTGCGGGCAAGGGTGTGCACGCATAGGGAAGGGAAAAAGCCGTTAGAAACGAGGCGGCGGCTGCGTGTCAAGTTTATTTTGGTGTAGGCCGTCTGAAGTACTTGACACCGGCCCTTCAGCGCCTCCACGTGGATTGTTTCGGTCAGGTTTGAACCCTGCGAACTTACCAGGGCTCGTTGGCTTAATACCCTAACAATCCGGCAACCCCACTTGCCCCTTTGACCTACCGGACCAGGCGAGTGGCGAGGTCTGGAGGTGGCAGTCAAAACTCTGTTGTTCCAGGCGTTTGTGGGTGGCAACGTCGAGGACAGCGGTAACTCGCTCAAGGAGCAGGTGGGCAGCAGGTGTCCTCGTGTTTGTTTGCCGGGCACGAAGTATGGTTCGAGGAATGTGCGATGCGACCACATCGGAAGCTGGGATCAGATTAGCGCTGACGTGGGTGTTGGCCGATTGGCGCGCAATGTGCCTTGTCCTGTCAGCCCTGCGCCCTTGCTTTTTGCTGCCTGCGCTGGTCCTGCTTTTTTGCCGGCGTTCCGCTATCGTATCCTAGCTTGAAAGAACAGACACGCTTGCGCCATACGGCCCAATGACCGAAACCGCGGTTTACGTTGCTGAGATGCACCGATTGCCCAATCATTCGCACCGCCGGCGCCTTGGTCGCTCGATGACCCCGCGCCGTGGTCCCTCGCCCGCCCTCTCCTAAATAGGCCATGCTGGAGGCGGCCATCGCGACGACGCTGTACCACCCCAACGTCATCAACACATACTCGTACGACATCAAGCCACTGCGCATGTGCCCCCCACCCGCATCCTCCACCAACTCGTCACGGGCGGAGACTGTGGTGTCGTCTGAAGGCGGCGGTATCATGGACTGGAAGCTTTACATAATCCAGGTGAGGTCGGTGTGGATTAGGCGGATACGGTGAAAGCTGCGTCCTTAGCTCCTTACGCCCTTACGAAGGGCCTAGGAAGATGGTGCTGTAAGAAGGCCCCCCCCGCACAGGTTTGGTGAAAAATGCGATTGGTTTACGGTAATCGAGTTGCACAGCAAGCTCCTCAACATGCGTATCGTAAGTGTCCGTCCGCTGGCATAGGCACGGCTATGTTTCGAAGGTGCCTTTCGCAACGTGCCGTCGTCCGCAATCTGCCCTCCACAATGCATCACAAACGGTAACTCCGCAGGAGTACTGCGATGGCGGCACCCTCAAGGACGCCTTGGACGGGGCGCGCTTCACAGATCCCGACACGGGGACGGCGTTCAGGGAGACGGCCGTGCGAATCGCCATTGAAATTGCTTCGGGCATGACTTACATTCATGCGCGGAACATCATTCACGGAGGTGCGATGCAGCGCAGAGGGGCCGGGCGGGCGGGGGCGGACGGCTGCAGCTGCAGCTGCAGCTGGGGCTGCTGTCGGGGGCGGGTGGCCCTTACATGAGCGATGAGTCGGGCCATGTGGGGGTGTCGATTGAAAGGATGTGTCCCGCTGGAGCTTCGGCTGCTATACATTACCGGGTTTGTGGCTTGAGTCATGGCACCAGCAACCCTTACCCACGCAGGTGCTTCCAATGCTCGCGGCACTGCATGTTTTACCTGTTGGCTTGCATCTTGGCAAAAAAAAGCGTCGCCACAGGGTTGTTAGGTGTATAATTTGGGCGCAAATAATAGATTGCCATGTCAGGGAGGTGCGCGACTATACAAAATTAATTGTCAAGCAATCACGCGACAGCGGCTGTGGCCGGGACCGGTGACAAACGCAAGCGGGGGCCGGTCGAGAGCGTAGGCAAGGGCACGAAGGGCGGCAGCAGCGGGCAAGGCGGCACTGAAGGAAAGGAGGATGGCGACTGGGGCAGGGACGGGGAGGGGGATGCAATGTCGGGGCTGGTTGCGCGACTCCAAAAACGTATTCCTCACAGGGTTGCGCGACGAAGAGAGTAGGCATATAATTCAGAGCTGCGCGACGCTCGACCGTAGGTACGGTTTGTAGTCCTAGTCCATAGGTAAACAAACCGGGAACCTGGTACCGGCGGAACCAGTCATCACGTACAGATACGGCTGGGCATTGGAGGGATACCAGCCAGGCATTCATGACAGCGCACCAAGCGGGGTCTGAGTTTTGGTTGGTTGGGTTTCAGCTCATGCATTGCTGTCGCCGCTTCCGTCCCCCTCTGGCTGCAGATCTCAAGCCCGCCAACATCCTGTTGCGCTCCAGCAGCTCCTCCCCCTACGGCTACACGGCCAAGATTGCAGACTTCGGTCTGGCGCTCAAACTCAAGGCTGGCGAGAGCCACATCAGCAACATCAGGTATGTATGGTAGGCAGGGGTAGGCGGGGTCCTGGAAGGCGTCTTTTGCCTGTCGCTGGCGAAACGACTCGCTGGTATGTTTCGCTGTAAAGGATACGTAGCTGCTTAAGGAAGGCCAATGGAACAGACGAGAAAGCCGGTCACGACGTCGAAGGCATCCTATTCCTAGCCAAACGAGAAATATGGATACATGGATGAAACGACGTTCATTGGCTTCGTCGCTGTCAGCCACAGCCAGTGCAGGCTTGGCTTGCAATTGCATGCGTATGTGGTTACCTTAGGGTTTTGAAATGCCTACGGCCCTGAGCACCTTCCCTGCTCCTTGCATATGGCCTTGGCCGCTGCTTCTCCGCCATCTTCATGTGCGCAGGCGTGGCACTCCTTTCTATATCGCGTCGGAGTTGGTGGAGGATGGCCGGGCGACGACAGCATCCGACCTGTGAGTTTGGGGTTGTAGGGTGATGGGGGCCGTCCGCTGAACGCCACACACCTTCATGCAAACGCGGCAAACATGGAATACCTAACATCGAACATTCTCGGACGAATCCCGTTGTAATGGCGCTGTTATGGGTTTTACTGTTATCGACTGTTTGCATGGTAGCTTTGTCAACTTGGATCTATGGGGCCATGCATGCATATCTGCGCCATGCGGGACATGTACAACATCCTGCAGGCAGGACCTGGTGTGCGGGGAACCGGGGGATGCATGCACGTCACCTGGCCGCCACTGAACATGCCCCACAACACCCTAAACCCTAAACCCTAAGCCCTTGGCACACCATCCCTCGGCCCCAGCACTTCCACCTGCCTGTAATATTTCATCTCCCTCATTGACCGCGCGGCCCCACGGCCCCCTGTTTTTTTGTTGTCAGGTACTCGTTCGGTGTCATACTGTGGGAGCTGCTGCACGGCTCTACAGTCGCGCGGCGGCTGCCCTTGCGGCGGCGAATCCCTAATCTGCCCGCTGAATTCTACACCTGGCCGCCCGACTGTCCGCCCGCATATCGAGAGCTCGCAACCGCTTGCCTGAGCTCCAACCCGTCCTCGCGACCGCGCTTCCCCGAGGCGCTCGCGACGCTAAGCAAGCTGCTGACCACCCTGATTGAGGCACGAAAGCAGGAACAGCTACGACGGCAGCAACAGGAGAAAAAACGGCACGGGGCGGCTAAGGCCTCCACAATTGAGCTTGGAGGGCGTGGACAGGGCCAGGACGGGGAGAGTAACAGCGGTGCCGGAAATACTCCTGCTTCTGAAGGGTGTGGCACCGACGGAGAGCGTGGTGCTGGTGTCAACGACGCTGGGACGACCCAATCCTCATCGGAAGTGTTTTGGGCGCCGCCGCTGCTGTTGGGTAACGCGTTGCTCAAGCTGGAGGGCGCCAAGCATGCAAACTCGCCAACTCGGAATAAGCATTCCGGCGGAGGCGGCGGAAGCATGGCCGGCGGCAACGGCAGCGGCAGCGGCCTGTTGGGCAGCACCCTGCAGACGAGCAGCTGCGGCGGTGGAGCAGGACCGCCAGGACCAGGACGCGGTGGCTCAGTGTCAGGGTGTAGCCCTGAGGCTGTTGTCACCGCAGCCACCACCACTACTGCCGCCGTCGAGCACGGCTCCTCCTGTGCTACAACCCATGCAGCAAAACCGGGCCGGATCGCCCCGTCGGCCTGTGGTAAACCCTCCCTGGAGCCGACTCCCGAGGACGCTGAGCTGCAGCCATGCCTGGGACCTGGCTACGTGGATGCAGTCCCAGTTACTGCCAAGTCCCGCTGCTATGGCCACGATTCTACTGCCGAGGCGGCAGTGCTTGCATCCTCGGGTTCCAGTGCTGCAGGCGGCTCGGTGCAAGGTCAGGCGCAGGATTACGTTCCGTTTGGCGGCGCGAGGCCCACGACCCTGCGCGCACTGGTGCGCTCTGCGTCCTCTGCAGCGATGGAGGCCCAGGAGGCTGGGCCTTCAGGTGCATTCGCTGCCGCGCTGCCGGTGGCTTCTGGCCGGTCGGCGGTGGCGGTGCAGCCACCGCCATTCCTGCCGCCGCCGCAGCAGCAGCACCTGATGCAACCATATCCGTCCCCGGCCGGAACAGACCCGCCGTCAGGGGGCGCTTCGGTCGTGGCGCTTGAACTGTGAGCTGCTGTGGAGATTGCTGTGCAATAACAGTAACTAGCCTGGCATGTAGCGCACTGGCTACTTACTTAGCTTGCTTGAGTCCTTATACATCGACCGACTCGATTACTAACTTCCTGACTAACTGGCTTACGGAGTTGCTGGCCTTTGTATGGAGTTGCATGACCTCTAGATTGGAACAGACATAATCTAAGGCTTCACACGGCGCGAGGGGAGTTTACCGGGAAGCACCGCAGTGTCCAAGGAATTGTTGGGTCTCAACCACATTGTTATGAGGGTACACGGGTGTGTGGGTCCTGCAGGGTGACTTTGGGCCGCCGTTACAGGGTTGAAGGGTCAACCGGCCCACCTTTGGTCAGGGTCGCCTTCGGCGTGCTCGTGCCCGGGCCATGGTCGGCCGCCAGGGCGGCGCCTTGTGTTTGGGAGAGGTTGGAGAGGGGGACTTTTGCGTGCTCGTGTCCTGGCAGTGGACGGTCGCCAGGGTGGCGTCTCAGGTGTGGGTGGGGTTTGGGGGAGGGGTTTGGGTGGGTTTTTTTTGTTTGCTGGCCAGGTCTGCTGTTGCTTTTCCTTTTCTGGCGGTCTTTGTTGGGTGTTGTGGTTGTTGTTGTTGTTTGTTTCGGCTTCAGTCAGATGTTTCTTTGGGGGGATTTGTTTCGTTTTGATTTCTTTTGGGTTGCTGGGCCTTTGCCGCCTGGTGGCTTGGCGGAAGGGGTGGCTGTTTTGGCCACGCAGGCAGCAGGGTCCTTCTCCCACCTGCTGGTGGTCCCTGTCCCGTCTGAAAGGTTGTGGCGTTGCTTGGGTCCTCGCTTGGTTCTCTCGATAGGTTGGCTTTCGCCAGTTGTGTTGGTTTTGGCTTGCTGTTTCTCTTCCTGCTTGCCTTTGGGGCTTTTCGCCTTCCCTGCCCTTGTAACGTCACCCCCAGAAAACAAAAGACAGTTGGACATGATGTCGGTTGGGTTTCGTATGTTTTGTGGGGTGCGCAGCCGAGAAATATATCGAACGTGAAGGCTGTCGTAATGGGGCCTGCCAAGTATTTGCAGCGTGGGCCTATTGGCTGGGCGCGTACGCCTGTACGCCTGTGTGCATGATGAGGGTGCGGATGCGGGTACATGGTGCGGCCGTTGCAGTGGACGCGTGACTCCTGCCTCGGAGCCATCTGAGCTGCATATGAATCTTTTCGAGGGTAGCAGCGGCAGCGGTATATGTTCAAGGTCGGGTTGCGCCTGTCGGGTGTCATTATTGTTTTGTGATTCTGGACGATGTGACGGAGGAAACAACTGCGGCTTGGCGATCGATGTCTTATGGTCCACGGTGCTCGGCCTGCGTGCATGGCATCTTGTTGCACTGACCAATGCAGAAACGGGCAGGAGGCAAGGGGAAGGTTCCAGTACCGATCTGGCCATTTGCTGGATTCATTTCACACAGCATGATCGGATGCGAATCATTTCACAGCATGGTCATGGTCGCTTTTCGCTTTACTTCTTCGTAACCATTCGTGATAAGCACCTGCTTTTCGCTTTTCTTCTTCGTTCGTAATCATCCATGATAACCGCCTGATACCGGGAGGCCGACACCGTGAAGCTGCTGATCTGCACTGTTGATCTGCATGGCGGTTCCGGCCAAGTCTGCCATGTGTTGATGTCGCAGTGCGGCTGTGCGGCTCACAGGCGAGATGTTGCGGCTCACAGGCTGTTCCACTTGGGGGCGCAAGGCACCGCAAAACGCACGCCCTCGACGGACGGGCGTGTTAGGTGGACGCGTGTCTCGCGCAGGACGCTATCGTACGCTATCGGTCTCACTGATGCTGGAGTGCACTGTCGAACCATATCGTTTACGAAAGACTTGGGACCATGCTCGGGGCCCAGTGGCATAATGTTTTCCGCCTGGGCAAACCAAGGGGGCCAGCTACACTGTTTGCCAATTTTTGGGGCAACGGGGTTCATGTAGGATGGCTGCAGTGGATCCATTCGCTCTATGTTACGGGTATTGTTTTCACTTTGCAGCCCAAATTTCGCAATTGTGGTGGGCACAGAGGGTTGAAATGCAGGAAGACAACGGAAGTCGTCCGCCTGTCGGCATTGAGTCCTGTGTTGGCTTTCGTCTTAGGCTCGATATGCAGTTCACGCCGGGACACATTATTTGCTGACTGTGCGCCATCGTAACTCGCGTATGTGGCTTTCGTGCCTAAACTATCAATAGCGTTGTTATGAAAGAGTGTAGCGATTAAAAGGTCTGAGCAAGGTTTGCATTGGTACGACATAGCACGGCTGACCGTAGTGCCTTTGTTCAAACTACTCCCTCCTGTTCCCGCCGGTGGTTGTTTCCGCCGCGTTTGGCTGGCTTTTAGTTTCGGGAAGCCAGGGGCGTTTGGGTGATGGCGCCGTGTTTCACCAATTTTGGGCGTCGGGTTGGTTTCTTGTCCCTTGGTGGGCCGGGTGGCGGTGCTGGGCCGCGAGTTGCGCTCGCAAGAACGCCGCAGCGCGCCGTTCGCTTTGGTTGTCGCTTGCGACGTGGTGTTTCGCTGTTGGACGGCCCGGGTGAGGCCTGCTGTGGTTGTGTGCCGGTTGGTGCGGACTTCCTCTTTTGACGCATCACGCGCACCGCTGGCTCTGTTGTCACGGGTGTCTGTGCTCTCTTCAATGTAACTGGTCCGTCGTCAGGCCACTTTTGTTCCTCTCTGAGACTTGCCGTTACAGGGTACCGAACAATATATTAGCTTGGCATGCACAGCTTTACTGTGAGACGTTTTTACCGATGTGGGGATGCAGTCAGTCAGTAATCGGTAGTCAGTAGTCGGTCAGAAAACCGGTCAGTGACCATTACCTGGGGTGTGATGAGAAAGGAGGGTGCCCACCCCTGTCCCGTCCGGAGGTTTACAAGACTCATCATACAGTCATCAGCACCATCCAGCTGGCCCTTGGAGTCGCCCAGAAGCCTGGCACGCTAGCTACTCAGCAGAAGTGGCAGCATCAGTGGAGCCGCCAGACAACATGTGTGTCCCATGTCCCGAGTCGGGGTTCCTCCGGAATTAAAAAAAAAAAAAAAAAAAGTAAAGGATCTGAGTCTTAGGGTGCAGGGAGTCCGGAACATTTGATCCTTTTCTTATTGCATTATCCGGACCCCAAGGTCCCTAGATCTCCTGAACCCAAGACACCCAGACATTCAGGCACCCCTAGCCCTTGTTCCCCAACCCGCCAAACCCCCAGACCATCAGACCCCCAGACCCGCCCAGACCCCCCCAGATCCCCAGACAGCCCCAGACACCTAGACCCCCCCGGCAATCGCAGGCACTCTCAGGCATCCCATGGCACTCATGCATTCCATGGCATCCCATCGGCCCCCCCAAGACCTTACCAGGTCCTCCAGGCTGCCCCCGACCCCCCCAGGCCTCCCCCCCGATCCACCAGTGCCTCCCAGGCCCCCCCTGGCTTCCCTTGCCCTCCAAGGCCCCGTAGGCACCCCCCAGGCCGCAGCCCCACAGCCGTACACAACAGGGCCTGGACAGGGAGAGTAACAGCGGTGCCGGAAATACTCCTGCTTCTGAAGGGTGTGGCACTGACGGAGAGCGTGGTGCTGGTGTCAACGACGCTGGGACGACCCAATCCTCATCGGAAGTGTTTTGGGCGCCGCCGCTGCTGTTGGGTAACGCGTTGCTCAAGCTGGAGGGCGCCAAGCATGCAATCTCGCCAACTCGATACTGTGATCCCACTCAAGGAAAGCCCCCAGAAACCTTCTCACCTGTGGCGGCGTCATCATGTCCACCACAAGAGCCGATGACCGCGCCCACAGATGCAGCGTCCCGCCCAACACTGCTAAAAGAGGAAGGGGAACACGCCTTCGCGTTGATGCTGATGCTCTGCCGACGCTGTCGTCACCAGGCCGCTCCGCGGGCCCGTGTGCGTGGACGGCAAGCCATGCACGTCACGCAACGGTGTACTGCAGGCCGCCGGCGACGGTCATCTTGCCGTACCCTCCCGCGGGGATTATCGGCGCCGGGAAGCGGGTGAACATGGCCTCGGCAGGGATTCCCGTGGGCTGGGCAGTGGCGTAAGGGCGCGGTGGCGAAGACCCAACAGCGGCGGCTCCGCCGTCGTCGGACCCACCGGTCGGTGGGGTGGGTGTGCAGCTGTGCGAGTTAATGTGCCGTCATGTTATGTTATGTTAACGGGTGTTACACTGTGGGCGACTCGCCCTGAGACAGGACGAGCACCGGGGGCCCTGACCGGGCCGAGACACAGCGCAGGGGCGGGCGCGCGGCTACGTCCGTCTGTTCCGCCGCGCGCGCCTCACTCCCTCACTCGCGTCAGCCAGGGGCACCCACCACGGCCCCTGGCCAACCAACTCAGCGGCGCAGACGACTGCGGGCCGCGCTTAGCGGGAGCCACGCGAGAGGCGTCACACACCTCAACCAAAAACGCCTACCAAGACTAGCTACCACCCCCCACCTGGCCAGCCTCCTCGCGCGCTCACGGGGCTCTAGAGCTCTACGCAAAGAGTGCCTCTGAACGCCCTCTACCCCTGGGGCAGGGGCCCACGACAACGGGGCGGCACCACCGCAGCCCAGTAAAAAAACGAGGCAAGGGAAAGCCCACCTAGGCCCCCAGACAAGGTCCCTTTTTTTTTTTTCTCACGAGAACGAGGGGCTGAGTCCCCTCACCAAGGGCTCCCACGAAAGCCAGCACAGCAAGGAGCCCAACTGCCACAACGAACACGACAACCAAGGTGCTGCTGCAGGAACCGCTCACTAAAGCACCCAACCGCACGTTGGCCCGCCAGGCGGCCTCCTCCTGGGGGCTACAGGTTCCCCGACACTGCCCAGCGCGGGGCAAAACAAACACCCACGGCCGCGGGGGGGATGACAAGCCGGCGCGGCGCCCCCCTGGAAAACCCACTACGGGGCACGGCTCATAGGCGCTGCCTGCCCTCGCCTACCACGCAGAGAAAACCTGCCCCTCCGTCCCTGGCCGCCTGCGGAGCCCAGCACCACCTACCCTCCCTCTGCAACCCCTCCCTCTCCACCTCTCCCTCTCCCTAAAGCCCCAAAACTGCAGGCCTCCCGCGCCGCACTCCTCAGCCGCCAGACAGCACAAAACCGCCCCTTACTCCTCGACGGGCCCCGTCTCCCGGGAAGAGGGTACACACCCACACTCACACCAGACAAAGCACACAGGCCTGCTCCTTCCCCTCCCTGCTAGCCCACGAGACCCTCGGCCAGGAAACCCTTGCCCGCACGCCCAGCCCTCCCCTTGCCCACCGCCCTTCCTGCTCTCCTCGCTCCACTCGCCCTCTCCAGGCTCCCCCCCCAGCCCTCCAATCCCCCCCACCCTCCTCCCCCCCACCGCCCGCTCCCTCCTCCCCTCCAACCAACGCCCCTGCCCCGTCACTAGCACAGCTGCTTAGGCCGTGATCTCCACCGGGGCTGCGCACCGCATTCGCTCCTCAACGACCGCTAGGATGGGGTGCTGCGGCCCCACTCTGTCCCAGCCGTGCCGGGGGGTCTCCAGCGCCGCGAACGAGCGCAAGCGCGCCCAGAAGTCCGTCACCGCGCGGGCGCGCGCCCGGTCCAGCGGCGAGGCTTCGGCTGCACCCCGCGCTGCTGCCGCTGCTGCCCCTACTGCTGCCGCCGCCGCTTCCCCCGCCGCCACCTCTCCGGCCCCTGCTTTCTGCGTCGGTGATTCACCCGCGGGGGCGTTCAGCGCGGGTCCCTCCTGCTGTGTTGCCCCTCCCTCCCGGGCGAAGAAGTCGGTGATAGCCCGCTGGCGCGGTCCCTGTCGCTGGGGCTGCTCTGGCTGGGGCTGCACCTGTTGCTGCTGCTGTTGCTGCTGCTGCCCCGTCGCTGCTGCGGCCCCATCCCGCCCCTGCCTTCGGGTTGCTGCTCGAAGGCAGCACCTTCCGACTTCCATGGCGGACAGCGCCGCTAGGGCGATCACGTCCCAGGGGGCCTGCTCACACCCAGGTGGCGCTTGGGCGAGCCAGAGTTGCTGCCGGGTGGTGGTGGCCCCCGCTGCTGCTTGGGGGGGTGGCAGGTGCCGGTCGATCTGCTCCCGAACGGCCCTCGCGACCGGGCATTCCCAGAAGTGGTGCAGTCGCGGGGAGCAGGGTCGGCCGGCATCGGCCTCCCCATAGGCCCCGCACCCGCACGCCTCAATGGGCACCCGGGCCAGGTGTGTGTTGCCAGGCAGGGGTACGCCGTCCACCGCTAGGCGCCACATAGTCTCCTTGTTGTCGTTCTCCCAGCGCACTCCGGACCACAGGCGTGCCTGGGTTGCCCGGAAACGGCTGAGCTCGGCGGCGAGGTGGGGAGGCGCCTGGTTCTCCGGCGTGCTCAGGGCCTCCCGCACAAACTCGGTGACCAAAGCCACTCGCCGCTCGCTGGCCGGCCCGTCCTGTAGTTGTGTCGCCTGGCTGACCGTCAGGCGGCGGAGCGGCACTGCGTCCGTTCCCCCGGGAAGGCGCCACCCCAGTCGCCCGACGATCATGGCCATCACCTGCGCGCAAACTGGCGGTGGCGGTGCCGGCGGTTGCTGTTGCTGCTGGAGTCCTTCCGCCTCCGCCTGCTGCCGCTGCTGCTTATGTTATGTTAACGGGTGTTACACTGTGGGCGACTCGCCCTGAGACAGGACGAGCACCGGGGGCCCTGACCGGGCCGAGACACAGCGCAGGGGCGGGCGCGCGGCTACGTTATGTTATGTTATGTTATGTTATGCTGCTTATGTTATGTTATGTTATGTTATGTTATGTTAACGGGTTAACGGGTGTTACACTGTGGGCGACTCGCCCTGAGACAGGACGAGCACCGGGGGCCCTGACCGGGCCGAGACACAGCGCAGGGGCGGGCGCGCGGCTACGTCCGTCTGTTCCGCCGCGCGCGCCTCACTCCCTCACTCGCGTCAGCCAGGGGCACCCACCACGGCCCCTGGCCAACCAACTCAGCGGCGCAGACGACTGCGGGCCGCGCTTAGCGGGAGCCACGCGAGAGGCGTCACACACCTCAACCAAAAACGCCCTACCAAGACAAGCTACCACCCCCCACCTGGCCAGCCTCCTCGCGCGCTCACGGGGCTCTAGAGCTCTACGCAAAGAGTGCCTCTGAACGCCCTCTACCCCTGGGGCAGGGGCCCACGACAACGGGGCGGCACCACCGCAGCCCAGAAAAAAACGAGGCAAGGGAAAGCCCACCTAGGCCCCCAGACAAGGTCCCTCACGAGAACGAGGGGCTGAGTCCCCTCACCAAGGGCTCCCACGAAAGCCAGCACAGCAAGGAGCCCAACTGCCACAACGAACACGACAACCAAGGTGCTGCTGCAGGAACCGCTCACTAAAGCACCCAACCACACGTTGGCCCGCCAGGCGGCCTCCTCCTGGGGGCTACAGGTTCCCCGACACTGCCCAGCGCGGGGCAAAACAAACACCCACGGCCGCGGGGGGGATGACAAGCCGGCGCGGCGCCCCCCTTTTTTTTTTTTTTTTTTTCTGCGAGGGACGTTACAAGGACTGGGAAAGCGAAGCCCAACGGGCAAGCCGAGCAAGACCGGCAAGCCGCAACAGCCTGGCAAGAAGCCCAAAAAACCACCGCAAGGAGCCAAGGAGAGAGAAAAAGCCAAGCAACGCCTAAACTCGCAGACAGGACAGGGACAGGGACGGGGGCAGCAAGGGGCCAGGAGCCACTGCTGCACGGGCGGCACACACGGCCACCCCTACCTCCAAGACACCGAGGAGGGAACTGAAACCAACACCAGGGCCCAACACCAGGGCCAAACCCCAGGGCCCAACACCAGGGCCAACACCACGGCCCAACACCAGGGCCAACCCCACAGCCCAACACCAGGGCCCAACACCAGGGCCCAAAACCAGAGCCAACACCACGGCCCAACACCAGGGCCAAAACCACGGCCCAACACCCGGGCCAGCACCACGGACCAACAACAGGGCCCGTCACCGGAGACAAGCCCCAGGGAAAACCCACTACGGGGCACGGCTCATAGGCGCTGCCTGCCCTCGCCTACCACGCAGAGGTAGGCGGTGGCAGGCAGGCGGACCCAGAGGTGGGCGGTCTGGGGCCACTACCACAGGGCGGAGCCTGATGACCATCCGTCGGCCACGGTGGTGGGCTGCGTCATTGGGGAGCTGCAGCGTCTCATGAGGGCACATTTCAGCATGGCGGCGCTCTCCGAGGACACTCTGGCGGGGCTGCCCCGGGGCCACATCACAGCACAGCTGAAGCCCGGCCGGCTGGATGCCTTCGAAGCCTCCTGGGCGCATGAAGGCGTCCTCTGCTCCGTGCAGCGGGTGGCTGGCAGCAGCCCGCGTCTGCAGGTTCATCTGTCCCGGGTGGCCCCGGTCCCAGCACCACAGGCACCCGCCGGGGGCGCCCAGGCAGCACAGCAGGTCTCCCCATCCGGGTCAGCCATCAGCGCCCAGCCCAGCCAGGCAGCAGCTCAGCTGACAGGGCAGCCGGGGCCGTCGTGAGCGGGGTGTTGGGAGTGGGGGATCTCGGTGTCTGAGGTCCTTAGGGTGCGAGGGGCCTCGAGGGTGGGGGGAGTGCGGTGCGGGTTGCCTAGGGAGGGGGGTGCGGTGCGGGGCTTGCTGTGGGTGGGGCCGGAGGGGGTCTTGGGGGTCGGGGGAGCTTAGGAGCAGGGTTGGTGTGGTGCAGGCTGCCGCGGGAGGCAGGTGCGGTTCGGAGGCTGCTGTCTTGAGGGGTCGCCCCCTGTGTGGGGTCTGTGGGTGTTTTGTCGCTGGCGCTCTCGTGCCTTGGTCTCTGACCCGGCGGTGCTGCCCCTGCGGCCTGGAGGGGGGGGTTCTTGGGAGTGGGGTGCGTGTGGCGCCGGGGGGTCTGGGGAGGGTTTCGGGGGGGGGACTGGGGAGGGGCGGGGGGGCTTCGGTGCAGGGTTGGTGTGGTGCAGGCCGCCGTGGGAGGCAGGTGCGGTTCGGGGGTCGCCCCCAGGGTGGGGTCTGCGGGTGTCTTGTCGCCGGCACGCTTGTGCCCTGGCTTCCAGCCAGGCAGTGTTGCCCCTGCTGCGCCCGTGGGGGTTCTTGGGAGCCGGGGGGACGTGGGAGTGAGGTTCCTGCGGTGCGGGGTGTCTTGGGAGGGAGGTGTGTCTTCGGGCCTGCTGTCTTGCGGGGACGCCCCCAGGGTGGGGTCGGTTGTTGTTTGTCTCCGGTGCGCTTGTGTGGCACCGTCCCTGCGGCTTTTGTGGCTCTGGGAGGCGGTTTCGGTGGTGCGGGGTTCTCTTCGGGCGTGCTGTGGGTTTTCTGTTTTCTCTGGTGCTCCCCGGTGGGGGGGGGGCTCGTTTGCCCTGGTTCGCTGCGGTGGTTGCCCGGTTTTGTTTGTTGTTCCTGTTGCTGTCGCCCAGGGTGTAGGGTTCGCCCCTTGGCTGTTGAGGTTGTGCAGGTTGTGGTTGTGTTGTCGCTGTGGTCGCTGTTGGGGCCTTTGCCCATCCCTGGGGCTTGTCTCCGGTGACGGGCCCTGTTGTTGGTCCGTGGTGCTGGCCCGGGTGTTGGGCCGTGGTTTTGGCCCTGGTGTTGGGCCGTGGTGTTGGCTCTGGTTTTGGGCCCTGGTGTTGGGCCCTGGTGTTGGGCTGTGGGGTTGGCCCTGGTGTTGGGCCGTGGTGTTGGCCCTGGTGTTGGGCCCTGGGGTTTGGCCCTGGTGTTGGGCCCTGGTGTTGGTTTCAGTTCCCTCCTCGGTGTCTTGGAGGTAGGGGTGGCCGTGTGTGCCGCCCGTGCAGCAGTGGCTCCTGGCCCCTTGCTGCCCCCGTCCCTGTCCCTGTCCTGTCTGCGAGTTTAGGCGTTGCTTGGCTTTTTCTCTCTCCTTGGCTCCTTGCGGTGGTTTTTTGGGCTTCTTGCCAGGCTGTTGTGGCTTGCCGGTCTTGCTCGGCTTGCCCGTTGGGCTTCGCTTTCCCAGTCCTTGTAACGTCCCTCGCAGAAAAAAAAAAAAAAAAAAAAAGAGAAAACCTGCCCCTCCGTCCCTGGCCGCCTGCGGAGCCCAGCACCACCTACCCTCCCTCTGCAACCCCTCCCTCTCCACCTCTCCCTCTCCCTAAAGCGCCAAAACTGCAGGCCTCCCGCGCCGCACTCCTCAGCCGCCAGACAGCACAAAACCGCCCCTTACTCCTCGACGGGCCCCGTCTCCCGGGAAGAGGGTACACACCCACACTCACACCAGACAAAGCACACAGGCCTGCTCCTTCCCCTCCCTGCTAGCCCACGAGACCCTCGGCCAGGAAACCCTTGCCCGCACGCCCAGCCCTCCCCTTGCCCACCGCCCTTCCTGCTCTCCTCGCTCCACTCGCCCTCTCCAGGCTTCCCCCCCAGCCCTCCAATCCCCCCCCACCCTCCTCCCCCCCACCGCCCGCTCCCTCCTCCCCTCCAACCAACGCCCCTGCCCCGTCACTAGCACAGCTGCTTAGGCTGTGATCTCCACCGGGGCTGCGCACCGCATTCGCTCCTCAACGACCGCTAGGATGGGGTGTTGCGGCCCCACTCTGTCCCAGCCGTGCCGGGGGATCTCCAGCGCCGCGAACGAGCGCAAGCGCGCCCAGAAGTCCGTCACCGCGCGGGCACGCGCCCGGTCCAGCGGCGAGGCTTCGGCTGCACCCCGCGCTGCTGCCGCTGCTGCCCCTACTGCTGCCGCCGCCGCTTCCCCCGCCGCCACCTCTCCGGCCCCTGCTTCCTGCGTCGGTGATTCACCCGCGGGGGCGTTCAGTGCGGGTCCCTCCTGCTGTGTTGCCCCTCCCTCCCGGACGAAGAAGTCAGTGATGGCCCGCTGGCGCGGTCCCTGTCGCTGGGGCTGCTCTGGCTGGGGCTGCGCCTGTTGCTGCTGCTGTTGCTGCTGCTGCCCCGTCGCTGCTGCGGCCCCATCCCGCCCCTGCCTTCGGGTTGCTGCTCGAAGGCAGCACCTTCCAACTTCCATGGCGGACAGCGCCGCTAGGGCGATCACGTCCCAGGGGGCCTGCTCGCACCCAGGTGGCGCTTGGGCGAGCCAGAGTTGCTGCCGGGTGGTGGTGGCCCCCGCTGCTGCTTGGGGGGGTGGCAGGTGCCGGTCGATCTGCTCCCGAACGGCCCTCGCGACCGGGCATTCCCAGAAGTGGTTTTTTTTTTTTTTTATAATTCCGGAGGAACCCCGACTCGGGACATGGGACACACATGTTGTCTGGCGGCTCCACTGATGCTGCCACTTCTGCTGAGTAGCTAGCGTGCCAGGCTTCTGGGCGACTCCACGGGGCCAGCTGGACGGTGCTGATGACTGTATGATGAGTCTTGTAAACCTCCGGACGGGACAGGGGTGGGCACCCTCCTTTCTCATCACACCCCGGGTAATGGTCACTGACTGGTTTCGATCCCGGGATCCCGGGGGGAATTGCAAGGTTTCCCTGTTGCCAGCCAATGAACCATTGCCTGCTTCTGTGGGGTGCAGTCGCGGGGAGCAGGGTCGGCCGGCATCGGCCTTGCGGCTGGGGGACCCGGGTGCGGCCGCCGCTATCACAGCCGCGGCCCACGCCATGTACAGCAGTGACAGCCCCACGGGCCTGTTCCGGGTGGAGCAGGTGGACCTGACAGCCCAAGACCAGCTCCTGCAGCACCTCCGCCGCCGGCTCCCCCAGCCCCTCAGGGAAGCTGCCGACGCAGCCCCAGCCGCCGGCGAGCTGCAGCTGGACGAACTTGCGGCTGCTCTGTCGTCCTGTCTGAATGGCACCGCCCCTGGCTCGGACGGCCTGCCTTATGAGGTGTACCGGGTGCTGTGGCCGCTGCTGGGCCCGCTGCTGCTCGCCGCCGCCAACGCAGCCTTCACCCAGGGATCCGTGGAGACCGGGGCCGCAGCTGCCGACTCCCTTTTTTTTTCCCTGCCGCTCAGCTGGCGCGAAGGGGTCATCACTCTCATCTACAAAGGCAAAGGCCTGCCCCGGCCCAGCCTGAGCAGCTACCGGCCCATCACCCTGCTCCAATGCGACTACAAGCTTGTCTGCAAGGCCGTCAGCAATCGCCTACAACCGGCACTGGACTACCTGATAGACCCGCTGCAGACTGCCTTCGTCAGCGGCCGGGACATCCGCGACAACACCCTTTACCACCTGGCCCTGGCGGAGTGGGTGCGGCACTCGCAGCAACCGGCCGCCCTCATCATACTCGACATCGAGAAGGCCTACGACCGGGTCCATCGCCCCTGGCTCTACCGGGTGGCCGAGGCCATGGGCTTCGGTCAGCACACACAGCGCTGGCTGCGCCTGCTCACGTCAGATGGCTCCTGCCGGGTGGTGGTCAATGGGCACCAGTCAGCACCTTTCCCGGTCCGCAACGGCCTTCAGCAGGGCAGCACCCTGTCGCCCGTCCTGTGGGTCATGCAGCTGGAACCTCTCACCTCGTACCTGCACCACCTGCGCAGCACCAACGCTCTCCGCACCCCCACCCTCCCCAACAACGTGCCAGCCCCCCCTGTCACCCACCACGCGGACGATACGGCGCTCACGGTCAGCAATGTCGACAGGGATGGGGAGGTCGCTACCGCGGCAGTCCAGCTGTTCTGCAGGGCCAGCAACGCACGGGTCAATGCCAGCAAGGGGAAGGGGAAGGTGCTGGGTACCCACGCGCCGGTGGTGGGGCCCAACGCCGCAACTGGTGCGAGTTTCCCGACTCCCGGTGATGAACCCCCACGCCACCTGGGAATCCCTCTCACTCTGGACCCGGTGGAGGCCGCGCGGCTCTGCTACACCAGCAGAATTCAGCGGGTTCAGCGTCTCGGCCATGTGTGGCGGCGACACGGCCTCAGCCTCGTGGGCAGGGTGCATGTGGCCAAACAGGTGCTGGGAAACACCCTGGCATACCACCTTTCCATCATCCGCCCCACCCCACCCGGAAAAAAAAATAAAAAAAGTGGGGTGCGTGTGGCGCCGGGGGGTCTGGGGAGGGTTTCGGGGGGGACTGGGGAGGGGCGGGGGGGCTTCGGTGCAGGGTTGGTGTGGTGCAGGCCGCCGTGGGAGGCAGGTGCGGTTCGGGGGTCGCCCCCAGGGTGGGGTCTGCGGGTGTCTTGTCGCCGGCGCGCTTGTGCCCTGGCTTCCAGCCAGGCAGTGTTGCCCCTGCTGCGCCCGTGGGGGTTCTTGGGAGCCGGGGGGACGTGGGAGTGAGGTTCCTGCGGTGCGGGGTGTCTTGGGAGGGAGGTGTGTCTTCGGGCCTGCTGTCTTGCGGGGACGCCCCCAGGGTGGGGTCGGTTGTTGTTTGTCTCCGGTGCACTTGTGTGGCACCGTCCCTGCGGCTTTTGTGGCTCTGGGAAGCGGTTTCGGTGGTGCGGGGTTCTCTTCGGGCGTGCTGTGGGTTTTCTGTTTTCTCTGGTGCTCCCCGGTGGGGGGGGGCTCGTTTTGCCCTGGTTCGCTGCGGCGGTTGCCCGGTTTTGTTTGTTGTTCCTGTTGCTGTCGCCCAGGGTGTAGGGTTCGCCCCTTGGCTGTTGAGGTTGTGCAGGTTGTGGTTGTGTTGTCGCTGTGGTCGCTGTTGGGGCCTTTGCCCATCCCTGGGGCTTGTCTCCGGTGACGGGCCCTGTTGTTGGTCCGTGGTGCTGGCCCGGGTGTTGGGCCGTGGTTTTGGCCCTGGTGTTGGGCCGTGGTGTTTTTTTTTTTTTTTTTTGGTGTTGGCTCTGGTTTTGGGCCCTGGTGTTGGGCCCTGGTGTTGGGCTGTGGGGTTGGCCCTGGTGTTGGGCCGTGGTGTTGGCCCTGGTGTTGGGCCCAGGGGTTTGGCCCTGGTGTTGGGCCCTGGTGTTGGTTTCGGTTCCCTCCTCGGTGTCTTGGAGGTAGGGGTGGCCGTGTGTGCCGCCCGTGCAGCAGTGGCTCCTGGCCCCTTGCTGCCCCCGTCCCTGTCCCTGTCCTGTCTGCGAGTTTAGGCGTTGCTTGGCTTTTTCTCTTTTTTTTTTTTTTTAATTCCGGAGGAACCCCGACTCGGGACATGGGACACACATGTTGTCTGGCAGCTCCACTGATGCTGCCACTTCTGCTGAGTAGCTAGCGTGCCAGGCTTCTCCTTGGCTCCTTGCGGTGGTTTTTTGGGCTTCTTGCCAGGCTGTTGCGGCTTGCCGGTCTTGCTCGGCTTGCCCGTTGGGCTTCGCTTTCCCAGTCCTTGTAACGTCCCTCGCAGAAAAAAAAAAAAAAAAAAAACCCCAGCTGGCGGCACTCCGCAAGCATATCGACGGCTTTGTGGCCTGGTCGCTCCTGGAGGAAGACGCGTCCCTGGTGTGCCACGGACGGGCCCTGCTGAAGCCTGGCCCGGAGATCGCCTGCCAGGATCACGACTGTGGCGGTGTCGGCCATCTCGACCTCGACGCATTCATGGTCGCCCTGCATGCGAAGCCCCTCGCCCAGCTCGCTCAGCCCGGCCAGCAGCCATGGAAGCAGATCATGCGGGGTCTGCTCGACGAGTACAGGCCGGATGGGACCACTGGGTGGGGCTGGGTGTATGGCACGGCGGAACCGCCCCCCAGCCTGCCTACGTTCATTGCCAGCCTGGTGCAGTCCTACCGCTCCTCGCTCCCGACCCGGCTGGCCTACCCAGAGACCACGGACGCGCGTGCCATCCTGCATGAGCCCCTGTTCTTCAATGCAGCCCTGCGTGACCCCGCCACCGACCAGCCCTTCACCCCGCCGGCTGGGACCGCCCACCTGGGACCCCGCACCCTGGCCGAGCTCCGTGCAGCGTCGCCCATGACCCAGCACGAACCCCTCATGCAGGCGGTCCTTGGGGCCATCCCAGCCGACTGGCGGAGACTGCTGCCAGCCGACCCCCTGGACCCCGAACTGCCGCCGGCACCCGACTGGCTCCTGTCGCCCGATGGCAGCCGGGTCAGCAGCCCTACGGGAGTCTTGTGGGCCGTCCTGCCCAACGGCCGCTTGGTGCCCCCAGACAGCGAGCAGGCCGGAGCAGCAGGGGACGCCGACTGGCCTTTTTTTTTTTTTTTTTTTTTTAATTCCGGAGGAACCCCGACTCGGGACATGGGACACACATGTTGTCTGGCGGCTCCACTGATGCTGCCACTTCTGCTGAGTAGCTAGCGTGCCAGGCTTCTGGGCAACTCCACGGGGCCAGCTGGACGGTACTGATGACTGTATGATGAGTCTTGTAAACCTCCGGACGGGACAGGGGTGGGCACCCTCCTTTCTCATCACACCCCGGGTAATGGTCACTGACTGGTTTCGATCCCGGGATCCCGGGGGGAATTGCAAGGTTTCCCTGTTGCCAGCCAATGAACCATTGCCTGCTTCTGTGGGGTACCGGTAAGTTCCAAATGTCCTTGATGGGACTTGAACCCGGGTCACCCGGGCCGAAAGCAGTGCCTTAACTTTCGGTGTAGAACTTACCTGCAGCCTGCAGCCTGCGTGCTGCCGGGCCGCAAGCCGCGCCGACACTGGACCTTGGAGGACCATCAGCGATACAGCGAGGCGCCCCCGGCCCAACGCGCCTCCTCATGGCCAGTGGAATACCAGCTGCTGGGGCTTTGGGACTCGGTCCAGTGCTACCCCCTCAGCCACGGCCACGGCACGCTGCCCCTCATCCACTACACAGTGAGTGAGGTGCGCCACCGCCTCACCGCCCGCGGTCACAGCTGGGGCCGGGACCAGGACACGGAGCCCCTCATGCCCGCGGCGTGGCCCGAGCAGCCGCACAGCCAGCTACAGCAACAGGAGGCCCGCTGGCACCAACACTGGCTGGCTCAGCAAGCGCCCAGCCGCAGCCGGTGGTTTGCCATGAACCCCACGCCCAGCCCCGGCTGGATGCGGCCCCGCTCCTCCCCCCCATCACTGCCCTCGGCCGCTGCAAGCCCGGTCAGCCAGCCTAGCAGCCGCCATGCGGCACCGCACCAGCAGGACCCCGGTGCTGCCGCCGGACCGTCGGCGCCCGCCGGGCCGGCCCCGGAGGCAGACCCGGCAGCTGATGGCCCGGCTGGCATGTCTCCCCTCGACCGCCGGCGGGCCTGGCAGCGGCTGTGGGACTGCCCCGCAAGCAACCGGGCCAAGGCGCTCACCTGGCGGCTGCACCATGGACGGCTCCCGTGCGGGGTGTACCTGGCCTCCAAAGGTCAGCCGCAGCGTGCCCACTGCTCTGCTCCTAGCTGCTCGGTGGACGGCAACCTGCATGTCGCCAGCCTGACCCACGTCTTCTTGGAGTGCGGGGCTTACACCGCAGCTCGGGTTTGGCTGGCAGAGCTGTGGGCGGCAGTCTCCGGGGCCGCGGACTTGCCTTTCAGACAGCCGGCTGTGCTGCTGGGAGACTGGCCGGGAGGGTGGCCGGCCTACCCCACCAGCCCTGGGCTGCAGCTGCTGTGGGCAGCCCTTCGAGCCACTTGGCTGTGGGCGGTCTGGGGCCACTACCACAGGGCGGAGCCTGATGACCATCCGTCGGCCACGGTGGTGGGCTGCGTCATTGGGGAGCTGCAGCGTCTCATGAGGGCACATTTCAGCATGGCGGCGCTCTCCGAGGACACTCTGGCGGGGCTGCCCCGGGGCCACATCACAGCACAGCTGAAGCCCGGCCGGCTGGATGCCTTCGAAGCCTCCT
Source organism: Pleodorina starrii (assembly GCA_030267565.1). Taxonomy (NCBI): domain Eukaryota; kingdom Viridiplantae; phylum Chlorophyta; class Chlorophyceae; order Chlamydomonadales; family Volvocaceae; genus Pleodorina; species Pleodorina starrii. The sequence goes on from BRXU01000003.1 coordinate 2,670,541, forward strand.
GGGCGCATGAAGGCGTCCTCTGCTCCGTGCAGCGGGTGACTGGCAGCAGCCCGCGTCTGCAGGTTCATCTGTCCCGGGTGGCCCCGGTCCCAGCACCACAGGCACCCGCCGGGGGCGCCCAGGCAGCACAGCAGGTCTCCCCATCCGGGTCAGCCATCAGCGCCCAGCCCAGCCAGGCAGCAGCTCAGCTGACAGGGCAGCCGGGGCCGTCGTGAGCGGGGTGTTGGGAGTGGGGGATCTCGGTGTCTGAGGTCCTTAGGGTGCGAGGGGCCTCGAGGGTGGGGGGAGTGCGGTGCGGGTTGCCTAGGGAGGGGGGTACGGTGCGGGGCTTGCTGTGGGTGGGGCCGGAGGGGGTCTTGGGGGTCGGGGGAGCTTAGGAGCAGGGTTGGTGTGGTGCAGGCTGCCGCGGGAGGCAGGTGCGGTTCGGAGGCTGCTGTCTTGAGGGGTCGCCCCCTGTGTGGGGTCTGTGGGTGTTTTGTCGCTGGCGCTCTCGTGCCTTGGTCTCTGACCCGGCGGTGCTGCCCCTGCGGCCTGGAGAGGGGGGTTCTTGGGAGTGGGGTGCGTGTGGCGCCGGGGGGTCTGGGGAGGGTTTCGGGGGGGGACTGGGGAGGGGCGGGGGGGCTTCGGTGCAGGGTTGGTGTGGTGCAGGCCGCCGTGGGAGGCAGGTGCGGTTCGGGGGTCACCCCCAGGGTGGGGTCTGCGGGTGTCTTGTCGCCGGCGCGCTTGTGCCCTGGCTTCCAGCCAGGCAGTGTTGCCCCTGCTGCGCCCGTGGGGGTTCTTGGGAGCCGGGGGGACGTGGGAGTGAGGTTCCTGCGGTGCGGGGTGTCTTGGGAGGGAGGTGTGTCTTCGGGCCTGCTGTCTTGCGGGGACGCCCCCAGGGTGGGGTCGGTTGTTGTTTGTCTCCGGTGCGCTTGTGTGGCACCGTCCCTGCGGCTTTTGTGGCTCTGGGAGGCGGTTTCGGTGGTGCGGGGTTCTCTTCGGGCGTGCTGTGGGTTTTCTGTTTTCTCTGGTGCTCCCCGGTGGGGGGGGGCTCGTTTTGCCCTGGTTCGCTGCGGCGGTTGCCCGGTTTTGTTTGTTGTTCCTGTTGCTGTCGCCCAGGGTGTAGGGTTCGCCCCTTGGCTGTTGAGGTTGTGCAGGTTGTGGTTGTGTTGTCGCTGTGGTCGCTGTTGGGGCCTTTGCCCATCCCTGGGGCTTGTCTCCGGTGACGGGCCCTGTTGTTGGTCCGTGGTGCTGGCCCGGGTGTTGGGCCGTGGTTTTGGCCCTGGTGTTGGGCCGTGGTGTTGGCTCTGGTTTTGGGCCCTGGTGTTGGGCCCTGGTGTTGGGCTGTGGGGTTGGCCCTGGTGTTGGGCCGTGGTGTTGGCCCTGGTGTTGGGCCCTGGGGTTTGGCCCTGGTGTTGGGCCCTGGTGTTGGTTTCGGTTCCCTCCTCGGTGTCTTGGAGGTAGGGGTGGCCGTGTGTGCCGCCCGTGCAGCAGTGGCTCCTGGCCCCTTGCTGCCCCCGTCCCTGTCCCTGTCCTGTCTGCGAGTTTAGGCGTTGCTTGGCTTTTTCTCTCTCCTTGGCTCCTTGCGGTGGTTTTTTGGGCTTCTTTTTTTTTTTTTTTTTCTGCGAGGGACGTTACAAGGACTGGGAAAGCGAAGCCCAACGGGCAAGCCGAGCAAGACCGGCAAGCCACAACAGCCTGGCAAGAAGCCCCAAAAACCACCGCAAGGAGCCAAGGAGAGAGAAAAAGCCAAGCAACGCCTAAACTCGCAGACAGGACAGGGACAGGGACGGGGGCAGCAAGGGGCCAGGAGCCACTGCTGCACGGGCGGCACACACGGCCACCCCTTTTTTTTTTTTTTTTTTTTGAATTCCGGAGGAACCCGGACTCGGGACATGGGACACACATATGTTGTCTGGCGGCTCCACTGATGCTGCCACTTCTGCTGAGTAGCTAGCGTGCCAGGCTTCTGGGCGTCTCCAAGGGCCAGATGGAAGGGGCTGATGACTGTATGATGAGTCTTGTAAACCTCCGGACGGGACAGGGACAGGGGTGGGCACCCTCCTTTCTCATCACACCCCGGGTAATGGTCACTGACTGGTTTCGATCCCGGGATCCCGGGGGGAATTGCAAGGTTTCCCTGTTGCCAGCCAATGATCCATTGCCTGCTTCTGTGGGGTGCAGGTAAGTTCCAAATGTCCTTGGTGGGACTTGAACCCGGGTCACCCGGGCCGAAAGCAGTGCCTTAACTTTCGGTGTAGAACTTACCTCCAAGACACCGAGGAGGGAACTGAAACCAACACCAGGGCCCAACACCAGGGCCAAACCCCAGGGCCCAACACCAGGGCCAACACCACGGCCCAACACCAGGGCCAACCCCACAGCCCAACACCAGGGCCCAACACCAGGGCCCAAAACCAGAGCCAACACCACGGCCCAACACCAGGGCCAAAACCACGGCCCAACACCCGGGCCAGCACCACGGACCAACAACAGGGCCCGTCACCGGAGACAAGCCCCAGGGATGGGCAAAGGCCCCAACAGCGACCACAGCGACAACACAACCACAACCTGCACAACCTCAACAGCCAAGGGGCGAACCCTACACCCTGGGCGACAGCAACAGGAACAACAAACAAAACCGGGCAACCACCGCAGGTAAGTTCTACACCGAAAGTTAAGGCACTGCTTTCGGCCCGGGTGACCCGGGTTCAAGTCCCACCAAGGACATTTGGAATTTACCTGCGCCCCACAGAAGCAGGCACTGGTTCATTGGCTGGCGACAGGGAAACCTTGCAATTCCCCCCGGGATCCCGGGATCGAAACCAGTCAGTGACCATTACCCGGGGTGTGATGAGAACGGAGGGTGCCCACCCCTGTCCCTGTCCCGTCCGGAGGTTTACAAGACTCATCATACAGTCATCAGCACCATCCAGCTGGCCCTTGGAGTCGCCCAGAAGCCTGGCACGCTAGCTACTCAGCAGAAGTGGCAGCATCAGTGGAGCCGCCAGACAACATGTGTGTCCCATGTCCCGAGTCGGGGTTCCTCCGGAATTAAAAAAAAAAAAAAAACCGCAGCGAACCAGGGCAAACGAGCCCCCCCCCACCGGGGAGCACCAGAGAAAACAGAAAACCCACAGCACGCCCGAAGAGAACCCCGCACCACCGAAACCGCCTCCCAGAGCCACAAAAGCCGCAGGGACGGTGCCACACAAGCGCACCGGAGACAAACAACAACCGACCCCACCCTGGGGGCGTCCCCGCAAGACAGCAGGCCCGAAGACACACCTCCCTCCCAAGACACCCCGCACCGCAGGAACCTCACTCCCACGTCCCCCCGGCTCCCAAGAACCCCCACGGGCGCAGCAGGGGCAACACTGCCTGGCTGGAAGCCAGGGCACAAGCGTGCCGGCGACAAGACACCCGCAGACCCCACCCTGGGGGCGACCCCCGAACCGCACCTGCCTCCCACGGCGGCCTGCACCACACCAACCCTGCACCGAAGCCCCCCCGCCCCTCCCCAGTCCCCCCCCCGAAACCCTCCCCAGACCCCCCGGCGCCACACGCACCCCACTGCCAGGCTGTTACGGCTTGCCGGTCTTGCTCGGCTTGCCCGTTGGGCTTCGCTTTCCCAGTCCTTGTAACGTCCCTCGCAGAAAAAAAAAAAAAAAAAAAATCGGCCTCCCCATAGGCCCCGCACCCGCACGCCTCAATGGGCACCCGGGCCAGGTGTGTGTTGCCAGGCAGGGGTACGCCGTCCACCGCTAGGCGCCACATAGTCTCCTTGTTGTCGTTCTCCCAGCGCACTCCGGACCACAGGCGTGCCTGGGTTGCCCGGAAACGGCTGAGCTCGGCGGCGAGGTGGGGAGGCGCCTGGTTCTCCGGCGTGCTCAGGGCCTCCCGCACAAACTTGGTGACCAAAGCCACTCGCCACTCGCTGGCCGGCCCGTCCTGTAGTTGTGTCGCCTGGCTGACCGTCAGGCGGCGGAGCGGCACTGCGTCCGTTCCCCCGGGAAGGCGCCACCCCAGTCGCCCGACGATCATGGCCATCACCTGCGCGCAAACTGGCGGTGGCGGTGCCGGCGGTTGCTGTTGCTGCTGGAGTCCTTCCGCCTCCGCCTGCTGCCGCTGCTGCTTATGTTATGTTAACGGGTGTTACACTGTGGGCGACTCGCCCTGAGACAGGACGAGCACCGGGGGCCCTGACCGGGCCGAGACACAGCGCAGGGGCGGGCGCGCGGCTACGTCCGTCTGTTCCGCCGCGCGCGCCTCACTCCCTCACTCGCGTCAGCCAGGGGCACCCACCACGGCCCCTGGCCAACCAACTCAGCGGCGCAGACGACTGCGGGCCGCGCTTAGCGGGAGCCACGCGAGAGGCGTCACACACCTCAACCAAAAACGCCTACCAAGACTAGCTACCACCCCCCACCTGGCCAGCCTCCTCGCGCGCTCACGGGGCTCTAGAGCTCTACGCAAAGAGTGCCTCTGAACGCCCTCTACCCCTGGGGCAGGGGCCCACGACAACGGGGCGGCACCACCGCAGCCCAGAAAAAAAACGAGGCAAGGGAAAGCCCACCTAGGCCCCCAGACAAGGTCCCTCACGAGAACGAGGGGCTGAGTCCCCTCACCAAGGGCTCCCACGAAAGCCAGCACAGCAAGGAGCCCAACTGCTACAACGAACACGACAACCAAGGTGCTGCTGCAGGAACCGCTCACTAAAGCACCCAACCGCACGTTGGCCCGCCAGGCGGCCTCCTCCTGGGGGCTACAGGTTCCCCGACACTGCCCAGCGCGGGGCAAAACAAACACCCACGGCCGCGGGGGGGATGACAAGCCGGCGCGGCGCCCCCCTGGAAAACCCACTACGGGGCACGGCTCATAGGCGCTGCCTGCCCTCGCCTACCATGCAGAGAAAACCTGCCCCTCCGTCCCTGGCCGCCTGCGGAGCCCAGCACCACCTACCCTCCCTCTGCAACCCCTCCCTCTCCACCTCTCCCTCTCCCTAAAGCCCCAAAACTGCAGGCCTCCCGCGCCGCACTCCTCAGCCGCCAGACAGCACAAAACCGCCCCTTACTCCTCGACGGGCCCCGTCTCCCGGGAAGAGGGTACACACCCACACTCACACCAGACAAAGCACACAGGCCTGCTCCTTCCCCTCCCTGCTAGCCCACGAGACCCTCGGCCAGGAAACCCTTGCCCGCACGCCCAGCCCTCCCCTTGCCCACCGCCCTTCCTGCTCTCCTCGCTCCACTCGCCCTCTCCAGGCTCCCCCCCCAGCCCTCCAATCCCCCCCACCCTCCTCCCCCCCACCGCCCGCTCCCTCCTCCCCTCCAACCAACGCCCCTGCCCCGTCACTAGCACAGCTGCTTAGGCCGTGATCTCCACCGGGGCTGCGCACCGCATTCGCTCCTCAACGACCGCTAGGATGGGGTGCTGCGGCCCCACTCTGTCCCAGCCGTGCCGGGGGGTCTCCAGCGCCGCGAACGAGCGCAAGCGCGCCCAGAAGTCCGTCACCGCGCGGGCGCGCGCCCGGTCCAGCGGCGAGGCTTCGGCTGCACCCCGCGCTGCTGCCGCTGCTGCCCCTACTGCTGCCGCCGCCGCTTCCCCCGCCGCCACCTCTCCGGCCCCTGCTTTCTGCGTCGGTGATTCACCCGCGGGGGCGTTCAGCGCGGGTCCCTCCTGCTGTGTTGCCCCTCCCTCCCGGGCGAAGAAGTCGGTGATAGCCCGCTGGCGCGGTCCCTGTCGCTGGGGCTGCTCTGGCTGGGGCTGCACCTGTTGCTTTTTTTTTGCTGCTGCTGTTGCTGCTGCTGCCCCGTCGCTGCTGCGGCCCCATCCCGCCCCTGCCTTCGGGTTGCTGCTCGAAGACAGCGCCGCTAGGGCGATCACGTCCCAGGGGGCCTGCTCACACCCAGGTGGCGCTTGGGCGAGCCAGAGTTGCTGCCGGGTGGTGGTGGCCCCCGCTGCTGCTTGGGGGGGTGGCAGGTGCCGGTCGATCTGCTCCCGAACGGCCCTCGCGACAGGGCATTCCCAGAAGTGGTGCAGTCGCGGGGAGCAGGGTCGGCCGGCATCGGCCTCCCCATAGGCCCCGCACCCGCACGCCTCAATGGGCACCCGGGCCAGGTGTGTGTTGCCAGGCAGCCTCGTGGGCAGGGTGCATGTGGCCAAACAGGTGCTGGGAAACACCCTTTTTTTTTTTTTTTTTAACCCTGGCATACCACCTCTCCATCATCCGCCCCACCCCACCCCAGCTGGCGGCACTCCGCAAGCATATCGACGGCTTTGTGGCCTGGTCGCTCCTGGAGGAAGACGCGTCCCTGGTGTGCCACGGACGGGCCCTGCTGAAGCCTGGCCCGGAGATCGCCTGCCAGGATCACGACTGTGGCGGTGTCGGCCATCTCGACCTCGACGCATTCATGGTCGCCCTGCATGCGAAGCCCCTCGCCCAGCTCGCTCAGCCCGGCCAGCAGCCATGGAAGCAGATCATGCGGGGTCTGCTCGACGAGTACAGGCCGGATGGGACCACTGGGTGGGGCTGGGTGTATGGCACGGCGGAACCGCCCCCCAGCCTGCCTACGTTCATTGCCAGCCTGGTGCAGTCCTACCGCTCCTCGCTCCCGACCCGGCTGGCCTACCCAGAGACCACGGACGCGCGTGCCATCCTGCATGAGCCCCTGTTCTTCAATGCAGCCCTGCGTGACCCCGCCACCGACCAGCCCTTCACCCCGCCGGCTGGGACCGCCCACCTGGGACCCCGCACCCTGGCCGAGCTCCGTGCAGCGTCGCCCATGACCCAGCACGAACCCCTCATGCAGGCGGTCCTTGGGGCCATCCCAGCCGACTGGCGGAGACTGCTTTTTTTTTTTTTTTTTTTTCTGCGAGGGACGTTACAAGGACTGGGAAAGCGAAGCCCAACGGGCAAGCCGAGCAAGACCGGCAAGCCACAACAGCCTGGCAAGAAGCCCAAAAAACCACATGCCTGGTTTCAGCCAGGATCGAGCTACGAGAATGCTTGGTGATTACGCGATGGAGCTATTAATTGATGATGATTATGCCTTGAACATGCCGGCGATTATGATCGAGTGCCGGCCTGTGATGTTCATCGTGATGCCCGCCGAGACCTGAGCGTTTGGAAGGGAGATCAAGTACCCTTTGTGAAGACCGATGCATGATCTGGATGCCTTTTGAGTGGGTTAATGAGTGCGAAACGCGTCCGGCTCCTTGTCGTGTACCCGCCGGCGGCCATCGATAGGGTTGTCCGTCGCTTGCGAGTTACTTTGCGGGAAGGTTGCAGGTCACCGGGCAGCGTTATTATAGCCTGAAGTAGGAGGTTACACAGGTGGGGTCCTGTTTGGCATGATTTAGCAGCGTGCGCCGAGCCACCAGCGCGAGGGTGAGCCAAGGGACGGGGGCCGAACGGAGAGCCTGCCCGTGCCCGCAGATAAGCGGCGGTCAGTAGCTGGCGATGTGTGCCGGCTCCTTACGGCATAATGCGTGATAGCCGACGGGTTTGACTTTTAGCAAGTCGGCAGCGTGAAGAGCTTTGACAACCGGCGGCCCCTTGTGTACGGCCTTGATACCCAGGGGGGGCGTGCTAGCCAGGGTTTTCCCCCGAGTGCGGCATCTGGTCCTCTGATAGGGCGGTCTTCTTTTGTATGTGGCGCTTTCCGGGAATGGCTCCAGGGGATTTCTGAGGGATGTTCTGTTGAATAGTGTTTTACCAGGGCCAGGGCCTTAGGGTTTACCCTGGCCCTGGTAAAACCCTGGCCCTGGTAAAACCCTAAAACCCTAAAACCCTAAAACCCTAAAACCCTAAACCTAAGGAGCCAAGGAGAGAGAAAAAGCCAAGCAACGCCTAAACTCGCAGACAGGACAGGGACAGGGACGGGGGCAGCAAGGGGCCAGGAGCCACTGCTGCACGGGCGGCACACACGGCCACCCCTACCTCCAAGACACCGAGGAGGGAACTGAAACCAACACCAGGGCCCAACACCAGGGCCAAACCCCAGGGCCCAACACCAGGGCCAACACCACGGCCCAACACCAGGGCCAACCCCACAGCCCAACACCAGGGCCCAACACCAGGGCCCAAAACCAGAGCCAACACCACGGCCCAACACCAGGGCCAAAACCACGGCCCAACACCCGGGCCAGCACCACGGACCAACAACAGGGCCCGTCACCGGAGACAAGCCCCAGGGATGGGCAAAGGCCCCAACAGCGACCACAGCGACAACACAACCACAACCTGCACAACCTCAACAGCCAAGGGGCGAACCCTACACCCTGGGCGACAGCAACAGGAACAACAAACAAAACCGGGCAACCACCGCTGCCAGCCGACCCCCTGGACCCCGAACTGCCGCCGGCACCCGACTGGCTCCTGTCGCCCGATGGCAGCCGGGTCAGCAGCCCTACGGGAGTCTTGTGGGCCGTCCTGCCCAACGGCCGCTTGGTGCCCCCAGACAGCGAGCAGGCCGGAGCAGCAGGGGACGCCGACTGGCCTGCAGCCTGCGTGCTGCCGGGCCGCAAGCCGCGCCGACACTGGACCTTGGAGGACCATCAGCGATACAGCGAGGCGCCCCCGGCCCAACGCGCCTCCTCATGGCCAGTGGAATACCAGCTGCTGGGGCTTTGGGACTCGGTCCAGTGCTACCCCCTCAGCCACGGCCACGGCACGCTGCCCCTCATCCACTACACAGTGAGTGAGGTGCGCCACCGCCTCACCGCCCGCGGTCACAGCTGGGGCCGGGACCAGGACACGGAGCCCCTCATGCCCGCGGCGTGGCCCGAGCAGCCGCACAGCCAGCTACAGCAACAGGAGGCCCGCTGGCACCAACACTGGCTGGCTCAGCAAGCGCCCAGCCGCAGCCGGTGGTTTGCCATGAACCCCACGCCCAGCCCCGGCTGGATGCGGCCCCGCTCCTCCCCCCCATCACTGCCCTCGGCCGCTGCAAGCCCGGTCAGCCAGCCTAGCAGCCGCCATGCGGCACCGCACCAGCAGGACCCCGGTGCTGCCGCCGGACCGTCGGCGCCCGCCGGGCCGGCCCCGGAGGCAGACCCGGCAGCTGATGGCCCGGCTGGCATGTCTCCCCTCGACCGCCGGCGGGCCTGGCAGCGGCTGTGGGACTGCCCCGCAAGCAACCGGGCCAAGGCGCTCACCTGGCGGCTGCACCATGGACGGCTCCCGTGCGGGGTGTACCTGGCCTCCAAAGGTCAGCCGCAGCGTGCCCACTGCTCTGCTCCTAGCTGCTCGGTGGACGGCAACCTGCATGTCGCCAGCCTGACCCACGTCTTCTTGGAGTGCGGGGCTTACACCGCAGCTCGGGTTTGGCTGGCAGAGCTGTGGGCGGCAGTCTCCGGGGCCGCGGACTTGCCTTTCAGACAGCCGGCTGTGCTGCTGGGAGACTGGCCGGGAGGGTGGCCGGCCTACCCCACCAGCCCTGGGCTGCAGCTGCTGTGGGCAGCCCTTCGAGCCACTTGGCTGTGGGCGGTCTGGGGCCACTACCACAGGGCGGAGCCTGATGACCATCCGTCGGCCACGGTGGTGGGCTGCGTCATTGGGGAGCTGCAGCGTCTCATGAGGGCACATTTCAGCATGGCGGCGCTCTCCGAGGACACTCTGGCGGGGCTGCCCCGGGGCCACATCACAGCACGTGGGCAGCCTCGTGGGCAGGGTGCATGTGGCCAAACAGGTGCTGGGAAACACCCTGGCATACCACCTCTCCATCATCCGCCCCACCCCACCCCAGCTGGCGGCACTCCGCAAGCATATCGACGGTTTTGTGGCCTGGTCGCTCCTGGAGGAAGACGCGTCCCTGGTGTGCCACGGACGGGCCCTGCTGAAGCCTGGCCCGGAGATCGCCTGCCAGAATCACGACTGTGGCGGTGTCGGCCATCTCGACCTCGACGCCTTCATGGTCGCCCTGCATGCGAAGCCCCTCGCCCAGCTCGCTCAGCCCGGCCAGCAGCCATGGAAGCAGATCATGCGGGGTCTGCTCGACGAGTACAGGCCGGATGGGACCACTGGGTGGGGCTGGGTGTATGGCACGGCGGAACCGCCCCCCAGCCTGCCTACGTTCATTGCCAGCCTGGTGCAGTCCTACCGCTCCTCGCTCCCGACCCGGCTGGCCTACCCAGAGACCACGGACGCGCGTGCCATCCTGCATGAGCCCCTGTTCTTCAATGCAGCCCTGCGTGACCCCGCCACCGACCAGCCCTTCACCCCGCCGGCTGGGACCGCCCACCTGGGACCCCGCACCCTGGCCGAGCTCCGTGCAGCGTCGCCCATGACCCAGCACGAACCCCTCATGCAGGCGGTCCTTGAGGCCATCCCAGCCGACTGGCGGAGACTGCTGCCAGCCGACCCCCTAGACCCCGAACTGCCGCCGGCGCCCGACTGGCTCCTGTCGCCCGATGGCAGCCGGGTAAGCAGCCCTACGGGAGTCTTGTGGGCCGTCCTGCCCAACGGCCGCTTGGTGCCCCCAGACAGCGAGCAGGCCGGAGCAGCAGGGGACGCCGACTGGCCTGCAGCCTGCGTGCTGCCGGGCCGCAAGCCACGCCGACACTGGACCTTGGAGGACCATCAGCGATACAGCGAGGCGCCCCCGGCCCAACGCGCCTCCTCATGGCCAGTGGAATACCAGCTGCTGGGGCTTTGGGACTCGGTTCAGTGCTACCCCCTCAGCCACGGCCACGGCACGCTGCCCCTCATCCACTACACAGTTTTTTTTTTTTTTTTTTTTCTGCGAGGGACGTTACAAGGACTGGGAAAGCGAAGCCCAACGGGCAAGCCGAGCAAGACCGGCAAGCCACAACAGCCTGGCAAGAAGCCCAAAAAACCACCGCAAGGAGCCAAGGAGAGAGAAAAAGCCAAGCAACGCCTAAACTCGCAGACAGGACAGGGACAGGGACGGGGGCAGCAAGGGGCCAGGAGCCACTGCTGCACGGGCGGCACACACGGCCACCCCTACCTCCAAGACACCGAGGAGGGAACTGAAACCAACACCAGGGCCCAACACCAGGGCCAAACCCCAGGGCCCAACACCAGGGCCAACACCACGGCCCAACACCAGGGCCAACCCCACAGCCCAACACCAGGGCCCAACACCAGGGCCCAAAACCAGAGCCAACACCACGGCCCAACACCAGGGCCAAAACCACGGCCCAACACCCGGGCCAGCACCACGGACCAACAACAGGGCCCGTCACCGGAGACAAGCCCCAGGGATGGGCAAAGGCCCCAACAGCGACCACAGCGACAACACAACCACAACCTGCACAACCTCAACAGCCAAGGGGCGAACCCTACACCCTGGGCGACAGCAACAGGAACAACAAACAAAACCGGGCAACCACCGCAGCGAACCAGGGCAAACGAGCCCCCCCCCCACCGGGGAGCACCAGAGAAAACAGAAAACCCACAGCACGCCCGAAGAGAACCCCGCACCACCGAAACCGCCTCCCAGAGCCACAAAAGCCGCAGGGACGGTGCCACACAAGCGCACCGGAGACAAACAACAACCGACCCCACCCTGGGGGCGTCCCCGCAAGACAGCAGGCCCGAAGACACACCTCCCTCCCAAGACACCCCGCACCGCAGGAACCTCACTCCCACGTCCCCCCGGCTCCCAAGAACCCCCACGGGCGCAGCAGGGGCAACACTGCCTGGCTGGAAGCCAGGGCACAAGCGTGCCGGCGACAAGACACCCGCAGACCCCACCCTGGGGGCGACCCCCGAACCGCACCTGCCTCCCACGGCGGCCTGCACCACACCAACCCTGCACCGAAGCCCCCCCGCCCCTCCCCAGTCCCCCCCCCGAAACCCTCCCCAGACCCCCCGGCGCCACACGCACCCCACTCCCAAGAACCCCCCCCTCCAGGCCGCAGGGGCAGCACCGCCGGGTCAGAGACCAAGGCACGAGAGCGCCAGCGACAAAACACCCACAGACCCCACACAGGGGGCGACCCCTCAAGACAGCAGCCTCCGAACCGCACCTGCCTCCCGCGGCAGCCTGCACCACACCAACCCTGCTCCTAAGCTCCCCCGACCCCCAAGACCCCCTCCGGCCCCACCCACAGCAAGCCCCGCACCGCACCCCCCTCCCTAGGCAACCCGCACCGCACTCCCCCCACCCTCGAGGCCCCTCGCACCCTAAGGACCTCAGACACCGAGATCCCCCACTCCCAACACCCCGCTCACGACGGCCCCGGCTGCCCTGTCAGCTGAGCTGCTGCCTGGCTGGGCTGGGCGCTGATGGCTGACCCGGATGGGGAGACCTGCTGTGCTGCCTGGGCGCCCCCGGCGGGTGCCTGTGGTGCTGGGACCGGGGCCACCCGGGACAGATGAACCTGCAGACGCGGGCTGCTGCCAGCCACCCGCTGCACGGAGCAGAGGACGCCTTCATGCGCCCAGGAGGCTTCGAAGGCATCCAGCCGGCCGGGCTTCAGCTGTGCTGTGATGTGGCCCCGGGGCAGCCCCGCCAGAGTGTCCTCGGAGAGCGCCGCCATGCTGAAATGTGCCCTCATGAGACGCTGCAGCTCCCCAATGACGCAGCCCACCACCGTGGCCGACGGATGGTCATCAGGCTCCGCCCTGTGGTAGTGGCCCCAGACCGCCCACAGCCAAGTGGCTCGAAGGGCTGCCCACAGCAGCTGCAGCCCAGGGCTGGTGGGGTAGGCCGGCCACCCTCCCGGCCAGTCTCCCAGCAGCACAGCCGGCTGTCTGAAAGGCAAGTCCGCGGCCCCGGAGACTGTTGCCCACAGCTCTGCCAGCCAAACCCGAGCTGCGGTGTAAGCCCCGCACTCCAAGAAGACGTGGGTCAGGCTGGCGACATGCAGGTTGCCGTCCACCGAGCAGCTAGGAGCAGAGCAGTGGGCACGCTGCGGCTGACCTTTGGAGGCCAGGTACACCCCGCACGGGAGCCGTCCATGGTGCAGCCGCCAGGCGAGCGCCTTGGCCCGGTTGCTTGCGGGGCAGTCCCACAGCCGCTGCCAGGCCCGCCGGCGGTCGAGGGGAGACATGCCAGCCGGGCCATCAGCTGCCGGGTCTGCCTCCGGGGCCGGCCCGGCGGGTGCCGACGGTCCGGCGGCAGCACCGGGGTCCTGCTGGTGCGGTGCCGCATGGCGGCTGCTAGGCTGGCTGACCGGGCTTGCAGCGGCCGAGGGCAGTGATGGGGGGGAGGAGCGGGGCCGCATCCAGCCGGGGCTGGGCGTGGGGTTCATGGCAAACCACCGGCTGCGGCTGGGCGCTTGCTGAGCCAGCCAGTGTTGGTGCCAGCGGGCCTCCTGTTGCTGTAGCTGGCTGTGCGGCTGCTCGGGCCACGCCGCGGGCATGAGGGGCTCCGTGTCCTGGTCCCGGCCCCAGCTGTGGCCGCGGGCGGTGAGGCAGTGGCGCACCTCACTCACTGTGTAGTGGATGAGGGGCAGCGTGCCGTGGCCGTGGCTGAGGGGGTAGCACTGGACCGAGTCCCAAAGCCCCAGCAGCTGGTATTCCACTGGCCATGAGGAGGCGCGTTGGGCCGGGGGCGCCTCGCTGTATCGCTGATGGTCCTCCAAGGTCCAGTGTCGGCGCGGCTTGCGGCCCGGCAGCACGCAGGCTGCAGGCCAGTCGGCGTCCCCTGCTGCTCCGGCCTGCTCGCTGTCTGGGGGCACCAAGCGGCCGTTGGGCAGGACGGCCCACAAGACTCCCGTAGGGCTGCTTACCCGGCTGCCATCGGGCGACAGGAGCCAGTCGGGCGCCGGCGGCAGTTCGGGGTCCAGGGGGTCGGCTGGCAGCAGTCTCCGCCAGTCGGTTGGGATGGCCCCAAGGACCGCCTGCATGAGGGGTTCGTGCTGGGTCATGGGCGACGCTGCACGGAGCTCGGCCAGGGTGCGGGGTCCCAGGTGGGCGGTCCCAGCCGGCGGGGTGAAGGGCTGGTCGGTGGCGGGGTCACGCAGGGCTGCATTGAAGAACAGGGGCTCATGCAGGATGGCACGCGCGTCCGTGGTCTCTGGGTAGGCCAGCCGGGTCGGGAGCGAGGAGCGGTAGGACTGCACCAGGCTGGCAATGAACGTAGGCAGGCTGGGGGGCGGTTCCGCCGTGCCATACACCCAGCCCCACCCAGTGGTCCCATCCGGCCTGTACTCGTCGAGCAGACCCCGCATGATCTGCTTCCATGGCTGCTGGCCGGGCTGAGCGAGCTGGGCGAGGGGCTTCGCATGCAGGGCGACCATGAATGCGTCGAGGTCGAGATGGCCGACACCGCCACAGTCGTGATCCTGGCAGGCGATCTCCGGGCCAGGCTTCAGCAGGGCCCGTCCGTGGCACACCAGGGACGCGTCTTCCTCCAGGAGCGACCAGGCCACAAAGCCGTCGATATGCTTGCGGAGTGCCGCCAGCTGGGGTGGGGTGGGGCGGATGATGGAGAGGTGGTATGCCAGGGTGTTTCCCAGCACCTGTTTGGCCACATGCACCCTGCCCACGAGGCTGAGGCCGTGTCGCCGCCACACATGGCCGAGACGCTGAACCCGCTGAATTCTGCTGGTGTAGCAGAGCCGCGCGGCCTCCGCCGGGTCCAGAGTGAGAGGGATTCCCAGGTGGCGGGGGGGTTCCTCACCGGGAGTCGGGAAACTCGCACCAGTTGCGGCGTTGGGCCCCACCACCGGCTCGTGGGTACCCAGCACCATCCCCTTCCCCTTGCTGGCATTGACCCGTGCGTTGCTGGCCCTGCAGAACAGCTGGACTGCCGCGGTAGCGACCTCCCCATCCCTGTCGACATTGCTGACCGTGAGCACCGTATCGTCCGCGTGGTGGGTGACAGGGGGGGCTGGCACGTTGTTGGGGAGGGTGGGGGTGCGGAGAGCGTTGGTGCTGCGCAGGTGGTGCAGGTACGAGGTGAGAGGTTCCAGCTGCATGACCCACAGGACGGGCGACAGGGTGCTGCCCTGCTGAAGGCCGTTGCGGACCGGGAAAGGTGCTGACTGGTGCCCATTGACCACCACCCGGCAGGAGCCATCTGACGTGAGCAGGCGCAGCCAGCGCTGTGTGTGCTGACCGAAGCCCATGGCCTCGGCCACCCGGTAGAGCCAGGGGCGATGGACCCGGTCGTAGGCCTTCTCGATGTCGAGTATGATGAGGGCTGCCGGTTGCTGCGAGTGCCGCACCCACTCCGCCAGGGCCAGGTGGTAAAGGGTGTTGTCGCGGATGTCCCGGCCGCTGACGAAGGCAGTCTGCAGCGGGTCTATCAGGTAGTCCAGTGCCGGCTGTAGGCGATTGCTGACGGCCTTGCAGACAAGCTTGTAGTCGCATTGGAGCAGGGTGATGGGCCGGTAGCTGCTCAGGCTGGGCCGGGGCAGGCCTTTGCCTTTGTAGATGAGAGTGATGACCCCTTCGCGCCAGCTGAGCGGCAGGGAGTCGGCAGCTGCGGCCCCGGTCTCCACGGATCCCTGGGTGAAGGCTGCGTTGGCGGCGGCGAGCAGCAGCGGGCCCAGCAGCGGCCACAGCACCCGGTACACCTCATAAGGCAGGCCGTCCGAGCCAGGGGCGGTGCCATTCAGACAGGACGACAGAGCAGCCGCAAGTTCGTCCAGCTGCAGCTCGCCGGCGGCTGGGGCTGCGTCGGCAGCTTCCCTGAGGGGCTGGGGGAGCCGGCGGTGGAGGTGCTGCAGGAGCTGGTCTTGGGCTGTCAGGTCCACCTGCTCCACCCGGAACAGACCCGTGGGGCTGTCACTGCTGTACATGGCGTGGGCCGCGGCTGTGATAGCGGCGGCCGCACCCGGGTCACTGAGCGGAACCGGGAGGGGCTGACCCGGGACTGAGAGGTGGGTGACTGGCTCCCGGGTGCGCACCTCGCGTCCGAGCTGGTGGAACCAGCCGGTGCCCTTGTCGCCATGCTGCGTGTACGCGGCGTCCAGCGCTGCTGTGCGGCGGATGGCGGCCTGTTTGACTGCCGTGGTGAGCTGGCTGCAGGCCTGTGCTGCCAAGGCGCCGGCGTCGGGCCCGGGCATAGCATGCTGCATGGCTGCCAGGGCTGCACACGCAGCGTGTTTGGCCGCCCTCAGGCTGGCGGCCTGGTCCGTCAGGTGCTGTCTGTGGAGGGGATCGGCTGCACTGCGGAGGCGACCTTTCAGACATTCCCACACCTCACGTGGGTCAGCAGCGGCGTCTTGCTGCTGGACGGCCTGGATTGCCAGCTCCACTGCCGACTGCAGGCGGGGCAGCAGGCTGGGGTGGTACAGCAGGTACGTGGGGAACGCCCAGCTGCTGCGGCCGAGGGTGGGGAGCCCTGGCAGCGCCAGCTCCAAGAGCACCCCATGATGATCCCCCGGGGCGCCTGGCACCACCCGAACAGCTGTCACGTACTGCTGCAGAGGTTGGCTAATGAGC
The DNA here is from genome assembly GCA_030267565.1 of Pleodorina starrii. Lineage (NCBI taxonomy): Eukaryota > Viridiplantae > Chlorophyta > Chlorophyceae > Chlamydomonadales > Volvocaceae > Pleodorina > Pleodorina starrii. Next base: position 2,686,883 of record BRXU01000003.1, read on the forward strand.
CAGCGGTCCAGGCGTGCCACCGGCGGTCGAGTTGGTGATGCCGGGTGAGTGAAGCCCCCCCCCACGCCGGAAGACAGCCAGGGGTCGACCAGATTGGCCCCGTGGACCAGGGCCTGCAGTGCAGGCCTCCCGCCGGCCCGATGGGCAGACGGTTGGGCCTCGTCACCCGCATGCAGGACGCAGTTAAGGTCCCCTCCAAGCAGAATGAGGCGGTCTGTCTCGAGGTATGGCTGCAGGCTTTGGAAGAACTCTGGGCGGCTGGCGGCCACCGACGGGGCGTAGATGCATAGGAGGCGTAGGCGAAGGTGGAGGACATCCCAGTCCCAGCAGCAGACACGGCCGGCAGTGTCCGAGGTGTACGGGTGCTGCACACAGCCCGGCAGGCTGATCCCTGGCCGCGCCAGGATGGCTGCCCCACAGCTGAGGTCCGTCCCCGGGCTGTAACCCCATTTGCCCCGCCAGGGGGCCCCCGGGCCGCTGCCTCGTTGTAAAACTGACTGCAGTGCTGCTTTGCTGCCCAGTTTCGCCTCCTGTACGAAGGAGACATCCGGGTTGCCTGCGACCTGCTGCTGGTAGCAGAGCAGCCTGGAGGCTCGCGCCCGCCCAAGCCCATTGACGTTTACGGTCAGGAGCTTGAAGGTGGGCGCGGTCCCGTCGGTCCTCATGGCTGCGCGCCACGCGCCGCCCGTCGGGAGGGGCGGCCGTCGTGGCGGGCGATTTGGGTTCGGGCCTGCTGCAGTTGGCCCAGAGCAGCGACAATGAAGGAGTGCACGTGCCCGGGGGTGGGGTGCAGGCCCGGCAGGAATGGGGCCAGGGAGCGCAGATGGTCGTGGTAGACCTTCAGAAATGCGCCGGCAGAGCTGCGATTGCCGGTCTGAGCTTGGAGGGCGGGCTCCAGGGCGGATTGGGCCGCTGCCAGCACCTCGGGCTGCACATGCGGGCACCGTGGGGACAGATAGCTGTGGTTCTCGCGCAGGAGGAGGGCGTCCAGTTCCATTGCGCCGAGGGGCGCTGGGGGTGACAGGTCCAGCTGGTGCAGTGCCCGGCGGCAGAAGGCGACCACGACGGGGCGGGGATCGACGAGCTCCGGAGACTCCAGTCGGGGGTGGTGGCGGATGAAGAGCTTTCGCAGAACCGCCTGGAAGGCGATGGACGAGCAGGCGGGGTGGGGGCATGCCGCGAAGTAGTCCACGAACTGGTCGTGGTACCCAGCCGCAAGGGTGTCTGCGGGGGGGACCCACTGGCTGGGCGTGGCTGTGATCAAGCTAGCGGCCCGCAGCACGTCGAGCTCCGCGGTCGGCAGTCCCAGGCCCGGGGCAGTGCTGGGGCCCGGCGGGGGCTGGTGTGGAGGGCTGGCGGCCTGCGCTGTGGGGCTGTGGGCGGCCAGCTGGGGTGGCGGGCCGTGAGCTGCCCAGCCGGGGCTGGGCGTCAGCTGGGGGGGCAGCTCGGGCCCCCCGTCCCCCCCGGGGCCGTGGTGGCCAGCCGTGCCTGTGGGTGGAGCCTGGGGCGGTGGCTGGGTCAGCGTGGGCCCGCCCCTGGCCGAGGTGGGGTCGAGGGGCTGGTGGTGGCGGGTGAAGGCGTCCGGTTGTCGCCACCACCGCCCGGTGCTGCCGGCCTGGGGAGATGTGGGGGCTCTGGAGGGGCCCTGCTGCTCCTGGTGGGGGGTCCCACTGGGGCTGCCCTGGTGGGCCCCTGGGGGGGCCGCCAGCGTGGCCGGCTCAGCCGCGGGAGGGGAGAAGGTGCCGCCGATGGGAGTGGAGTCGGGGCCCCAGCCCTGGGGGTTGGCGCCAACCCCGGCCCGGGGGTATGGGGACAGACGCCGGTTCTGCGCATCCTGGATGGTCCGCAACACAGCTGGGAGGCTGTTGGGGCCGTCCGGGGCCTCCACCAGCTGGGGTCGGCGCCACCATGCCTGGCCATCAGCCATCCCAGGGGAGGAAGGGCTGAGGGCAGCCGAGGCAGGGCTGGGGGCTGGGGGCCCTGATCCCGCCGTGGAGGGGGTGGGTGGGCCAGAGGGGTGGGCCGCCGGCGGCCGGGGAGCCTGGGCTGGTGCGGGCAGGGGGCCCGGGCTGCCGCCTGCTGCCATCACAGCCACCCCCACGGCAGCCGGCCTCCCGAGGGCCGGGGCGGCTGTTGGTGCGGTCTCGGCGGCTGGGTGAGTGCCGTCCCCTGCTGCTGGTGCGCCGGGCGCCGCCTGCACCGCTGGTGGGGGCCCTGCGGCGGGCGCTGGTGGTGGTTCGGCCGCGGGAGCTGCTGGTGAGTCGGTCACTGGCGCGTCCCTCATGTCGAACACGGAGATGCGGACAGTGAGCTGGTCGATCAAGAACGACCGAGGGAGGGAGAGGAGGTTGGGGTCCGACGGCGGAGCGGCCACGAAGGCGACCAGGTGGGATGCATCAGGCAGGGCGCCTGGCGTACCGGAGCGGGTCATGCCGTCGCCCAGGACTTCCCCCACAACCAGGTCCTGCCCTTGGGAGGGGGTAGCTGCCAGGCCTGCACAGCTAAGCAAGGCCCCCGTGACCCCTTCGAGGGCATAAGTGCCGGGGAGCCCTTTGATGAGGAGCTTGTGGCTGTGCGGTCGGGCCAGGTTGTAGTACGGCTGCACCGCGACTTCGATGGTCGTCCCCTGGAAATCGACTGGTAACGAGGACCGTCGGAGGAATGCCCCCGCCGCGTTCTCTGCTCGCAGGCCGGGTGCTGGGTTCAGCACCACCCCCCGGTGGCGCCCTTGGCCGAGGAGGTTGATGCTGACGAAAGTGCCTGGGCTGGCGTTCATGGCGGCCTGGACGGCTGCATTGCACCACGCTTCCCACACCGCTTCATCGGCCGCCTCCCGGGGGGCGGCGGCCCCTAACATCAGCTTGGGGGCCACCCGGCGGTCGCCGGTGTGCAGCTCAGAGGACAGGGCAGTCCCTGGAAGCTCCCGCTGGACCTCAGCACGCCAGGCTGGCAGCTGCTGGGCGGGGGCGAGCTCCCATGAGGTGGTGGCGCCCCCCGGGGCCTGCTTGTGAGCCCGGACTGAAGCTGGCAGGCTGGCCGTGAGGGAGGCCGCATACCGAGCGGACCGGGGGAGCTGACCGGTGGAGGCCGCACAGCGTGGGGGACCCTGGGGGGCGGCGTGCAAAGCTGCCACCGGCAGTCTGCGAGGCCGTGGGCCAACAAACATGAGGGCGGGCTGTTGCTGATGCTGTTGCTGATGCTGAACTGGCTGTTGCTGCTGCTGCGGCGTGCTGATGTTGATACTGCTGTTGCTGGTGTTGCTGCTGCTGCTGCTGCTGTTGCTGCTGCTGCTGCTGGTTCTGCTGCTGAAGCTGCTGCTGTAGAGCCCCCAACTCTGCTGCTAGGGGCCCGTCCCAGGAGAGCAGGCGGGGGACTTGCACTCCTCCCTGCCTGCACCCTGGCTCTGCGGGAGCTCCTCGAGCGCCTGAGGCCGTCTGGTCGGTCTGTACTGAGCTGCAGAGCAGCTGAGCTGGACAGGGCAGCAAGGGCACACCGCACAGGCAAAGCACCCCACCTGCACCCCGAAGCCCACCCCTGCACCCACAGGGCACCCCAGGCACGAAGCAGCACCCACCTACACAACAAGAGCAAGCCTCACCCCACCGAGGACAAGCCACCCAAAGCAGGCAGAGGAAGAACCCCTCGCCGGGCAGCCAAGACACCCACCAACGGAAGAAACCAACCCCGCACGGAAGAAACCAACCCCTGGCCCTGCCAGAAACCGACCGCCAGGCCTGAAGATGTCAAAGGAAACTCCACAGGCCGCTAGGCTCCAAGCGCGGGCTCCACGGAAGTCGTCCAGCACCACAGCTCCACGATGTCGTCCACCACGAGCGACCGGAAGGCCAACCGCGCAAGACGCCCGAGAAAACGTCGCTAAAAAGAGGCTTAGCTGCAAGCTTTCGCAGCGCCGGCTTGGCGCCGCGTCAGGCTGGAAGCACGAGGATGATTGCTGCGCTCGCCGAGGGCGCACTCCGAGAAGACGCGCAATCCGCACGCCCAGTTCCACGAAAAGAAGAAGGAGAAGAACAAAGAGAGTAGGCGTGCTGTGCGCCCTGATTGGAGCGCCGAGTCCTGGAGTCGCCGGTCCGATGGCGGCTGCGGCGACAAGAGAGAAAACCGCCTCTGCCGCAGGTCGCGCCGCTGAAGCAACCAAACGAAAAGAAGCAAAATGTCCTAAAGGAAAGCGGGAAGCGCGCAGCCTGTTGTTGAAGTTGCAGGTGCTGAGTGAGGCATTGCCAGCAAACAAATGTCGACGAGGTGTTGGAGCTTATAGCTATAAGCTATAAGCTATAAGCTATAAGCTATAAGCTATAAGCTATAAGCTATAAGCTATAAGCTATAAGCTATAAGCTATAAGCTATAAGCTATAAGCTATAAGCTATAAGCTATGAAGACGGGTAACCGACTGCGCTATCTGCCGCGGGGCGGTGTAATGGGCAGAAGACGCAGCGGAAACCTGTCAGTACTGACTAAATGAACTCGCGAAATTGCTCTTTCCGTCGCGCTCAGCGCGACTTGCACTTCGCTCTCACCGGTACGGCCAGGCCGTACCGCCAACGAACAGCCGAGAACGCTCTCGGCAAATACACAGAAAACCTTGGTTTTCTTCGTTTCACTCAGAAAACCTTCAGTTTTCATGAGTAGTTGCCTTACCGCTTGAAGACGGGGATGGAGTCGGGTACCTGCGAGCAGAAGAGTATGCTTGCTTCCGTGGGAGGAGGCGAGCCTGGTAACCGATACTTCAATAATCGCCGCAGGGGCAAGCGGAGAGGGAAACAGCCTCGCTCCATGATTACATGTTGGGGTGGGAGAGAGGGGAGGCGCGGGGTCCCGCTAGTACCCCAGGGCCTTCGATACCTTGAGCTTCGTGCCTACGCTATCGGCCAGGTATACCAGCATGGCCTCACGTGACCGCCAGCCCCCGTGGGCTTGAAATAACCGCTCATCCACACCCTGCTCGGCAGCCGCCGTCGCGCCACCCGACCGTAAGCTGTGCAGGCCAAACATGGCCTGCGCTTCCCCGTGCGTGACACCCATCACCTTCGCCACGGCTTTCAGCACGTGATACCGTGCCTGCGAATAGCCGATCGCGCGCCCATCCAGCGCCGAGGTCTTCCCGGCGCGGGCGGCTTGACCGTTAAAACCCTGAAAAAGCGGCTGGTTAGCCTGCAGGCCCGACAGCTTCAGGTACCTCTCCAGAAGGCCCACCGGGCAGGCCACGCTCTCACCCCGAGCAATGTGCACCACGTTACCTTCCCGGAACTGGTCATTCTTGCGCTTGGCAATAAAGACGGCTGCATGCGTAGCGTGCAACTGCACGTCTCGCACTAGCAACCCTGCCGCGTCATCGTACCGGAAGAAGCCAGCGAAACACAGGGCCGTGTACGCTGCGAGCATGACGCTCCACACGGGGGCGCCAGCAAAGGCCAACAACCGGACAACTGACACGATTGCCTCGAGGGTCAGGGGCTCCTTACGATTCACCACGGCTGTCCCTAGTGAGCGCTTGGCCGCCGCCCGCACCGCCTTGCAAAAGGGGTGCTTCGTCGGGTTCGTCCCGTCACACGCCAAGTCGTGCTGCATGAAAATCGCAGCACTTGCCAGCTTCACGGTAGCGTAGCTCGAGGCCGATTTGGCCACCGTTGTTAAATACATGCCCACCACGACTGGGCTTGCCGGTAGGCAGCTGTAACCGCCCGCGCGGCACCAAGCCTTAAAACTCTCCCACGGGTTCGCGTACACCTTCTTCGTGGAGACCGCCCTCGACGACGCGGCAAACGCCTGACTTTCCGCCAGTAGCTCCCGGTGATTTGGCGCCACCAGCTTTCCCGCTCGCTCCCAGAAGGACGCGGCAAAGGCGTCTGAGCGGCACAACGCATGGGCAGAAGGGGGTACGCCCGGGCCCCTGTCAGTTCAACTCTACTTGCAAGGGGTTGCCAACGGGGCGCGCCATCGCCACCGGCCCTCAAAGGAGACCCGCACCGCCCACACCCGCCACCTGGGGGCCCCAACCCCATACTCATTCGCAGCGGTTTCTCCCGGCAGGAACAGATCCCGTTGCTGATGTGGCAATTCCACGCACGCTGTGACACACTGCGCGAACTCGCCCTCACGGGGGCACAGCACCGGCCACCACACCGCCGACTTCCAGACTGGTAGAACGACCGTACCAGTTGCCGCCTGGCTCTTCATAAACTCCAGCACTCTGCCCACCAAAGCAAACGGTGGGTTACACCAGTTGTTTTCTTTCCCCCACATTTGCGAGAAGCAGTTCACTGCCTCTGCGCCGGGGCACCGGTACAAGGAGTTGAACCGCTTTAGCTGGGCGTTCCCGGCCGACGCAAATCGGTCCACCGTGTGTGGGCCCCACTTTCGGTCGAGGACCCCAAACCAGACTGGGTTCAGCTTCCAGTCATCCCCGTCCTTCAGCTTGCTGAAGTAGTCAGCAACCTCATTTAACTCACGAGGGATCCACGACACGCTCAACTGCACCTGGTGCTCCTTGCACCACCAGAAAATCTTCAGCGCCCACTCCTGCAAATGTGCCTTCCGGCTGCCGTGATCAACGATACGCTCCGCATTCTGGCTATCCGTCAGCAGATGCACTCGCCGCCCATTCAGCTCATCCTTGAGGGACTCAAGAGAGAAGAAGATAGCAGCCAGCTCACGGTTACCCGACGACGTGCGACGCATGTCCCCAGACAAGTAACCTCGCGCGACCAGGTGCACCGTGCGCAACCCGGGGCCCGACACAACACCCGCCCAGCCGGTGGCGCTGGCGTCGGTGTTAACCTCGAGCGTGTTGACTTCCGGGGGCCGCCGGATCGGGCTCGTCAGCCGCTCCCGGTCCAGCGACTGCCAGAAGCGCAGCTCTTCTCGTACCGCCGGGGTAACCGTGACCTCACTCGACCATCCCCAACGGTCGGGCAGTAGGGCAGTCGATGCCCGCGTGAAGAGACGCCCCAAGCGCCCTATAACGACGTACATGCTCACAGCGTGCCCCACGACACGAGCCAGGGTCCTGGCCGGGATGCTAGGCCGTGCCAAGGCCTCATCCACCGCCCTCTGGAAGGACTCCCAACGGTCTTGCGGGATAGCGAACACCCCTTTCGCGCTATCGACCAAATACCCCAGACAGCGCACCACCGATGTGGGCGACAGCACGCTCTTTTCTTTATTCAGGGCGACACCCGCCCGCTCAAATTCGCGGACAATCTCGTCTCGCCGCTTAGAGGCCGTGGCGCGATCTGGCCCCAACAAGAACAGAAAGTCGTCTAGATAGTTGATAAGGCGAAAACCCTTGCCCCTCAGGTACGCTGAAAACTCCCGCATAAGTTTCGAGAATGCCCACGGGGCGGACACAAGCCCGAAGGGCAATACGGTAAACACGTAAAACCGGCCATCCCATTCGAAGCCTAGGTAATCGCAGGCGTCTTCGCGCATTCGGAGCTGCCAATAGGAGTTAGTAAGGTCGGCGCTAATAAGCAAGTCGTTCGGCTGGAAGATTTGCTCCAAATCAGTCAGCTTCTCGAATTTGAACTTGGGGCAGTATACGTACTGATTGACGTACCGCAAGTCAAGGAGGAGGCGGAATTTGCCAGGCTGCCGGGGCTTCGGTATCGCATTTAACGGGTTAACGACTCGTGGGCGCGCGCTAACCTGCCGTACGGCCCCTGCTGCCAGAAGCGCCTCGACAGATTCGGTGACGAAGGCACGCTGCTCCAGCGCCCCTTGGTGGTTTCGCATGACCTTCGGTGGCGGTGTGACACCCGCCTGTTTCCACCACAACGGGAACCCTTGCTGCACCCATTGCTTTGTCCACGAGCTGGAGCAGACCGAAAGCCACCAGCTGGCGTTCACATTGATGTTGCCGGACGCGGCAGGCGGCGCGGCGCCTTGAACGACGTCACCACCCTCCCGGGACTCGGCCCAATCTGAACGCACGTTACACAAGGGAAGCCGGCCACCAGCCGGGGCACAGTCACGTAAGGCTCACCGGGCCTTCGAAAGTTCGATCTCACCCTCCGCGAGGGGATCTGCGTCACACCGGGACGCCCTCACACACCAAGGCGGCGCACGGGCCTGCCTCCAGCCCGCCGATGGGCTACGCCGCTGCGGGGCGTTCACGTTCACGACATGGCTCCACGCGAGCCGGATCAAGTCCCCCCGGCGGGGCCGTCCACAACTCTCCCTCACGGACCGTCACTCTCACCGCGCTGCGGGCGGATTCGGGCACATGTTCGCGAAGTGCCCGAACAACTTGCACTTATAACACTGATCCGTCGGCTTAGGGACACGCGGGGGCTTGCCGCCGCCTTGACCGGCACCCGCGACCACGCCACCAAACTGCACCCCCGACACGAAGGGGAGCGCCTGGTGCGGTAGCAAACCACCCTGCCCGGGGCCGAACCCGACCTGGGCCTGGCCAAAGCCGGCACCAGGCGCCACGAGCTGCCGCTGACGGAAACCCGCGCCCCCCTGCTTCTGCACCCCGGGCTTGGCACCCCTACGCTCACATTCCCTCTCCGCGGCGACTCGCTCGCACAGTGAGTGAGGTGCGCCACCGCCTCACCGCCCGCGGTCTCAGCTGGGGCCGGGACCAGGACACGGGGCCCCTCATGCCCGCGGCGTGGCCCGAGCAGCCGCACAGCCAGCTACAGCAACAGGAGGCCCGCTGGCACCAACACTGGCTGGCTCAGCAAGCGCCCAGCCGCAGCCGGTGGTTTGCCATGAACCCCACGCCCAGCCCCGGCTGGATGCGGCCCCGCTCCTCCCCCCCATCACTGCCCTCGGCCGCTGCAAGCCCGGTCAGCCAGCCTAGCAGCCGCCATGCGGCACCGCACCAGCAGGACCCCGGTGCTGCCGCCGGACCGTCGGCGCCCGCCGGGCCGGCCCCGGAGGCAGACCCGGCAGCTGCTGGCCCGGCTGGCATGTCTCCCCTCGACCGCCGGCGGGCCTGGCAGCGGCTGTGGGACTGCCCCGCAAGCAACCGGGCCAAGGCGCTAGCCTGGCGGCTGCACCATGGACGGCTCCCATGCGGGGTGTACCTGGCCTCCAAAGGTCAGCCGCAGCGTGCCCACTGCCCTGCTCCTAGCTGCTCGGTGGACGGCAACCTGCATGTCGCCAGCCTGACCCACGTCTTCTTGGAGTGCGGGGCTTACACTGCAGCTCGGGTTTGGCTGGCAGAGCTGTGGGCGGCAGTCTCCGGGACCGCGGACTTGCCTTTCAGCCAGCCGGCTGTGCTGCTGGGGGACTGGCCGGGAGGGTGGCCGGCCTACCCCACCAGCCCTGGGCTGCAGCTGCTGTGGGCAGCCCTTCGAGCCACTTGGCTGTGGGCGGTCTGGGGCCACTACCACAGGGCGGAGCCTGATGACCATCCGTCGGCCACGGTGGTGGGCTGCGTCATTAGGGAGCTGCAGCGTCTCATGAGGGCACATTTCAGCATGGCGGCGCTCTCCGAGGACACTCTGGCGGGGCTGCCCCGGGGCCACATCACAGCTCAGCTGACGCCTGGCCGGCTGGATGCCTTCGAAGCCTCCTGGGCGCATGAAGGCATCCTCTGCTCCGTGCAGCGGGTGGCTGGCAGCAGCCCGCGTCTGCAGGTTCATCTGTCCCGGGTGGCCCCGGTCCCAGCACCACAGGCACCCGCCGGGGGCGCCCAGGCAGCACAGCAGGTCTCCCCATCCGGGTCAGCCATCAGCGCCCAGCCCAGCCAGGCAGCAGCTCAGCTGACAGGGCAGCCGGGGCCGTCGTGAGCGGGGTGTTGGGAGTGGGGGATCTCGGTGTCTGAGGTCCTTAGGGTGCGAGGGGCCTCGAGGGTGGGGGGAGTGCGGTGCGGGTTGCCTAGGGAGGGGGGTGCGGTGCGGGGCTTGCTGTTGGTGGGTCCGGAGGGGGTCTTGGGGGTCGGGGGAGCTTAGGAGCAGGGTTGGTGTGGTGCAGGCTGCCGCGGGAGGCAGGTGCGGTTCGGAGGCTGCTGTCTTGAGGGGTCGCCCCCTGTGTGGGGTCTGTGGGTGTTTTGTCGCTGGCGCTCTCGTGCGCTGGTCTCTGCCCCGGCGGTGCTGCCCCTGTGGCCTGGAGGGGGGGTTCTTGGGAGTGGGGTGCGTGCGGCGCCGGGGGGACTGGGGAGGGTTTCGGGGGGGGACTGGGGAGGGGCGGGGGGGCTTCGGTGCAGGGTTGGAGTGGTGCAGGCCGCCGTGGGAGGCAGGTGCGGTTCGGGGGTCGCTGTCTGGAGGGGACGCCCCCAGGGTGGGGTCTGCGGGTGTCTTGGGAGGGAGGTGTGTCTTCGGGCCTGCTGTCTTGCGGGGACGCCCCCAGGGTGGGGTCGGTTGTTGTTTGTCTCCGGTGCGCTTGTGTGGCGCCGTCCCTGCGGCTTTTGTGGCTCTGGGAGGCGGTTTCGGTGGTGCGGGGTTCTCTTCGGGCGTGCTGTGGGTTTTCTGTTTTCTCTGGTGCTCCCCGGTGGGGGGGGGGGCTCGTTTGCCCTGGTTCGCTGCGGCGGTTGCCCGGTTTTGTTTGTTGTTCCTGTTGCTGTCGTCCAGGGTGTAGGGTTCGCCCCTTGGCTGTTGAGGTTGTGCAGGTTGTGGTTGTGTTGTCGCTGTGGTCGCTGTTGGGGCCTTTGCCCTCCCCTGGGGCTTGTCTCCGGTGACGGGCCCTGTTGTTGGTCCGTGGTGCTGGCCCGGGTGTTGGGCCGTGGTTTTGGCCCTGGTGTTGGGCCGTGGTGTTGGCTCTGGTTTTGGGCCCTGGTGTAGGGCCCTGGTGTTGGGCTGTGGGGTTGGCCCTGGTGTTGGGCCGTGGTGTTGGCCCTGGTGTTGGGCCCTGGGGTTTGGCCCTGGTGTTGGGCCCTGGTGTTGGTTTCAGTTCCCTCCTCGGTGTCTTGGAGGTAGGGGTGGCCGTGTGTGCCGCCCGTGCAGCAGTGGCTCCTGGCCCCTTGCTGCCCCCGTCCCTGTCCCTGTCCTGCCTGCGAGTTTAGGCGTTGCTTGGCTTTTTCTCTCTCCTTGGCTCCTTGCGGTGGTTTTTTGGGCTTCTTGCCAGGCTGTTGTGGCTTGCCGGTCTTGCTCGGCTTGCCCGTTGGGCTTCGCTTTCCCAGTCCTTGTAACGTCCCTCGCAGGAAAAAAAAAGAAAAAAAAAAAAAAAAAAAAAAAAGCACAGCTGAAGCCCGGCCGGCTGGATGCCTTCGAAGCCTCCTGGGCGCATGAAGGCGTCCTCTGCTCCGTGCAGCGGGTGACTGGCAGCAGCCCGCGTCTGCAGGTTCATCTGTCCCGGGTGGCCCCGGTCCCAGCACCACAGGCACCCGCCGGGGGCGCCCAGGCAGCACAGCAGGTCTCCCCATCCGGGTCAGCCATCAGCGCCCAGCCCAGCCAGGCAGCAGCTCAGCTGACAGGGCAGCCGGGGCCGTCGTGAGCGGGGTGTTGGGAGTGGGGGATCTCGGTGTCTGAGGTCCTTAGGGTGCGAGGGGCCTCGAGGGTGGGGGGAGTGCGGTGCGGGTTGCCTAGGGAGGGGGGTACGGTGCGGGGCTTGCTGTGGGTGGGGCCGGAGGGGGTCTTGGGGGTCGGGGGAGCTTAGGAGCAGGGTTGGTGTGGTGCAGGCTGCCGCGGGAGGCAGGTGCGGTTCGGAGGCTGCTGTCTTGAGGGGTCGCCCCCTGTGTGGGGTCTGTGGGTTTTTTTTTTTTTTTTTTTCTGCGAGGGACGTTACAAGGACTGGGAAAGCGAAGCCCAACGGGCAAGCCGAGCAAGACCGGCAAGCCGCAACAGCCTGGCAAGAAGCCCAAAAAACCACCGCAAGGAGCCAAGGAGAGAGAAAAAGCCAAGCAACGCCTAAACTCGCAGACAGGACAGGGACAGGGACGGGGGCAGCAAGGGGCCAGGAGCCACTGCTGCACGGGCGGCACACACGGCCACCCCTACCTCCAAGACACCGAGGAGGGAACCGAAACCAACACCAGGGCCCAACACCAGGGCCAAACCCCCGGGCCCAACACCAGGGCCAACACCACGGCCCAACACCAGGGCCAACCCCACAGCCCAACACCAGGGCCCAACACCAGGGCCCAAAACCAGAGCCAACACCACGGCCCAACACCAGGGCCAAAACCACGGCCCAACACCCGGGCCAGCACCACGGACCAACAACAGGGCCCGTCACCGGAGACAAGCCCCAGGGTGTTTTGTCGCTGGCGCTCTCGTGCCTTGGTCTCTGACCCGGCGGTGCTGCCCCTGCGGCCTGGAGAGGGGGGTTCTTGGGAGTGGGGTGCGTGTGGCGCCGGGGGGTCTGGGGAGGGTTTCGGGGGGGGACTGGGGAGGGGCGGGGGGGCTTCGGTGCAGCCGTCCCTGCGGCTTTTGTGGCTCTGGGAGGCGGTTTCGGTGGTGCGGGGTTCTCTTCGGGCGTGCTGTGGGTTTTCTGTTTTCTCTGGTGCTCCCCGGTGGGGGGGGGGCTCGTTTGCCCTGGTTCGCTGCGGTGGTTGCCCGGTTTTGTTTGTTGTTCCTGTTGCTGTCGCCCAGGGTGTAGGGTTCGCCCCTTGGCTGTTGAGGTTGTGCAGGTTGTGGTTGTGTTGTCGCTGTGGTCGCTGTTGGGGCCTTTGCCCATCCCTGGGGCTTGTCTCCGGTGACGGGCCCTGTTGTTGGTCCGTGGTGCTGGCCCGGGTGTTGGGCCGTGGTTTTGGCCCTGGTGTTGGGCCGTGGTGTTGGCTCTGGTTTTGGGCCCTGGTGTTGGGCCCTGGTGTTGGGCTGTGGGGTTGGCCCTGGTGTTGGGCCGTGGTGTTGGCCCTGGTGTTGGGCCCTGGGGTTTGGCCCTGGTGTTGGGCCCTGGTGTTGGTTTCAGTTCCCTCCTCGGTGTCTTGGAGGTAGGGGTGGCCGTGTGTGCCGCCCGTGCAGCAGTGGCTCCTGGCCCCTTGCTGCCCCCGTCCCTGTCCCTGTCCTGTCTGCGAGTTTAGGCGTTGCTTGGCTTTTTCTCTCTCCTTGGCTCCTTGCGGTGGTTTTTTGGGCTTCTTGCCAGGCTGTTGCGGCTTGCCGGTCTTGCTCGGCTTGCCCGTTGGGCTTCGCTTTCCCAGTCCTTGTAACGTCCCTCGCAGAAAAAAAAAAAAAAAAAAAAAAAGGGTTGGTGTGGTGCAGGCCGCCGTGGGAGGCAGGTGCGGTTCGGGGGTCACCCCCAGGGTGGGGTCTGCGGGTGTCTTGTCGCCGGCGCGCTTGTGCCCTGGCTTCCAGCCAGGCAGTGTTGCCCCTGCTGCGCCCGTGGGGGTTCTTGGGAGCCGGGGGGACGTGGGAGTGAGGTTCCTGCGGTGCGGGGTGTCTTGGGAGGGAGGTGTGTCTTCGGGCCTGCTGTCTTGCGGGGACGCCCCCAGGGTGGGGTCGGTTGTTGTTTGTCTCCGGTGCGCTTGTGTGGCACCGTCCCTGCGGCTTTTGTGGCTCTGGGAGGCGGTTTCGGTGGTGCGGGGTTCTCTTAGGGCATGCTGTGGGTTTTCTGTTTTCTCTGGTGCTCCCCGGTGGGGGGGGGCTCGTTTTGCCCTGGTTCGCTGCGGCGGTTGCCCGGTTTTGTTTGTTGTTCCTGTTGCTGTCGCCCAGGGTGTAGGGTTCGCCCCTTGGCTGTTGAGGTTGTGCAGGTTGTGGTTGTGTTGTCGCTGTGGTCGCTGTTGGGGCCTTTGCCCATCCCTGGGGCTTGTCTCCGGTGACGGGCCCTGTTGTTGGTCCGTGGTGCTGGCCCGGGTGTTGGGCCGTGGTTTTGGCCCTGGTGTTGGGCCGTGGTGTTGGCTCTGGTTTTGGGCCCTGGTGTTGGGCCCTGGTGTTGGGCTGTGGGGTTGGCCCTGGTGTTGGGCCGTGGTGTTGGCCCTGGTGTTGGGCCCTGGGGTTTGGCCCTGGTGTTGGGCCCTGGTGTTGGTTTCGGTTCCCTCCTCGGTGTCTTGGAGGTAGGGGTGGCCGTGTGTGCCGCCCGTGCAGCAGTGGCTCCTGGCCCCTTGCTGCCCCCGTCCCTGTCCCTGTCCTGTCTGCGAGTTTAGGCGTTGCTTGGCTTTTTCTCTCTCCTTGGCTCCTTGCGGTGGTTTTTTGGGCTTCTTTTTTTTTTTTTTTTTCTGCGAGGGACGTTACAAGGACTGGGAAAGCGAAGCCCAACGGGCAAGCCGAGCAAGACCGGCAAGCCACAACAGCCTGGCAAGAAGCCCCAAAAACCACCGCAAGGAGCCAAGGAGAGAGAAAAAGCCAAGCAACGCCTAAACTCGCAGACAGGACAGGGACAGGGACGGGGGCAGCAAGGGGCCAGGAGCCACTGCTGCACGGGCGGCACACACGGCCACCCCTACCTCCAAGACACCGAGGAGGGAACTGAAACCAACACCAGGGCCCAACACCAGGGCCAAACCCCAGGGCCCAACACCAGGGCCAACACCACGGCCCAACACCAGGGCCAACCCCACAGCCCAACACCAGGGCCCAACACCAGGGCCCAAAACCAGAGCCAACACCACGGCCCAACACCAGGGCCAAAACCACGGCCCAACACCCGGGCCAGCACCACGGACCAACAACAGGGCCCGTCACCGGAGACAAGCCCCAGGGATGGGCAAAGGCCCCAACAGCGACCACAGCGACAACACAACCACAACCTGCACAACCTCAACAGCCAAGGGGCGAACCCTACACCCTGGGCGACAGCAACAGGAACAACAAACAAAACCGGGCAACCACCGCAGCGAACCAGGGCAAACGAGCCCCCCCCCACCGGGGAGCACCAGAGAAAACAGAAAACCCACAGCACGCCCGAAGAGAACCCCGCACCACCGTAACCGCCTCCCAGAGCCACAAAAGCCGCAGGGACGGTGCCACACAAGCGCACCGGAGACAAACAACAACCGACCCCACCCTGGGGGCGTCCCCGCAAGACAGCAGGCCCGAAGACACACCTCCCTCCCAAGACACCCCGCACCGCAGGAACCTCACTCCCACGTCCCCCCGGCTCCCTGCACCCCACAGAAGCAGGCAATGGTTCATTGGCTGGCAACAGGGAAACCTTGCAATTCCCCCCGGGATCCCGGGATCGAAACCAGTCAGTGACCATTACCCGGGGTGTGATGAGAAAGGAGGGTGCCCACCCCTGTCCCGTCCGGAGGTTTACAAGACTCATCATACAGTCATCAGCACCGTCCAGCTGGCCCCGTGGAGTCGCCCAGAAGCCTGGCACGCTAGCTACTCAGCAGAAGTGGCAGCATCAGTGGAGCCGCCAGACAACATGTGTGTCCCATGTCCCGAGTCGGGGTTCCTCCGGAATTATAAAAAAAAAAAAAAAAAAAGAACCCCCACGGGCGCAGCAGGGGCAACACTGCCTGGCTGGAAGCCAGGGCACAAGCGTGCCGGCGACAAGACACCCGCAGACCCCACCCTGGGGGCGACCCCCGAACCGCACCTGCCTCCCACGGCGGCCTGCACCACACCAACCCTGCACCGAAGCCCCCCCGCCCCTCCCCAGTCCCCCCCCCGAAACCCTCCCCAGACCCCCCGGCGCCACACGCACCCCACTGCCAGGCTGTTGCGGCTTGCCGGTCTTGCTCGGCTTGCCCGTTGGGCTTCGCTTTCCCAGTCCTTGTAACGTCCCTCGCAGAAAAAAAAAAAAAAAAAAAAAAATCGGCCTCCCCATAGGCCCCGCACCCGCACGCCTCAATGGGCACCCGGGCCAGGTGTGTGTTGCCAGGCAGGGGTACGCCGTCCACCGCTAGGCGCCACATAGTCTCCTTGTTGTCGTTCTCCCAGCGCACTCCGGACCACAGGCGTGCCTGGGTTGCCCGGAAACGGCTGAGCTCGGCGGCGAGGTGGGGAGGCGCCTGGTTCTCCGGCGTGCTCAGGGCCTCCCGCACAAACTTGGTGACCAAAGCCACTCGCCACTCGCTGGCCGGCCCGTCCTGTAGTTGTGTCGCCTGGCTGACCGTCAGGCGGCGGAGCGGCACTGCGTCCGTTCCCCCGGGAAGGCGCCACCCCAGTCGCCCGACGATCATGGCCATCACCTGCGCGCAAACTGGCGGTGGCGGTGCCGGCGGTTGCTGTTGCTGCTGGAGTCCTTCCGCCTCCGCCTGCTGCCGCTGCTGCTTATGTTATGTTAACGGGTGTTACACTGTGGGCGACTCGCCCTGAGACAGGACGAGCACCGGGGGCCCTGACCGGGCCGAGACACAGCGCAGGGGCGGGCGCGCGGCTACGTCCGTCTGTTCCGCCGCGCGCGCCTCACTCCCTCACTCGCGTCAGCCAGGGGCACCCACCACGGCCCCTGGCCAACCAACTCAGCGGCCAGCCGACCCCCTGGACCCCGAACTGCCGCCGGCACCCGACTGGCTCCTGTCGCCCGATGGCAGCCGGGTCAGCAGCCCTACGGGAGTCTTGTGGGCCGTCCTGCCCAACGGCCGCTTGGTGCCCCCAGACAGCGAGCAGGCCGGAGCAGCAGGGGACGCCGACTGGCCTGCAGCCTGCGTGCTGCCGGGCCGCAAGCCGCGCCGACACTGGACCTTGGAGGACCATCAGCGATACAGCGAGGCGCCCCCGGCCCAACGCGCCTCCTCATGGCCAGTGGAATACCAGCTGCTGGGGCTTTGGGACTCGGTCCAGTGCTACCCCCTCAGCCACGGCCACGGCACGCTGCCCCTCATCCACTACACAGTGAGTGATGTGCGCCACCGCCTCACCGCCCGCGGTCACAGCTGGGGCCGGGACCAGGACACGGAGCCCCTCATGCCCGCGGCGTGGCCCGAGCAGCCGCACAGCCAGCTACAGCAACAGGAGGCCCGCTGGCACCAACACTGGCTGGCTCAGCAAGCGCCCAGCCGCAGCCGGTGGTTTGCCATGAACCCCACGCCCAGCCCCGGCTGGATGCGGCCCCGCTCCTCCCCCCCATCACTGCCCTCGGCCGCTGCAAGCCCGGTCAGCCAGCCTAGCAGCCGCCATGCGGCACCGCACCAGCAGGACCCCGGTGCTGCCGCCGGACCGTCGGCGCCCGCCGGGCCGGCCCCGGAGGCAGACCCGGCAGCTGATGGCCCGGCTGGCATGTCTCCCCTCGACCGCCGGCGGGCCTGGCAGCGGCTGTGGGACTGCCCCGCAAGCAACCGGGCCAAGGCGCTCACCTGGCGGCTGCACCATGGACGGCTCCCGTGCGGGGTGTACCTGGCCTCCAAAGGTCAGCCGCAGCGTGCCCACTGCTCTGCTCCTAGCTGCTCGGTGGACGGCAACCTGCATGTCGCCAGCCTGACCCACGTCTTCTTGGAGTGCGGGGCTTACACCGCAGCTCGGGTTTGGCTGGCAGAGCTGTGGGCGGCAGTCTCCGGGGCCGCGGACTTGCCTTTCAGACAGCCGGCTGTGCTGCTGGGAGACTGGCCGGGAGGGTGGCCGGCCTACCCCACCAGCCCTGGGCTGCAGCTGCTGTGGGCAGCCCTTCGAGCCACTTGGCTGTGGGCGGTCTGGGGCCACTACCACAGGGCGGAGCCTGATGACCATCCGTCGGCCACGGTGGTGGGCTGCATCATTGGGGAGCTGCAGCGTCTCATGAGGGCACATTTCAGCATGGCGGCGCTCTCCGAGGGCACTCTGGCGGGGCTGCCCCGGGGCCACATCACAGCACAGCTGAAGCCCGGCCGGCTGGATGCCTTCGAAGCCTCCTGGGCGCATGAAGGCGTCCTCTGCTCCGTGCAGCGGGTGACTGGCAGCAGCCCGCGTCTGCAGGTTCATCTGTCCCGGGTGGCCCCGGTCCCAGCACCACAGGCACCCGCCGGGGGCGCCCAGGCAGCACAGCAGGTCTCCCCATCCGGGTCAGCCATCAGCGCCCAGCCCAGCCAGGCAGCAGCTCAGCTGACAGGGCAGCCGGGGCCGTCGTGAGCGGGGTGTTGGGAGTGGGGGATCTCGGTGTCTGAGGTCCTTAGGGTGCGAGGGGCCTCGAGGGTGGGGGGAGTGCGGTGCGGGTTGCCTAGGGAGGGGGGTACGGTGCGGGGCTTGCTGTGGGTGGGGCCGGAGGGGGTCTTGGGGGTCGGGGGAGCTTAGGAGCAGGGTTGGTGTGGTGCAGGCTGCCGCGGGAGGCAGGTGCGGTTCGGAGGCTGCTGTCTTGAGGGGTCGCCCCCTGTGTGGGGTCTGTGGGTGTTTTGTCGCTGGCGCTCTCGTGCCTTGGTCTCTGACCCGGCGGTGCTGCCCCTGCGGCCTGGAGGGGGGGGTTCTTGGGAGTGGGGTGCGTGTGGCGCCGGGGGGTCTGGGGAGGGTTTCGGGGGGGGACTGGGGAGGGGCGGGGGGGCTTCGGTGCAGGGTTGGTGTGGTGCAGGCCGCCGTGGGAGGCAGGTGCGGTTCGGGGGTCACCCCCAGGGTGGGGTCTGCGGGTGTCTTGTCGCCGGCGCGCTTGTGCCCTGGCTTCCAGCCAGGCAGTGTTGCCCCTGCTGCGCCCGTGGGGGTTCTTGGGAGCCGGGGGGACGTGGGAGTGAGGTTCCTGCGGTGCGGGGTGTCTTGCGAGGGAGGTGTGTCTTCGGGCCTGCTGTCTTGCGGGGACGCCCCCAGGGTGGGGTCGGTTGTTGTTTGTCTCCGGTGCGCTTGTGTGGCACCGTCCCTGCGGCTTTTGTGGCTCTGGGAGGCGGTTTCGGTGGTGCGGGGTTCTCTTCGGGCGTGCTGTGGGTTTTCTGTTTTCTCTGGTGCTCCCCGGTGGGGGGGGGCTCGTTTTGCCCTGGTTCGCTGCGGCGGTTGCCCGGTTTTGTTTGTTGTTCCTGTTGCTGTCGCCCAGGGTGTAGGGTTCGCCCCTTGGCTGTTGAGGTTGTGCAGGTTGTGGTTGTGTTGTCGCTGTGGTCGCTGTTGGGGCCTTTGCCCATCCCTGGGGCTTGTCTCCGGTGACGGGCCCTGTTGTTGGTCCGTGGTGCTGGCCCGGGTGTTGGGCCGTGGTTTTGGCCCTGGTGTTGGGCCGTGGTGTTGGCTCTGGTTTTGGGCCCTGGTGTTGGGCCCTGGTGTTGGGCTGTGGGGTTGGCCCTGGTGTTGGGCCGTGGTGTTGGCCCTGGTGTTGGGCCCTGGGGTTTGGCCCTGGTGTTGGGCCCTGGTGTTGGTTTCGGTTCCCTCCTCGGTGTCTTGGAGGTAGGGGTGGCCGTGTGTGCCGCCCGTGCAGCAGTGGCTCCTGGCCCCTTGCTGCCCCCGTCCCTGTCCCTGTCCTGTCTGCGAGTTTAGGCGTTGCTTGGCTTTTTCTCTCTCCTTGGCTCCTTGCGGTGGTTTTTTGGGCTTCTTGCCAGGCTGTTGCGGCTTGCCGGTCTTGCTCGGCTTGCCCGTTGGGCTTCGCTTTCCCAGTCCTTGTAACGTCCCTCGCAGAAAAAAAAAAAAAAAAAAAAGCGGCGCAGACGACTGCGGGCCGCGCTTAGCGGGAGCCACGCGAGAGGCGTCACACACCTCAACCAAAAACGCCTACCAAGACTAGCTACCACCCCCCACCTGGCCAGCCTCCTCGCGCGCTCACGGGGCTCTAGAGCTCTACGCAAAGAGTGCCTCTGAACGCCCTCTACCCCTGGGGCAGGGGCCCACGACAACGGGGCGGCACCACCGCAGCCCAGAAAAAAAACGAGGCAAGGGAAAGCCCACCTAGGCCCCCAGACAAGGTCCCTCACGAGAACGAGGGGCTGAGTCCCCTCACCAAGGGCTCCCACGAAAGCCAGCACAGCAAGGAGCCCAACTGCTACAACGAACACGACAACCAAGGTGCTGCTGCAGGAACCGCTCACTAAAGCACCCAACCGCACGTTGGCCCGCCAGGCGGCCTCCTCCTGGGGGCTACAGGTTCCCCGACACTGCCCAGCGCGGGGCAAAACAAACACCCACGGCCGCGGGGGGGATGACAAGCCGGCGCGGCGCCCCCCTGGAAAACCCACTACGGGGCACGGCTCATAGGCGCTGCCTGCCCTCGCCTACCATGCAGAGAAAACCTGCCCCTC
The DNA here is from genome assembly GCA_030267565.1 of Pleodorina starrii. Classification (NCBI taxonomy): domain Eukaryota; kingdom Viridiplantae; phylum Chlorophyta; class Chlorophyceae; order Chlamydomonadales; family Volvocaceae; genus Pleodorina; species Pleodorina starrii. The sequence continues at coordinate 2,706,789 of BRXU01000003.1, forward strand.
CGTCCCTGGCCGCCTGCGGAGCCCAGCACCACCTACCCTCCCTCTGCAACCCCTCCCTCTCCACCTCTCCCTCTCCCTAAAGCCCCAAAACTGCAGGCCTCCCGCGCCGCACTCCTCAGCCGCCAGACAGCACAAAACCGCCCCTTACTCCTCGACGGGCCCCGTCTCCCGGGAAGAGGGTACACACCCACACTCACACCAGACAAAGCACACAGGCCTGCTCCTTCCCCTCCCTGCTAGCCCACGAGACCCTCGGCCAGGAAACCCTTGCCCGCACGCCCAGCCCTCCCCTTGCCCACCGCCCTTCCTGCTCTCCTCGCTCCACTCGCCCTCTCCAGGCTCCCCCCCCAGCCCTCCAATCCCCCCCACCCTCCTCCCCCCCACCGCCCGCTCCCTCCTCCCCTCCAACCAACGCCCCTGCCCCGTCACTAGCACAGCTGCTTAGGCCGTGATCTCCACCGGGGCTGCGCACCGCATTCGCTCCTCAACGACCGCTAGGATGGGGTGCTGCGGCCCCACTCTGTCCCAGCCGTGCCGGGGGGTCTCCAGCGCCGCGAACGAGCGCAAGCGCGCCCAGAAGTCCGTCACCGCGCGGGCGCGCGCCCGGTCCAGCGGCGAGGCTTCGGCTGCACCCCGCGCTGCTGCCGCTGCTGCCCCTACTGCTGCCGCCGCCGCTTCCCCCGCCGCCACCTCTCCGGCCCCTGCTTTCTGCGTCGGTGATTCACCCGCGGGGGCGTTCAGCGCGGGTCCCTCCTGCTGTGTTGCCCCTCCCTCCCGGGCGAAGAAGTCGGTGATAGCCCGCTGGCGCGGTCCCTGTCGCTGGGGCTGCTCTGGCTGGGGCTGCACCTGTTGCTTTTTTTTGCTGCTGCTGTTGCTGCTGCTGCCCCGTCGCTGCTGCGGCCCCATCCCGCCCCTGCCTTCGGGTTGCTGCTCGAAGACAGCGCCGCTAGGGCGATCACGTCCCAGGGGGCCTGCTCACACCCAGGTGGCGCTTGGGCGAGCCAGAGTTGCTGCCGGGTGGTGGTGGCCCCCGCTGCTGCTTGGGGGGGTGGCAGGTGCCGGTCGATCTGCTCCCGAACGGCCCTCGCGACAGGGCATTCCCAGAAGTGGTGCAGTCGCGGGGAGCAGGGTCGGCCGGCATCGGCCTCCCCATAGGCCCCGCACCCGCACGCCTCAATGGGCACCCGGGCCAGGTGTGTGTTGCCAGGCAGCCTCGTGGGCAGGGTGCATGTGGCCAAACAGGTGCTGGGAAACACCCTTTTTTTTTTTTTTTTTAACCCTGGCATACCACCTCTCCATCATCCGCCCCACCCCACCCCAGCTGGCGGCACTCCGCAAGCATATCGACGGCTTTGTGGCCTGGTCGCTCCTGGAGGAAGACGCGTCCCTGGTGTGCCACGGACGGGCCCTGCTGAAGCCTGGCCCGGAGATCGCCTGCCAGGATCACGACTGTGGCGGTGTCGGCCATCTCGACCTCGACGCATTCATGGTCGCCCTGCATGCGAAGCCCCTCGCCCAGCTCGCTCAGCCCGGCCAGCAGCCATGGAAGCAGATCATGCGGGGTCTGCTCGACGAGTACAGGCCGGATGGGACCACTGGGTGGGGCTGGGTGTATGGCAGGTAAGTTCTACACCGAAAGTTAAGGCACTGCTTTCGGCCCGGGTGACCCGGGTTCAAGTCCCATTAAGGACATTTGGAACTTACCTGCGCCCCACAGAAGTAGGCAATGGTACATTGGCCGGCAACAGGGAAACCTTGCAATTCCCCCCGGGATCCCGGGATCGAAACCGGTCAGTGACCATTACCCGGGGTGTGATGAGAAAGGAGGGTGCCCACCCCTGTCCTTGTCCTGTCCGGAGGTTTACAAGACTCATCATACAGTCATCAGCACCGTCCAGCTGGCCCGTGGAGTCGCCCAGAAGCCTGGCACGCTAGCTACTCAGCAGAAGTGGCAGCATCAGTGGAGCCGCCAGACAACATGTGTGTCCCAAGTCCCGAGTCCGGGTTCCTCCGGAATTCAAAAAAAAAAAAATGGCACGGCGGAACCGCCCCCCAGCCTGCCTACGTTCATTGCCAGCCTGGTGCAGTCCTACCGCTCCTCGCTCCCGACCCGGCTGGCCTACCCAGAGACCACGGACGCGCGTGCCATCCTGCATGAGCCCCTGTTCTTCAATGCAGCCCTGCGTGACCCCGCCACCGACCAGCCCTTCACCCCGCCGGCTGGGACCGCCCACCTGGGACCCCGCACCCTGGCCGAGCTCCGTGCAGCGTCGCCCATGACCCAGCACGAACCCCTCATGCAGGCGGTCCTTGGGGCCATCCCAGCCGACTGGCGGAGACTGCTGCCAGCCGACCCCCTGGACCCCGAACTGCCGCCGGCACCCGACTGGCTCCTGTCGCCCGATGGCAGCCGGGTCAGCAGCCCTACGGGAGTCTTGTGGGCCGTCCTGCCCAACGGCCGCTTGGTGCCCCCAGACAGCGAGCAGGCCGGAGCAGCAGGGGACGCCGACTGGCCTGCAGCCTGCGTGCTGCCGGGCCGCAAGCCGCGCCGACACTGGACCTTGGAGGACCATCAGCGATACAGCGAGGCGCCCCCGGCCCAACGCGCCTCCTCATGGCCAGTGGAATACCAGCTGCTGGGGCTTTGGGACTCGGTCCAGTGCTACCCCCTCAGCCACGGCCACGGCACGCTGCCCCTCATCCACTACACAGTGAGTGAGGTGCGCCACCGCCTCACCGCCCGCGGTCACAGCTGGGGCCGGGACCAGGACACGGAGCCCCTCATGCCCGCGGCGTGGCCCGAGCAGCCGCACAGCCAGCTACAGCAACAGGAGGCCCGCTGGCACCAACACTGGCTGGCTCAGCAAGCGCCCAGCCGCAGCCGGTGGTTTGCCATGAACCCCACGCCCAGCCCCGGCTGGATGCGGCCCCGCTCCTCCCCCCCATCACTGCCCTCGGCCGCTGCAAGCCCGGTCAGCCAGCCTAGCAGCCGCCATGCGGCACCGCACCAGCAGGACCCCGGTGCTGCCGCCGGACCGTCGGCGCCCGCCGGGCCGGCCCCGGAGGCAGACCCGGCAGCTGATGGCCCGGCTGGCATGTCTCCCCTCGACCGCCGGCGGGCCTGGCAGCGGCTGTGGGACTGCCCCGCAAGCAACCGGGCCAAGGCGCTCACCTGGCGGCTGCACCATGGACGGCTCCCGTGCGGGGTGTACCTGGCCTCCAAAGGTCAGCCGCAGCGTGCCCACTGCTCTGCTCCTAGCTGCTCGGTGGACGGCAACCTGCATGTCGCCAGCCTGACCCACGTCTTCTTGGAGTGCGGGGCTTACACCGCAGCTCGGGTTTGGCTGGCAGAGCTGTGGGCGGCAGTCTCCGGGGCCGCGGACTTGCCTTTCAGACAGCCGGCTGTGCTGCTGGGAGACTGGCCGGGAGGGTGGCCGGCCTACCCCACCAGCCCTGGGCTGCAGCTGCTGTGGGCAGCCCTTCGAGCCACTTGGCTGTGGGCGGTCTGGGGCCACTACCACAGGGCGGAGCCTGATGACCATCCGTCGGCCACGGTGGTGGGCTGCGTCATTGGGGAGCTGCAGCGTCTCATGAGGGCACATTTCAGCATGGCGGCGCTCTCCGAGGACACTCTGGCGGGGCTGCCCCGGGGCCACATCACAGCACAGCTGAAGCCCGGCCGGCTGGATGCCTTCGAAGCCTCCTGGGCGCATGAAGGCGTCCTCTGCTCCGTGCAGCGGGTGACTGGCAGCAGCCCGCGTCTGCAGGTTCATCTGTCCCGGGTGGCCCCGGTCCCAGCACCACAGGCACCCGCCGGGGGCGCCCAGGCAGCACAGCAGGTCTCCCCATCCGGGTCAGCCATCAGCGCCCAGCCCAGCCAGGCAGCAGCTCAGCTGACAGGGCAGCCGGGGCCGTCGTGAGCGGGGTGTTGGGAGTGGGGGATCTCGGTGTCTGAGGTCCTTAGGGTGCGAGGGGCCTCGAGGGTGGGGGGAGTGCGGTGCGGGTTGCCTAGGGAGGGGGGTACGGTGCGGGGCTTGCTGTGGGTGGGGCCGGAGGGGGTCTTGGGGGTCGGGGGAGCTTAGGAGCAGGGTTGGTGTGGTGCAGGCTGCCGCGGGAGGCAGGTGCGGTTCGGAGGCTGCTGTCTTGAGGGGTCGCCCCCTGTGTGGGGTCTGTGGGTTTTTTTTTTTTTTTTTTCTGCGAGGGACGTTACAAGGACTGGGAAAGCGAAGCCCAACGGGCAAGCCGAGCAAGACCGGCAAGCCGCAACAGCCTGGCAAGAAGCCCAAAAAACCACCGCAAGGAGCCAAGGAGAGAGAAAAAGCCAAGCAACGCCTAAACTCGCAGACAGGACAGGGACAGGGACGGGGGCAGCAAGGGGCCAGGAGCCACTGCTGCACGGGCGGCACACACGGCCACCCCTACCTCCAAGACACCGAGGAGGGAACCGAAACCAACACCAGGGCCCAACACCAGGGCCAAACCCCAGGGCCCAACACCAGGGCCAACACCACGGCCCAACACCAGGGCCAACCCCACAGCCCAACACCAGGGCCCAACACCAGGGCCCAAAACCAGAGCCAACACCACGGCCCAACACCAGGGCCAAAACCACGGCCCAACACCCGGGCCAGCACCACGGACCAACAACAGGGCCCGTCACCGGAGACAAGCCCCAGGGATGGGCAAAGGCCCCAACAGCGACCACAGCGACAACACAACCACAACCTGCACAACCTCAACAGCCAAGGGGCGAACCCTACACCCTGGGCGACAGCAACAGGAACAACAAACAAAACCGGGCAACCGCCGCAGCGAACCAGGGCAAAACGAGCCCCCCCCCACCGGGGAGCACCAGAGAAAACAGAAAACCCACAGCACGCCCGAAGAGAACCCCGCACCACCGAAACCGCCTCCCAGAGCCACAAAAGCCGCAGGGACGGTGCCACACAAGCGCACCGGAGACAAACAACAACCGACCCCACCCTGGGGGCGTCCCCGCAAGACAGCAGGCCCGAAGACACACCTCCCTCCCAAGACACCCCGCACCGCAGGAACCTCACTCCCACGTCCCCCCGGCTCCCAAGAACCCCCACGGGCGCAGCAGGGGCAACACTGCCTGGCTGGAAGCCAGGGCACAAGCGCGCCGGCGACAAGACACCCGCAGACCCCACCCTGGGGGTGACCCCCGAACCGCACCTGCCTCCCACGGCGGCCTGCACCACACCAACCCTGCACCGAAGCCCCCCCGCCCCTCCCCAGTCCCCCCCCGAAACCCTCCCCAGACCCCCCGGCGCCACACGCACCCCACTCCCAAGAACCCCCCTCTCCAGGCCGCAGGGGCAGCACCGCCGGGTCAGAGACCAAGGCACGAGAGCGCCAGCGACAAAACACCCACAGACCCCACACAGGGGGCGACCCCTCAAGACAGCAGCCTCCGAACCGCACCTGCCTCCCGCGGCAGCCTGCACCACACCAACCCTGCTCCTAAGCTCCCCCGACCCCCAAGACCCCCTCCGGCCCCACCCACAGCAAGCCCCGCACCGTACCCCCCTCCCTAGGCAACCCGCACCGCACTCCCCCCACCCTCGAGGCCCCTCGCACCCTAAGGACCTCAGACACCGAGATCCCCCACTCCCAACACCCCGCTCACGACGGCCCCGGCTGCCCTGTCAGCTGAGCTGCTGCCTGGCTGGGCTGGGCGCTGATGGCTGACCCGGATGGGGAGACCTGCTGTGCTGCCTGGGCGCCCCCGGCGGGTGCCTGTTTTTTTTTTTTTTTTTTAATTCCGGAGGAACCCCGACTCGGGACATGGGACACACATGTTGTCTGGCGGCTCCACTGATGCTGCCACTTCTGCTGAGTAGCTAGCGTGCCAGGCTTCTGGGCGACTCCACGGGGCCAGCTGGACGGTGCTGATGACTGTATGATGAGTCTTGTAAACCTCCGGACGGGACAGGGGTGGGCACCCTCCTTTCTCATCACACCCCGGGTAATGGTCACTGACTGGTTTCGATCCCGGGATCCCGGGGGGAATTGCAAGGTTTCCCTGTTGCCAGCCAATGAACCATTGCCTGCTTCTGTGGGGTGCAGGTAAGTTCCAAATGTCCTTAGGGGGAATTGAACCCGGGTCACCCGGGCCGAAAGCAGTGCCTTAACTTTCGGTGTAGAACTTACCCTTAGCCTGTGGTGCTGGGACCGGGGCCACCCGGGACAGATGAACCTGCAGACGCGGGCTGCTGCCAGTCACCCGCTGCACGGAGCAGAGGACGCCTTCATGCGCCCAGGAGGCTTCGAAGGCATCCAGCCGGCCGGGCTTCAGCTGTGCTGTGATGTGGCCCCGGGGCAGCCCCGCCAGAGTGTCCTCGGAGAGCGCCGCCATGCTGAAATGTGCCCTCATGAGACGCTGCAGCTCCCCAATGACGCAGCCCACCACCGTGGCCGACGGATGGTCATCAGGCTCCGCCCTGTGGTAGTGGCCCCAGACCGCCCACAGCCAAGTGGCTCGAAGGGCTGCCCACAGCAGCTGCAGCCCAGGGCTGGTGGGGTAGGCCGGCCACCCTCCCGGCCAGTCTCCCAGCAGCACAGCCGGCTGTCTGAAAGGCAAGTCCGCGGCCCCGGAGACTGCCGCCCACAGCTCTGCCAGCCAAACCCGAGCTGCGGTGTAAGCCCCGCACTCCAAGAAGACGTGGGTCAGGCTGGCGACATGCAGGTTGCCGTCCACCGAGCAGCTAGGAGCAGAGCAGTGGGCACGCTGCGGCTGACCTTTGGAGGCCAGGTACACCCCGCACGGGAGCCGTCCATGGTGCAGCCGCCAGGTGAGCGCCTTGGCCCGGTTGCTTGCGGGGCAGTCCCACAGCCGCTGCCAGGCCCCGGCAAAAAAAAAGGCCCGCCGGCGGTCGAGGGGAGACATGCCAGCCGGGCCATCAGCTGCCGGGTCTGCCTCCGGGGCCGGCCCGGCGGGCGCCGACGGTCCGGCGGCAGCACCGGGGTCCTGCTGGTGCGGTGCCGCATGGCGGCTGCTAGGCTGGCTGACCGGGCTTGCAGCGGCCGAGGGCAGTGATGGGGGGGAGGAGCGGGGCCGCATCCAGCCGGGGCTGGGCGTGGGGTTCATGGCAAACCACCGGCTGCGGCTGGGCGCTTGCTGAGCCAGCCAGTGTTGGTGCCAGCGGGCCTCCTGTTGCTGTTTTTTTTTTTTTTTTTTTTTTTTTGCTGTAGCTGTAGCTGGCTGTGCGGCTGCTCGGGCCACGCCGCGGGCATGAGGGGCTCCGTGTCCTGGTCCCGGCCCCAGCTGTGACCGCGGGCGGTGAGGCGGTGGCGCACCTCACTCACTGTGGAGTGGATGAGGGGCAGCGTGCCGTGGCCGTGGCTGAGGGGGTAGCACTGGACCGAGTCCCAAAGCCCCAGCAGCTGGTATTCCACTGGCCATGAGGAGGCGCGTTGGGCCGGGGGCGCCTCACTGTATCGCTGATGGTCCTCCAAGGTCCAGTTTCGGCGCGGCTTGCGGCCCGGCAGCACGCAGGCTGCAGGCCAGTCGGCGTCCCCTGCTGCTCCGGCCTGCTCGCTGTCTGGGGGCACCAAGCGGCCGTTGGGCAGGACGGCCCACAAGACTCCCGTAGGGCTGCTGACCCGGCTGCCATCGGGCGACAGGAGCCAGTCGGGTGCCGGCGGCAGTTCGGGGTCCAGGGGGTCGGCTGGCAGCAGTCTCCGCCAGTCGGCTGGGATGGCCCCAAGGACCGCCTGCATGAGGGGTTCGTGCTGGGTCATGGGCGACGCTGCACGGAGCTCGGCCAGGGTGCGGGGTCCCAGGTGGGCGGTCCCAGCCGGCGGGGTGAAGGGCTGGTCGGTGGCGGGGTCACGCAGGGCTGCATTGAAGAACAGGGGCTCATGCAGGATGGCACGCGCGTCCGTGGTCTCTGGGTAGGCCAGCCGGGTCGGGAGCGAGGAGCGGTAGGACTGCACCAGGCTGGCAATGAACGTAGGCAGGCTGGGGGGCGGTTCCGCCGTGCCATACACCCAGCCCCACCCAGTGGTCCCATCCGGCCTGTACTCGTCGAGCAGACCCCGCATGATCTGCTTCCATGGCTGCTGGCCGGGCTGAGCGAGCTGGGCGAGGGGCTTCGCATGCAGGGCGACCATGAATGCGTCGAGGTCGAGATGGCCGACACCGCCACAGTCGTGATCCTGGCAGGCGATCTCCGGGCCAGGCTTCAGCAGGGCCCGTCCGTGGCACACCAGGGACGCGTCTTCCTCCAGGAGCGACCAGGCCACAAAGCCGTCGATATGCTTGCGGAGTGCCGCCAGCTGGGGTGGGGTGGGGCGGATGATGGAGAGGTGGTATGCCAGGGTGTTTCCCAGCACCTGTTTGGCCACATGCACCCTGCCCACGAGGCTGAGGCCGTGTCGCCGCCACACATGGCCGAGACGCTGAACCCGCTGAATTCTGCTGGTGTAGCAGAGCCGCGCGGCCTCCACCGGGTCCAGAGTGAGAGGGATTCCCAGGTGGCGTGGGGGTTCATCACCGGGAGTCGGGAAACTCGCACCAGTTGCGGCGTTGGGCCCCACCACCGGCGCGTGGGTACCCAGCACCATCCCCTTCCCCTTGCTGGCATTGACCCGTGCGTTGCTGGCCCTGCAGAACAGCTGGACTGCCGCGGTAGCGACCTCCCCATCCCTGTCGACATTGCTGACCGTGAGCACCGTATCGTCCGCGTGGTGGGTGACAGGGGGGGCTGGCACGTTGTTGGGGAGGGTGGGGGTGCGGAGAGCGTTGGTGCTGCGCAGGTGGTGCAGGTACGAGGTGAGAGGTTCCAGCTGCATGACCCACAGGACGGGCGACAGGGTGCTGCCCTGCTGAAGGCCGTTGCGGACCGGGAAAGGTGCTGACTGGTGCCCATGGACCACCACCCGGCAGGAGCCATCTGACGTGAGCAGGCGCAGCCAGCGCTGTGTGTGCTGACCGAAGCCCATGGCCTCGGCCACCCGGTAGAGCCAGGGGCGATGGACCCGGTCGTAGGCCTTCTCGATGTCGAGTATGATGAGGGCGGCCGGTTGCTGCGAGTGCCGCACCCACTCCGCCAGGGCCAGGTGGTAAAGGGTGTTGTCGCGGATGTCCCGGCCGCTGACGAAGGCAGTCTGCAGCGGGTCTATCAGGTAGTCCAGTGCCGGCTGTAGGCGATTGCTGACGGCCTTGCAGACAAGCTTGTAGTCGCATTGGAGCAGGGTGATGGGCCGGTAGCTGCTCAGGCTGGGCCGGGGCAGGCCTTTGCCTTTGTAGATGAGAGTGATGACCCCTTCGCGCCAGCTGAGCGGCAGGGAGTCGGCAGCTGCGGCCCCGGTCTCCACGGATCCCTGGGTGAAGGCTGCGTTGGCGGCGGCGAGCAGCAGCGGGCCCAGCAGCGGCCACAGCACCCGGTACACCTCATAAGGCAGGCCGTCCGAGCCAGGGGCGGTGCCATTCAGACAGGACGACAGAGCAGCCGCAAGTTCGTCCAGCTGCAGCTCGCCGGCGGCTGGGGCTGCGTCGGCAGCTTCCCTGAGGGGCTGGGGGAGCCGGCGGCGGAGGTGCTGCAGGAGCTGGTCTTGGGCTGTCAGGTCCACCTGCTCCACCCGGAACAGGCCCGTGGGGCTGTCACTGCTGTACATGGCGTGGGCCGCGGCTGTGATAGCGGCGGCCGCACCCGGGTCATTGAGCGGAACCGGGAGGGGCTGACCCGGGACTGAGAGGTGGGTGACTGGCTCCCGGGTGCGCACCTCGCGTCCGAGCTGGTGGAACCAGCCGGTGCCCTTGTCGCCATGCTGCGTGTACGCGGCGTCCAGCGCTGCTGTGCGGCGGATGGCGGCCTGTTTGACTGCCGTGGTGAGCTGGCTGCAGGCCTGTGCTGCCAAGGCGCCGGCGTCGGGCCCGGGCATAGCATGCTGCATGGCTGCCAGGGCTGCACACGCAGCGTGTTTGGCCGCCCTCAGGCTGGCGGCCTGGTCCGTCAGGTGCTGTCTGTGGAGGTGATCGGCTGCACCGCGGAGGCGACCTTTCAGACATTCCCACACCTCACGTGGGTCAGCAGCGGTGTCTTGCTGCTGGACGGCCTGGATTGCCAGCTCCACTGCCGACTGCAGGCGGGGCAGCAGGCTGGGGTGGTACAGCAGGTACGTGGGGAACGCCCAGCTGCTGCGGCCGAGGGTGGGGAGCCCTGGCAGCGCCAGCTCCAAGAGCACCCCATGATGATCCCCCGGGGCGCCTGGCACCACCCGAACAGCTGTCACGTACTGCTGCAGAGGGTGGCTAATGAGCCAGCGGTCCAGGCGTGCCACCGGCGGTCGAGTTGGTGATGCCGGGTGAGTGAAGCCCCCCCCCACGCCGGAAGACAGCCAGGGGTCGACCAGATTGGCCCCGTGGACCAGGGCCTGCAGTGCAGGCCTCCCGCCGGCCCGATGGGCAGACGGTTGGGCCTCGTCACCCGCATGCAGGACGAGGCTCCTTGCGGTGGTTTTTTGGGCTTCTTGCCAGGCTGTTGCGGCTTGCCGGTCTTGCTCGGCTTGCCCGTTGGGCTTCGCTTTCCCAGTCCTTGTAACGTCCCTCGCAGAAAAAAAAAAAAAAAAGTGTCAGGGCTGGCTGTTGCTGCTCTGGTCCAGGTTGCGGCAGCAATGAAGCAGGCGGCGACAGCGCATGGACAGGCGCCGCCACCGCCAGGGCAGGCGGCGGCAGGATCTGGGCAGGTGGCGGCAGTACCAGGGCAGGTGGCGGCAGTGCTGGTGCAGGCGACGGCAGCACCAGGGCAGGCGGGGCCGGTGGAAGCACAGGAGCAGCCAGCTGTTGAACCGGGGTCTCGCCTGGTGCCTTTGCAGCACCTGTCGCTTTTGCTGAAAAGCGCGAAGACACCTGGCGGGCATTACTACAGCAACCTCTATCTCAACAGCCCAGATGGTGAAGCCCGGCGCATGTGCTACACCCAGCTGCTCACAGCAACGGGGGCGGAGCATGGCGTGCTCAAATTCGACCACTGCCATAAGCCTGCGAAGAAGATTCGGCTGTCTGACTTGCAGTCCAAGCCCTGCATGGGCACCGCCTGGGCTCTCAATGGGAACTCGGAGATCATGGGCTTTTACCACGTAAGTATCGAGTCCTCGGCGTGGAATGCTTTGGACCCCAGTTTGTGACGATGCAATGCTGCATGCAGGTGTCGTCCACCTCCCTTTATGAGCTGCGTGTGCCGCTGCGTGAGCTAAGCATTCGGTGCCTCCGATTGGGGAAGGTGAGATAGCTTCCGGGGGTGGTGCATTTAGGGCTAGCTGCTGCACAGGCTGAGCTGCCAATCGGGTTGTCTTGTTGATGGTATGCCTCACCAGGTTGTTAGTGCAGTCTTGTTCCAAGTACTGCTACTGATGCTTCCACTGCCTGGCCCGGTCGTGCAGCCCATCCAAGTCGTGTACGTCGACAATGCGGCACAGACTCACCAGGTCTGGCGCAAGCTTCTTGTCACGGACCGTCCTGGCGGCGTGATGGTCAAGCAGGACATGTACCACCTTAAGCGTCGGTTCATGGAAGCGGTCCCCAGTTCCCACAAGCTCTACAACTCCTTCAGCTCTGACCTAAGCGCTCTGCTGCTCCCCATCTATCCCCCCGACGTGGAGCGGCTGAAAGGGATAGATGCGGTCTCGTTGAGACGCAAGGCCCGGAAGTTTGTTCCACCTGGATCTGGGCGTGATGTGCTGCTTGCTGTCCAGAGTCTCCTGAACCGGTACAAGGTGCTCGATGGCGGCAACCACTTTATAACGCCCGCCGTGGAGAAGGTCCTTAATGACCAGTGGTCGCTGGTGAAGGACGGCAACGACATGATCTCTGGTGGGTGCAGGGCAGCAAGAAGCAAGTCGTCGTGGGTGTTTGAAGGGGTGGTGTAACGTGCCGTGACTGGGAGTCATACACCGATGGCAAGGGTGGTAGGGTGTCACTGGCCGCCGAGTCCTTGTCGCTAAGCCGTCTCATGTTTGCTCTGGGTTGCCTATGCAGACCCGTATCCGATCAACTTGATGTACTACATCGACCCCGCCACGAAGCAGTACCGCAGCATCCGGACGACGAGCCAGGTGGAGAACCTGAACCGCCGATTCAACGCACTCCTTCAGGGATGCGTCCTGCCTGGCCTGGCGGACGCCCTCATCCTCGACTTTGCAGGCCGCAATAACATCGACCAAGCCTTGCGTGCGGGGCGCGGACTTGGGCTTCCAGAGTCCATGTACAACTTGTACCTCGCCTCACGCCTCAACAAGTGTGTTCCTGCGGGGCTCAGTCTTCCCTTCCCGGCGTGGGCCAAGATCCAGCAGCTGGCAGCCGCTGGAGTAGTGGAGCGGTTTGGGTTCAAGTGGCAGGAGCAGCTGGCCGTGGAGGCCATTCTGGAGGCGTCTGCTGAATCAACCATGCCTGAGATCAGCGTAGCTCAATTGGTAGAGCACTCGCTTGTCAATTCGGTGGTCATGGGATCGATCCCATGCTTGGTCGAATTGGTAATGAATGGGTAGATGTGGGTTCGAATCCCACCGCTGGCCCCTGGCATTAGCCAGGGTGAATAACGGTGAGTCCGGCCCGCTAAACTCCGGATCGTGCAGGGGCGCTCGAGAAAATGTCCCAGATCAATCAGTCCGCCCGTCAGGTCTGATTCACCCTGGTGATCGCGCCGAACGGAGAAGAAATTACTCCCTAGGCCCGGTCCCCTAAACACACGCGAGAGTCTGTCTCCGCGTAAAATTAATTAATTAATTAACAACCATGCCTGAGGTCCCTGTGGTGCTCGATGATGAGGACGGCCATGAGCCCGAAGGTGGGGGGCAGTGGACGCAACTTTGTATATCTTGCGGGGATGGTGGAGCTAGATAGTGATGATATGTTGGCGCCGACATGTGTTGCACTTAAAGCCCTTGTCCGTCCCAACTTGTTACCCTGTCCCCCAGAACCGCCACCATGCTGCGACCTTGGCGCGCCAATGGAGGAGTGGGACACATTCTTGTGCTCCGTTGGCATTGCTGGCCCGCTTCCTGGTACCAGTTCTGGGCCCTTCAGCAACGGGCAGGCGGTGAGCGGCGCGGGTCCCTTCAGCAACGGGCAGGCGGCGAGCGGCGCGGGTCCCTTCAGCAACGAGCAGGCGGCGAGCGGCGCGGGTCCCTTCAGCAACGGGCAGGCGGCGAGCGGCGCGGGTCCCTTCAGCAACGGGCAGGCGGCGAGCGGCACGGGTCCCTTCAGCAACGGGCAGGCGGCGAGCGGCACCATCTGCGTGTATGGCACACGGACGCCTGAAAATGAGCTTACGGGGCCCTGTCCCGGGCTTACATGGCACGATGTCACTTTCACGCCTCAGGAGCTCGCAGACTGCATGGAGGACTTGAGCGACGCAACCATCACAGCCGCGCCGGTTTTGCCGCCCTCCAGTGTGGCAACGGCCGCAGGAGCGGTCTCCAGTGTCACACGCCGAAAGGTGCCGTCCCTGCTGGGACTCAAGCTCTGGCAGGCAATAGCTGGGGCAGAAGCAGCCATCTCATGTGGCAATCCCACAATCGCCGCTGACCGTTTGACTCGGCTGCTGACAGTCCTGGGGGTGGTCGTCCCTGGCTCGGAATGGCCCACCCTGTTGCAGCTACAGGCGGGTGTGGTGTCCCTCATCAACACCAGCAGTGAGGCAATTGCTAAGCTGCGCATTCAGCAGCTTGCTGTGCAGGGTGCTGTGACTTCCGACCCAACGCCGCTGATGGGGGAGGCTCAGCGTCTTCAGGGCTTGGAGTTGGCGCGCAGGTGGCTTTCTGTGTGGAGGGGCCCATGGCCCCCCGTGTGTCGCCAGGCACTGGAGCCCGCTCACACTCTCCGGCCGTCTGCTTTTGACAACGGGCAGTTCTGCGCAGTTGAGAGCCCAGCTGAACGTGCCCTCTTCGCTGCGTTGGCTCTGACCCACGGTCGGAACTACGAGGCGATGGCTAAAGCGTGGTGTACGCAACTGACAAAGCAGCCACAGTTGGCTGCTGAAGGTGTCACCATGAAGAACGCCAAGCTGCTGGCGGATTTCGATTCACGGACCAGCGCCGCCGTGCAGCAGGGTCTGACGGATTACCAGCTTGTGTTGCAGGCCGTGCTGGGCCCGTCATGGGAGCCCGTTCTGCGCAGTTGAGAGCCCAGCTGAACGTGCCCTCTTCGCTGCGTGGGCTCTGACCCACGGTCGGAACTACGAGGCGATGGCTCACAGCCCCCCAGCCTGGGGAAACTGGACGTGCCCCCACCGTCCCACCCCACCGGCTGTGCTGCTGGGAGACTGGCCGGGAGGGTGGCCGGCCTCCCCCACCAGCCCTGGGCTGCAGCTGCTGTGGGCAGCCCTTCGAGCCACTTGGCTGTGGGCGGTCTGGGGCCACTACCACAGGGCGGAGCCTGATGACCATCCGTCGGCCACGGTGGTGGGCTGCGTCATTGGGGAGCTGCAGCGTCTCATGAGGGCACATTTCAGCATGGCGGCGCTCTCCGAGGACACTCTGGCGGGGCTGCCCCGGGGCCACATCACAGCACAGCTGAAGCCCGGCCGGCTGGGGTGGGGGGAGTGCGGTGCGGGTTGCCTAGGGAGGGGGGTGCGGTGCGGGGCTTGCTGTGGGTGGGGCCGGAGGGGGTCTTGGGGGTCGGGGGAGCTTAGGAGCAGGGTTGGTGTGGTGCAGGCTGCCGCGGGAGGCAGGTGCGGTTCGGAGGCTGCTGTCTTGAGGGGTCGCCCCCTGTGTGGGGTCTGTGGGTGTTTTGTCGCTGGCGCTCTCGTGCCTTGGTCTCTGACCCGGCGGTGCTGCCCCTGCGGCCTGGAGGGGGGGGTTCTTGGGAGTGGGGTGCGTGTGGCGCCGGGGGGTCTGGGGAGGGTTTCGGGGGGGGGACTGGGGAGGGGCGGGGGGGCTTCGGTGCAGGGTTGGTGTGGTGCAGGCCGCCGTGGGAGGCAGGTGCGGTTCGGGGGTCGCCCCCAGGGTGGGGTCTGCGGGTGTCTTGTCGCCGGCACGCTTGTGCCCTGGCTTCCAGCCAGGCAGTGTTGCCCCTGCTGCGCCCGTGGGGGTTCTTGGGAGCCGGGGGGACGTGGGAGTGAGGTTCCTGCGGTGCGGGGTGTCTTGGGAGGGAGGTGTGTCTTCGGGCCTGCTGTCTTGCGGGGACGCCCCCAGGGTGGGGTCGGTTGTTGTTTGTCTCCGGTGCGCTTGTGTGGCACCGTCCCTGCGGCTTTTGTGGCTCTGGGAGGCGGTTTCGGTGGTGCGGGGTTCTCTTCGGGCGTGCTGTGGGTTTTCTGTTTTCTCTGGTGCTCCCCGGTGGGGGGGGGGCTCGTTTGCCCTGGTTCGCTGCGGTGGTTGCCCGGTTTTGTTTGTTGTTCCTGTTGCTGTCGCCCAGGGTGTAGGGTTCGCCCCTTGGCTGTTGAGGTTGTGCAGGTTGTGGTTGTGTTGTCGCTGTGGTCGCTGTTGGGGCCTTTGCCCATCCCTGGGGCTTGTCTCCGGTGACGGGCCCTGTTGTTGGTCCGTGGTGCTGGCCCGGGTGTTGGGCCGTGGTTTTGGCCCTGGTGTTGGGCCGTGGTGTTGGCTCTGGTTTTGGGCCCTGGTGTTGGGCCCTGGTGTTGGGCTGTGGGGTTGGCCCTGGTGTTGGGCCGTGGTGTTGGCCCTGGTGTTGGGCCCTGGGGTTTGGCCCTGGTGTTGGGCCCTGGTGTTGGTTTCAGTTCCCTCCTCGGTGTCTTGGAGGTAGGGGTGGCCGTGTGTGCCGCCCGTGCAGCAGTGGCTCCTGGCCCCTTGCTGCCCCCGTCCCTGTCCCTGTCCTGTCTGCGAGTTTAGGCGTTGCTTGGCTTTTTCTCTCTCCTTGGCTCCTTGCGGTGGTTTTTTGGGCTTCTTGCCAGGCTGTTGTGGCTTGCCGGTCTTGCTCGGCTTGCCCGTTGGGCTTCGCTTTCCCAGTCCTTGTAACGTCCCTCGCAGAAAAAAAAAAAAAAAAAAAAATGGGTCCGTGGAACCGACATGGCGCGGCCACCCCGACTGCATGAAGCGGAGGCAGTGCCTGGCCACGGCGGTGCGGGTGGGTTGCCGGCTTCACCTGTCACGCTGTCGCCGTCTCCCATCGGGGTCCGGGCTTTCTACAGGCTGCAACAGCCTGCCGTGGCGGTGCAGTCATCGTTCGGCGCTGGGCCGTCGCAGCTGCAGCATCAGCAGGGGCTGCAGCTGCAGTGGGTGCAGCAGCAGCAGCCGGGTGCTCTGATGCCTGCCATGGCAGCGCAGTCATCGTTCGGCGCTGGGCCGTCGCAGCTGCAGCATCAGCAGGGGCTGCAGCTGCAGTGGGCGCAGCTGCAGCAGCCGGGTGCTCCGATGCCTGCCATGGCAGCGCAGTCATCGTTCGGCGCTGGGCCGTCGCAGCTGCAGCATCAGCAGGGTCTGCAGCTGCAGTGGGCGCAGCAGCAGCAGCCGGGTGCTCCGATGCCTGCCATGGGGGCGCAGTCATCGTTCGGCGCTGGGCCGTCGCATCTGCAGCATCAGCAGGGGCTGCAGCTGCAGTGGGCGCAGCAGCAGCAGCCGGGTGCTCCGATGCCTGCCATGGGGGCGCAGTCATCGTTCGGCGCTGGGCCGTCGCAGCTGCAGCAGCAGCAGGGGCTGCAGCCGCAGCGGGTGCAGCAGCAGCAGCCGGGTGCTCCGATGCCTGCCATGGGGGCGCAGTCATCGTTCGGCGCTGGGCCGTCGCAGCTGCAGCAGCAGCAGGGGCTGCAGCCGCAGCGGGTGCAGCAGCAGCAGCCGGGTGCTCCGATGCCTGCCATGGGGGCGCAGTTTTTTTTTTTTTTTTTTTTTTCTGCGAGGGACGTTACAAGGACTGGGAAAGCGAAGCCCAACGGGCAAGCCGAGCAAGACCGGCAAGCCGCAACAGCCTGGCAAGAAGCCCAAAAAACCACCGCAAGGAGCCAAGGAGAGAGAAAAAGCCAAGCAACGCCTAAACTCGCAGACAGGACAGGGACGGGGGCAGCAAGGGGCCAGGGACGGGGGCAGCAAGGGGCCAGGAGCCACTGCTGCACGGGCGGCACACACGGCCACCCCTACCTCCAAGACACCGAGGAGGGAACCGAAACCAACACCAGGGCCCAACACCAGGGCCAAACCCCAGGGCCCAACACCAGGGCCAACACCACGGCCCAACACCAGGGCCAACCCCACAGCCCAACACCAGGGCCCAACACCAGGGCCCAAAACCAGAGCCAACACCACGGCCCAACACCAGGGCCAAAACCACGGCCCAACACCCGGGCCAGCACCACGGACCAACAACAGGGCCCGTCACCGGAGACAAGCCCCAGGGATGGGCAAAGGCCCCAACAGCGACCACAGCGACAACACAACCACAACCTGCACAACCTCAACAGCCAAGGGGCGAACCCTACACCCTGGGCGACAGCAACAGGAACAACAAACAAAACCGGGCAACCGCCGCAGCGAACCAGGGCAAAACGAGCCCCCCCCCACCGGGGAGCACCAGAGAAAACAGAAAACCCACAGCACGCCCGAAGAGAACCCCGCACCACCGAAACCGCCTCCCAGAGCCACAAAAGCCGCAGGGACGGTGCCACACAAGCGCACCGGAGACAAACAACAACCGACCCCACCCTGGGGGCGTCCCCGCAAGACAGCAGGCCCGAAGACACACCTCCCTCCCAAGACACCCCGCACCGCAGGAACCTCACTCCCACGTCCCCCCGGCTCCCAAGAACCCCCACGGGCGCAGCAGGGGCAACACTGCCTGGCTGGAAGCCAGGGCACAAGCGCGCCGGCGACAAGACACCCGCAGACCCCACCCTGGGGGTGACCCCCGAACCGCACCTGCCTCCCACGGCGGCCTGCACCACACCAACCCTGCACCGAAGCCCCCCCGCCCCTCCCCAGTCCCCCCCCGAAACCCTCCCCAGACCCCCCGGCGCCACACGCACCCCACTCCCAAGAACCCCCCTCTCCAGGCCGCAGGGGCAGCACCGCCGGGTCAGAGACCAAGGCACGAGAGCGCCAGCGACAAAACACCCACAGACCCCACACAGGGGGCGACCCCTCAAGACAGCAGCCTCCGAACCGCACCTGCCTCCCGCGGCAGCCTGCACCACACCAACCCTGCTCCTAAGCTCCCCCGACCCCCAAGACCCCCTCCGGCCCCACCCACAGCAAGCCCCGCACCGTACCCCCCTCCCTAGGCAACCCGCACCGCACTCCCCCCACCCTCGAGGCCCCTCGCACCCTAAGGACCTCAGACACCGAGATCCCCCACTCCCAACACCCCGCTCACGACGGCCCCGGCTGCCCTGTCAGCTGAGCTGCTGCCTGGCTGGGCTGGGCGCTGATGGCTGACCCGGATGGGGAGACCTGCTGTGCTGCCTGGGCGCCCCCGGCGGGTGCCTGTGGTGCTGGGACCGGGGCCACCCGGGACAGATGAACCTGCAGACGCGGGCTGCTGCCAGTCACCCGCTGCACGGAGCAGAGGACGCCTTCATGCGCCCAGGAGGCTTCGAAGGCATCCAGCCGGCCGGGCTTCAGCTGTGCTGTGATGTGGCCCCGGGGCAGCCCCGCCAGAGTGTCCTCGGAGAGCGCCGCCATGCTGAAATGTGCCCTCATGAGACGCTGCAGCTCCCCAATGACGCAGCCCACCACCGTGGCCGACGGATGGTCATCAGGCTCCGCCCTGTGGTAGTGGCCCCAGACCGCCCACAGCCAAGTGGCTCGAAGGGCTGCCCACAGCAGCTGCAGCCCAGGGCTGGTGGGGTAGGCCGGCCACCCTCCCGGCCAGTCTCCCAGCAGCACAGCCGGCTGTCTGAAAGGCAAGTCCGCGGCCCCGGAGACTGCCGCCCACAGCTCTGCCAGCCAAACCCGAGCTGCGGTGTAAGCCCCGCACTCCAAGAAGACGTGGGTCAGGCTGGCGACATGCAGGTTGCCGTCCACCGAGCAGCTAGGAGCAGAGCAGTGGGCACGCTGCGGCGGACCTTTGGAGGCCAGGTACACCCCGCACGGGAGCCGTCCATGGTGCAGCCGCCAGGTGAGCGCCTTGGCCCGGTTGCTTGCGGGGCAGTCCCACAGCCGCTGCCAGGCCCGCCGGCGGTCGAGGGGAGACATGCCAGCCGGGCCATCAGCTGCCGGGTCTGCCTCCGGGGCCGGCCCGGCGGGCGCCGACGGTCCGGCGGCAGCACCGGGGTCCTGCTGGTGCGGTGCCGCATGGCGGCTGCTAGGCTGGCTGACCGGGCTTGCAGCGGCCGAGGGCAGTGATGGGGGGGAGGAGCGGGGCCGCATCCAGCCGGGGCTGGGCGTGGGGTTCATGGCAAACCACCGGCTGCGGCTGGGCGCTTGCTGAGCCAGCCAGTGTTGGTGCCAGCGGGCCTCCTGTTGCTGTAGCTGGCTGTGCGGCTGCTCGGGCCACGCCGCGGGCATGAGGGGCTCCGTGTCCTGGTCCCGGCCCCAGCTGTGACCGCGGGCAAAAAAAAAAAAAAAACCGCGGGCGGTGAGGCGGTGGCGCACCTCACTCACTGTGTAGTGGATGAGGGGCAGCGTGCCGTGGCCGTGGCTGAGGGGGTAGCACTGGACCGAGTCCCAAAGCCCCAGCAGCTGGTATTCCACTGGCCATGAGGAGGCGCGTTGGGCCGGGGGCGCCTCGCTGTATCGCTGATGGTCCTCCAAGGTCCAGTGTCGGCGCGGCTTGCGGCCCGGCAGCACGCAGGCTGCAGGCCAGTCGGCGTCCCCTGCTGCTCCGGCCTGCTCGCTGTCTGGGGGCACCAAGCGGCCAGCTGGGGGGGCAGCTCGGGCCCCCCGTCCCCCCCGGGGCCGTGGTGGCCAGCCGTGCCTGTGGGTGGAGCCTGGGGCGGTGGCTGGGTCAGCGTGGGCCCGCCCCTGGCCGAGGTGGGGTCGAGGGGCTGGTGGTGGCGGGTGAAGGCGTCCGGTTGTCGCCACCACCGCCCGGTGCTGCCGGCCTGGGGAGATGTGGGGGCTCTGGAGGGGCCCTGCTGCTCCTGGTGGGGGGTCCCACTGGGGCTGCCCTGGTGGGCCCCTGGGGGGGCCGCCAGCGTGGCCGGCTCAGCCTCGGGAGGGGAGAAGGTGCCGCCGATGGGAGTGGAGTCGGGGCCCCAGCCCTGGGGGTTGGCGCCAACCCCGGCCCGGGGGTATGGGGACAGACGCCGGTTCTGCGCATCCTGGATGGTCCGCAACACAGCTGGGAGGCTGTTGGGGCCGTCCGGGGCCTCCACCAGCTGGGGTCGGCGCCACCATGCCTGGCCATCAGCCATCCCAGGGGAGGAAGGGCTGAGGGCAGCCGAGGCAGGGCTGGGGGCTGGGGGCCCTGATCCCGCCGTGGAGGGGGTGGGTGGGCCAGAGGGGTGGACCGCCGGCGGCCGGGGAGCCTGGGCTGGTGCGGGCAGGGGGCCCGGGCTGCCGCCTGCTGCCATCACAGCCACCCCCACGGCAGCCGGCCTCCCGAGGGCCGGGGCGGCTGTTGGTGCGGGCTCGGCGGCTGGGTGAGTGCCGTCCCCTGCTGCTGGTGCGCCGGGCGCCGCCTGCACCGCTGGTGGGGGCCCTGCGGCGGGCGCTGGTGGTGGTTCGGCCGCAGGAGCTGCTGGTGAGTCGGTCACTGGCGCGTCCCTCATGTCGAACACGGAGATGCGGACAGTGAGCTGGTCGATCAAGAACGACCGAGGGAGGGAGAGGAGGTTGGGGTCCGACGGCGGAGCGGCCACGAAGGCGACCAGGTGGGAGGCATCAGGCAGGGCGCCTGGCGTACCGGAGCGGGTCATGCCGTCGCCCAGGACTTCCCCCACAACCAGGTCCTTTTTTTTTTTTTTTTTTTTTCTGCGAGGGACGTTACAAGGACTGGGAAAGCGAAGCCCAACGGGCAAGCCGAGCAAGACCGGCAAGCCACAACAGCCTGGCAAGAAGCCCAAAAAACCACCGCAAGGAGCCAAGGAGAGAGAAAAAGCCAAGCAACGCCTAAACTCGCAGACAGGACAGGGACAGGGACGGGGGCAGCAAGGGGCCAGGAGCCACTGCTGCACGGGCGGCACACACGGCCACCCCTACCTCCAAGACACCGAGGAGGGAACTGAAACCAACACCAGGGCCCAACACCAGGGCCAAACCCCAGGGCCCAACACCAGGGCCAACACCACGGCCCAACACCAGGGCCAACCCCACAGCCCAACACCAGGGCCCAACACCAGGGCCCAAAACCAGAGCCAACACCACGGCCCAACACCAGGGCCAAAACCACGGCCCAACACCCGGGCCAGCACCACGGACCAACAACAGGGCCCGTCACCGGAGACAAGCCCCAGGGATGGGCAAAGGCCCCAACAGCGACCACAGCGACAACACAACCACAACCTGCACAACCTCAACAGCCAAGGGGCGAACCCTACACCCTGGGCGACAGCAACAGGAACAACAAACAAAACCGGGCAACCACCGCAGCGAACCAGGGCAAACGAGCCCCCCCCCCACCGGGGAGCACCAGAGAAAACAGAAAACCCACAGCACGCCCGAAGAGAACCCCGCACCACCGAAACCGCCTCCCAGAGCCACAAAAGCCGCAGGGACGGTGCCACACAAGCGCACCGGAGACAAACAACAACCGACCCCACCCTGGGGGCGTCCCCGCAAGACAGCAGGCCCGAAGACACACCTCCCTCCCAAGACACCCCGCACCGCAGGAACCTCACTCCCACGTCCCCCCGGCTCCCAAGAACCCCCACGGGCGCAGCAGGGGCAACACTGCCTGGCTGGAAGCCAGGGCACAAGCGTGCCGGCGACAAGACACCCGCAGACCCCACCCTGGGGGCGACCCCCGAACCGCACCTGCCTCCCACGGCGGCCTGCACCACACCAACCCTGCACCGAAGCCCCCCCGCCCCTCCCCAGTCCCCCCCCCGAAACCCTCCCCAGACCCCCCGGCGCCACACGCACCCCACTCCCAAGAACCCCCCCCTCCAGGCCGCAGGGGCAGCACCGCCGGGTCAGAGACCAAGGCACGAGAGCGCCAGCGACAAAACACCCACAGACCCCACACAGGGGGCGACCCCTCAAGACAGCAGCCTCCGAACCGCACCTGCCTCCCGCGGCAGCCTGCACCACACCAACCCTGCTCCTAAGCTCCCCCGACCCCCAAGACCCCCTCCGGCCCCACCCACAGCAAGCCCCGCACCGCACCCCCCTCCCTAGGCAACCCGCACCGCACTCCCCCCACCCTCGAGGCCCCTCGCACCCTAAGGACCTCAGACACCGAGATCCCCCACTCCCAACACCCCGCTCACGACGGCCCCGGCTGCCCTGTCAGCTGAGCTGCTGCCTGGCTGGGCTGGGCGCTGATGGCTGACCCGGATGGGGAGACCTGCTGTGCTGCCTGGGCGCCCCCGGCGGGTGCCTGTGGTGCTGGGACCGGGGCCACCCGGGACAGATGAACCTGCAGACGCGGGCTGCTGCCAGCCACCCGCTGCACGGAGCAGAGGACGCCTTCATGCGCCCAGGAGGCTTCGAAGGCATCCAGCCGGCCGGGCTTCAGCTGTGCTGTGATGTGGCCCCGGGGCAGCCCCGCCAGAGTGTCCTCGGAGAGCGCCGCCATGCTGAAATGTGCCCTCATGAGACGCTGCAGCTCCCCAATGACGCAGCCCACCACCGTGGCCGACGGATGGTCATCAGGCTCCGCCCTGTGGTAAACCCTAAAGGTCCTGCCCTTGGGAGGGGGTAGCTGCCAGGCCTGCACAGCTAAGCAAGGCCCCAGTGACCCCTTCGAGGGCATAAGTGCCGGGGAGCCCTTTGATGAGGAGCTTGTGGCTGTGCGGTCGGGCCAGGTTGTAGTACGGCTGCACCGCGACTTCGATGGTCGTCCCCTGGAAATCGACTGGTAACGAGGACCGTCGGAGGAAGGCCCCCGCCGTGTTCTCTGCTCGCAGGCCGGGTGCTGGGTTCAGCACCACCCCCCGGTGGCGCCCTTGGCCGAGGAGGTTGATGCTGACGAAAGTGCCTGGGCTGGCGTTCATGGCGGCCTGGACGGCTGCATTGCACCACGCTTCCCACACCGCTTCATCGGCCGCCTCCCGGGGGGCGGCGGCCCCTAACATCAGCTTGGGGGCCACCCGGCGGTCGCCGGTGTGTAGCTCAGAGGACAGGGCAGTCCCTGGAAGCTCCCGCTGGACCTCAGCACGCCAGGCTGGCAGCTGCTGGGCGGGGGCGATCTCCCATGAGGTGGTGGCGCCCCCCGGGGCCTGCTTGCGAGCCCGGACTGAAGCTGGCAGGCTGGCCGTGAGGGAGGCCGCATACCGAGCGGACCGGGGGAGCTGACCGGGGGAGACCGCACAGCGTGGGGGACCCTGGGGGGCGGCGTGCAAAGCTGCCACCGGCAGTCTGCGAGGCCGTGGGCCAACAAACATGAGGGCGGGCTGTTGCTGATGCTGTTGCTGATGCTGAACTGGCTGTTGCTGCTGCTGCGGCGTGCTGATGTTGATACTGCTGTTGCTGGTGTTGCTGCTGCTGCTGCTGCTGTTGCTGCTGCTGCTGCTGGTTCTGCTGCTGAAGCTGCTGCTGTAGAGCCCCCAACTCTGCTGCTAGGGGCCCGTCCCAGGAGAGCAGGCGGGGGACTTGCACTCCTCCCTGCCTGCACCCTGGCTCTGTGGGAGCTCCTCGAGCGCCTGAGGCCGTCTGGTCGGTCTGTACTGAGCTGCAGAGCAGCTGAGCTGGACAGGGCAGCAAGGGCACACCGCACAGGCAAAGCACCCCACCTGCACCCCGAAGCCCACCCCTGCAACCACAGGGAACCCCAGGCACGAAGCAGCACCCACCTACACAACAAGAGCAAGCCTCACCCCACCGAGGACAAGCCACCCAAAGCAGGCAGAGGAAGAACCCCTCGCCGGGCAGCCAAGACACCCACCAACGGAAGAAACCAACCCCGCACGGAAGAAACCAACCCCTGGCCCTGCCAGAAACCGACCGCCAGGCCTGAAGATGTCAAAGGAAACTCCACAGGCCGCTAGGCTCCAAGCGCGGGCTCCACGGAAGTCGTCCAGCACCACAGCTCCACGATGTCGTCCACCACGAGCGACCGGAAGGCCAACCGCGCAAGACGCCCGAGAAAACGTCGCTAAAAAGAGGCTTAGCTGCAAGCTTTCGCAGCGCCGGCTTGGCGCCGCGTCAGGCTGGAAGCACGAGGATGATTGCTGCGCTCGCCGAGGGCGCACTCCGAGAAGACGCGCAATCCGCACGCCCAGTTCCACGAAAAGAAGAAGGAGAAGAACAAAGAGAGTAGGCGTGCTGTGCGCCCTGATTGGAGCGCCGAGTCCTGGAGTCGCCGGTCCGATGGCGGCTGCGGCGACAAGAGAGAAAACCGCCGCTGCCGCGGGTCGCGCCGCTGAAGCAACCAAACGAAAAGAAGCAAAATGACCTAAAGGAAAGCGGGAAGCGCGCAGCCTGTTGTTGAAGTTGCAGGTGCTGAGTGAGGCATTGCCAGCAAACAAATGTCGACGAGGTGTTGGAGTAGCTTAAGATATAAGCTATAAGCTATAAGCTATAAGCTATAAGCTATAAGCTATAAGCTATAAGCTATAAGCTATAAGCTATAAGCTATAAGCTATAAGCTATAAGCTATAAGCTATCGTTCGGCGCTGGGCCGTCGCAGCTGCAGCAGCAGCAGGGGCTGCAGCCGCAGCGGGTGCAGCAGCAGCAGCCGGGTGCTCCGATGCCTGCCATGGGGGCGCAGTCATCGTTCGGCGCTGGGCCGTCGGAGCTGCAGCAGCAGCAGGGGCTGCAGCTGCAGTGGGCGCAGCAGCAGCAGCCGGGTGCTCCGATGCCTGCCATGGGGGTGCAGTCATCGTTCGGCGCTGGGCCGTCGCAGCTGCAGCAGCAGCAGGGGCTGCAGCCGCAGCGGGTGCAGCAGCAGCAGCCGGGTGCTCCGATGCCTGCCATGGGGGCGCAGTCATCGTTCGGCGCTGGGCCGTCGCAGCTGCAGCAGCAGCAGGGGCTGCAGCCGCAGCGGGTGCAGCAGCAGCAGCCGGGTGCTCCGATGCCTGCCATGGGGGCGCAGTCATCGTTCGGCGCTGGGCCGTCACAGCTGCAGTTCCAGCACGGTTTGCTTGCTGTGATGCAGGGGACGCATACCTCTGGGCATGGCAGGAAGACGCTTCCTGACCGGTCGCTGTCTGTCTGTGACGGAGGCGCCAGCAAGAAGAAGCAGGGCCCCAAGGGTAAAACGGGCCCCAAGACGTGCAAAACCTGCCAGGAGCGTGGTCACCCAGCCAACCACCCGTACAACAACTACAAGAAGTGCCTGTCGGCGTGCGCAGTTTGCAGCAAGGGGAACGTGCAGGTGCTGGTGGACCTGGTGGGGCACTGCAAGAAGTGCAACTCGACGTTTTCCCACAAGATGGTTCCGCAGGGCTGAGATGGCGCGTGAGGCGCATTGATCTCCTCTAATAGGCATGACGTGGTTCAGGAAAGATGTGTGCCCTGTGCCGTGGGCGAATTAGGGAAATCTTATAGCGCCTTGCAACTGGGATGGGTAGAAGCGGCCGTAGCAACTATGAAAGAGGTGAATTTGCTAGAGGCGGCTAGGCAGAATTGTGGTCAAGAGTCATGCGGTGCTTAGGCTGGAGAGAAGGAGAGACGGTAGTGCCACCCGCCCAGCTCTCCACGCGCGTGACCACCTGGCTGCAGATGGATGGGGCAAGGTGTGCAGCACAGCACCAGGCGTTCGGGGGTGAGGTGCTGGGCACGCCAGAACCCATGAGCGAGAGCTTGACATGTCTTGGGCAGCCGTGCCCGATCGAAGCTTATGCGATCGAGTAGGGGTTAGTATCAAAGTAATTTTTTTGGGGGATTGCCTACGCTGTTGTGCACTCGTTAGAGACGCCCGCACGAACTGGACATGATGGCATGCCCGTGAGGTTCCGAGTTGTGTCAGAAACAATTCAAGACTCTGCCCGCTGCCTCCACTACCCACCGTGCCGCCATCGATCCATGCCCATTTATCATGGAAAGGTATGGTAAGGGTGGCGCACGAACCCGTGAGGCCGTTCCTACGAAAGACGGGTGCGTGAGCCGTCAAGTGGGTTGCCTGAAGTTCCAGGGCCTCAGCCTAGATTCCACACGTTAAGCCTCGTTCCGTCGCGCCGCTGCCTCCACTACCCACGGCGCCGCCATCGATCCATGCCCATTTATCATGGAAAGGTATGGTAAGGGTGGCCCACGATACACTGTAGCCCCGAATGGATTGCTGGGTTAAAATCCATATGAGGGCAGGGGGGGGCTATGTAACCAAGAGGGGAGGGAACCGTTCCGGATACTGCAGGCCCTATCGCAGTAAGGACTGTTCTCGGGCTTGTCTTACATGCCATTGCAGTCGGGCATTGTGGTTGGAGGGCACCGTGCGTGCGTTCGCTGCCGCACCCTGCCGAACCGGTCTGGCCCGCAGGTCGATCCACACACGCATTCGTTCCTGACATCTTTCTGGACATGCACATCTAAAAGCTATCTCATTTTCACAATTTTCATGTTTGCTGCTTGTAAGCTAAGCATTTTGGAGTAACGTAACATGTCCATCTAACAAGTTCCTCCAAGTGATGTTCAAGGTGTCTAATCCCTTTTCATGGCATCTTCCTTACAAGTACATTTATGCCTAGAGTCCATGTATGGTGGTAGTTGAGAATGTTCGATTGGCCTCTACACCGCCCCGTTGACCACAGTCTAATTCCATCCATACTCCCCAAACCTCTGACAATGCATCCAAGCATTATTTCGAGTCTCAATACTTGACTTTCCGTTGTGGATCCTAATTTTCATTTTGGCGGCCTGAGGGGCAAACTCCTTAAGGAAAATGTATCTTTCGTCCGCCCCAAAAAAAATTTTTCACGGCCTCCGGCCGCGATGAAGGTTCAGACCTGTCCATAACAGTGAAAACTTGCCACTATATTACATCCTTACGGCTTGCGCACTTCGTCACTAGTATGACTAAGAACGACGCCCGCTCCAGGGTGGACAGGAATTCCGGTTCTTCCTTCTTTTCATGCCCATAAGGCCGCCACCCATTTCATCGGCCACAATTCCCGAGCCCTCTTATGATAACACATACAAGTAACGTCAATCCGGCGAACTTGGTGCACCTCGAAAGTCTCCTGTCGGATGTTGGTCTTCCCTATGTTATGTTATGTTATGTTATGTTATGTTATGTTATGTTATGTTATGTTATGTTATGTTATGTTATGTTATGTTATGTTATGTTATGTTATGTTATGTTATGTTATGTTATGTTATGTTATGTTATGTTATGTTATGTTAACGGGTGTTACACTGTGGGCGACTCGCCCTGAGACAGGACGAGCACCGGGGGCCCTGACCGGGCCGAGACACAGCGCAGGGGCGGGCGCGCGGCTACGTCCGTCTGTTCCGCCGCGCGCGCCTCACTCCCTCACTCGCGTCAGCCAGGGGCACCCACCACGGCCCCTGGCCAACCAACTCAGCGGCGCAGACGACTGCGGGCCGCGCTTAGCGGGAGCCACGCGAGAGGCATCACACACCTCAACCAAAAACGCCCTACCAAGACTAGCTACCACCCCCCACCTGGCCAGCCTCCTCGCGCGCTCACGGGGCTCTAGAGCTCTACGCAAAGAGTGCCTCTGAACGCCCTCTACCCCTGGGGCAGGGGCCCACGACAACGGAGCGGCACCACCGCAGCCCAGAAAAAAAACGAGGCAAGGGAAAGCCCACCTAGGCCCCCAGACAAGGTCCCTCACGAGAACGAGGGGCTGAGTCCCCTCACCAAGGGCTCCCACGAAAGCCAGCACAGCAAGGAGCCCAACTGCCACAACGAACACGACAACCAAGGTGCTGCTGCAGGAACCGCTCACTAAAGCACCCAACCACACGTTGGCCCGCCAGGCGGCCTCCTCCTGGGGGCTACAGGTTCCCCGACACTGCCCAGCGCGGGGCAAAACAAACACCCACGGCCGCGGGGGGGATGACAAGCCGGCGCGGCGCCCCCCTGGAAAACCCACTACGGGGCACGGCTCATAGGCGCTGCCTGCCCTCGCCTACCATGCAGAGAAAACCTGCCCCTCCGTCCCTTTTTTTTTTTTTTTTTTTTGAATTCCCTGGCCGCCTGCGGAGCCCAGCACCACCTACCCTCCCTCTGCAACCCCTCCCTCTCCACCTCTCCCTCTCCCTAAAGCCCCAAAACTGCAGGCCTCCCGCGCCGCACTCCTCAGCCGCCAGACAGCACAAAACCGCCCCTTACTCCTCGACGGGCCCCGTCTCCCGGGAAGAGGGTACACACCCACACTCACACCAGACAAAGCACACAGGCCTGCTCCTTCCCCTCCCTGCTAGCCCACGAGACCCTCGGCCAGGAAACCCTTGCCCGCACGCCCAGCCCTCCCCTTGCCCACCGCCCTTCCTGCTCTCCTCGCTCCACTCGCCCTCTCCAGGCTCCCCCCCCAGCCCTCCAATCCCCCCCACCCTCCTCCCCCCCACCGCCCGCTCCCTCCTCCCCTCCAACCAACGCCCCTGCCCCGTCACTAGCACAGCTGCTTAGGCCGTGATCTCCACCGGGGCTGCGCACCGCATTCGCTCCTCAACGACCGCTAGGATGGGGTGCTGCGGCCCCACTCTGTCCCAGCCGTGCCGGGGGGTCTCCAGCGCCGCGAACGAGCGCAAGCGCGCCCAGAAGTCCGTCACCGCGCGGGCGCGCGCCCGTTCCAGCGGCGAGGCTTCGGCTGCACCCCGCGCTGCTGCCGCTGCTGCCCCTACTGCTGCCGCCGCCGCTTCCCCCGCCGCCACCTCTCCGGCCCCTGCTTCCTGCGTCGGTGATTCACCCGCGGGGGCGTTCAGCGCGGGTCCCTCCTGCTGTGTTGCCCCTCCCTCCCGGGCGAAGAAGTCGGTGATGGCCCGCTGGCGCGGTCCCTGTCGCTGGGGCTGCTCTGGCTGGGGCTGCACCTGTTGCTGCTGCTGTTGCTGCTGCTGCCCCGTCGCTGCTGCGGCCCCATCCCGCCCCTGCCTTCGGGTTGCTGCTCGAAGGCAGCACCTTCCGACTTCCATGGCGGACAGCGCCGCTAGGGCGATCACGTCCCAGGGGGCCTGCTCACACCCAGGTGGCGCTTGGGCGAGCCAGAGTTGCTGCCGGGTGGTGGTGGCCCCCGCTGCTGCTTGGGGGGGTGGCAGGTGCCGGTCGATCTGCTCCCGAACGGCCCTCGCGACCGGGCATTCCCAGAAGTGGTGCAGTCGCGGGGAGCAGGGTCGGCCGGCATCGGCCTCCCCATAGGCCCCGCACCCGCACGCCTCAATGGGCACCCGGACCAGGTGTGTGTTGCCAGGCAGGGGTACGCCGTCCACCGCTAGGCGCCACATAGTCTCCTTGTTGTCGTTCTCCCAGCGCACTCCGGACCACAGGCGTGCCTGGGTTGCCCGGAAACGGCTGAGCTCGGCGGCGAGGTGGGGAGGCGCCTGGTTCTCCGGCGTGCTCAGGGCCTCCCGCACAAACTTGGTGACCAAAGCCACTCGCCGCTCGCTGGCCGGCCCGTCCTGTAGTTGTGTCGCCTGGCTGACCGTCAGGCGGCGGAGCGGCACTGCGTCCGTTCCCCCGGGAAGGCGCCACCCCAGTCGCCCGACGATCATGGCCATCACCTGCGCGCAAACTGGCGGTGGCGGTGCCGGCGGTTGCTGTTGCTGCTGGAGTCCTTCCGCCTCCGCCTGCTGCCGCTGCTGCTGTAGCCTGGTCTCCACCACACCCGCTGCCTCCAGCCAGGCCGGGCTGATATCGTTATGCAAGGCCCCCAGAGCTGCACGGGCCGTTTCCTTGTCCTGCAGCTGGGCTGGGGTCGCGGCTGGGTCGAGGTGCTCCCGGGCCCACTCATGCCAGGCCGCTCCTTGGAGGGTGGTGGCTTGGCTGCCGTCCAGTGTCACCCATACCCGTACCAGGTCTCCTACCGTGCGCAGTTTCCTGCATGACGTTAGCCCCGCATGGTATGCTTCCAGGCCCGGTCGACGGCTGACGGCCACGACGTTTGCGTCGTTGGCGGTGTTGGGCAGCAGCGGGTTGCCCCACAGCGCGGCCCCCCAGCACCAGTCGCCGGGCACCAGCGGAGATCTGCCAATGTCCTCCGGCGGTGGCAGGTGCCCCAGGGCCCCCACGATCCGGCTGATGTCGGCGGGCAGGTCGCTGCCGCCGAGCCAGGGCCCCGTGGCCCGGGCAGTTGTCAGGGCCCACGGCTGGAAAGCGGGGTGGACGAGCTCCAGGTAGGCGGACAGTGTGCGGATCCAAGGGTGTAGGACCCTGGCCTCACTGCCGGCTGCCACTGCCCCCCCGCCATCCCCGCCTGCCTCCGCGGCCGCCTCAGCTCCCACACCCCCTTCCCCATCTCCTGCCGTCGGCATAGCCTGCGCCATGAAGCGTACGGCCCAGACCGCGTGGCGCGCGCGAATGTGTTGGGAGAGCGGTAGCAGGCCAAAGCCCCCGGCCGATGGGTGGCCGGCCAGGAGACTGCTGGGTATGCCGGTGAGGCGCTGGCCCCGGTCCTCTGGGCCCTGTCGCCGGTCGACTAGGCGGGCCGTCAGCCGCCCGATGTGGTTCAGCGTGCTGTCCGGGGGCGGCCCGCCGTGCTCCATGTGCCAGGTGACCGTTTGCAGGCCGTAGGCTGACGCAGCGGTGGCCCGGCCAAAGGCCGACAGCGGGAAGCGGGAGAGCCGCTGCATCCGCTTGTAGGCCCCCGCCAGCATCTTGGGCCAGTCGGGCTGCGGGGGGCTGGGCCGGTTGTCCACCGGCAAGTTCAGGGCTGTGGCGGTGGCGACCACTTTGAGCCCGCCAATGGTTTCCTGCTGCGGCTGGTGTTGCTGCTGCGGTGGCTGCGGCTGTTGCCTGCCCGCCGGTTGTGGTTGCTGCTGCGGGTTCTCGGCGCCCACCCTCAGAAGCTCTACTTTATCCAGATTGAGGCGTTGGCCTGATGCCCGGGCAAAGGTCTCCATGGCCTCGAGGAAGGATGGCACGGACTCCTCGCTCTCGAGCGCCACTTCGGTGTCGTCCGCGAACTGGCAGGCTGTGATGCGGTCTGGAGCACTGGGTAGTAGTCTGACTCCCACGTCTCGGCTCTGTAGCCAGCATAGCAGGGCCTGAGCGACAAAGAGGTACATGTTATGTTATGTTATGTTATGTTATGTTATGTTATGTTATGTTATGTTATGTTATGTTATGTTATGTTATGTTATGTTATGTTAATGGGTGTTACACTGTGGGCGACTCGCCCTGAGACAGGACGAGCACCGGGGGCCCTGACCGGGCCGAGACACAGTGCAGGGGCGGGCGCACGGCTACGTCCGTCTGTTCCGCCGCGCGCGCCTCACTCCCTCACTCGCGTCAGCCAGGGGCACCCACCACGGCCCCTGGCCAACCAACTCAGCGGCGCAGACGACTGCGGGCCGCGCTTAGCGGGAGCCACGCGAGAGGCGTCACACACCTCAACCAAAAAACGCCTACCAAGACTAGCTACCACCCCCCACCTGGCCAGCCTCCTCACGTGCTCACAGGGCTCTAGAGCTCTACGCAAAGAGTGCCTCTGAACACCCTCTACCCCTGGGGCAGGGGCCCACGACAACGGGGCGGCACCACCGCAGCCCAGAAAAAAACGAGGCAAGGGAATGCCCACCTAGGCCCCCAGACAAGGTCCCTCACGAGGACCAGGGGCTGAGTCCCCTCACCAAGGGCTCCCTCGAAAGCCAGCACAGCAAGGAGCCCAACTGCCACAACGAACACGACAACCAAGGTTATGTTATGTTATGTTATGTTATGTTATGTTATGTTATGTTATGTTATGTTATGTTATGTCATGTCATGTCATGTCATGTCATGTCATGTCATGTCATGTCATGTCATGTCATGTTATGTCATGTCATGTCATGTTATGTTATGTTATGTTATGTTATGTTATGTTATGTTATGTTATGTTATGTTATGTTATGTTATGTCATGTTATGTTATGTTATGTTATGTTATGTTATGTTATGTTATGTTATGTTATGTTATGTTATGTTATGTTATGTTATGTTATGTTATGTTATGTTATGTTATGTTATGTTATGTTATGTTATGTTATGTTATGTTATGTTATGTTATGTTATGTTATGTTATGTTATGTTATGTCATGTTATGTCATGTTATGTTATGTCATGTCATGTCATGTTATGTCATGTTATGTTATGTCATGTTATGTTATGTCATGTTATGTTATGTTATGTTATGTCATGTTATGTTATGTTAACGGGTGTTACACTGTGGGCGACTCGCCCTGAGACAGGACGAGCACCGGGGGCCCTGACCGGGCCGAGACACAGCGCAGGGGCGGGCGCGCGGCTACGTCCGTCTGTTCCGCCGCGCGCGCCTCACTCCCTCACTCGCGTCAGCCAGGGGCACCCACCACGGCCCCTGGCCAACCAACTCAGCGGCGCAGACGACTGCGGGCCGCGCTTAGCGGGAGCCACGCGAGAGGCGTCACACACCTCAACCAAAAACGCCCTACCAAGACTAGCTACCACCCCCCACCTGGCCAGCCTCCTCGCGCGCTCACGGGGCTCTAGAGCTCTACGCAAAGAGTGCCTCTGAACGCCCTCTACCCCTGGGGCAGGGGCCCACGACAACGGGGCGGCACCACCGCAGCCCAGAAAAGAAACGAGGCAAGGGAAAGCCCACCTAGGCCCCCAGACAAGGTCCCTCACGAGAACGAGGGGCTGAGTCCCCTCACCAAGGGCTCCCACGAAAGCCAGCACAGCAAGGAGCCCAACTGCCACAACGAACACGACAACCAAGGTTATGTTATGTTATGTTATGTTATGTTATGTTATGTTATGTTATGTTATGTTATGTCATGTCATGTCATGTCATGTCATGTCATGTCATGTCATGTCATGTCATGTTATGTCATGTCATGTCATGTTATGTTATGTTATGTTATGTTATGTTATGTTATGTTATGTTATGTTATGTTATGTCATGTTATGTTATGTTATGTTATGTTATGTTATGTTATGTTATGTTATGTTATGTTATGTGATGTTATGTTATGTTATGTTATGTTATGTTATGTTATGTTATGTTATGTTATGTTATGTTATGTTATGTTATGTTATGTTATGTTATGTTATGTTATGTTATGTTATGTTATGTTATGTTATGTTATGTTATGTCATGTTATGTTATGTCATGTCATGTCATGTTATGTCATGTTATGTTATGTCATGTTATGTTATGTCATGTTATGTTATGTTATGTTATGTCATGTTATGTTATGTTATGTTATGTTATGTTATGTCATGTTATGTTATGTTATGTTATGTTATGTTATCGATGGCCCAGGTTCACCGGCAGCACATCAGGCGGTGACGGCGGGGGACGCGACCGCGGATGCGTACCTGTACGTCCGTAACCCCTCCATGCCAAGGTGGACGCGTGTGGAGGGTTTTGCTGCAGTCCGGGTGCCAGACACGCTTGGAACACCATGGCGGCATCCGGCCACCGCATTCACTTGGCCATCAGGGCGCCGTTCAAGTGGTGGGACCATCTGTCGGCGGTTTTTTTTTCTGCGAGGGACGTTACAAGGACCGGGAAGACGAAGCCCAACGGGCAAGCCGAGCAAGACCGGCAAGCCACAACCACCTGGCAAGAAGCCCCAAAAAACCACCGCAAGGAGCCGAGGAGAGAGAAAAAGCCAAGCAACGCCTAAACCCGCAGACAGGACAGGGACAGGGACGGGGGCAGCAAGAGGCCAGGAGCCACTGCTGCACGGGCGGCACACACGGCCACCCCTACCTCCAAGACACCGAGGAATAATAATAATAATAATATTACGCCGGGCCAAAACCCTGGCGTGGTTTATGGGGGCGGGTGCGATGAGGCTCGACTAGGAGCCTGTACGCCGCCACCACCAGGGGAGCTCCACAAAAAACAACCTTACCCTACCCCTTGACGATTGGACGTGTAGCATGTGGGTCCCTCGAGGGAGCGTCGCCGTAGGACTATGTTATTCAGGTACTTGATTGCGAGGTCATGAAGGCGCGCGCAGCATTGTGTGGCAGTGTCTGGTGGCACGCCGAGCTCGGTGATAAGGGGCTTTAGGTCATTGCGGATCGTCCCACCGAATCCAAGTGTGATGGCTTCCTTCGGTGTATACCGCACTTTCCAGCCGTTGGCCTTGAGCCTGCGGGCTAGCTTCGCGTGCTGTTTTGCTTTTTGCTCATTCTTTTCATCATGTCGGAGGTCCCCTGTGTATCCTATCTCGATCACAAATACTGTGTGTTTTGAGCGGTCCGGTGGTCCGTTGTACGGTGTGGTTTGCTCTGTGGTCGATAGTGGTAGGGTCGGGATAAGAAGGAGATCTGGTCGCATTTTCTTCCTCTTTTTTTCCGGGATATTGGGTAAAAGCCATTTCGGCAGTCGAGTGCCAGATGAGTATTCCGGGCTGGCGTCTTCTGCACAGGCGTCAATGATGGTGTAGCATCCACCATACCTGCCTTTGTGTATGGTATCTGCGATAAGCAGGGCAGCGGCGTTGTGCCGTTTTATGTACATGGCTATGTGACCAGTTTCTTTGCATCCTCCCAGAATATGTCCGCCTGAATCTGGTAGGCCGCATAGGGGGCAGGGGGCTTTGCTCTCCTTCGCGGTGTTGGTGTGCACTTCTAGGTGTTTTGTTGGTATGCCATACCGCTTGGCAAGGCCGGCGTGCCATAATTGGCCCCACCTGTAGTCGAATACTCGCTTAAAAAGGCTGTGTCCGCCTCCGTGGGTGATCGTCAAGTTGCTAGTTCGTGCGCAGAGTTTAGGGCTGGCTTTTTCCCATAGATCCGTATATACGCCCGAGGGTGTAAAGCCATGATGGGTGGTTTTGTTGAGGAGAATTGTTATGCCACGGTTGAGGTCGTTACCGTACAGCTCGGTCGTGGTTTGACGAAACCAGAAGATTTTATCGAAGGGGTTATTGTCACTTTCTTCGGTTAGTGTGGCTTCAGCATCGCCTTTTGCGACGGCGGTTGCCCCTTGGTCGGCTTTATCATTGCCGAGTGAGGCGTTAGCGTGCGCTTTGACTTTGAGTAGCACGGTTCGGAGTCCCTGTGAAGCCCTGTGCCATAGTAACTCGTCGATGTTAAGTAGCAGTTCCTTGTGTTTGCTAATGTGGAGTTTGGATTTTTCAACGATGGCACGCCGGGTGAGATGAAGAGAGGCTGCAGAGTCTGTAAAGAGGTACAGGCAGTCATCGTAGTTGGCGTATAACTTCAACGCTTGATGTATGGCAGCAAGTTCAGCGCGTGTGATGGTATTGGTGGGCCCCTTGCCGTTGGGTGCCACATGGTGCAAACGGTCGGTGGCAGCGTCGTAGATGGCTGCCCCTAGGATGTTCAGGTCGTGTTCTGGGTCCTTGACACAGCTACCGTCGGTGTACAGCCCGATTTTGGGAGCATATCGTAGGCGGGTATGCACTGGTTGGCTCTCAGACAGGCGGTACCGCTGTCCTGGTGTTGTCCGCTCGATCTCCCAGGCTGTAGTGCTGAAGGCCGGGTTAGACTGCCCTTTTCGTAGTTCATGTAGGTGTCGCTTTGCCCACCGGGTGCGGTCTGGTGTTGGGCAGGGGCCAGGTGTTCGTTGGGGTTGGTCACGTCCCAGCAGGTTGTCAGTGTTCATTGCAATCTTAGGACCGATTGTGTGCGTAAGGAGAGCAAGGCCGCTGATGTTGCCGACTGCTATGACGTCGAGACCGGATTTGTAAGCCGTTGCGGCCGTCGTGCTTCCTCTACCCTGTTGCAATTTCGCGAGCTCATGGGTTGCTGGGACGCGACCTAGGCGCCGCACTGCGGGGTTTCCCATATGCTTGCTATATGGGCCGTTCAGGCTGTACTTCAGAATAAGGATAGTCAATGTCGGTTCAGGGTTGTCCGATGCTTCCTGTGCCGAGAGAATTGCCCAGGCAAGCGCATGGTTTGACGCCTCAGGGGTGGGGTCCGGGTGGGCAATGGACAGTCCGTTGAAAAGCTGCGAGTACGCGTCGAGGTTTGCTCCGAAGAGTTGGTCCTCCCCGTACGCGCTGAAGTACTGTGTCGTGGAGTTATCGACGTTGAGAGGTGATGCAAACCTCTCACAAGTTGCTTGTGTCGCGTCTTGTAGTACAACGCTAAGCTCAGGACATATTGTGACTTGGTTCTCGGGGCAGGTTCTGATTGTTGCTTGATTCTGGTGTGTGCCGACACCTGGTCGTCCATTCCTGTGTTTCTTTTGAGGTGTGATTTTGTATCTTAACAGGAGTTTGGCTACGTCCTCATGAAAGCCTCCTCTGGCAGCTAACTTGTTGTGGGCATCGGGCCTGGTTTGCCGTGAGTGCTGGTATCGTGCATAAAGGGAGCGCACCCGGTCGATTTGGAGACTTCCTATCCAGGCGCCAGTTGGGTCATACACGTGAAGTTCGGAGTCGCTAGGCTCCCCTGGTATGATTACGTATTTCCCAGGTGGTTTTATATCTCTGTCTGGGTTGCAGGGTACCGTGTTGATTGTCACATGTGTTAGTGTACGCCTGGTGCGTGCACTCGTATCAGCGCTCGGGGGGTCCCATCTGCCTTGTCGTTGCGCATTGGAAAGGTGAGTATCAAGTGGGGCTGGTGGGAGTTTGACGGTGGTCTGCGTTGCATTACGCACTTGGTGGGTGGCGAGTAAGGTGGGCCAGTTGTGTTGCCCTTGAATGTCGCGGAGAGGCATGTCTGAGTCTTCCCAAGAGACTTCGTGTAAGTATCTTCCAGCTCCGCGTCCGTACTTGGCTATCGTGTTCTTGCTCGCTTTGGCATGGTAGTTAAGCAGCCGGTAGGCACTGATCGCGCCTGCACACACGATAGTGTTGCACCACTGTACTCTGTAGTAGTCCGCGTGTGTGCTGCTTGGGCCGCCAGCCAGGCGGCCGTCTATATTTCTTGGTGTTGGATTGGGTGCTCCCACACCAGTAGTGTTCTTACGCATACCTCCGTCAACTTCCATCGTCGTGCCTTTGTCCTGTGGGTCCCCTGTCTCGGTGAGGTCGATGGTGGTTGGGCGTTTCTTATTGGGGCGTTTGCACCGTGTTTTTGGCTCTACGGTTTCTCGCTTTCGGAATGGTCCGTAGATGATTCGTTCAACAAACTCACAATCAGAGTAGAGGCTGCACACGAGCTGGTTAGCCAGAGTGCTATCTGGGTGCTGGCGATCTGTTAGCGGGGGGTTTACACGAAGCAATTGCTTTCGTGCCAGTCGCCAGTTTACCTGCTTCAAGGTTGTCCTGCGTTGCAGTGTAGGCAGTTGGTTTTCCGAGGGGGGCTCTGCGTTGTCGTCGGGCTGGGTGTTGGCATGCTCGATTAGAGGGTGTGTTTGTAGTTTCTTTAGGATAGGGTTGTTGTGCGACTGGGTTGCAAGAAGCTGCATTGTGTTCTGTAGCTTCGTGGAGAGCGATCTCTGCCGTGTTAGGACAGGGGTTGAGTTTGTCGGAGAGCCTCGTCCCAGTGTAGGGACAGCTAACATAAGGTTTGTAAAGAAGGATCGGGCACTCATGGCGAAGCGAGTGTGACCAGGGTTGGCCTCTTCATCTTCGTGAACAGCTTCTCCCATCCGTACGTGGTCGTCTTTTATTTTGGGGTTGCTTGTGCGTGTGTTCGCGGCTATCCAGTTTCGCCGCCTCACAGCCGGGGTGCATTTTCGTCGCTGACTTGTCCTTTGTAGTTGGCGGGCTTTCTTGTTAGGCTCCCCATCCTCGCCATCAGGCGCTGATGGTAGAGATTGGATGCGGCGTTTGGGTTGGTTGGGAGGTTGTGTCAGGGTGTTACCATGCGGATTAGGAGGGTTTGCGGCTGCTTGTTGGGTTTTGTCCGTGGTACCATCCATCGGGTCATCAGGGTCGGTGTTTTCTGGGATCCCATGTTCGGGGGGGTCGGCATTATGGGGCACGTGGCGGTCTTCGTGTGTGGTTTGAGTGGGTGGCGTCGCATCAGGCACGAAGAATTCATCGTGGCCGTGTTTAACCCACCGTCCAGGTACAACTGTGTGATGTGTGTGTTCGGTGTTTATGTTGGGTTGGTATGTGTTGGCGTGTGCCCGCAGGAATTCAGTGATGAGGCGTTGTGAGGCGGGGGTGGGTGACAGGTTGTTACGAACAAGGCTGCTGATAACGGGGAAATCGGGTAGCTTCCTGTCGCGATGGGGGAGGGGTCGTTCGTGATTGCATTTGGATGGGTTTTCCCCTGTGGCGCTTAGTGCAAGGCTCAGGCGGTTAAGAGAGACAAGGTGTCGGTGCCGCGCTCTCCCATTGGTAAGACTTTTTAAGGCTGTGGTGTCGATCAGATACCGGTCATTGTTCATGTCTACTAGACTACGGAGATCAAGTCCAATCTCAATCAGGGGGAGAATGTACCGATACGGGATGACCGGGTCGGTAGTGCCTGGGTATGTACCCATTGCATCAGCAAGGGCGGCTAGGCTGTGTAGGGTAGT
The DNA here is from genome assembly GCA_030267565.1 of Pleodorina starrii. Lineage (NCBI taxonomy): Eukaryota > Viridiplantae > Chlorophyta > Chlorophyceae > Chlamydomonadales > Volvocaceae > Pleodorina > Pleodorina starrii. Next base: position 2,745,280 of record BRXU01000003.1, read on the forward strand.
AGTGTATTCTTTACCCATAGTGGTGATTGTGAGCCCATGAGCTCGCGTGAGAGTGAGTTGCTTGAGGGTACAGTAAAAATGACTTTCCGCCCGATACGCATGTGCTTCAAGGGTGCCTGCGCGTTTGGCTTGCAGTTCCAGTAGTGCACGGGTTACGACACCGAGCCGCCCTTGATCGTTAAGAGAGAGCACCAGGGCCCTGGTGGCCTTACGTACGTAAATGGGTAAGAACGAGCCAAGTCCCAGGCCGTACTGTTCCTGTGGGAGCAGAATTGCACGGGTGCAGAAGCCCATTTTGAGTCCGTAGCTCTGTTTTGCGACGCGTGTGACCATACTATCGAGGATTTTGATATCATTGTTCGTGTATGCCATTGTGGGGAAGCTGTACGCAATTGCGGGCTGGATACAGGTCTGGATCATTCGTAGGCGTTGGTCAGGGGATGCGAGGGACGTGGCAATGTCATGTCCCCTCGTGCGAATCTTTTCTTTGACATACTCCATTTGCGCTGCCCAGTTTAGGGTCAGGGCTATGTGAACACCTAGGTATTTGTATGCTTGCCCCGGGTGTTTGTATGGTATTGTTTTGCCGTTTATTCTTATTTTATCTTTCAGGGCAGATTGTAGTGTTCTGTCGCACGTCGGGCCATGTGGTAGTTTGACGTCCCACGATGTCTTGTGTAAAATGGCGGACACGGCACATTTCTCGTGGTTCACTTCCAGGCCTGCCCACTTTGCATATTTGCCTATTTTTTCGCATTGAGTCGTAAGGTCTGAGAGCGTGTTGGTTATTGCTGCTAGATCATCTGCGTAAGCAGCGGAGCTACAATGGTATCTTTCGTTATCTTTGTCCGTTAAGCAACCGTACTTGTAGCCTCGGCCGCCAACATGTAGCCATCGCAGAAGGGGCTCAAGAAAAATGATGAAGAGTAGCGGGGAGAGCGTGTCGCCCTGCACTGTTCCTCGTTCGATGTGGATGTCGGGTGTCCGTCCGTGCTCGGTACGAATGCATGTGCGTGCTTGGCTGTAGAGATCGCGTACAACCTCGATCAGGTCCAGTGGTAGGCCTAGGTCATACATAATCTGCAATAGCTTATCGTGGTCGATGGTGTTAAAAGCACTCGAGAAGTCAACGTATAGGATGTATAGGTCTCGTCGGGTGAGGCCCGCGTCTTCTATGCTGTGCAGGAGATTGAGGATTTGGCGTTCAGTGTTTCTGTGTTTAAGGAAGCCTTCTTGGGCTTCACTGAAGAGGTCAGCAGAAGGTGCAAACTTGGATGTGGACAGCGTGATGAGACTTGTCCATAATTTATAGAGCGTGTTGGCGAGGGCTATGGGTCTCTTATTTTTAATGAGGAGGGGGTCGCCGTTCGGCTTAGGTATAAGGACTGTGTCTGACGTTGTCCAGGGTAAAGGTGTTTCTGCTTTGACCCACATGAGGATCAGCAGGTTATGTATGTCACATTTTAAGGGGGCAGGGAGAGCTTTGAGTAATTCATTGGGTATGCCATCAGGCCCAGGCGCCTTGTTACGGGAGAGAAACTGAATGCAAGTGTCGAAATTGGTGGGGTCGGCGATATGCGGGAGCAGGGCATGGTTACCAGGCGCGTCGTACGCATGAAGTGTGAACGTGTCTGGGGCGTAGGCCTCGGCCCATGGGTATTGCCTATGCACGTCTTCTGGTAGGAATTTCCCTGTGCGGGCCCCAATGGCTGGGGCCGCCTGGCGTGAAAAATATGTATGTAGGGCATCGAGGATATCAGCGGGATCTGTGCGGACTAGTCCATCGTGTGGGTGTCTGATGGCGGGTATCCCTTTTTGCTGTGCCTCTCCTTTGTTGAAGATAACTCGGTGTCCTTGCTTCGGGCGAACCGCAAGCATTCGTTGAAATCTGCGTTTTGCGTTCTTTATATTTTCGCTTTTTCGGTCGGAGGTAGCTTTCCTTAGCAACTGGCCAACTTCTCGCAGTCTTTTGCGGAGACCATTGATGCGTGTCCCGATCGCGTTATCGGGGCTTCCAGTGGTTATACGTGATGGGGCGGTGTTTTTGTCGTTCATGTCATCTATTTCCATGGGGCCTATTGCCTGCGCCGCAGCAGGCGTGGGTTCCTGCCGTATTGTGTCTTTTTCGTTTTGTGTAGGCTGTGCCACGTGTTGACCTCCTGTATTGGGAGAGAGTGCCGTTACGTTTTCGGGTGTGGGCTCAACTGTGTTTCTCACAGCCTCCCCGGCAGCGGTATCCTGCATTTCGGCTGGGTTGGTATCGGTTGTGTAGGTTGGTATTTCGATGCCTAGTTCCTTGGTCCGCCGATAGATTTGCTCGAGCTCCGATTTTACCTTCCTGTGCTCGTGGTGGAGCTGTTTGACCTTACGTCCCACGACCCTGGTTGCGTGTAGTTTTCCAGTTCGTGGGGGCTTGTGCTCGCAGTGACTCAGGAGTGTGTCGAGAGCGTGCGTTAAGATTTGCTGTAGATCTTCCGCACAGCTGGTAACGTTGGTTTGGCTGACATCCGGGTGACTCCGCAGTTCACGCAAGCGGAGGGCTGCACTTCTACCGGTTCCGTCCTCTTCTGTTAGGGCAGCAGTTACAGCCGTCAGAGCAGGCTGAAGTCGGTCATGTAATTGTGCCATGTCTGAGGCTAGTTCGTTTTCGAGCGTCTCCCTCACTGTATCCAAAGTGGATTTTGTGATTGGTAGTTTGACGGTTTGCCATTTTGTTGAGGTAGGTGTGGTGTCGGCGGTATTTGGGTTATGCGCTGCTGAGGTGGGGCAGTCAAATAGTCAGACAGCTTCAATGGGCATTCTTCCGTGAAGAGGTTTGTGGTCGAAGTGGCCTCCGGGCACGGTAACTGTCTCATATGCTGAGACTCCGGACGTTATCTTGTAGAGGTCTAATCTTGTTGTGAGGATCTTATTGCATAGGATGTCATCGATTCGGCTTTCATGCGTGATGGAGCCGTTTTTGAACTGGCGATAGGTGTATTGCCGTCCTTCCGCAGCTATGAGCGGGGTTAGGGGTTTCAGGTTGTTTTCGGACACAAAGGTGCGGTGGCAGACGTCATCCGCGTCGAGGGTCGCAGTGGATCTGTCAGCAGCTTGCAGGGCAGCATTAAAATCTCCAGCTATAATCACATGCTCCTTATGGTTGTCTGCATGCGTGAGTACGTCCGCACAATATTTGTATATGGACTTGCGTGTAGATGTCAGTTCTGGCGTGTAAACGCCTATGATGTGTAGGGTTGTGCTATGCGGAGTGCATACGGTGCAGTGGCATACGTATCCTTGCAGGTTACGTGGATGCTGCTCACATGTAGCGCCTCCGGCCGATGCAAACCTATCCGAGATAGCAATCACGACTCCTGCTTGCCTTACGGGAGCCGGTTGTCCCAACTTGTTCTTTTTGTTGGGGAATGTGCTGCCCCAGGCATGGTAACCGGGGAAATGCATCTTCATCCGGCCGTTTAGGCCGCATTTGCCGAGCTTTGTTTCGGTAAGTACAAGGATATCCGCCCTCCAGTCAAGTGTATTGCAGAGAACATCGTATAGGTGTCCTTGTAAGCCTCTCACGTTGTGTGTGACAACGTGTAAGTAACGATGTGACGTGGTGCCTGTCGTTTGCAGCGGACTTTGCTCGGGTTGCGGGGAGGTGCCAGCTTGTCCGGCCTCAGCATTGTAGTTAGGCTCAAGGGGGGTCCCTGGTCTTCTATGTTTCTGTCGTTGGAAGGCTTCCAGAATGGTGGTTTGGGTATCGTCTATTTTGTGGCGTCTTTTCCGTCCCATCTTGATTTTGTCGCCTGCGCGCTCTTGTATGGTTTGCATTGCCGCAGGGTTGCATCTTTCAGTGGTGCGCCGTGGTGCTTCTATGTTTGCGTTGTTAGGGGCCGTGAGGTCATGTGGTTGCGCTAGCAGCATCTCATTGTCAGCAGGCAGCGGTTGCACAAGGGCCGCCGCCGGTCGGTTCGCGTTAGCCTGTAGGGTTTGGGGCCGGGTATCTTGCCGTGGGACAGTTGTTGTGGCATGGGCGGGAAGACCCCTCTGGACGGCCATGGCGTATGTTCTGAGAACCGCTGGTTCCTCGATTGGGTGAATTTGTGGGTTGACGGCTGCATCTCTGATTTGTGCTGTGTGAGCTCCCGCTTCCAAATTTTCGGGAGGTGCATTTTGTTGCAGGTCGCTGGGGGCGGTAGCTCCTGGGGTGTCTCCCAGTGGTTCCTCGATCCTGACCTGGGTGTCGGGCTGCCGGCCATCCTGGTGGTGGTAAAACCTCCTTAAGCTCGTTTGCCATGTTGGTGGTGGCGAGAATGTCAACGCTATCGAGGTACTGAACGCCACCCTGTAACTCTTGCCAGTCCACTTGTGTCTTTAGTAGTTTTGATTGCACGTGTTCCGAGTCGATAAGATGCCAGGTATCCCCGATTCGTTTCACGCATACAGCGTGAGGGCGTCCGGACATCTGCAGTACGAATCCGTATTGGGCTGCCAAAGGTGGCAGTGCGGGGAGGGCACGTCTCCTCACAGCATTGCCCGAGGACAGTGCGCGTGGTGCACTTATAAGGGCAAGAAACTGCTTTGTCGGGTCTTGTGAGGTGAGATATACATTGTAGCGTAGGTAGTGGTTTATTGCTAGCGTCGTGAAGGCGCCTGTGTGTCTGTTGAATGTTTCGCGCCATAGGGCGCGGCTAGGGTGATTAGTGGCTTGTAGGTGGTCATCTAAGCGTATGCAGTATTCCAGCACGTGCTCCGGGTTGAGGTAATGTCCCCCAATGAGATTGTTGAGGGCGTGTACTTGGCAGAATTGCCTTCGTTGTTGCTCGTGGTGGATTGGTCCGCTTCCATTGATACTTGGGCGGGGCAGTGGCCATGGTATCGGATTAGGGGCCCCTTGCCCATGTTCCATGGGATCCTGATGTTCTTGTTCGACAGGTGTGTCTCCCCCTATTTTCCGTCTGTCCCAGTACCCATGTGGTGGGTGTGCGCGTGTCGGTCTGTGCGAATTATGGGGATGCCGTTTTTTCAGTCGACGTGCATTGTTGCCAGTCCTGCACTGGTGTCCTTTGTTTTTCGCTGGTGCTGCCCGTTTGGCAGTCTCGGGGTTTGCCCTTATTTTGTCTGTAGTTGCGAATTTCAGGAGGGTTGGGAGGCCAGCCTTCAGGGCAATGGCAAGGAGCGCGACCGCCTCTTCGTTCTGTCTGATTTGGCCCATCACTGAGAGCATGGTGATTGCAGCAGTTAGACACGCTGTGTATTTTTGTGTGCGGAACTTGATGGAGAGGGCAGTGATGACGAGGATTTTAATTTCGAATGCTTGCAGTCTATGCAGTAGGAAGTGCAAGGGATCCGTTAGGCATGCCAGTATAGCTATGTAGCGGGTGCCGTTGATGAGGTGGCATAGTAGCACAAGTTCAGGGCAGGGGTGTGTGGTTATCTGCTTTATTGTTTTCAGCTGGCTGATGATTGGTATGAGGAGATTAGTAGCAGTCAGAATTGCCCACATTATCCCGGCGGTTAGGATGATCGATGCTGCGCAGAGGGCTGCACTAAGTGCAGCTAATGGGGTAATGCATGCAAGCATTGGTATTGGGTAAATAGCTGACCCAAGACTTAGTACGTACAGGGTGTATCTGGGTATTGCCTTTTTGGGTGGTAGCAACGCTTTGGACAGCGTTGTGTTGATGAGATGGCAAGCTGTCCCCATCACGGGCAGGGACGCCAGAGCCCATGGTACCAGACGGGCATAGAGCATTAGGCATTGGCAAACAATTCTAGCTAGTTGGGCCAAGTAGGTAATTACCGCCTTCATCGGGTCAGCGGCTGTACATATCGCCTGGGATGCTATCTTTCTAGGATCGGCCCAGTCAGGATAACTAGTTTTGGGATGCAGATCCTTAACAGGGGCTTCTCCTTGTCTGTTCCTCGTGCAATTGGGGTAAGCACCATCAACGCACCAACTTTGCTCTCTCCATCCGACTTTCCGACATGCCGCTAGCTGTGAGTCCTCTCCAATATTGCCGGTCCACAGGCAGGTCCACATCCTTTCGTCCTGGCCGCTAGGGTCCTCCAGCCTCCAGTTAGCTGTCCACCTTGTGGGGGGTTTATCATGGGAGGGTGTTTGGGGTATGATTGTAGTCTGTTGGGCAGTGGGGCTGGACCATTCTGTGTGATTGATGTATTCATCAGTGGCTTGCTGTATTGCACATGTCAGGTGTGTGCTGCTGGGTAGTTTCCATCTAGAACTAGGTTGTGACACCCGCTGCGCATAGCTATGATATTCAGTTGGCGGCCAAGCAGCAGGGTTGCTATTTCCAGTCTTACCCATCATCATTGCCAGCAGGTCAATCGTCGCGGTGTCGAGAGGGGCCAGTCCGCCCAAGACCATGGGGGATTCAGCACTGTCTTCGCCACGCCAGGAGCCAGCGGCATAGGGGCTGTCCTGGTTGGTCACATTCATGCCGACAGTAGCTCCGCTGGCATGTGCCTGCTGGAGGGGTGGCTTCGTGCCAGCCATTTCCCTTTTGTTATAAACTAAATCGAGGTTGGGCTGGCTGATCTGGTTCGGCTTGCGGTCGAAGAGACTGGCCGCCGCCGAGGCGCGGAGCTTCTCTGGGATCAGGTTCAAGGAGGCCACGGAGCCATTCTGAATGCCAGGCAGCTGCATGGGAATCTCACATCGCGTCCAGCATGCTTTCGCCCGAGACGCCTGGTTACCCGCCATTTTTGGTGTTAAGCGTTGGTGCGTCTGCACAGGGTTGTAACAGTAGCTTTGCGAGAAGGGTATGTTTATGTTTATTGTGGTATGGTTTGAGCGGTGTTTTGCGTCAAGGAGCTCGGTATTACCCAGCTTCTCATCCACTCTGGTACGGTACGATAGCCGCTGTATCCAGTGGTCATTTTTGTTGTCGAGATGTCCAACTGCTTCACTGAAGTAGGTGTTATATTTGTTAGATGTGTGTGTAGTGTGATGAGGCAGGAAACTCGTGCGTCCGACGGACAATAGAGTTTGTGGGGGTTGGCGAGTGACGTTGTGTCCGGTTGTGGTGACGGGTTCTTCATTAATTGGCAGTATTCGTTTTATAAGTTGTGCTTGTTGGTATGCCTGTTGGTATGCAAATGTGTTTCTGTCGTTTGCTTCCTGTACACGTCCCGTACTCTCTTCGTAGTTTTCTCGTATTGACCTTGGGAGGTGGGCACTTTGCCTTCTGCTTGAGAATATTTGGTAGAGACTGAAGGTAAGATTGCAGATGGTCGTTTTGCTGATTTGGGTGCGTTCATGGCGTTGGTCGCCACGTTCCAAACGTGAGGTACATACGTCCAGAAAGTTATCTGCGAGCTCGTAGGTTTTGAAGCAGGGTATTATTTTGAAGAAGGATTCTGTAAGAGGAATTTGCGACGTATTACCATTGTTGCCGGAAGGCGAAGGGTCGCCATCCAGCAGAAGAGGACAGAAGTTTGGATGGTTGAGCATTCCGCACAGGGGCCCGGATTGTGTGTCAGGTGGCCTGTTATTCCAGCAGGAGTAGGTGACCAAGCTCATGAGGTCCGGTGGCTTCTTGTGGCGTTGGCGCGACATTTCTGTGTTGTCCGATGGCTGACAAAGTTGCCAATCTCCAGCACGCGCTGCTCTGTTGAAGTGCGAAAACAAAGCTGTGACGTTGTATAACGCCGTTTGGGGTTTGGACGGTCTGATTTCAAAATTTTGCGGCGGGCAGTTGCAATGCGCGTCCGAAATCTGGAATTGGTTCCTCGGCCTTATTCCCTCAGGGACCTGGTGTACTTCGCAAGCCCCGCATCCTCGGGCTGAGCCCGAGGAGCGTGCCAGGTCAGGTATGAGGGGGCAATCCGTCAACGAGGTCCAGATCGTCAGGACATTGGCATGCGCCCTTGTGTGCGTTAACAGTAGGAGAACAAAGCAGCAAAAGCTGCTGATTTCCATACGGCCTAGGCACACTTTGCCGGGTCGTCCGGTGTGGCCTTGTGTCTTCGCTTACAGCATATTAAGCGTGTAAGGAGAGTAGTCTAAGCTACTTTGTATCGGGGCACATAAAGCGGCGGCTGTACTTCCCAAGACACCGAGGAGGGAACCGAAACCAACACCAGGGCCCAACACCAGGGCCAAACCCCGGGGCCCAACACCAGGGCCAACACCACGGCCCAACACCAGGGCCAAACCCCACAGCCCAACACCAGGGCCCAACACCAGGGCCCAACACCAGGGCCGACACCACGGCCCAACACCAGGGCCAAAACCACGGCCCAACACCCGGGCCAGCATCACGGACCCCAGCAGGGCCCATCACCAACAGCGACCACAACGACAACACAACCACAACCTGCACAACCTCAACAGCCAAGGGGCGACCCCTACACCCAGGGCGACAGAAACAGGAACGGGGAACAAAAACTGGACAACCACCACAACAAACCAGGCCAGACAAGCCCCCCCCCGCCGGGGAGCACCAGAGGAAACAAAAACCCACAGCACGCCCGAGGAGAGCCCCAGAGAGAAGAAAAACCCACAGTGCCACGGCAGCACACGAGCGCACCGGAGACAAGCAACCGCCGACCCCACCCTGGGGGCGTCCCCGCAAGACAGCCGGCCCCAAGCCTCACCTCCCCCCAAGTCACCCCGCACAGCAGGCGCGCCGCCTGGCTGGAAGCCAGGGCACAAGCGTGCCGGCGACAAGACTCCTGCAGACCCCACCCTGGGGGTGTCCCCTCCAGACAGCGACCCCCGAGCCCCACCTCCCTCCCCAGTCCCCTCCACGCCGAGAGCACCCCACACCCAAGACCCCCCGTCCCCCAAGAACCTTCAAAAGGCCGCAGGGACAGCACCGCCAGGTCAGAGACGAGGGCACGGGCGTGCCAGCGACAAAACACCCACAGACCCCACACAGGGGGCGACCCCTCAAGACAGCAGCCCCCGAACCGCACCTGCCTCCCACGGCAGCCTGCACCACACCAATCCTGCTCCGAAGCCCCCCCGACCCCCAAGACCCCCTCAGGCCCCACCCACAGCAAGCCCCGCACCGCACCCCCCTCCCTAGGCAACCCGCACCACACTCCCCCCCACCCTCAAGACCCCTCGCACCCTAAGAACCGCAGACACCGAGACCCCCGACACCCAACAACCCGCTCACGAGTGCCCCGGCTGCCCTGTCAGCTGAGCTGCTGCCTGGCTGGGCTGGGTGCGGATGGCGGATACGGTCGGGGAGACCTGCTGAGCTGCTTGGGCGCCCCCGGCGGGTGCCTGTGGAGCTGGGACCGGGGCCACCCGGGACAGATGAACCTGCAGACGCGGGCTGCTGCCAGCCACCCGCTGCAGGCGGTGCTCACGGCTGCTCTACTCATGGCCTTCCCCGGCTGGGCGCGCAACCCTACTTGGGCCCTGCTCAGGCAAGGCGCTGCCGATCAGTGGCGGGCGAGCGATGTCCACGGTAAGGGAGTGGTGGGCTTGTGTCCGACCGTGTCAACCCCAGCTTTTGTCGCCGTGCTGTTGGCCCGCACCACCTCCCGCCCTCTGGTCTCCTAGTGGCAATGGAGCCAGTGGAGCCAGTGGAGCCCCAAGCTGAGGTCGCCCACCCAGGCAAGGTGACCGTTCGTGGCCAGCGTGGGTTCGGGTGAGGGCTAGGTGGGCTGGGAACTTGGGATGCTACGGGCGACTGAGGTGGGCCTTTCCACCGACCATACACCAGTAGCCCCGCTTGGAGACGCCTCCGTCACTCAGGGTTTACAGTTGCCTCGGTCTGCCTACTGCAGTTGCCTCGGTCTGCCTACTGCAGCTGTGTACTGCATGCTCGCTGGCCCAGCACTTGCTGCCCTTGTGCTCTGCCCTGCACTGTTGTTCACACACCAGGCCGCCGGCGAGCTGCAGCTGGATGAACTTACGGCTGCTCTGTCGTCCCGTCCTTGTAACGTCCCTCGCAGAAACAAAATGGCACCGCCCCTGGCTCGGACGGCTTGCCTTATGAGGTGTACCGGGTGCTGTGGCCGCTGCTGGGCCCGCTGCTGCTCGCCGCCGCCAACGCAGCCTTCACCCAGGGATCCGTGGAGTCCGGGGCCGCAGCTGCTGCCTCCCTGCCGCTCAGCTGGCGAGAAGGGGTCATCACTCTCAAAGGCAAAGGCCTGCCCCGGCCCAGCCTGAGCAGCTACCGGCCCATCACCCTGCTACAATGCAACTACAAGCTTGTCTGCAAGGCCGTCAGCACTCGCCTGCAGCCGGCACTGGACTACCTGATCGACCCGCTGAAGACTGCCTTCGTCAGCGGCCGGGACATCCGGGACAACACCCTGTACCACCTTTTTTTTCTGCGAGAGGCGTTACAAGGACCGGGAAGACGAAGCCCAACGGGCAAGCCGAGCAAGACCGGCAAGCCACAACCACCTGGCAAGAAGCCCCACCGGAGTGGGTGCGGCACTCGCAGCAACCAGCAGCCCTTATCATGCTCGACATCGAGAAGGCCTACGATCGGGTCTTGCTCGGCTTTTTTTTTTTGGAATTCCGGAGGAACCCGGACTCGGGACATGGGACACACATGTTGTCTGGCGGCTCCACTGATGCTGCCACTTCGGCTGAGTAGCTAGCGTGCCAGGCTTCTGGGCGACTCCACAGGCCAGCTGGACGGTGCTGATGACTGTATGATGAGTCTTGTAAACCTCCGGACAGGACAAGGACAGGGGTGGGCACCCTCCTTTCTCATCACACCCCAGGTAATGGTCACTGACCGGTTTCGATCCCGGGATCCCGGGGGGAATTGCAAAGTTTCCCTGTTGCCGGCCGATGAACAATTGCCTACTTCTGTGGGGCGCAGGTAAGTTCCAAAAGTCCTTGATGGGACTTGAACCCGGGTGACCCGGGCCGAAAGCAGTGCCTTAACTTTCGGTGTAGAACTTACCTTGCCAGGCTTGCCCTTTGGGCTACCCCTTGCCTGTCCTTGTAACGTCCCTCGCAGAAAAAAATAAAAATCGCCCCTGGCTCTACCGGGTGGCCGAGGCCATGGGCTTTGGTCAGCCAGGGGCTGCAGCTGCTGTGGGCGGCCCTCCGAGCCACATGGCTGTGGGCAGTCTGGGGCCACTACCACAGGGCGGCGCCAGATGACCATCCATCGGCCACAGTGGTGGGCTGCGTCATTGGGGAGCTGCAGCGTCTCATGAGGGCACATTTCAGCATGGCGGCGCTCTCCGAGGACACTCTGGCGGGGCTGCCCCGGGGCCACATCACGGCACAGGTGAAGCCCGGCCGCTTGGATGCCTTCGAAGCCTCCTGGGCGCATGAAGGCATCCTCTGCTCAGTACAGAGGGTGGCTGGCAGCAGCCCGCGTCTGCAGGTTCATCTGTCCCTGGTGGCCCCTGTCCCAGCACCACAGGCGTCCGCCGGGGGCGCCCAGGCAGCACAGCAGGTCTCCCCATCCGGGTCAGCCATCAGCGCCCAGCCCAGCCAGGCAGCAGCTCAGCTGACAGGGCAGCCGGGGCACTCGTGAGCGGGTTGTTGGGTGTCGGGGGTCTCGGTGTCTGCGGTTCTTAGGGTGCGAGGGGTCTTGAGGGTGGGGGGAGTGTGGTGCGGGTTGCCTAGGGAGGGGGGTGCGGTGCGGGGCTTGCTGTGGGTGGGGCCTGAGGGGGTCTTGGGGGTCGGGGGGGCTTCGGAGCAGGGTTGGTGTGGTGCAGGCTGCCGTGGGAGGCAGGTGCGGTTCTGGGGCTGCTGTCTTGAGGGGACGTCCCCTGTGTGGGGTCTGTGGGTGTTTTGTCGCTGGCGTGCCCGTGCCCTGGTCTCTGACCCGGCGGTGCTGCCCCTGCGGCCTTTTGGGGGTTCTTGGGGGACGGGGGGACTTGGGAGGGAGGTGGGGCCCGGGGTTCCCTGTCTGGCGGGGACGCCCCCAGGGTGGGGACTGTGGGAGTCTTGTCGCCGGCGCGTTTGTGCCCTGACCTCCAGCCAGGCGGCGCTGCCCCTGCTGCGTCCGTGGGGGTTCTTGGGAGCCGGGGGGCCATGGGGGTTCCTGCGGTGCGGGATGACTTGGGAGGGGGGTGCGGCTTGGGGTCGGTGGTTGTTTGTCTCCGGTGCGCTCGTGTGGCGCCGTGGCGCTGTGGGTCTTTCTTCCCTCTGGGGTTCTCTTAGGGTGTGCTGTGGGTTTTTGTTTCCTCTGGTGCTCCCCGGCGGGGGGGGGGGGGCTTGTTTGGCCTGGTTTGTTGTGGCTGTTGCCTGGTTTTGTTTGCCGTTCCTGTTGCAGTTTTTTTTCTGCGAGGGATGTTACAAGGACGGGGAAAGCGAAGCCCAACGGACAAGCCCCCTCCCTGGGTGCCGGGTTCGCCCCTGTCTGTTGAGGTTGTGCAGGTTGTGGTTGTGTTGTCGTTGTGGTGGCTGTTGGGCCGTGCTGTTGGCCCTGGTGTTGGGCCGTGGTGTTGGCTCTGTTGTTGGGCCCTGGTGTTGGGCCCTTGTGTTGGGCCGTGGTGTTGGCCCTGGTGTTTGGGCCCTGGGGTTTGGCCCTGGTGTTTTTTTTCTGCGAGGGACGTTACAAGGACCGGGAAAACGAAGCCCAACAGGCAAGCCGAGCAAGACTGGCAAGCCACAACCACCTGGCAAGAAGCCCCAAAAAACCACCGCAAGGAGCCGAGGAGAGAGAAAAAGCCAAGCAACGCCTAAACTCGCAGACAGGACAGGGACAGGGACGGGGGCAGCAAGAGGCCAGGAGCCACTGCTGCACGGGCGGCACACACGGCCACCCCTACCTCCAAGACACTGAGGAGGGAACCGAAACCAACACCAGGTGTTGGGCCGTGGTGTTGGCCCTGGTGTTGGGCCCTGGTGTTGGGCCGTGGTGTTGGCCCTGGTGTTGGGCCCTGGGGTTTGGCTCTGTTGTTGGGCCCTGGTGTTGGTTTCGGTTCCCTCCTCGGTGTCTTGGAGGTAGGGGTGGCTGTGTGTGCCGCCCGTGCAGCAGTTTTTTTTCTGCGAGGGACGTTACAAGGACAGGGAAAGCAGTGGCTCCTGGCCTCTTGCTGCCCACAACACAACCACAACCTGCAGAACCTCAACAGCCAAGGGGCGACCCCTACACCCAGGGCGACAGAAACAGGAACGGGGAACAAAACCGGACAACCTCCACAACAAACCAGGCCAGACAAGCCCCCCCCCGCCGGGGAGCACCAGAGGAAACAAAAACCCACAGCACGCCCGAGGAGAGCCCCAGAGGGATGAAAAACCCACAGCGCCACGGCAGCACACGAGCGCAACGGAGAAAAGCAACCGCCGACCCCACCCTGCTGGGGGCGTCCCCGCAAGACAGCCGGCCCCAAGCCTCACCTCCCCAAGGCTGGGGTGACCCGGGTTCAAGTCCCATCAAGGACATTTGGGACATACCTGCGCCCCACAGAAGGAGGTAATGGTTCATTGGCTGGCAACAGGGAAACCTTGCAATTCCCCCCGGGATCCCGGGATCGAAACCAGCCAGTGACCATTACCCGGGGCGTGATGAGAAAGGAGGGTGCCCACCCCTGTCCCTGTCCCGTCCAGAGGTTTACAAGACAAATCATACAGTCATCAGCACCATCCAGCTGGCCCTTGGAGAAGCCCAGAAGCCTGGCACGCTAGCTACTCAGCAGAAGTGGCAGCATCAGTGGAGCCGCCAGACAACATGTGTCCCATGTCCCGAGTCCGGGTTCCTCCGGAATTATAAAAAAAAAGGCTCCCCGCAGGCCCCCGCAGGCCCTCCCGGCACTCCCAGGCCCCCCCAGGTCCCCCAGGGCCCCCCTTAGGCTCCCCCGAGCTCAACCAGGCCTCCCCTTGGCTCTCTTCACGGCATCCCAGGCCCCCCAGGCTCCCTACAGACCTCCCAAGGCTCCCCAAAGGCCCCCGCAGAACCTCGCAGACCCTTCCGGCACTCCCAGGCTCTCCCAGGTCCCCCAGGGCCCCCCTTAGGCTCCCCCAAGCCCCCCAAAGGTTCCCCAAGGCCCCCACAAGCCCCCGAAGGCTCCCCCGAGCCCAACTAGGCCTCCCCTAGGCCCTATTCAGGGCCTCTCAGGTCCCCCAAGGCTCCCTACAGGCCAACCAAGGCTCCCCGCAGGCCCCCACGGGCCCTCCCGGCACTCCCAGGCCCCCCCAGGGCCCCCAGGGCCCCCCTCAGACTCCCCAAAGCCCCCCAAAGGTTCCCCAAGGCCCCCACAAGCCCCCGAAGGCTCCCCCGAGCCCAACCAGGCCTCCCCTAGGCCCTATTCAGGGCCTCCCAGGTCCCCCAAGGCTCCCTACAGGCCAACCAAGGCTCCCCGCAGGCCCCCGCGGGCCCTCCCGGCACTCCCAGGCCCCCCCAGGGCCCCCAGGGCCCCCCTCAGACTCCCCAAAGCCCCCCAAAGGTTCCCCAAGGCCCCCACAAGCCCCCGAAGGCTCCCCCGAGCCCAACTAGGCCTCCCCTAGGCCCTATTCAGGGCCTCCCAGGTCCCCCAAGGCTCCCTACAGGCCAACCAAGGCTCCCCGCAGGCCCCCGCGGGCCCTCCCGGCACCCCCCAGGGCCCCAAGGGCCCCAGACTCCCCAAGGGCCCCAGACTCCCCCAGGGCCTTAAGGGCCTCAGACTCTCCAAAGCCCCCCAAAGGTTCCCCAAGGCCCCCACAAGCCCCCGAAGGCTCCCCCGAGCCCATCCAGGCCTCCCCTAGGCTCTCTTCAGGGCCTCCCAGGCCCCCCAGGCTGTAAGCAGTAAAGGCTTATCCCGCGGATGCTCAGGAGCCAGGCTTACACTCCCCCCCCTTAGAGTGAGCCGTCCTCGGCGTCCATGCATAGGGCCTCCCCACCCTCGCAAGGGTTTTACCCGATAGCCATGCCCTTTGACCATGGATCGAACCGGCGACCTCCCGGACACGAGGTTGTACGGCATAGGTCTCGATACCAATTGTAAGCAGTAAAGGCTTATCCCGCGGATGCTCAGGAGCCAGGCTTACACAGGCTCCCTACAGACCTCCCAAGGCTCCCCAAAGGCCCCCGCAGAACCCCGCAGGCCCTCCCGGCACTCCCAGGCTCCCCTAGGTCCCCCAGGGCCCCCCTTAGGCTCCCCCTAGCCCACCCAAAGGTTCCCCAAGGCCCCCACAGGCCCCCGCAGGCTCCCCCGAGCCCAACCAGGCCTCCCCTAGGCTCTCTTCAGGGCATCCCAGGCCCCCCAGGCTCCCTACAGACCTCACAAGGCTCCCCAAAGGCCCCCGCAGAACCCCGCAGGCCCTCCCGGCACTCCCAGGCTCCCCCAGGTAACCCCAGGGCCCCCCTCAGACTCCCTAAAGCCCCCCAAAGGTTCCCCAAGGCCCCCACAAGGCCCCGCAGGCTCCCCCGAGCCCAACCAGGCCTCCCCTAGGTCCTATTCACGGCCTCCCAGGTCCCCCAAGTCTCCCCACAGGCCAACCAAGTCTCCCCGCAGGCCCCCTGAGGCCCTCCAGGCACTCCCAGGCCCCCCCCAGGGCACCAAGGGCCCCAGACTCCCCAAGGGCCCCAGGCCCCCCCGGGGCCCCAAGGGCCTCAGACTCCCCAAAGCCCCCCAAAGGTTCCCCAAAGCCCCCACAGGCCCCCTTAGGCTCCCCCGAGCTCAACCAGGCCTCCCCTTGGCTCTCTTCACGGCATCCCAGGCCCCCCAGGCTCCCTACAGACCTCCCAAGGCTCCCCAAAGGCCCCCGCAGAACCCCGCAGACCCTCCCGGCACTCCCAGGCTCCCCTAGGTCCCCCAGGGCCCCCCTTAGGCTCCCCCTAGCCCACCCAAAGGTTCCCCAAGGCCCCCACAAGCCCCCGAAGGGACCCCCGAGCCCAACCAGGCCTCCCCTAGGTCCTATTCAGGGCCTCCCAGGTCCCCCAAGTCTCCCCACAGGCCAACCAATCTCCCCGCAGGCCCCCTGAGGCCCTCCCGGCACTCCCAGGCCCCCCCCAGGGCCCCAAGGGCCCCAGACTCCCCAAGGGCCCCAGACTCCCCAGGCCTCAGACTCCCCAAAGCCCCCCAAAGGTTCCCCAAGGCCCCCACAGGCCCCCGCAGGCTCCCCCGAGCCCATCCAGGCCTCCCCTAGGCCCTCTTCAGGGCCTCCCAGGCCCTCCAGGCTCCCTACAGACCTCCCAAGGCTCCCCAAAGGCCCCCGCAGGCCCCCGCAGGCCCTCCCGGCATTTCCGGTCCCCCAGGTCCCCCAGGGCCCCCCTCAGACTCCCCGAAGCCCCCCAAAGGTTCCCCAAGGCCCCCACAAGGCCCCGCAGGCTCCCCCGAGCCCAACCAGGTCTCCCCTAGGCTCTCTTCAGGGCATCCCAGGCCCTCCAGGCTCCCTACAGACCTCACAAGGCTCCCCAAAGGCCCCCGCAGAACCCCGCAGGCCCTCCCGGCACTCCCAGGCTCCCCCAGGTAACCCCAGGGCCCCCCTCAGACTCCCTAAAGCCCCCCAAAGGTTCCCCAAGGCCCCCACAAGGCCCCGCAGGCTCCCCCGAGCCCAACCAGGCCTCCCCTAGGTCCTATTCACGGCCTCCCAGGTCCCCCAAGTCTCCCCACAGGCCAACCAAGTCTCCCCGCAGGCCCCCTGAGGCCCTCCAGGCACTCCCAGGCCCCCCCCAGGGCACCAAGGGCCCCAGACTCCCCAAGGGCCCCAGGCCCCCCCGGGGCCCCAAGGGCCTCAGACTCCCCAAAGCCCCCCAAAGGTTCCCCAAAGCCCCCACAGGCCCCCTTAGGCTCCCCCGAGCTCAACCAGGCCTCCCCTTGGCTCTCTTCACGGCATCCCAGGCCCCCCAGGCTCCCTACAGACCTCCCAAGGCTCCCCAAAGGCCCCCGCAGAACCCCGCAGACCCTCCCGGCACTCCCAGGCTCCCCTAGGTCCCCCAGGGCCCCCCTTAGGCTCCCCCTAGCCCACCCAAAGGTTCCCCAAGGCCCCCACAAGCCCCCGAAGGGACCCCCGAGCCCAACCAGGCCTCCCCTAGGTCCTATTCAGGGCCTCCCAGGTCCCCCAAGTCTCCCCACAGGCCAACCAATCTCCCCGCAGGCCCCCTGAGGCCCTCCCGGCACTCCCAGGCCCCCCCCAGGGCCCCAAGGGCCCCAGACTCCCCAAGGGCCCCAGACTCCCCAGGCCTCAGACTCCCCAAAGCCCCCCAAAGGTTCCCCAAGGCCCCCACAGGCCCCCGCAGGCTCCCCCGAGCCCATCCAGGCCTCCCCTAGGCCCTCTTCAGGGCCTCCCAGGCCCTCCAGGCTCCCTACAGACCTCCCAAGGCTCCCCAAAGGCCCCCGCAGGCCCCCGCAGGCCCTCCCGGCATTTCCGGTCCCCCAGGTCCCCCAGGGCCCCCCTTAGACTCCCCAAAGCCCCCCAAAGGTTCCCCAAGGCCCCCACAAGGCCCCGCAGGCTCCCCCGAGCCCAACCAGGTCTCCCCTAGGCTCTCTTCAGGGCATCCCAGGCCCTCCAGGCTCCCTACAGACCTCCCAAGGCTCCCCAAAGGGCCCCGCAGAACCCCGCAGGCACTCCCGGCACTCCCAGGCTCCCCTAGGTCCCCCAGGGCCCCCCTTAGGCTCCCCCAAGCCCCCCAAAGGTTCCCCAAGGCCCCCACAAGCCCCCGAAGGGACCCCCGAGCCCAACCAGGCCTCCCCTAGGCCCTATTCAGGGCCTCTCACGTCCCCCAAGGCTCCCTACAGGCCAACCAAGGCTCCCCAAAGGCCCCCGCGGGCCCTCCCGGCACTCCCAGGCCCCCCCCAGGGCCCCCAGGGCCCCCCTCAGACTCCCCAAAGCCCCCCAAAGGTTCCCCAAGGCCCCCACAAGGCCCCGCAGGCTCCCCCGAGCCCAACCAGGCCTCCCCTAGGTCCTATTCAGGGCCTCCCAGGTCCCCCAAGTCTCCCCACAGGCCAACCAAGTCTCCCCGCAGGCCCCCTGAGGCCCTCCAGGCACTCCCAGGCCCCCCCAGGGCACCAAGGGCCCCAGACTCCCCAAGGGCCCCAGGCCCCCCCAGGGCCCCAAGGGCCTCAGACTCCCCAAAGCCCCCCAAAGGTTCCCCAAAGCCCCCACAGGCCGCCGCAGGCTCCCCCGAGCCCATCCAGGCCTTCCCTAGGCTCTCTTCAGGGCATCCCAGGCCCCCCAGGCTCCCTACAGACCTCACAAGGCTCCCCAAAGGCCCCCGCAGAACCCCGCAGACCCTCCCGGCACTCCCAGGCTCCCCTAGGTCCCCCAGGGCCCCCCTTAGGCTCCCCCTAGCCCACCCAAAGGTTCCCCAAGGCCCCCACAAGCCCCCGAAGGGACCCCCGAGCCCAACCAGGCCTCCCCTAGGTCCTATTCAGGGCCTCCCAGGTCCCCCAAGTCTCCCCACAGGCCAACCAATCTCCCCGCAGGCCCCCTGAGGCCCTCCCGGCACTCCCAGGCCCCCCCCAGGGCCCCAAGGGCCCCAGACTCCCCAAGGGCCCCAGACTCCCCAGGCCTCAGACTCCCCAAAGCCCCCCAAAGGTTCCCCAAGGCCCCCACAGGCCCCCGCAGGCTCCCCCGAGCCCATCCAGGCCTCCCCTAGGCCCTCTTCAGGGCCTCCCAGGCCCTCCAGGCTCCCTACAGACCTCCCAAGGCTCCCCAAAGGCCCCCGCAGGCCCCCGCAGGCCCTCCCGGCATTTCCGGTCCCCCAGGTCCCCCAGGGCCCCCCTCAGACTCCCCGAAGCCCCCCAAAGGTTCCCCAAGGCCCCCACAAGGCCCCGCAGGCTCCCCCGAGCCCAACCAGGTCTCCCCTAGGCTCTCTTCAGGGCATCCCAGGCCCTCCAGGCTCCCTACAGACCTCCCAAGGCTCCCCAAAGGGCCCCGCAGAACCCCGCAGGCACTCCCGGCACTCCCAGGCTCCCCTAGGTCCCCCAGGGCCCCCCTTAGGCTCCCCCAAGCCCCCCAAAGGTTCCCCAAGGCCCCCACAAGCCCCCGAAGGGACCCCCGAGCCCAACCAGGCCTCCCCTAGGCCCTATTCAGGGCCTCTCACGTCCCCCAAGGCTCCCTACAGGCCAACCAAGGCTCCCCAAAGGCCCCCGCGGGCCCTCCCGGCACTCCCAGGCCCCCCCCAGGGCCCCCAGGGCCCCCCTCAGACTCCCCAAAGCCCCCCAAAGGTTCCCCAAGGCCCCCACAAGGCCCCGCAGGCTCCCCCGAGCCCAACCAGGCCTCCCCTAGGTCCTATTCAGGGCCTCCCAGGTCCCCCAAGTCTCCCCACAGGCCAACCAAGTCTCCCCGCAGGCCCCCTGAGGCCCTCCAGGCACTCCCAGGCCCCCCCAGGGCACCAAGGGCCCCAGACTCCCCAAGGGCCCCAGGCCCCCCCAGGGCCCCAAGGGCCTCAGACTCCCCAAAGCCCCCCAAAGGTTCCCCAAAGCCCCCACAGGCCGCCGCAGGCTCCCCCGAGCCCATCCAGGCCTTCCCTAGGCTCTCTTCAGGGCATCCCAGGCCCCCCAGGCTCCCTACAGACCTCACAAGGCTCCCCAAAGGCCCCCGCAGAACCCCGCAGACCCTCCCGGCACTCCCAGGCTCCCCTAGGTCCCCCAGGGCCCCCCTTAGGCTCCCCCTAGCCCACCCAAAGGTTCCCCAAGGCCCCCACAAGCCCCCGAAGGGACCCCCGAGCCCAACCAGGCCTCCCATAGGTCCTATTCAGGGCCTCCCAGGTCCCCCAAGTCTCCCCACAGGCCAACCAATCTCCCCGCAGGCCCCCTGAGGCCCTCCCGGCACTCCCAGGCCCCCCCCAGGGCCCCAAGGGCCCCAGACTCCCCAAGGGCCCCAGACTCCCCAAGGGCCCCAAGGGCCTCAGACTCCCCAAAGCCCCCCAAAGGTTCCCCAAGGCCCCCACAGGCCCCCGCAGGCTCCCCCGAGCCCATCCAGGCCTCCCCTAGGCCCTCTTCAGGGCCTCCCAGGCCCTCCAGGCTCCCTACAGACCTCCCAAGGCTCCCCAAAGGCCCCCGCAGGCCCCCGCAGGCCCTCCCGGCACTTCCAGGCTCCCCCAGGTCCCCCAGGGCCCCCCTCAGACTCCCCGAAGCCCCCCAAAGGTTCCCCAAGGCCCCCACAAGGCCCCGCAGGCTCCCCCGAGCCCAACCAGGTCTCCCCTAGGCTCTCTTCAGGGCATCCCAGGCCCTCCAGGCTCCCTACAGACCTCCCAAGGCTCCCCAAAGGGCCCCGCAGAACCCCGCAGGCCCTCTCGGCACTCCCAGGCTCCCCCAGGGCCCCCAGGGACCCCTTAGGCTCTCCCAAGCCCCCCAAAGGTTCCCCAAGGCCCCCACAAGCCCCCGAAGGCTCCCCCGAACCCAATCAATAGCTTATAGCTTATAGCTTATAGCTTATAGCTTATAGCTTATAGCTTATAGCTTATAGCTTACGCTACTTCAACACCTCGTCGACATTTTTTTGCTGGCAATGCCTCACTCAGCACCTGCGACTTCAACAACAGGCTGCGCGCTTCACGCTTTCCTTTAGGAAATTTTGCTTCTTTTCGTTTGGTTGCTTCAGCGGCGCGACCTGCGGCAACGGCAGTTTTCTCTCTTGTCGCCGCAGCCGCCATCGGACCGGCGACTCCAGGACTCGGCGCTCCAATCAGGGCGCACAGCGCGCCTACTCTCTTTGTTCTTCTCCTTCTTCTTTCCGTGGAACTGGGCGTGCGGCTTGCGCGTCTTCTCGGAGTGCGTCCTTGGCGTCCGCAGCAATCATCCTTTTTTTTCCTGCGAGGGACGTTACAAGGACTGGGAAAGCGAAGCCCAACGGGCAAGCCGAGCAAGACCGGCAAGCCGCAACAGCCTGGCAAGAAGCCCAAAAAACCACCGCAAGGAGCCAAGGAGAGAGAAAAAGCCAAGCAACGCCTAAACTCGCAGACAGGACAGGGACAGGGACGGGGGCAGCAAGGGGCCAGGAGCCACTGCTGCACGGGCGGCACACACGGCCACCCCTACCTCCAAGACACCGAGGAGGGAACTGAAACCAACACCAGGGCCCAACACCAGGGCCAAACCCCAGGGCCCAACACCAGGGCCAACACCACGGCCCAACACCAGGGCCAACCCCACAGCCCAACACCAGGGCCCAACACCAGGGCCCAAAACCAGAGCCAACACCACGGCCCAACACCAGGGCCAAAACCACGGCCCAACACCCGGGCCAGCACCACGGACCAACAACAGGGCCCGTCACCGGAGACAAGCCCCAGGGATGGGCAAAGGCCCCAACAGCGACCACAGCGACAACACAACCACAACCTGCACAACCTCAACAGCCAAGGGGCGAACCCTACACCCTGGGCGACAGCAACAGGAACAACAAACAAAACCGGGCAACCGCCGCAGCGAACCAGGGCAAACATCCTCGTGCTTCCAGCCTGACGCGGCGCCAAGCCGGGCGCTGCGGAAGCTTGCAGCTAAGCCTATTTTTGGCGACGTTTTCTCGGGCATCTTGCGCGGTGGGCCTTCCGGTCGCGCGTGGTGGACGACATTGTGGAGCTGTGGTGCTGGACGACTTCCGTGGAGCCCGCGCCTGGAGCCTAGCGGCCTGTGGAGCTTCCTCTGACATCTTCAGGCCTGGCGGTCGGTTTTTGGCAGGGCCAGGGGTTGGTTTCTTCCGTGTGGGGTGCTGTTGGTGGGTGTCTCGGCTGCCCGGCGAGGGGTTCTTCCTCTGCCTGCTTTGGGTGGCTTGTCCTCGGTGGGGTGAGGCTTGCTCTTGTTGCGTAGGTGGGTGCTGCTTCGCGCCTGGGTTGCCCTGTGGGTGCAGGGGTGGGCTTCGGGGTGCAGGTGGGGTGCTTTGCCTGTGCGGTGTGCCCTTGCTGCCCTGTCCAGCTCAGCTGCTCTGCAGCTAGCCCAGCACAGACCGACCAGTCGGCCTCAGGCGCTCGAGGAGCTCCCGCAGAGCCAAAAAAAAAAAGGGTACAGGCAGGGAGGAGTGCACGTCCCCCGCCTGCTCTCCTGGGACGGGCCCCTAGCAGCAGAGTTGGGGGCTCTACAGCAGCAACTTCAACAGCAGCAGCAGCAGCAACAGCAGCAGCAGCAGCAGCAGCAACATCAGCAACAGCAGTTTTTTTTTTTAATTCCGGAGGAACCCCGACTCGGGACATGGGACACACATGTTGTCTGGCGGCTCCACTGATGCTGCAACTTCTGCTGAGTAGCTAGCGTGCCAGGCTTCTGGGCAACTCCACGGGCCAGCTGGACGGTACTGATGACTGTATGATGAGTCTTGTAAACCTCCGGACAGGACAAGGACAGGTGTGGGCACCCTCCTTTCTCATCACACCCCGGGTAATGGTCACTGACTGGTTTCGATCCCGGGATCCCGGGGGGAATTGCAAGGTTTCCCTGTTGCCAGCCAATGAACCATGGCCTGCTTCTGTGGGGTGCAGGTAAGTTCCTAATGTCCTGGGTGGGACTTGAACCCGGGTCACCCGGGCCGAAAGCAGTGCCTGAACTTTCGGTGTAGAACTTACCTCCCCTCAGCAGTATCAGCATCAGCACGCCGCAGCAGCAGCAACTGCCAGTTCAGCATCAGCAACAGCATCCACAACAGCCTGCATTCATGTTTGTTGGCCCACGGCCTAGCAGACTGCCGGTGGCAGCTTTGCACGTCGCCCCCCAGGGTCCCCCACGCTGTGCGGCCTCCACCGGTCAGCTCCCCCGGTCCGCTCGGTATGCGGCCTCCCTCACGGCAAGCCTGCCAGCTTCAGTCGCAAGCAGGCCCCGGGGGACGCCACCACCTCATGGGAGATCGCCCCCGCCCAGCAGTTGCCAGCCTGGCGTGCTGAGGTCCAGCGGGAGCTTCCAGGGACTGCCCTGTCCTCTGAGCTGCACACCGGCGACCGCCGGGTGGCCCCCAAGCTGATGTTAGGGGCCGCCGCCCCCCGGGAGGCGGCCGATGAAGCGGTGTGGGAAGCGTGGTGTCCTACCGCTCCTCGCTCCCGACCCGGCTGGCCTACCCAGAGACCACGGACGCGTGTGCCATCCTGCATGAGCCCCTGTTCTTCAATGCAGCCCTGCGTGACCCCGCCACCGACCAGCCCTTCACCCCGCCGGATGGGACCGCCCACCTGGGACCCCGCACCCTGGCCGAGCTCCGTGCAGCGTCGCCCATGACCCAGCACGAACCCCTCATGCAGGCGGTCCTTGGGGCCATCCCAGCCGACTGGCGGAGACTGCTGCCAGCCGACCCCCTGGACCCCGAACTGCCGCCGGCGCCCGACTGGCTCCTATCGCCCGATGGCAGCCGGGTAAGCAGCCCTACGGGAGTCTTGTGGGCCGTCTTGCCCAACGGCCGCTTGGTGCCCCCAGACAGGTGGTTTGCCATGAACCCCACACCCAGCCCCGGCTGGATGCGACCCCGATCCTCCCCCCCATCACTGCCCTCGGCCGCTGCAAGCCCGGTCAGCCAGCCTGGCAGCCACCATGTGGCACCGCACCAGCAGGACCCCGGTGCCGCCGCCGGACCGTCGGCACCCGCCGGGCCGGCCCCGGAGGCAGACCAGGCAGCTGATGGCCCGGCTGGCGTGTCTCCCCTCGACCGCCGGCGGGCCTTTTTTTTTCTGCGAGGGACGTTACAAGGACTGGGAAAGCGAAGCCCAACGGGCAAGCCGAGCAAGACCGGCAAGCCACAACAGCCTGGCAAGAAGCCCAAAAAACCACCGCAAGGAGCCGAGGAGAGAGAAAAAGCCAAGCAACGCCTAAACTCGCAGACAGGACAGGGACAGGGACGGGGGCAGCAAGAGGCCAGGAGCCACTGCTGCACGGGCGGCACACACGGCCACCCCTACCTCCAAGACACCGAGGAGGGAACCGAAACCAACACCAGGGCCCAACACCAGGGCCAAACCCCAGGGCCCAACACCAGGGCCAACACCACGGCCCAACACCAGGGCCAACCCCACAGCCCAACACCAGGGCCCAACACCAGGGCCCAAAACCAGAGCCAACACCACGGCCCAACACCAGGGCAAAAACCACGGCCCAACACCCGGGCCAGCACCACGGACCAACAACAGGGCCCGTCACCGGGGACAAGCCCCAGGGATGGGCAAAGGCCCCTACAACGACCACAGCGTCAACACAACCACAACCTGCACAACCTCAACAGCCAAGGGGCGAACCCTACACCCTGGGCGACAGCAACAGGAACAACAAACAAAACCGGGCAACCGTCGCAGCGAACCAGGGCAAACGAGCCCCCCCCCCCCGCCGGGGAGCACCAGAGAAAACAGAAAACCCACAGCATGCCCGAAGAGAACCCCGCACCACCGAAACCGCCTCCCAGAGCCACAAAAGCCGCAGGGACGGTGCCACACGAGCGCACCGGAGACAAACAACAACCGACCCCACCCTGGGGGCGTCCCCGCAAGACAGCAGGCCCGAAGACACACCTCCCTCCCAAGACACCCCGCACCGCAGAAACCTCACTCCCACTTCCCCCCGGCTCCCAAGAACCCCCACGGGCGCAGCAGGGGCAATACTGCCTGGCTGGAAGCCAGGGCACAAGCGTGCCGGCGACAAGACACCCGCAGACCCCACCCTGGGGGCGTCCCCTCTAGACAGCGACCCCCGAACCGCACCTGCCTCCCACGGCAGCCTGCACCACACCAACCCTGCACCGAAGCCCCCCCGCCCCTCCCCAGACCCCCCCGAAACCCTCCCCAGTCCCCCCCGCGCCGCACCGACCCCCAAGACCCCCTCCGGCCCCACCCACAGCAAGCCCCGCACCGCACCCCCCTCCCTAGGCAACCCGCACCGCACTCCCCCCACCCTCGAGGCCCCTCGCACCCTAAGAACCTCAGACACCGAGACCCCCCCCCTCCCAACACCCCGCTCACGACGGCCCCGGCTGCCCTGTCAGCTGAGCTGCTGCCTGGCTGGGCTGGGCGCTGATGGCTGACCCGGATGGGGAGACCTGCTGTGCTGCCTGGGCGCCCCCGGCGGGTGCCTGTGGTGCTGGGACCGGGGCCACCCGGGACAGATGAACCTGCAGACGCGGGCTGCTGCCAGCCACCCGCTGCACGGAGCAGAGGACGCCTTCATGCGCCCAGGAGGCTTCGAAGGCATCCAGCCGGCCGGGCTTCAGCTGTGCTGTGATGTGGCCCCGGGGCAGCCCCGCCAGAGTCCCGCCAGAGCCCCGCCAAAAAAAAAAAAAAAAAAAAAAAAAAGAGTGTCCTCGGAGAGCACCGCCATGCTGAAATGTGCCCTCATGAGACGCTGCAGCTCCCTTTTTTTTAATTCCGGAGGAACCCCGACTCGGGACATGGGACACACATGTTGTCTGGCGGCTCCACTGATGCTGCCACTTCTGCTGAGTAGCTAGCGTGCCAGGCTTCTGGGCGACTCCAAGGGCCAGCTGGATGGTGCTGATGACTGTATGATGAGTCTTGTAAACCTCCGGACGGGACAGGGGTGGGCACCCTCCTTTCTCATCACACCCCAGGTAATGGTCACTGACCGGTTTCGATCCCTAATGATGCAGCCCACCACCGTGGCCGACGGATGGTCATCAGGCTCCGCCCTGTGGTAGTGGCCCCAGACCGCCCACAGCCAAGTGGCTCGAAGGGCTGCCCACAGCAGCTGCAGCCCAGGGCTGGTGGGGTAGGCCGGTCACCCTCCCGGCCAGTCCCCCAGTAGCACAGCCGGCTGGCTGAAGGGCAAGTCCGCGGCCCCGGAGACTGCCGCCCACAGCTCTGCCAGCCAAACCCGAGCTGCGGTGTAAGCCCCGCACTCCAAGAAGACGTGGGTCAGGCTGGCGACATGCAGGTTGCCGTCCACCGAGCAGCTAGGAGCAGGGCAGTGGCCACGCTGCGGCTGACCTTTGGAGGCCAGGTACACCCCGCACGGGAGCCGTCCATGGTGCAGCCGCCAGGCTAGCGCCTTGGCCCGGTTGCTTGCGGGGCAGTCCCACAGCCGCTGCCAGGCCCGCCGGCGGTCGAGGGGAGACATGCCAGCCGGGCCATCAGCTGCCGGGTCTGCCTCCGGGGCCGGCCCGGCGGGTGCCGACGGTCCGGCGGCAGCAGCGGGGTCCTGCTGGTGCGGCAGCACCGGGGTCCTGCTGGTGGGCCTGGCAGTGGCTGTGGGACTGCCCCGCAAGCAACCGGGCCAAGGCGCTAGCCTGGCGGCTGCACCATGGACGGCTCCCGTGCGGGGTGTACCTGGCCTCCAAAGGTCAGCCGCAGCGTGCCCACTGCCCTGCTCCTAGCTGCTCGGTGGACGGCAGCCTGCATGTCGCCAGCCTGACCCACGTCTTCTTGGAGTGCGGGGCTTACACCGCAGCTCGGGTTTGGCTGGCAGAGCTGTGGGGGGCAGTCTCCGGGGCCGTGGACTTGCCCTTCAGCCAGCCGGCTGTGCTACTGGGGGACTGGCCGGGAGGGTGGCCGGCCTACCCCACCAGCCCTGGACTGCAGCTGCTGTGGGCAGCCCTTCGAGCCACTTGGCTGTGGGTGGTCTGGGGCCACTACCACAGGGCGGAGCCTGATGACCATCCGTCGGCCACGGTGGTGGGCTGCGTCATTGGGGAGCTGCAGCGTCTCGTGAGGGCACATTTCAGCATGGCGGCGCTCTCCGAGGACACTCTGGCGGGGCTGCCCCGGGGCCACATCACAGCGCAGCTGAAGCCCGGCCGGTTGGATGCCTTCGAAGCCTCCTGGGCGCATGAAGGCGTCCTCTGCTCCGTACAGCGGGTGGCTGGCAGCAGCCCGCGTCTGCAGGTTCATCTGTCCCGGGTGGCCCCGGTCCCAGCACCACAGGCACCCGCCGGGGGCACCCAGGCAGCACAGCAGGTCTCCCCGACCGGGTCAGCCATCAGCGCCCAGCCCAGCCAGGCAGCAGCTCAGCTGACAGGGCAGCCGGGGCCGTCGTGAGCGGGGTGTTGAGAGCCGGGGGTCTCGGTGTCTGAGGTTCTTGGGTGCGAGGGAGCTCGAGGGTGGGGAGCGGGCGGTGCGGGTTGCCTAGGGAGGGGGGTGCGGTGCGGAGCTTGCTGTGGGTGGGGCCTGAGGGGGTCTTGGGGGTCGGGGGAGCTTCGGAGCAGGGTTGGTGTGGTGCAGGCTGCCGCGGGAGGCAGGTGCGGTTCGGGGGCTGCTGTCTTGAGGGGTCGCCCCCTGTGTGGGGTCTGTGGGTGTTTTGTCACAGGCGCTCTCGTGCCCTGGTCTCCGACCCGGCGGTGCTGTCCCTGCGGCCTGGAGGGGGTTTTTGGGGGACGGGGGGTCTTGGGAGTGGGGTGCGCGCGGCGCGGGGGGGACTGGGGAGGGTTTCGGGGGGGGACTGGGGAGGGACGGGGGGGCTTCGGTGCAGGGTTGGTGCGGTGCAGGCTGCCGTGGGAGGCAGGTGCGGTTCGGGGGTCGCTGTCTGGAGGGAACCCCCCCAGGGTGGGGTCTGCGGGAGTCTTGTCGCCGGCACGCTTGTGCCCTGGCTTCCAGCCAGGCGGTACTGCCCCTGCTGCGCCCGTGGGGGTTCTTGGGAGCCGGGGGGCCGCGGGAGTGCGGTTCCTGCGGTGTGGGGTGTCTTGGGAGGGAGGCGTGTCTTGAAGCCTGCTGTCTTGCGGGGACGCCCCCAGGGTGGGGTCGGTTGTTGTTTGTCTCTGGTGTGCTTCGTGTAGCGCCGTCCCTGCGGCTTTTGTGGCTCTGGGAGGCGGGTTCAGTGGTGCGGGGTTCTCTTCGGGCGTGCTGTGGTTTTCCTGTTTCCTCTGGTGCTCCCCGGCGGGGGGGGCTTGTCCGCCCTGGTTCGCTGTGGCGGTTGCCCGGCTTTTTTTTTCTGCGAGGGACGTTACAAGGACTGGGAAAGCGAAGCCCAACGGGCAAGCCGAGCAAGACCGGCAAGCCACAACAGCCTGGCAAGAAGCCCAAAAAACCACCGCAAGGAGCCGAGGAGAGAGAAAAAGCCAAGCAACGCCTAAACTCGCAGACAGGACAGGGACAGGGACGGGGGCAGCAAGAGGCCAGGAGCCACTGCTGCACGGGCAGCACACACGGCCACCCCTTCCTCCAAGACACCGAGGAGGGAACCGAAACCAACACCAGGGCCCAACACCAGGGCCAAACCCCAGGGCCCAACACCAGGGCCAACATCACGGCCCAACACCAGGGCCAACCCCACAGCCCAACACCAGGGCCCAACACCAGGGCCCAAAACCAGAGCCAACACCACGGCCCAACACCAGGGCAAAAGCCACGGCCCAACACCCGGGCCAGCACCACTGACCAACAACAGGGCCCGTCACCGAGGACAAACCCCAGGGCCGGGCAAAGGCCCCAACAGCGACCACAGCAACAACACAACCACAACCTGCACAACCTCAACAGCCAAGGGGCGAACCCTACACCCAGGGCGACAGCAACAGGAACGGCAAACAAAACCGGGCAACCGCCACAGCGAACCAGGGTGGACACACACACACCCCCGCCGGGGAGCACCAGAGGAAACAGGAAACCCACAGCACGCCCGAAGAGAACCCCGCACCACCGAAACCGCCTCCCAGAGCCACAAAAGCCACAGGGACGGCGCCACACGAAGCGCACCAGAGACAAACAACAACCGACCCCACCCTGGGGGCGTCCCCGCAAGACCGCAAGCCCCAAGACACACCTCCCTCCCAAGACACCCCGCACCGCAGGAACCGCACTCCCGCGGCTCCCCGGCTCCCAAGAACCCCCACGGGTGCAGCAGGGGCAGCACCGCCTGGCTGGAAGCCAGGGCACAAGCGCGCCGGCGACAAAACACCCACAGACCCCACACAGGGGGCGACCTGCCTCCCACGGCAGCCTGCACCACACTAACTCTGCACCGAAGCTCCCCCGACCCCCAAGACCCCCTCAGGCCCCACCCACAGCAAGCCCCGCACCGCACCCCCCTCCCGAGGCAACCCGCACCGCACTCCCCCCACCCTCGAAGCCCCTCGCACCCTAAGAACCTCAGACACCGAGACCCCCGACTCCCAACACCCCGCTCACGACGGCCCCGGCTGCCCTGTCAGCTGAGCTGCTGCCTGGCTGGGCTGGGCGCTGATGGCTGACCCGGATGGGGAGACCTGCTGTGCTGCCTGGGCGCCCCCTGCGGATGCCTGTTTTTTTTTTTTTTTTGGAATTCCGGAGGAACCCGGACTCGGGACATGGGACACACATGTTGTCTGGCGGCTCCACTGATGCTGCCACTTCTGCTGAGTAGCTAGCGTGCCAGGCTTCTGGGCGACTCCACGGGCCAGCTGGACGGTGCTGATGACTGTATGATGAGTCTTGTAAACCTCCGGACAGGACAAGGACAGGGGTGGGCACCCTCCTTTCTCATCACACCCCAGGTAATGGTCACTGACCGGTTTCGATCCCGGGATCCCGGGGGGAATTGCAAAGTTTCCCTGTTGCCGGCCGATGAACCATGGCCTACTTCTGTGGGGCGCCTGTGGTGCTGGGACCGGGGCCACCCGGGACAGATGAACCTGCAGACGCGGGCTGCTGCCAGGCACCCGCTGTACGGAGCAGAGGACGCCTTCATGCGCCCAGGAGGCTTCGAAGGCTCGAAGAATCCAACCGGCCGGGCTTCAGCTGCACTGTGATGTGGCCCCGGGGCAGCCCCGCCAGAGTGTCCTCGGAGAGCGCCGCCATGCTGAAATGTGCCCTCATGAGACGCTGCAGCTCCCCAATGACGCAGCCCACCACCGTGGCCGACGGATGGTCATCAGGCTCCGCCCTGTGGTAGTGGCCCCAGACCGCCCACAGCCAAGTGGCTCGAAGGGCTGCCCACAGCAGCTGCAGCCCAGGGCTGGCGGGGTAGGCCGGCCACCCTCCCGGCCAGTCCCCCAGTAGCACAGCCGGCTGGCTGAAGGGCAAGTCCGCGGCCCCGGAGACTGCCCCCCACAGCTCTGCCAGCCAAACCCGAGCTGCGGTGTAAGCCCCGCACTCCAAGAAGACGTGGGTTAGGCTGGCGACATGCAGGCTGCCGTCCACCGAGCAGCTAGGAGCAGGGCAGTGGGCACGCTGCGGCTGACCTTTCGAGGCCAGGTACACCCCGCACGGGAGCCGTCCATGGTGCAGCCGCCAGGCTAGCGCCTTGGCCCGGTTGCTTGCGGGGCAGTCCCACAGCCGCTGCCAG
Source organism: Pleodorina starrii (assembly GCA_030267565.1). Lineage (NCBI taxonomy): Eukaryota > Viridiplantae > Chlorophyta > Chlorophyceae > Chlamydomonadales > Volvocaceae > Pleodorina > Pleodorina starrii. Next base: position 2,775,265 of record BRXU01000003.1, read on the forward strand.
GCCCGCCGGCGGTCGAGGGGAGACATGCCAGCCGGGCCATCAGCTGCCGGGTCTACCTCCGGGGCCGGCCCGGCGGGTGCCGACGGTCCGGCGGCAGCACCGGGGTCCTGCTGGTGCGGTGCCACATGGCGGCTGCCAGGCTGGCTGACCGGGCTTGCAGCGGCCGAGGGCAGTGATGGGGGGGAGGATCGGGGCCGCATCCAGCCGGGGCTGGGTGTGGGGTTCATTGCAAACCACCGGCTGCGGCTGGGCGCTTGCTGAGCCAGCCAGTGTTGGTGCCAGCGGGCCTCCTGTTGCTGTAGCTGGCTGTGCGGGTGCTCGGGCCACGCCGCGGGCATGAGGGGCCCCGTGTCTTGGTCCCGGCCCCAGCTGTGACCGCGGGCGGTGAGGCGGTGGCGCACCTCACTCACTGTGTAGTGGATGAGGGGCAGCACGCCGTGGCCGTGGCTGAGGGGGTAGCACTGGACCGAGCCCCAAAGCCCCAGCAGCTGGTATTCCACTGGCCATGAGGAGGCGCGTTGGGCTGGGGGCGCCTCGTTGTATCGCTGATGGTCCTCCAAGGTCCAGTGTCGGCGTGGCTTGCGGCCCGGCAGCACGCAGGCTGCAGGCCAGTCGGCGTCCCCTGCTGCTCCGGCCTGCTCGTTGTCTGGGGGCACCAAGCGGCCGTTGGGCAGGACGGCCCACAAGACTCCCGTAGGGCTGCTTACCCGGCTGCCATCGGGCGACAGGAGCCAGTCGGGCGCCGGCGGCAGTTCGGGGTCCAGGGGGTCGGCTGGCAGCAGTCTCCGCCAGTCGGCTGGGATGGCCCCAAGGACCGCCTGCATGAGGGGTTCGTGCTGGGTCATGGGCGACGCTGCACGGAGCTCGGCCAGGGTGCGGGGTCCCAGGTGGGCGGGCCCAGCCGGCGGGGTGAAGGGCTGGTCGGTGGCGGGGTCACACAGGGCTGCATTGAAGAACAGGGGCTCATGCAGGATGGCACGCGCGTCCGTGGTCTCTGGGTAGGCCAGCCGGGTCGGGAGCGAGGAGCGGTAGGACTGCACCAGGCCGGCAATGAACATAGGCAGGCTGGGGGGCGGTTCCGCCGTGCCATACACCCAGCCCCACCCAGTGGTCCCATCTGGCCTGTACTCGTCGAGCAGACCCCGCATGATCTGCTTCCATGGCTGCTGGCCGGGCTGAGCGAGCTGGGCGAGGGGCTTCGCATGCAGGGCGACCATGAAGGCGTCGAGGTCGAGATGGCCGACACCGCCACAGTCGCGATCCTGGCAGGCGATCTCCGGGCCAGGCTTCAGCAGGGCCCGACCGTGGCACACCAGGGACGCGTCTTCCTCCAGGAGCGACCAGGCCACAAAGCCGTCGGTGGTGGCGACAACCGGACGCCTTCACCCGCCACCACCAGCCCCTCGACCCCACCTCGGCCAGGGGCGGGCCCACGCTGACCCAGCCACCGCCCCAGGCTCCGCCCACAGGCACGGCTGGCCACCACGGCCCCGGGGGGGACGGGGGGCCCGAGCTGCCCCCCCAGCTGGCGCCCAACCCCGGCTGGGCAGCTCGCGGCCCGCCGCCCCAGCTGGCCGCCCACAGCCCCACAGCGCAGGCCGCCAGCCCTCCACACCAGCCCCCGCCGGGCCCCAGCACTGCCCCGGGCCTGGGACTGCCGACCGCGGAGCTCGACGTGCTGCGGGCCGCTAGCTTGATCACAGCCACGCCCAGCCAGTGGGCCCCCCCGCAGACACCCTTGCGGCTGGGTACCACGACCAGTTCGTGGATTACTTCGCGGCATGCCCCCACCCCGCCTGCTCGTCCATCGCCTTCCAGGCGGTTCTGCGAAAGCTCTTCATCCGCCACCACCCCCGACTGGAGTCTCCGGAGCTCGTCGACCCCCGCCCCATCGTGGTCACCTTCTGCCGCCGGGCACTGCACCAGCTGGACCTGTCGCCCCCAGCGCCCCTCGGCGCAATGGAACTGGACGCCCTCCTCCTGCGCGAGAACCACAGCTATGTGTCCCCATGGTGCCCGCCTGTGCTGCCCGAGGTGATGGCAGCGGCCCAATCAGCCCTGGAGCCTGCCCTCAAAGCCCAGACCGGCAATCGCAGCTCGGCCGGCGCATTTCTGAAGGTCTACCATGACCATCTGAGCTCCCTGGCCCCCTTCCTGCCGGGCCTGCACCCCACCCCCGGGCACGTGCGCTCCTTCATCGTCGCTGCTCTGGGCCAACTGCAGCAGGCCCGAGCTCAACTCGCCCGCCACGACGGCCGCCCCTCCCGACGGGCGGCGTGTGGCGCGCAGCCATGAGGACCGACGGGACCGCGCCCACCTTCAAGCTCCTGACCGTAAACGTCAATGGGCTTGGGCGGGCGCGAGCCTCCAGGCTGCTCTGCTACCAGCAGCAGGTCGCAGGCAACCCGGATGTCACCTTCGTACAGGAGGCGAAACTGGGCAGCAAAGCATCACTTCAGTCAATTGTTGGTCAGTGGTAAGTTCTACACCAAAAGTTAAGGCAATGCTTTCGGCCCGGGTGACCCGGGTTCAAGTCCCTCCAAGGACATTTGGAATTTACCTGCACCCCACAGAAGCAGGCAATGTTTCATTGGCTGGCGACAGGGAAACCTTGCAATTTCCCCCGGGATCCCGGGATCGAAACCAGTCAGTGACCATTACCCGGGGTGTGATGAGAACGGAGGGTGCCCACCCCTGTCCCTGTGCCGTCCGGAGGTTTACAAGACTCATCATACAGTCATCAGCACCATCCAGCTGACCCTTGGAGTCGCCCAGAAGCCTGGCACGCTAGCTACTCAGCAGAAGTGGCAGCATCAGTGGAGCCGCCAGACAACATGTGTGTCCCATGTCCCGAGTCGGGGTTCCTCCGGAATTAAAAAAAAAAGTGGTGCTGGCCCGGGTGTTGGGCCATGGTTTTTGCCCTGGTGTTGGGCCGTGGTGTTGGCTCTGGTTTTGGGCCCTGGTGTTGGGCCCTGGTGTTGGGCTGTGGGGTTGGCCCTGGTGTTGGGCCGTGGTGTTGGCCCTGGTGCTGGGCCCTGGGGTTTGGCCCTGGTGTTGGGCCCTGGTGTTGGTTTTGGTTCCCTCCTCGGTGTCTTGGAGGAAGGGGCGGCCGTGTGTGCCGCCGGTGCAGCAGTGGCTCCTGGCCTCTTGCTGCCCCCGTCCCTGTCCCTGTCCTGTCTGCGAGTTTAGGCGTTGCTTGGCTTTTTCTCTCTCCTCGGCTCCTTGCGGTGGTTTCTTGGGCTTCTTGCCAGGTTGTTGTGGCTTGCCGGTCTTGCTCGGCTTGCCCTTTGGGCTTCGCTTTCCCAGTCCTTGTAACGTCCCTCGCAGAAAAAAAACAACGAGGCAGCGGCCTGGGGGCCCCCTGGCGGGGCAAATGGGGTTACAGCCCGGGGACGGACCTCAGCTGTGGGGCAGCCATCCTGGCGCGGCCAGGGATCAGCCTGCCGGGCTGTGTGCAGCACCCGTACACCTCGGACACAGCCGGCCGTGTCTGCTGCTGGGACTGGGATATCCTCCACCTTCGCCTCCGCCTCCTATGCATCTACGCCCCGTCGGTGGCCGCCAGCCGCCCAGAGTTCTTCCAAAGCCTGCAGCCATACCTCGACACCGACCGCCACATTCTGCTTGGAGGCGACCTTAACTGCGTCCTGCATGCGGGTGACGAGGCCCAACCGTCTGCCCATCGGGCCGGCGGGAGGCCTGCACTGCAGAAAAAAAAGGCCCTGGTCAACGGGGCCAATCTGGTCTACCCCTGGCTGTCTTCCGGCGTGGGGGGGGGCTTCACTCACCCGGCATCACCCACCAGACCGCCGGTGGCACGCCTGGACCGCTGGCTCATTAGCCAACCTCTGCAGCAGTACGTGACAGCTGTTCGGGTGGTGCCAGGTGCCCCGGGGGATCATCATGGGGTGCTCTTGGAGCTGGCGCTGCCAGGGCTCCCCACCCTCGGCCGCAGCAGCTGGGCGTTCCCCACGTACCTGCTGTACCACCCTGGCCTGCTGCCCCGCCTGCAGTCGACAGTGGAGCTGGCAATCCAGGCCGTCCAGCAGCAAGACGCCGCTGCTGACCCGTGCGAGGTGTGGGAATGTCTGAAAGGTCGCCTGTGCAGTGCAGCCGATCACCTCCACAGACAGCACCTGAAGGACCAGGCCGCCAGCCTGAAGGCGGCCAAACACGCTGCGTGTGCAGCCCTGGCAGCCATGCAGCATGCTGTGCCCGGGCCCGACGCCGGCACCCTGGCAGCACAGGCCTGCAGCCAGCTCACCACGGCAGACAGGTAAGTTCTACACCGGAAGTTAAGGCACTGCTTTCGGCCCGGGTGACCCGGGTTCAAGTCCCATCAAGGACATTTGGAACTTTCCTGCGCCCCACAGAAGGAGGTAATGGTTCATTGGCCGGCAACAGGGAAACCTTGCAATTCCCCCCGGGATCCCGGGATCGAAACCAGTCAGTGACCATTGCCCGGGGTGTGATGAGAAAGGAGGGTGCCCACCCCTGTCCCTGTCCTGTCCGGAGGTTTACAAGACTCATCATACAGTCCATCACCATCCAGCTGGCCCGTGGAGAAGCCCAGAAGCCCGGCACGCTTGCTACTCAGCAGAAGTGGCAGCATCAGTGGAGCCGCCAGACAACATGTGTGTCCCATGTCCCGAGTCCGGGTTCCTCCGGAATTCAAAAAAAAAAAGTCAAACAGGCCGCCATCCGCCACACAGCGGCGCTGGACGCCGCGTACACGCAGCATGACGACAAGGGTACCGGCTGGTTCCACCAGCTCGGACGTGAGGTGCGCACCCGGGAGCCAGTCACCCACCTCTCAGTCCCGGGTCAGCCCCTCCCGGTTCCGCTCAGTGACCCGGGTGCGGCCGCCGCTATCACAGCCGCGGCCCACGCCATGTACAGCAGTGACAGCCCCACGGGTCTGTTCCGGGTGGAGCAGGTGGACCTGACAGCCCAAGACCAGCTCCTACAGCACCTCCGCCGCCGGCTCCCCCAGCCCCTCAGGGAAGCTGCCGACGCAGCCCCAGCTGCCGGCGAGCTGCAGCTGGACGAACTTGCGGCTGCTCTGTCGTCCTGTCTGAATGGCACCGCCCCTGGCTCGGACGGCCTGCCTTATGAGGTGTACCGGGTGCTGTGGCCGCTGCTGGGCCCGCTGCTGCTCGCCGCAGCCAATGCAGCCTTCACCCAGGGATCCGTGGAGTCCGGGGACACAGCTGCCGACTCCCTGCCGCTCAGCTGGCGCGAAGGGGTCATCACTCTCATCTACAAAGGCAAAGGCCTGCTCCGGCCCAGCCTGAGCAGCTACCGGCCCATCACCCTGCTCCAATGCGACTACAAGCTTGTCTGCAAGGCCGTCAGCAATCGCCTCCAGCCGGCACTGGACTACCTGATAGACCCGCTGCAGACTGCCTTCGTCAGCGGCCGGGACATCCGGGACAACACCCTTTACCACCTGGCCCTGGCGGAGTGGGTGCGGCACTCGCAGCAACCAGCAGCCCTCATCATACTCGACATCGAAAAGGCCTACGACCGGGTTCATCGCCCCTGGCTCTACCGGGTGGCCGAGGCCATGGGCTTCGGTCGACACACACAGCGCTGGCTGCGCCTACTCACGTCAGATGGCTCCTGCCGGGTGGTGGTCAATGGGCACCGGTCAGCACCTTTCCCGGTCCGCAACGGCCTTCAGCAGGGCAGCACCCTGTCGCCCGTCCTGTGGGTCATGCAGCTGGAACCCCTCACCTCGTCCCTGCACCACCTGCACAGCACCAACACTCTCAGCACCCCCACCCTCCCCAACAACGTGCCAGCCCGGGGCGGGGCTGCCCCGGGGCCACATCACAGCGCAGCTGAAGCCCGGCCGGTTGGAGGCCTTCGAAGCCTCCTGGGTGCATGAAGGCGTCCTCTGCTCCGTACAGCGGGTGGCTGGCAGCAGCCCGCGTCTGCAGGTTCATCTGTCTCGGGTGGCCCCGGTCCCGGCACCACAGGCATCCGCCGGGGGCGCCCAGGCAGCACAGCAGGTCTCCCCGACCGGGTCCGCCATCAGCGCCCAGCTTAGCCAGGCAGCAGCTCAGCTGACAGGGCAGCCGGGGCCGTCGTGAGCGGGGTGTTGGGAGCCGGGGGTCTCGGTGTCTGAGGTTCTTAGGGTGCGAGGGGCTTCGAGGGTGGGGAGCGGGCGGTGCGGGTTGCCTAGGGAGGGGGGTGCGGTGTGGGGCTTGCTGTGGGTGGGGCCTGAGGGGGTCTTGGGGGTCGGGGGAGCTTCGGAGCAGGGTTGGTGTGGTGCAGGCTGCCGTGGGAGGCAGGTGCGGTTCGGGGGCTGCTGTCTGGAGGGGACGCCCCCTGTGTGGGGTCTGTGGGTGTCTTGTCGCAGGCGCTCTCGTGCCCTGGTCTCCGACCCGGTGGTGCTGTCCCTGCGACCTGGAGGGGGTTTTTGGGGGACGGGGGGTCTTGGGAGTGGGGTGCGTGCAGCGCGGGGGGGACTGGGGAGGGTTTCGGAGGGGGTCTGGGGAGGGGTGGGGGGGCTTCGGTGCAGGGTTGGTGTGGTGCAGGCTGCCGTGGGAGGCAGGTGCGGTTCGGGGGTCGCTGTCTGGAGGGGACGCCCCCAGGGTGGGGTCTGCGGGAGTCTTGTCGCCGGCGCGCTTGTGCCCTGGCTTCCAGCCAGGCGGTGCTGCCCCTGCTGCGCCCGTGGGGGTTCTTGGGAGCCGGGGGGCCGCGGGAGTGCGGTTCCTGCGGTGCGGGGTGTCTTGGGAGGGAGGTGTGTCTTGGGGCCTGCTGTCTTGCGGGGACGCCCCCAGGGTGGGGTCGGTTGTTGTTTGTCTCTGGTGCGCTTCGTGTGGCACCGTCCCTGCGGCTTTTGTGGCTCTGGGAGGCGGTTTAGGTGGTGCGGGGTTCTCTTCGGGCGTGCTGTGGTTTTCCTGTTTCCTCTGGTGCTCCCCGGCGGGGGGGGGCTTGTCCGCCCTGGTTCGCTGTGGCGGTTGCCCGGTTTTGTTTGCCGTTCCTGTTGCTGTCGTCCTGGGTGTAGGGTTCGCCCCTTGGCTGTTGAGGTTGAGCAGGTTGTGGTTGTGTTGTCGCTGTGGTCGCTGTTGGGGCCTTTGCCCGGCCCTGGGGTTTGTCCTCGGTGACGGGCCCTGTTGTTGGTCAGTGGTGCTGGCCCGGGTGTTGGGCCGTGGTTTTTGCCCTGGTGTTGGGCCGTGGTGTTGGCTCTGGTTTTGGGCCCTGGTGTTGGGCCCTGGTGTTGGGCTGTGGGGTTGGCCCTGGTGTTGGGCCGTGGTGTTGGCCCTGGTGTTGGGCCCTGGGGTTTGGCCCTGGTGTTGGGCCCTGGTGTTGGTTTTGGTTCCCTCCTCGGTGTCTTGGAGGAAGGGGTGGCCGTGTGTGCCGCCCGTGCAGCAGTGGCTCCTGGCCTCTTGCTGCCCCCGTCCCTGTCCCTGTCCTGTCTGCGAGTTTAGGCATTGCTCGGCTTTTTCTCTCTCCTCGGCTCCTTGCGGTGGTTTCTTGGGCTTCTTGCCAGGTTGTTGTGGCTTGCCGGTCTTGCTCGGCTTGCCCTTTGGGCTTCGCTTTCCCAGTTTGCTTTCCCAGGTAAGTTCTACACCGAAAGTTAAGGCACTGCTTTCGGCCCGGGTGACCCGGGTTCAAGTCCCATCAAGGACATTTGGAACTTACCTGCGCCCCACAGAAGTAGGCAATGGTTCATCGGCCGGCAACAGGGAAACTTTGCAATTCCCCCCGGGATCCCGGGATCGAACCCGGTCAGTGACCATTACCTGGGGTGTGATGAGAAAGGAGGGTGCCCACCCCTGTCCTTGTCCTGTCCGGAGGTTTACAAGACTCATCATACAGTCATCAGCACCGTCCAGCTGGCCCGTGGAGTCGCCCAGAAGCCTGGCACGCTAGCTACTCAGCAGAAGTGGCAGCATCAGTGGAGCCGCCAGACAACATGTGTGTCCCATGTCCCGAGTCCGGGTTCCTCCGGAATTCCAAAAAAAAAAGTCCTTGTAACGTCCCTCGCAGAAAAAAAAAGCCCCCCCTGTCACCCACCACGCGGACGATACGGTGCTCACGGTCAGCAATGTCGACAGGGATGGGGAGGTCACTACCGCGGCTGTCCAGCTGTTCTGCAGGGCAAGCAACGCACGGGTCAATGCCAGCAAGGGGAAGGGGATGGTGCTGGGCACCCACGAGCCGGTGGTGGGGCCCAACGCTGCAACCGGTGCGAGTTTCCCGACTCCCGGTGAGGAACCCCCACGCCACCTGGGAATCCCTCTCTCTCTGGACCCGGCGGAGGCCGCGCGGCTCTGCTACACTAGCAGAATTCAGCGGGTCCAGCGTCTCGGCCATGTGTGGCGGCGACACGGCCTCAGCCTCGTGGGCAGGGTGCATGTGGCCAAACAGGTGCTGGGAAACACCCTGGCATACCACCTCTCCATCATCCGCCCCACCCCACCCCAGCTGGCGGCACTCCGCAAGCATATCGACGGCTTTGTGGCCTGGTCGCTCCTGGAGGAAGACGCGTCCCTGGTGTGCCACGGACGGGCCCTGCTGAAGCCTGGCCCGGAGATCGCCTGCCAGGATCGCGACTGTGGCGGTGTCGGCCATCTCGACCTCGACGCCTTCTTTTTTTTTTGCCTCTGGCGGGGCTGCCCCGGGGCCACATCACAGCGCAGCTGAAGCCCGGCCGGTTGGAGGCCTTCGAAGCCTCCTGGGCGCATGAAGGCATCCTCTGCTCCGTACAGCGGGTGGCTGGCAGCAGCCCGCGTCTGCAGGTTCATCTGTCTCGGGTGGCCCCGGTCCCGGCACCACAGGCATCCACCGGGGGCGCCCAGGCAGCACAGCAGGTCTCCCCGACCGGGTCCGCCATCAGCGCCCAGCTTAGCCAGGCAGCCCAGCTTAGCCAGGCAGCCCAGCTTAGCCAGGCAGCCCAGCTTAGCCAGGCAGCTTAGCCGGGGGCGCCCAGCTCAGCTGACAGGGCAGCCGGGGCCGTCGTGAGCGGGGTGTTGGGAGCCGGGGGTCTCGGTGTCTGAGGTTCTTAGGGTGCGAGGGAGCTCGAGGGTGGGGAGCGGGCGGTGCGGGTTGCCTAGGGAGGGGGGTGCGGTGCGGGGCTTGCTGTGGGTGGGGCCTGAGGGGGTCTTGGGGGTCGGGGGAGCTTCGGAGCAGGGTTGGTGTGGTGCAGGCTGCCGCGGGAGGCAGGTGAGTGGAGCCGGCCCCAAAGAGGCAACGCATGGTCCTGCCGGACTACGATTGCGACTTCGGCGCCTCAGAGGGCAAAGGGAACAAGTCGCTCATCGGACAGCGGCAGCGTCTGGTTCACTTACACGACGTGTTCGCAGACGTGCAGCTCAAGTGGCGTGCGGTCGTTGATGCTCCCGCGGCTAACCGGGCGGAGCACGCGGAGGCGATGGAGGAGGCGGTTCGCAAGACGCAAGAAGTTTTCGAGCAGCAGGCAAAAGAGCTGGTCATCGCGCACCACCACGGGTGGGATGTCGTGGGCCAGATGCGGGGAACGCCCTACACGGCCACGGAGGAAGAGCAGAAGGCGCTGAAGAAGGCCATCAAGGCCGCAGCTGAGAGCCGGAAGGTTGCTAAGCCCCCCGGGAAGGCCCCCGGGAAGGCCCCCGGGAAGCCCCCCGGGAAAAAAAAAGGCGCAACCGGCGCAGGTGGCGGCCGTGGCGGGGCCGTCGGCGCCGAAGGCCCCCAAGGGGCCGTGTTACAAGTGCAACGCCATGGGCCACTGGGCCAAGGAGTGCCCGAACCCGCCGAAGTAGCGGACATCATTGGGCTTGGGTCGGCGCAAGCCTTAGCTTGCGGCCGTGGCCCTCTTAAGGGTGGTGGGGTGCAAGCCTCGGTGTGCGTGGTCGGCGCAAGCCCTAGCTTGCGGCCGTAGCCCTCTTAAGGGCGGTGGGGCACAAGCCTCGGTGTGCGTGGTCGGTGCAAGCCCTAGCTTGCGGCCGTAGCCCTCGTAAGGGCGGTGGGGCACAAGCCTCGGTGTGTGTGGTCGGCGCAAGCCCTAGCTTGCGGCCGTGGCCCTCTTAAGGGCGTGGGGTACGAAAGTCGGCCTGTCTGCGACAGGGGGTTGGTTGGCTTTACCCACCTCCCACGATTATTAAAGTTTCACGGTAGCCGGCCCTCACCCGGCCTACCTACCGAATAAGGACGGCTTTCATTGCTTGCAGGTACCCTTTGTGTGTAACGAACGATGATTTCTCATGAAAACTGAAGGTTTTCTGAGTGCAACGCTAGAAAACCAAGGTTTTCTGTGAACTCAGAGGAGTTGTGCCCTCATAAGGGCGTTGGTACGGCACATGGTGCCAGTTAAGGTGTCCGTACTGGGGAGGGTTTCGGGGGGGTCTGGGGAGGGGAGGGGGGGCTTCGGTGCAGGGTTGGTGTGGTGCAGGCTGCCGTGGGAGGCAGGTGCGGTTCGGGGGTCGCTGTCTAGAGGGGACGCCCCCAGGGTGGGGTCTGCGGGTGTCTTGTCGCCGGCGCGCTTGTGCCCTGGCTTCCAGCCAGGCAGTATTGCCCCTGCTGTGCCCGTGGGGGTTCTTGGGAGCCGGGGGGACGTGGGAGTGAGGTTTCTGCGGTGCGGGTTTCTTGGGAGGGAGGTGTGTCTTGGGGCCTGCTGTCTTGCGGGGACGCCCCCAGGGTGGGGTCGGTTGTTGTTTGTCTTTGGTGCGCTTCGTGTAGCGCCGTCGCTGCGGCTTTTGTGGCTCTGGGAGGCGGTTTAGGTGGTGCGGGGTTCTCTTCGGGCGTGCTGTGGTTTTCCTGTTTCCTCTGGTGCTCCCCGGCGGGGGGGGCTTGTCCGCCCTGGTTCACTGTGGCGGTTGCCCGGTTTTGTTTGCCGTTCCTGTTGCTGTCGTCCTGGGTGTAGGGTTCGCCCCTTGGCTGTTGAGGTTGTGCAGGTTGTGGTTGTGTTGTCGCTGTGGTCGCTGTTGGGGCCTTTGCCCGGCCCTGGGGTTTGTCCTCGGTGACGGGCCCTGTTGTTGGTCAGTGGTGCTGGCCCGGGTGTTGGGCCGTGGTTTTTGCCCTGGTGTTGGGCCGTGGTGTTGGCTCTGGTTTTGGGCCCTGGTGTTGGGCCCTGGTGTTGGGCTGTGGGATTGGCCCTGGTGTTGGGCCGTGGTGTTGGCCCCGGTGTTGGGCTGTGGGGTTGGCCCTGGTGTTGGGCCGTGTTGTTGGCCCTGGTGTTGGGCCCTGGGGTTTGGCCCTGGTGTTGGGCCCTTTTTTTTTTTTAATTCCGGAGGAACCCCGACTCGGGACATGGGACACACATGTTGTCTGGCGGCTCCACTGATGCTGCCACTTCTGCTGGGTAGCTAGCGTGCCAGGCTTCTGGGCGACTCCAAGGGCCAGCTGGATGGTGCTGATGACTGTATGATGAGTCTTGTAAACCTCCGGACGGGACAGGGGTGGGCACCCTCCTTTCTCATCACACCCCAGGTAATGGTCACTGACCGGTTTCGATCCCGGGATCCCGGGGGGAATTGCAAGGTTTCCCTGTTGCCCTGGTGTTGGTGGGCCCTGGTGTTGGTTTCGGTTCCCTCCTCGGTGTCTTGGAGGGAGGGGTGGCCGTGTGTGCCGCCCGTGCAGCAGTGGCTCCTGGCCTCTTGCTGCCCCCGTCCCTGTCCCTGTCCTGTCTGCGAGTTTAGGCGTTGCTTGGCTTTTTCTCTCTCCTCGGCTCCTTGCGGTGGTTTCTTGGGCTTCTTGCCAGGTTGTTGTGGCTTGCCGGTCTTGCTCGGCTTGCCCGTTGGGCTTCGCTTTCCCAGTCCTTGTAACGTCCCTCGCAGAAAAAAAAAACTCCCGGCACTGGTGCCCCGGTACCTTGGGGGTGGACGCCTTCACGCCGGACTGGGGGGCACGGCAGGCGGGGCCGAAGCCGCTGCGGTCCATTCAACCCGCCTTTCGACCAGATAGGGGGGTGGTTGCCAAGATCCGCAAAGGGAGAGGCCGGACTGCCTGCTTGGTGGGCGGCAGCCCACCCGCGCGTCCGGGGAGCTGCCCCACTGGGAAGACTTGTGCATCCCGGGGCCGCAAGTGCCGAACGCCGGAGGCCGGGCCCCACGGGCGCCACGCTACCACATCCAGGCGCTATACATCAGCTGGGAGGGTGGCCTTGGGGGGGGGGGCGGTGCACCGTGCCCGCCACCCCAGTGAACCGCGGGCGTATGAGCCCTGAAGAGGCCGGGAGCAGAGGCGGGTATCCCTAAGCGGCCCGATAAGGGCGGGGGAGGGAGAGGGGGAAGGGGGGGAACCAGGTCGTCGCCCCGGTCCAGTGAGAAGGATAGGTTTGCCCAACACGGCATACACACCACCCACGGGCAGACAAACAGGGACTAGACACGCCCGCCCCCAACACCCACCCCGCAGGGGGCCGGGCGGAGGCTGCTGGTGGCGTTACTGCTGTGTGGCGTGGCCGGAGCGGTGGCCATGGATCACAACGAGTCGACACCGCTGGGGAGCACCGCCGGGAGTGGGGGTTTCGCGTCGCCGCCGGGGAGCCCCACCACCCCGGAATCGCCGGCATGGGGCGGGCCAGGACAGGCGGGGCGTGCCCTGGAACTCATGTGAGGCCATACAGGGGCATGGTTCTGCATGCCGATCCCGGGGGGCACGTGGCAGTGGTGTGAGTACAGGAACCCCATCGCGGTGGACCGGCTGCACCGGGAAGGGGTGACATGGGCGTGGGTGACGTGGGATGGGTACCTGCGGGCAATGGTAGGAGAGACGGAGGCAGGTGATGGTGGGGTGGAGGCCACATTGCTCCGCATGTATGTGCCGTGGACGGGACTCACGGCCCCGGAGCTGTTGGAGTGTGTATGCTTTCAGGAGCAGGAGATGGAGGAATGGGTCACTGCGAGGGGCCAGGGGCTCGGAGAAGCCAGCCCGCGGTACCTGCACCACGGCTCAAGTCCGATGTGACAGTCCCGGAACTGAAGGTTTTCTGAGTGAAACGAAGAAAACCAAGGTTTTCTGTGTATTTGCCGAGAGCGTTCTCGGCTGTTCGTTGGCGGTACGGCCTGGCCGTACCGGTGAGAGCGAAGTGCAAGTCGCGCTGAGCGCGACGGAAAGAGCAATTTCGCGAGTTCATTTAGTCAGTACTGACAGGTTTCCGCTGCGTCTTCTGCCCATTACACCGCCCCGCGGCAGATAGCGCAGTCGGTTACCAGGCTCGCCTCCTCCCACGGAAGCAAGCATACTCTTCTGCTCGCAGGTACCCGACTCCATCCCCGTCTTCAAGCGGTAAGGCAACTACTCATGAAAACGATTTGCAAATGCCCAACAGGTGGAGGAGAGGGGCACCGCGGGCAGGGAGACCCGGGACGGCTCCCAACTGCAGAGGGCCGTGTTTGGTTCCGCACGATGGGTCCGCATCCGTGCGTGGGAGCACGGGCCGGACGACGGCTTAGTGGTGTACCGGGTGGAGAAGTTTTCGGCTTCGGCCTACTTCGGACCAGTGGCGTCCTGGGGGGCCGAGGAGGCCGAGCTATGGTACCGGCCAGGCAAGGAGGGCTGGGAGGTGTGGGGAGAGCGGAAGGATGGGCGGGGTACAGCAGTTTGGGGTTGGGGGAAAGCAAGACGCTGACATGTAAATGGGAGCGGGCCATCAGTGAGGGACTGTGGCGCCTCCTGGGGCCCCCTAACCAGCCCACCGAGGGGTGAGCAATTCAGAACCGGCAGGGAAGTTCGGTGGGGAAGGGGGGGCCCCGGGCGCGGTGGGTATGGGGAGGGGAAGGGGTGGGAGGGGAAAAGAGAGTAAAGGGGGGGGGCGGAGCGGGGCAAGGATGACACCCGGCCGCGTGGGCGCGGTATGGTTTGGCGTGAAAGCTGGCAACTGGCGCTGGTACAAAGGATAACTAAACCAGTTGGCTGGCGGCAAGATCGTGCCCTGGACGGTGTCGCCCAACCACGTTAGTCATGTACGGTTGGAAGGAGTGTCGTTTAAGCAGTGAGGATTACAGAAATGCTCGGCCCATCGATGGACAGTTGAAGGGGAGGACGCAAGTACGACGTACGGAGTTGGCGCGAGTGGGGAAGCCCCGGAGATAACAACTGTAAGCAGTCGCCGCAATATAGGTAAGTTCTACACCGAAAGTTAAGGCACTGCTTTCGGCCCGGGTGACCCGGGTTCAAGTCCCACCAAGGACATTTGGAACTTACCTGCACCCCACAGAAGCAGGCAATGGTTCGTTGGCTGGCAACAGGGAAACCCTGCAATTCCCCCCGGGATCCCGGGATCGAAACCAGTCAGTGACCGTTACCCGGGGTGTGATGAGAAAGGAGGGTGCCCACCCCTGTCCCTGTCCCGTCCGGAGGTTTACAAGACTCATCATACAGTCATCAGCACCGTCCAGCTGGCCCGTGGAGTCGCCCAGAAGCCTGGCACGCTAGCTACTCAGCAGAAGTGGCAGCATCAGTGGAGCTGCCAGACAACATGTGTGTCCCATGTCCCGAGTCGGGGTTCCTCCGGAATTAAAAAAAAAATAACCCTTCCTCTCAGTCCTTATAGCCATAGCCGACATACAGGAAAAGTAAGAGAAGGCGACCTCTTGTCAACGGCGTCAACCGACCAGCCCTTCACCCCGCCGGCTGGGACCGCCCACCTGGGTCCCCGCACCCTGGCCGAGCTCCGTGCAGCATCGCCCATGACCCAGCACGAACCCCTCATGCAGGCGGTCCTTGGGGCCATCCCAGCCGACTGGCGGAGACTGCTGCCAGCCGACCCCCTGGACCCCGAACTGCCGCCGGCGCCCGACTGGCTCCTGTCGCCCGATGGCAGCCGGGTAAGCAGCCCTACGGGAGTCTTGTGGGCCGTCCTGCCCAACGGCCGCTTGGTGCCCCCAGACAACGAGCAGGCCGGAACAGCAGGGGACGCCGACTGGCCTGCAGCCTGCGTACTGCCGGGCCGCAAGCCAAAAAAAAAAAGCCGCCCCGACACTGGACCTTGGAGGACCATCAGCGATATAACGAGGCGCCCCCGGCCCAACGCGCCTCCTCATGGCCAGTGGAATACCAGCTGCTGGGGCTTTTTTTGGGGGGGGGCTTTGGAACTGGGGCTTTGGAACTGGGGCTTTGGAACTCGGTCCAGTGCTACCCCCTCAGCCACGGCCACGGCGTGCTGCCCCTCATCCACTACACAGTGAGTGAGGTGCTTGGCCACCTCACCGCCTGCGGTCACAGCTGGGGCCGGGACCAGGACACGGGGCCCCTCATGCCTGCGGCGTGGCCCGAGCAGCCGCACAGCCAGCTACAGCAACAGGAGGCCCGCTGGCACCAACAATGGCTGGAACTTACCTGCACCCCACAGAAGCAGGCAATGGTTCGTTGGCTGGCAACAGGGAAACCCTGCAATTCCTCGCCAAGGCGCTAGCCTGGCGGCTGCACCATGGACGGCTCCCATGCGGGGTGTACCTGGCCTCCAAAGGTCAGCCGCAGCGTGCCCACTGCCCTGCTCCTAGCTGCTCGGTGGACGGCAACCTGCATGTCGCCAGCCTGACCCACGTCTTCTTGGAGTGCGGGGCTTACACCGCAGCTCGGGTTTGGCTGGCAGAGCTGTGGGCGGCAGTCTCCGGGACCGTGGACTTGCCTTTCAGCCAGCCGGCTGTGCTGCTGGGGGACTGGCCGGGAGGGTGGCCGGCCTACCCCACCAGCCCTGGGCTGCAGCTGCTGTGGGCAGCCCTTCGAGCCACTTGGCTGTGGGCGGTCTGGGGCCACTACCACAGGGCGGAGCCTGATGACCATCCGTCGGCCACGGTGGTGGGCTGCGTCATTGGGGAGCTGCAGCGTCTCATGAGGGCACATTTCAGCATGGCGGCGCTCTCCGAGGACACTCTGGCGGGGCTGCCCCGGGGCCACATCACAGCACAGCTGAAGCCCGGCCGGCTGGATGCCTTCGAAGCCTCCTGGGCGCATGAAGGCATCCTCTGCTCCGTGCAGCGGGTGGCTGGCAGCAGCCCGCGTCTGCAGGTTCATCTGTCCCGGGTGGCCCCGGTCCCAGCACCACAGGCACCCGCCGGGGGCGCCCAGGCAGCACAGCAGGTCTCCCCATCCGGGTCAGCCATCAGCGCCCAGCCCAGCCAGGCAGCAGCTCAGCTGACAGGGCAGCCGGGGCCGTCGTGAGCGGGGTGTTGGGAGTGGGGGATCTCGGTGTCTGAGGTCCTTAGGGTGCGAGGGGCCTCGAGGGTGGGGGGAGTGCGGTGCGGGTTGCCTAGGGAGGGGGGTGCGGTGCGGGGCTTGCTGTGGGTGGGACCGGAGGGGGTCTTGGGGGTCGGGGGAGCTTAGGAGCAGGGTTGGTGTGGTGCAGGCTGCCGCGGGAGGCAGGTGCGGTTCGGAGGCTGCTGTCTTGAGGGGTCGCCCCCTGTGTGGGGTCTGTGGGTGTTTTGTCGCTGGCGCTCTCGTGCCTTGGTCTCTGCCCCGGCGGTGCTGCCCCTGCGGCCTGGAGGGGGGGGGTTCTTGGGAGTGGGGTGCGTGCGGCGCCGGGGGGACTGGGGAGGGTTTCGGGGGGGGACTGGGGAGGGGCGGGGGGGCTTCGGTGCAGGGTTGGTGTGGTGCAGGCCGCCGTGGGAGGCAGGTACGGTTCGGGGGTCGCTGTCTGGAGGGGACGCCCCCAGGGTGGGGTCTGCGGGTGTCTTGGGAGGGAGGTGTGTCTTCGGGCCTGCTGTCTTGCGGGGACGCCCCCAGGGTGGGGTCGGTTGTTGTTTGTCTTCGGTGCACTTGTGTGGCGCCGTCCCTGCGGCTTTTGTGGCTCTGGGAGGCGGTTTCGGTGGTGCGGGGTTCTCTTCGGGCGTGCTGTGGGTTTTCTGTTTTCTCTGGTGCTCCCCGGTGGGGGGGGGGGCTCGTTTGCCCTGGTTCGCTGCGGCGGTTGCCCGGTTTTGTTTGTTGTTCCTGTTGCTGTCGTCCAGGGTGTAGGGTTCGCCCCTTGGCTGTTGAGGTTGTGCAGGTTGTGGTTGTGTTGTCGCTGTGGTCGCTGTTGGGGCCTTTGCCCTCCCCTGGGGCTTGTCTCCGGTGACGGGCCCTGTTGTTGGTCCGTGATGCTGGCCCGGGTGTTGGGCCGTGGTTTTGGCCCTGGTGTTGGGCCGTGGTGTTGGCTCTGGTTTTGGGCCCTGGTGTAGGGCCCTGGTGTTGGGCTGTGGGGTTGGCCCTGGTGTTGGGCCGTGGTGTTGGCCCTGGTGTTGGGCCCTGGGGTTTGGCCCTGGTGTTGGGCCCTGGTGTTGGTTTCAGTTCCCTCCTCGGTGTCTTGGAGGTAGGGGTGGCCGTGTGTGCCGCCCGTGCAGCAGTGGCTCCTGGCCCCTTGCTGCCCCCGTCCCTGTCCCTGTGCTGTCTGCGAGTTTAGGCGTTGCTTGGCTTTTTCTCTCTCCTTGGCTCCTTGCGGTGGTTTTTTGGGCTTCTTGCCAGGCTGTTGTGGCTTGCCGGTCTTGCTCGGCTTGCCCGTTGGGCTTCGCTTTCCCAGTCCTTGTAACGTCCCTCGCAGAAAAAAAAAGAAAAAAAAAATTCCCCCCGGGATCCCGGGATCGAAACCAGTCAGTGACCGTTACCCGGGGTGTGATGAGAAAGGAGGGTGCCCACCCCTGTCCCTGTCCCGTCCGGAGGTTTACAAGACTCATCATACAGTCATCAGCACCGTCCAGCTGGCCCGTGGAGTCGCCCAGAAGCCTGGCACGCTAGCTACTCAGCAGAAGTGGCAGCATCAGTGGAGCCGCCAGACAACATGTGTGTCCCATGTCCCGAGTCGGGGTTCCTCCGGAATTAAAAAAAAAAATGGCTGGCTCAGCAAGCGCCCAGCCGCAGTCGGTGGTTTTTTTTTTCTGCGAGGGACGTTACAAGGACTGGGAAAGCGAAGCCCAACGGGCAAGCCG
Organism: Pleodorina starrii; assembly: GCA_030267565.1. Taxonomy (NCBI): domain Eukaryota; kingdom Viridiplantae; phylum Chlorophyta; class Chlorophyceae; order Chlamydomonadales; family Volvocaceae; genus Pleodorina; species Pleodorina starrii. The sequence continues at coordinate 2,793,096 of BRXU01000003.1, forward strand.
AGCAAGACCGGCAAGCCACAACAACCTGGCAAGAAGCCCAAGAAACCACTGCAAGGAGCCGAGGAGAGAGAAAAAGCCAAGCAACGCCTAAACTCGCAGACAGGACAGGGACAGGGACGGGGGCAGCAAGAGGCCAGGAGCCACTGCTGCACGGGCGGCACACACGGCCGCCCCTTCCTCCAAGACACCGAGGAGGGAAACGAAACAACCAACAGGGCCCAACACCAGGGCCAAACCCCAGGGCCCAACACCAGGGCCAACACCACGGCCCAACACCAGGGCCAACCCCACAGCCCAACACCAGGGCCCAACACCAGGGCCCAAAACCAGAGCCAACACCACGGCCCAACACCAGGGCAAAAACCACGGCCCAACACCCGGGCCAGCACCACTCGCAGTAAAAAAAAACCCTGACCAACAACAGGGCCCGTCACGGAGGACAAACCCCTGGGCCGGGCAAAGGCCCCAACAGCGACCACAGCGCTGTGTGACCCCACCACCGACCAGCCCTTCACCCCCGCCGGATGGGACCGCCCACCTGGGACCCCGCACCCTGGCCGAGCTCCGTGCAGCGTCGCCCATGACCCAGCACGAACCCCTCATGCAGGCGGTCCTTGGGGCCTTCCCAGCCGACTGGCGGAGACTGCTGCCAGCGGACCCCCTGGACCCCGCACTGCCGCCGGCGCCCAACTGGCTCCTGTCGCCCGATGGCATCCGGGTACGCAGCCCTAGGGGAGTCTTGTGGGCCGTCCTGCCCAACGGCCGCTTGGTGCCCCCAGACAGCGAGCAGGCCGGAGCAACAGGGGTCGCCGCCTGGCCTGCAGCCTGCGTGCTGCCGGGCCGCAAGCCGCGCCGACACTGGACCTTAGAGGACCATCAGTGATACAATGAGGCGGCCCCGGCCCAACGCGCCTCCTCATGGCCAGTGGAATACCAGCTACTGGGGCTTTGGGACACGGTCCAGTGCTACCCCCACAGCCACGGCCACGGCGTGCTGCCCCTCATTCACTACACAGTGAGTGAGGTGCGTCACCGCCTCACCGCCCGCGGTCACAGCTGGGGCCAGGACCAGGACACGGGGCCCCTGATGCCCGCGGCGTGGCCCGAGCAGCCGCACAGCCGGCTACAGCAACAGGAGGCGCGCCTGACCCACGTCTTCTTGGAGTGCGGGGCTTACACCGCAGCTCGGGTTTGGCTGGCAGAGCTGTGGGCGGCAGTCTCCAGGGCCGTGGACTTGCCCTTCAGCCAGCCGGCTGTGCTCCTGGGGGACTGGCCGGGAGGGTGGCCGGCCTACCCCACCAGCCCTGGGCTGCAGCTGCTGTGGGCAGCCCTTCGAGCCACTTGGCTGTGGGCGGTCTGGGGCCACTACCACAGGGCGGAGCCTGATGACCATCCGTCGGCCACGGTGGTGGGCTGCCTCGTTGGGGAGCTGCAGCGTCTCATGAGGGCACATTTCAGCATGGCGGCGCTCTCCGAGGACACTCTGGCGGGGCTGCCCCGGGGCCACATCACAGGTTTTTTGGGCTTCTTGCCAGGCTGTTGCGGCTTGCCGGTCTTGCTCGGCTTGCCCGTTGGGCTTCGCTTTCCCAGTCCTTGTAACGTCCCTCGCAGAAAAAAAAAAAGCGCAGCTGAAGCCCGGCCGGTTGGATGCCTTCGAAGCCTCCTGGGCGCATGAAGGCGTCCTCTGCTCCGTACAGCGGGTGGCTGGCAGCAGCCCGCGTCTGCAGGTTCATCTGTCCCGGGTGGCCCCGGTCCCAGCACCACAGGCACCCGCCGGGGGCGCCCAGGCAGCTCAGCAGGTCTCCCCGACCGGGTCAGCCATCAGCGCCCAGCCCAGCCAGGCAGCAGCTCAGCTGACAGGGCAGCCGGGGCCGTCGTGAGCGGGGTGTTGAGAGCCGGGGGTCTCGGTGTCTGAGGTTCTTGGGTGCGAGGGAGCTCGAGGGTGGGGAGCGGGCGGTGCAGGTTGCCTAGGGAGGGGGGGTGCGGTGCGGGGCTTGCTGTGGGTGGGGCCTGAGGGGGTCTTGGGGGTCGGGGGAGCTTCGGAGCAGGGTTGGTGTGGTGCAGGCTGCCGTGGGAGGCAGGTGCGGTTCGGGGGCTGCTGTCTTGAGGGGTCGCCCCCTGTGTGGGGTCTGTGGGTGGTTTGTCGCAGGCGCTCTCGTGCCCTGGTCTCCGACCCGGCGGTGCTGTCCCTGCGGCCTGGAGGGGGTATTTGGGGGACGGGGGGTCTTGGGAGTGGGGTGCGCGCGGCGCGGGGGGGACTGGGGAGGGTTTCGGGGGGGGACTGGGGAGGGGCGGGGGGGCTTCGGTGCAGGGTTGGTGCGGTGCAGGCTGCCGTGGGAGGCAGGTGCGGTTCGGGGGTTGCTGTCTTTTTTTTTTCTGCGAGGGACGTTACAAGGACTGGGAAAGCGAAGCCCAACGGGCAAGCCGAGCAAGACCGGCAAGCCACAACAACCTGGCAAGAAGCCCAAGAAACCACCGCAAGGAGCCGAGGAGAGATAAAAAGCCAAGCAACGCCTAAACTCGCAGACAGGACAGGGGCAGGGACGGGGGCAGCAAGAGGCCAGAAGCCACTGCTGCACGGGCGGCGCACACGGCCACTCCTTCCTCCAAGACACCGAGGAGGGAACCGAAACCAACACCAGGGCCCAACACCAGGGCCAAACCCCAGGGCCCAGCACCAGGGCCAAAACCACGGCCCAACACCAGGGCCAACCCCACAGCCCAACACCAGGGCCCAACACCAGGGCCCAAGACCAGAGCCAACACCACGGCCCAACACCAGGGCCAAAACCACGGCCCAACACCCGGGCCAGCACCACGGACCAACAACAGGGCCCGTCACCGGAGACAAGCCCCAGGGATGGGCAAAGGCCCCAACAGCGACCACAGCGACAACACAACCACAACCTGCACAACCTCAACAGCCAAGGGGCGAACCCTACACCCTGGGCGACAGCAACAGGAACAACAAACAAAACCGGGCAACCGCCGCAGCGAACCAGGGCAAACGAGCCCCCCCACCGGGGAGCACCAGAGAAAACAGAAAACCCACAGCACGCCCGAAGAGAACCCCGCACCACCGAAACCGCCTCCCAGAGCCACAAAAGCCGCAGGGACGGGGCCACACAAGCGCACCGGAGACAAACAACAACCGACCCCACCCTGGGGGCGTCCCCGCAAGACAGCAGGCCCGAAGACACACCTCCCTCCCAAGACACCCCGCACCGCAGGAACCTCATTCCCACGTCCCCCCGGCTCCCAAGAACCCCCACGGGCGCAGCAGGGGCAACACTGCCTGGCTGGAAGCCAGGGCACAAGCGTGCCGGCGACAAGACACCCGCAGACCCCACCCTGGGGGCGACCCCCGAACCGCACCTGCCTCCCACGGCGGCCTGCACCACACCAACCCTGCACCGAAGCCCCCCCGCCCCTCCCCAGTCCCCCCCCGAAACCCTCCCCAGACCCCCCGGCGCCACACGCACCCCACTCCCAAGAACCCCCCCCTCCAGGCCGCAGGGGCAGCACCGCCGGGTCAGAGACCAAGGCACGAGAGCGCCAGCGACAAAACACCCACAGACCCCACACAGGGGGCGACCCCTCAAGACAGCAGCCTCCGAACCGCACCTGCCTCCCGCGGCAGCCTGCACCACACCAACCCTGCTCCTAAGCTCCCCCGACCCCCAAGACCCCCTCCGGCCCCACCCACAGCAAGCCCCGCACCGCACCCCCCTCCCTAGGCAACCCGCACCGCACTCCCCCCACCCTCGAGGCCCCTCGCACCCTAAGGACCTCAGACACCGAGATCCCCCACTCCCAACACCCCGCTCACGACGGCCCCGGCTGCCCTGTCAGCTGAGCTGCTGCCTGGCTGGGCTGGGCGCTGATGGCTGACCCGGATGGGGAGACCTGCTGTGCTGCCTGGGCGCCCCCGGCGGGTGCCTGTGGTGCTGGGACCGGGGCCACCCGGGACAGATGAACCTGCAGACGCGGGCTGCTGCCAGCCACCCGCTGCACGGAGCAGAGGACGCCTTCATGCGCCCAGGAGGCTTCGAAGGCATCCAACCGGCCGGGCTTCAGCTGTGCTGTGATGTGGCCCCGGGGCAGCCCCGCCAGAGTGTCCTCGGAGAGCGCCGCCATGCTGAAATGTGCCCTCATGAGACGCTGCAGCTCCCCAATGACGCAGCCCACCACCGTGGCCGACGGATGGTCATCAGGCTCCGCCCTGTGGTAGTGGCCCCAGACCGCCCACAGCCAAGTGGCTCGAAGGGCTGCCCACAGCAGCTGCAGCCCAGGGCTGGTGGGGTAGGCCGGCCACCCTCCCGGCCAGTCTCCCAGCAGCACAGCCGGCTGTCTGGAGGGAACGCCCCCAGGGTGGGGTCTGCGGGAGTCTTGTCGCCGGCGCGCTTGTGCCCCGGCTTCCAGCCCCGGCCTCTGGTGCTCCCCGGTGGGGGGGGGCTCGTTTGCCCTGGTTCGCTGCGGCAGTTGCCCGGTTTTGTTTGTTGTTCCTGTTGCTGTCGCCCAGGGTGTAGGGTTCGCCCCTTGGCTGTTGAGGTTGTGCAGGTTGTGGTTGTGTTGTCGCTGTGGTCGCTGTTGGGGCCTTTGCCCATCCCTGGGGCTTGTCTCCGGTGACGGGCCCTGTTGTTGGTCCGTGGTGCTGGCCCGGGTGTTGGGCCGTGGTTTTGGCCCTGGTGTTGGGCCGTGGTGTTGGCTCTGGTTTTGGGCCCTGGTGTTGGGCCCTGGTGTTGGGCTGTGGGGTTGGCCCTGGTGTTGGGCCGTGGTGTTGGCCCTGGTGTTGGGCTGTGGGGTTGGCCCTGGTGTTGGGCTGTGGGGTTGGCCCTGGTGTTGGGCCGTGGTGTTGGCCCTGGTGTTGGGCCCTGGGGTTTGGCCCTGGTGTTGGGCCCTGGTGTTGGTTTCGGTTCCCTCCTCGGTGTCTTGGAGGAAGGGGCGGCCGTGTGTGCCGCCCGTGCAGCAGTGGCTCCTGGCCCCTTGCTGCCCCCGTCCCTGTCCCTGTCCTGTCTGCGAGTTTAGGCGTTGCTTGGCTTTTTCTCTCTCCTTGGCTCCTTGCGGTGGGTTTTTGGGCTTCTTGCCAGGCTGTTGCGGCTTGCCGGTCTTGCTCGGCTTGCCCGTTGGGCTTCGCTTTCCCAGTCCTTGTAACGTCCCTCGCAGAAAAAAAAAAGGCGGTGCTGCCCGTGCTGCGCCCGTGGGGGTTCTTGGGAGCCGGGGGGCCGCGGGAGTGCGGTTCCTGCGGTGGGGGGTGTCTTGGGAGGGAGGTGTGTCTTAGGCAGGCTGGGGGGCGGTTCCGCCGTGCCATACACCCAGCCCCACCCAGTGGTCCCATCCGGCCTGTACTCGTCGAGCAGACCCCGCATGATCTGCTTCCATGGCTGCTGGCCGGGCTGAGCGAGCTGGGCGAGGGGCTTCGCATGCAGGGCGACCATGAATGCGTCGAGGTCGAGATGGCCGACACCGCCACAGTCGTGATCCTGGCAGGCGATCTCCGGGCCAGGCTTCAGCAGGGCCCGTCCGTGGCACACCAGGGACGCGTCTTCCTCCAGGAGCGACCAGGCCACAAAGCCGTCGATATGCTTGCGGAGTGCCGCCAGCTGGGGTGGGGTGGGGCGGATGATGGAGAGGTGGTATGCCAGGGTGTTTCCCAGCACCTGTTTGGCCACATGCACCCTGCCCACGAGGCTGAGGCCGTGTCGCCGCCACACATGGCCGAGTGAAGGCTGCGTTGGCGGCGGCGAGCAGCAGCGGGCCCAGCAGCGGCCACAGCACCCGGTACACCTCATAAGGCAGGCCGTCCGAGCCAGGGGCGGTGCCATTCAGACAGGACGACAGAGCAGCCGCAAGTTCGTCCAGCTGCAGCTCGCCGGCGGCTTTTTTTTTTTTTGGGCTGGGGCTGCGTCGGCAGCTTCCCTGAGGGGCTGGGGGAGCCGGCGGCGGAGGTGCTGCAGGAGCTGGTCTTGGGCTGTCAGGTCCACCTGCTCCACCCGGAACAGACCCGTTTTTTTTTTCTGCGAGGGACGTTACAAGGACTGGGAAAGCGAAGCCCAACGGGCAAGCCGAGCAAGACCGGCAAGCCGCAACAGCCTGGCAAGAAGCCCAAAAAACCACCGCAAGGAGCCAAGGAGAGAGAAAAAGCCAAGCAACGCCTAAACTCGCAGACAGGACAGGGACAGGGACGGGGGCAGCAAGGGGCCAGGAGCCACTGCTGCACGGGCGGCACACACGGCCACCCCTACCTCCAAGACACCGAGGAGGGAACTGAAACCAACACCAGGGCCCAACACCAGGGCCAAACCCCAGGGCCCAACACCAGGGCCAACACCACGGCCCAACACCAGGGCCAACCCCACAGCCCAACACCAGGGCCCAACACCGTGGGGCTGTCACTGCTGTACATGGCGTGGGCCGCGGCTGTGATAGCGGCGGCCGCACCCGGGTCACTGAGCGGAACCGGGAGGGGCTGACCCGGGACTGAGAGGTGGGTGACTGGCTCCCGGGTGCGCACCTCGCGTCCGAGCTGGTGGAACCAGCCGGTGCCCTTGTCGCCATGCTGCGTGTACGCGGCGTCCAGCGCTGCTGTGCGGCGGATGGCGGCCTGTTTGACTGCCGTGGTGAGCTTTTTTTTTCCTGCGAGGGACGTTACAAGGACTGGGAAAGCGAAGCCCAACGGGCAAGCCGAGCAAGACCGGCAAGCCGCAACAGCCTGGCAAGAAGCCCAAAAAACCACCGCAAGGAGCCAAGGAGAGAGAAAAAGCCAAGCAACGCCTAAACTCGCAGACAGGACAGGGACAGGGACGGGGGCAGCAAGGGGCCAGGAGCCACTGCTGCACGGGCGGCACACACGGTCACCCCTACCTCCAAGACACCGAGGAGGGAACTGAAACCAACACCAGGGCCCAACACCAGGGCCAAACCCCCCCCCAAAAAAAAAACCCAGGGCCCAACACCAGGGCCAACCCCACAGCCCAACACCAGGGCCAACCCCACAGCCCAACACCAGGGCCCAACACCAGGGCTCAAAACCAGAGCTTATAGCTTATAGCTTATAGCTTATAGCTTATAGCTTATAGCTGAAGCTACTCCAACACCTCGTCGACATTTGTTTGCTGGCAATGCCTCACTCAGCACCTGCAACTTCAACAACAGGCTGCACGCTTCCCGCTTTCCTTTAGGACATTTTGCTTCTTTTCGTTTGGTTGCTTCAGCGGCGCGACCTGCGGCAGCGGCGGTTTTCTCTCTTGTCGCCGCAGCCGCCATCGGACCGGCGACTCCAGGACTCCAGGCGCTCCAATCAGGGCGCACAGCACGCCTACTCTCTTTGTTCTTCTCCTTCTTCTTTTCGTGGAACTGGGCGTGCGGATTGCGCGTCTTCTCGGAGTGCGCCCTCGGCGAGCGCAGCAATCATCCTCGTGCTTCCAGCCTGACGCGGCGCCAAGCCGGCGCTGCGAAAGCTTGCAGCTAAGCCTCTTTTTAGCGACGTTTTCTCGGGCGTCTTGCGCGGTTGGCCTTCCGGTCGCTCGTGGTGGACGACATCGTGGAGCTGTGGTGCTGGACGACTTCCGTGGAGCCCGCGCTTGGAGCCTAGCGGCCTGTGGAGTTATCTTTGACATCTTCAGGCCTGGTGGTCGGTTTCTGGCAGGGCCAGGGGTTGGTTTCTTCCGTGCGGGGTTGGTTTCTTCCGTTGGTGGGTGTCTTGGCTGCCCGGCGAGGGGTTCTTCCTCTGCCTGCTTTGGGTGGCTTGTCCTCGGTGGGGTGAGGCTTGCTCTTGTTGTGTAGGTGGGTGCTGCTTCGTGCCTGGGGTGCCCCTGTGGGTGCAGGGGTGGGCTTCGGGGTGCAGGTGGGGTGCTTTGCCTGTGCGGTGTGCCCTTGCTGCCCTGTCCAGCTCAGCTGCTCTGCAGCTCAGTACAGACCGACCAGACGGCCTCAGGCGCTCGAGGAGCTCCCGCAGAGCCAGGGTGCAGGCAGGGAGGAGTGCAAGTCCCCCGCCTGCTCTCCTGGGACGGGCCCCTAGCAGCAGAGTTGGGGGCTCTACAGCAGCAGCTTCAGCAGCAGAACCAGCAGCAGCAGCAGCAACAGCAGCAGCAGCAGCAGCACCACCAGCAACAGCAGTATCAACATCAGCACGCCGCAGCAGCAGCAACAGCCAGTTCAGCATCAGCAACAGCCCGCCCTCATGTTTGTTGGCCCACGGCCTCGCAGACTGCCGGTGGCAGCTTTGCACGCCGCCCCCCAGGGTCCCCCACGCTGTGCGGCCTCCACCGGTCAGCTCCCCCGGTCCGCTCAGTATGCGGCCTCCCTCACGGCCAGCCTGCCAGCTTCAGTCCGGGCTCGCAAGCAGGCCCCGGGGGGCGCCACCACCTCATGGGAGATCGCCCCCGCCCAGCAGCTGCCAGCCTGGCGTGCTGAGGTCCAGCGGGAGCTTCCAGGGACTGCCCTGTCCTCTGAGCTGCACACCGGCGACCGCCGGGTGGCCCCCCAGCTGATGTTAGGGGCCGCCGCCCCCCGGGAGGCGGCCGATGAAGCGGTTTTTTTTTTTCTGCGAGGGACGTTACAAGGACTGGGAAAGCGAAGCCCAACGGGCAAGCCGAGCAAGACCGGCAAGCCACAACAACCTGGCAAGAAGCCCAAGAAACCACTGCAAGGAGCCGAGGAGAGGGAAAAAGCCAAGCAACGCCTAAACTCGCAGACAGGACAGGGACAGGGACGGGGGCAGCAAGAGGCCAGGAGCCACTGCTGCACGGGCGGCACACACGGCCGCCCCTTCCTCCAAGACACCGAGGAGGGAACCGAAACCAACACCAGGGCCCAACACCAGGGCCAAACCCCAGGGCCCAACACCAGGGCCAACACCACGGCCCAACACCAGGGCCAACCCCACAGCCCAACACCAGGGCCAACCCCACAGCCCAACACCAGGGCCAACCCCACAGCCCAACACCAGGGCCAACCCCACAGCCCAACACCAGGGCCCAACACCAGGGCCCAAAAACCAGAGCCAACACCACGGCCCAACACCAGGGCAAAAACCACGGCCCAACACCCGGGCCAGCACCACTGACCAACAACAGGGCCCGTCACCGAGGACAAACCCCAGGGCCGGGCAAAGGCCCCAACAGCGACCACAGCGACAACACAACCACAACCTGCACAACCTCAACAGCCAAGGGGCGAACCCTACACCCAGGGCGACAGCAACAGGAACGGCAAACAAAACCGGGCAACCGCCACAGAGAACCAGGGCGGACAAGCCCCTCCCGCCGGGGAGCACCAGAGGAAACAGGAGGACCACAGCACGCCCGAAGAGAACCCCGCACCACCTAAACCGCCTCCTAGAGCCACAAAAGCCGCAGGAACGGCGCCACACGAAGCGCACCAGAGACAAACAACAACCGACCCCACCCTGGGGGTGTCCCCGCAAGGCAGCAGGCCCCAAGACACACCTCCCTCCCAAGACACCCCACACCGCGGGAACCGCACTCCCGCGGCCCCCCGGCTCCCAAGAACCCCCACGGGCGCAGCAGGGGCAGCACCGCCTGGCTGGAAGCCAGGGCACAAGCGCGCCGGCGACAAGACTCCCGCAGACCCCACCCTGGGGGCGTTCCCTCCAGACAGCGACCCCCGAACCGCACCTGCCTCCCACAGCAGCCTGCACCGCACCAACCCTGCACCGAAGCCCCCCCGCCCCTCCCCAGTCCCCCCCGCGCCGCGCGCACCCCACTCCCAAGACCCCCCGTCCCCCAAAAACCCCCTCCAGGCCGCAGGGACAGCCCCGCCGGGTCGGAGACCAGGGCACGAGAGCGCCTGCGACAAAGCACCCACAGACTCCACACAGGGGGCGACCCCTCAAGACAGCAGCCCCCGAACCGCACCTGCCTCCCGCAGCAGCCTGCACCACACCAACCCTGCTCCGAAGCTCCCCCGACCCCCAAGACCCCCTCAGGCCCCACCCACAGCAAGCCCCGCACCGCACCCCCCTCCCTAGGCAACCCGCACTGCCCGCTCCCCACCCTCGAGCTCCCTTTTTTTTTTTTTTTTTTTTAATTCCGGAGGAACCCTGACTCGGGACATGGGACACACATGTTGTCTGGCGGCTCCACTGATGCTGCCACTTCTGCTGAGTAGCTAGCGTGCCAGGCTTCTGGGCGACTCCACGGGGCCAGCTGGACGGTGCTGATGACTGTATGATGAGTCTTGTAAACCTCCGGACGGGACAGGGACAGGGGTGGGCACCCTCCTTTCTCATCACACCCCGGGTAATGGTCACTGACTGGTTTCGATCCCGGGATCCCGGGGGGAATTGCAAGGTTTCCCTGTTGCCAGCCAATGAACCATTGCCTGCTTCTGTGGGGTGCAAGTAAGTTCCCTCGCACCCTAAGAACCCCCGACTCGCAACACCCCGCTCACGACGGCCCCGGCTGCCCTGTCAGCTGAGCTGCTGCCTGGCTGGGCTGGGCGCTGATGGCTGACCCGGGCGGGGAGACCTGCTGTGCTGCCTGGGCGCCCCCGGCGGGTGCCTGTGGTGCTGGGACCGGGGCCACCCGGGACAGATGAACCTGCAGACGCGGGCTGCTGCCAGCCACCCGCTGTACGGAGCAGAGGACGCCTCCATGCGCCCAGGAGGCTTCGAAGGCATCCAACCGGCCGGGCTTCAACTGCGCTGTGATGTGGCCCCGGGGCAGCCCCGCCAGAGTGTCCTCGGAGAGTGCCGCCATGCTGAAATGTGCCCTCATGAGACGCTGCAGCTCCCCAATGACGCAGCCCACCACCGTGGCCGACGGATGGTCATCAGGCTCCGCCCTGTGGTAGTGGCCCCAGACCGCCCACAGCCAAGTGGCTCGAAGGGCCGCCCACAGCAGCTGCAGCCCAGGGCTGGTGGGGTAGGCCGGCCACCCTCCCGGCCAGTCCCCCAGTAGCACAGCCGGCTGGCTGAAGGGCCACGGCCCCGGAGACTGTTGCCCACAGCTCTGCCAGCCAAGCCCGAGCTGCGGTGTAAGCCCCGCACTCCAAGAAGACGTGGGTCAGGCTGGCGACATGCAGGCTGCCGTCCACCGAGCAGCTAGGAGCAGGGCTGCCGTCCACCGAGCAGCTAGGAACACGCTGCGTGTGCAGCACTGGCAGCCATGCAGCATGCTATGCCCGGGCCCGACGCCGGCGCCCTGGCAGCACAGGCCTGCAGCCAGCTCACCACGGCAGTCAAACAAGCCGCCATCCGCCGCACAGCAGCGCTGGACGCCGCGTACACGCAGCATGGCGACAAGGGCACCGGCTGGTTCCACCAGCTCGGACGTGAGGTGCGCACCCGGGAGCCAGTCACCCACCTCTCAGTCCCGGGTCAGCCCCTCCCGGTTCCACTCAGTGACCCGGGTGCGGCCGCCGCTATAACAGCTGCGGCCCACGCCATGTACAGCAGTGACAGCCCCACGGGTCTGTTCCGGGGGGGGCAGGTGGACCTGACAGCCCAAGACCAGCTCCTGCAGCACCTCCGCCGCCGGCTCCCCCAGCCCCTCCGGGAAGCTGCCGATGCAGCCCCAGCCGCCGGCGAGCTGCAGCTGGACGAACTTGCGGCTGCTCTGTCGTCCTGTCTGAATGGCACCGCCCCTGGCTCGGACGGCCTGCCTTATGAGGTGTACAGGGTGCTGTGGCCGCTGCTGGGCCCGCTGCTGCTCGCCGCAGCCAACGCAGCCTTCACCCAGGGATCCGTGGAGTCCGGGGCCGCAGCTGCCGACTCCCTGCCGCTCAGCTGGCGCGAAGGGGTCATCACTCTCATCTACAAAGGCAAAGGCCTGCCCCGACCCAGCCTGAGCAGCTACCGGCCCATCACCCTGCTCCAATGCGACTACAAGCTTGTCTGCAAGGCCGTCAGCAATCGCCTACAGCCGGCACTGGACTACCTGATAGACCCGCTGCAGACGGCCTTCGTCAGCGGCCGGGACATCCGGGACAACACCCTTTACCACCTGGCCCTGGCGGAGTGGGTGCGGCACTCGCAGCAACCGGCAGCCCTCATCATACTCGACATCGAGAAGGCCTACGACCGGGTCCATCGCCCCTGGCTCTACCGGGTGGCCGAGGCCATGGGCTTCGGTCAGCACACACAGCGCTGGCTGCGCCTGCTCACGTCCGATGGCTCCTGCCGGGTGGTGGTCAATGGGCACCAGTCAGCACCTTTCCCGGTCCGCAACGGCCTTCAGCAGGGCAGCACCCTGTCGCCCGTCCTGTGGGTCATGCAGCTGGAACCTCTCACCTCGTACCTGCACCACCTGCGCAGCACCAACGCTCTCAGCACCCCCACCCTCCCCAACAACGTGCCAGCCCCCCCTGTCACCCACCACGCGGACGATACGGTGCTCACGGTCAGCAATGTCGACAGGGATGGGGAGGTCGCTACCACGGCAGTCCAGCTGTTCTGCAGGGCTAGCAACGCACGGGTCAATGCCAGCAAGGGGAAGGGGATGGTGCTGGGAACCCACGAGCCGGTGGTGGGGCCCAACGCTGCAACTGGTGCGAGTTTCCCGACTCCCGGTGAGGAACCCCCACGCCACCTGGGCATCCCTCTCACTCTGGACCCGGCGGAGGCCGCGCGGCTCTGCTACACCAGCAGAATTCAGCGGGTCCAGCGTCTCGGCCATGTGTGGCGGCGACACGGCCTCAGCCTCGTGGGCAGGGTGCATGTGGCCAAACAGGTGCTGGGAAACACCCTGGCATACCACCTCTCCATCATCCGCCCCACCCCACCCCAGCTGGCGGCACTCCGCAAGCATATCGACGGCTTTGTGGCCTGGTCGCTCCTGGAGGAAGACGCGTCCCTGGTGTGCCACGGACGGGCCCTGCTGAAGCCTGGCCCGGAGATCGCCTGCCAGAATCACGACTGTGGCGGTGTCGGCCATCTCGACCTCGACGCCTTCATGGTCGCCCTGCATGCGAAGCCCCTCGCCCAGCTCGCTCAGCCCGGCCAGCAGCCATGGAAGCAGATCATGAGGGGTCTGCTCGACGAGTACAGGCCGGATGGAACCACTGGGTGGGGCTGGGTGTATGGCACGGCGGACCCGCCCCCCAGCCTGCCTTCGTTCATTGCCAGCCTGGTGCAGTCCTACCGCTCCTCGCTCCCGACCCGGTTGGCCTACCCAGAGACCACGGACGCGCGTGCCATCCTGCATGAGCCCCTGTTCTTCAATGCAGCCCTGCGTGACCCAGCCACCGATCAGCCCTTCACACCGCCGGCTGGGACCGCCCACCTGGGACCCCGCACCCTGGCCGAGCTCCGTGCAGCGTCGCCCATGACCCAGCACGAACCCCTCATGCAGGCGGTCCTTGGGGCCATCCCAGCCGACTGGCGGAGACTGCTGCCAGCCGACCCCCTGGACCCCGAACTGCCGCCGGCGCCCGACTGGCTCCTGTCGCCCGATGGCAGCCGGGTAAGCAGTCCTACGGGAGTCTTGTGGGCCGTCCTGCCCAACGGCCGCTTGGTGCCCCCAGACAGCGAGCAGGCCGGAGCAGCAGGGGACGCCGACTGGCCTGCAGCCTGCGTGCTGCCGGGCCGCACGCCACGCCGACACTGGACCTCGGAGGACCATCAGCGATACAGCGAGGCGCCCCCGGCCCAACGCGCCTCCTCATGGCCAGTGGAATACCAGCTGCTCGGGCTTTGGGACTCGGTCCAGTGCTACCCCCTCAGCCACGGCCACGGCACGCTGCCCCTCATCCACTACACAGTGAGTGAGGTGCGCCACCGCCTCACCGCCCGTGGTCACAGCTGGGGCCGGGACCAGGACACGGGGCCCCTCAGGCCTGCGGCGTGGCCCGAGCAGCCACACAACCAGCTACAGCAACAGGAGGCCCGCTGGCACCAACACTGGCTGGCTCAGCAAGCGCCCAGCCGCAGCCGGTGGTTCGCCATGAACCCCACGCCCAGCCCCGGCTGGATGCGGCCCCGCTCCTCCCCCCCATCACTGCCCTCGGCCGCTGCAAGCCCGGTCAGCCAGCCTGGCAGCCGCCATGCGGCACCGCACCAGCAGGACCCCGGTGCTGCCGCCGGACCGTCGGCACCCGCCGGGCCGGCCCCGGAGGCAGACCCGGCAGCTGATGGCCCGGCTGGCATGTCTCCCCTCGACCGCCGGCGGGCCTGGCAGCGGCTGTGGGACTGCCCCGCAAGCAACCGGGCCAAGGCGCTAGCCTGGCGGCTGCACCATGGACGGCTCCCGTGCGGGGTGTACCTGGCCTCCAAAGGTCAGCCGCAGCGTGCCCACTGCCCTGCTCCTAGCTGCTCGGTGGACGGCAGCCTGCATGTCGCCAGCCTGACCCACGTCTTCTTGGAGTGCGGGGCTTACACCGCAGCTCGGGTTTGGCTGGCAGAGCTGTGGGCGGCAGTCTCCGGGGCCGTGGACTTGCCCTTCAGCCAGCCGGCTGTGCTACTGGGGGACTGGCCGGGAGGGTGGCCGGCCTACCCCACCAGCTCTGGGCTGCAGCTGCTGTGGGCAGCCCTTCGAGCCACTTGGCTGTGGGCGGTCTGGGGCCACTACCACAGGGCGGAGCCTGATGACCATCCGTCGGCCACGGTGGTGGGCTGTGTCATTGGGGAGCTGCAGCGTCTCATGAGGGCACATTTCAGCATGGCGGCGCTCTCCGAGGACACTCTGGCGGGGCTGCCCCGGGGCCACATCACAGCACAGCTGAAGCCCGGCCGGCTGGATGCCTTCGAAGCCTCCTGGGCGCATGAAGGCGTCCTCTGCTCCGTGCAGCGGGTGGCTGGCAGCAGCCCGCGTCTGCAGGTTCATCTGTCCCGGGTGGCCCCGGTCCCAGCACCACAGGCAACCGCCGGGGGTGCCCAGGCAGCACAGCAGGTCTCCCCATCCGGGTCAGCCACCAGCGCCCAGCCCAGCCAGGCAGCAGCTCAGCTGACAGGGCAGCCGGGGCTGTCGTGAGCGGGGTGTTGGGAGGGGGAGGTTCTTAGGGTGCGAGGGACCTCGAGGGTGGGGGGAGTGCGGTGTGGGTTGCCTAGGGAGGGGGGTGCGGTGCGGGGCTTGCTGTGGGTGGGGCCGGAGGGGGTCTTGGGGGTCGGTGCGGCGCGGGGGGGACTGGGGAGGGTTTCGGGGGGGTCTGGGGAGGGGCGGGGGGGCTTCGGTGCAGGGTTGGTGTGGTGCAGGCTGCCGTGGGAGGCAGGTGCGGTTCGGGGGTCGCGGTCTCGAGGGGACGCCCCCAGGGTGGGGTCTGCGGGTGTCTTGTCGCCGGCACGCTTGTGCCCTGGCTTCCAGCCAGGCAGTATTGCCCCTGCTGCGCCCGTGGGGGTTCTTGGGAGCCGGGGGGACGTGGGAGTGAGGTTTCTGCGGTGCAGGGTGTCTTGGGAGGGAGGTGTGTCTTCGGGCCTGCTGTCTTGCGGGGACGCCCCCAGGGTGGGGTCGGTTGTTGTTTGTCTCCGGTGCGCTCGTGTGGCGCCGTCCCTGCGGCTTTTGTGGCTCTGGGAGGCGGTTTCGGTGGTGCGGGGTTCTCTTCGGGCGTGCTGTGGGTTTTCTGTTTTCTCTGGTGCTCCCCGGCGGGGGGGGGGGCTCGTTTGCCTTGGTTCGCTGCGACGGTTGCCCGGTTTTGTTTGTTGTTCCTGTTGCTGTCGCCCAGGGTGTAGGGTTCGCCCTTGGCTGTTGAGGTTGTGCAGGTTGTGGTTGTGTTGACGCTGTGGTCGTTGTTGGGGCCTTTGCCCATCCCTGGGGCTTGTCCCCGGTGACGGGCCCTGTTGTTGGGCCGTGGTGTTGGCCCTGGTGTTGGGCCGTGGTGTTGGCCCTGGTGTAGGGCCCTGGGGTTTGGCCCTGGTGTTGGGCCCTGGTGTTGGTTTCGGTTCCCTCCTCACTGTTTTGGAGGAAGGGGTGGCTGTGTGTGCCGCCCGTGCAGCAGTGGCTCCTGGCCTCTTGCTGCCCCCGTCCCTGTCCCTGTACTGTCTGCGAGTTTAGGCGTTGCTTGGCTTTTTCTCTCTCCTCGGCTCCTTGCGGTGGTTTTTTGGGCTTCTTGCCAGGCTGTTGTGGCTTGCCGGTCTTGCTCGGCTTGCCCGTTGGGCTTCGCTTTCCCAGTCCTTGTAACGTCCCTCGCAGAAAAAAAAAAAAAGGGCAGTGGGCACGCTGCGGCTGACCTTTGGAGGCCAGGTACACCCCACACGGGAGCCGTCCATGGTGCAGCCGCCAGGCTAGCGCCTTGGCCCGGTTGCTTGCGGGGCAGTCCCACAGCCGCTGCCAGGCCCGCCGACAGTCGAGGGGAGACATGCCAGCCAGGCCATCAGCTGCCTGGTCTACCTCCGGGGCCGGCCCAGCGGGTGCCGACGGTCCGGCGGCAGCACCGGGGTCCTGCTGGTGCGGTGCCACATGGCGGCTGCCAGGCTGGCTGACCGGGCTTGCAGCAGCCGAGGGCAGTGATGGGGGGGAGGATCGGGGCCGCATCCAGCCGGGGCTGGGTGTGGGGTTCATGGCAAACCACCGGCTGCGGCTGGGTGCTTGCTGAGCCAGCCAGTGTTGGTGCCAGCGGGCTTCCTGTTGCTGTAGCTGGCTGTGCGGCTGCTCGGGCCACGCCGCGGGCATGAGGGGCCCCGTGTCTTGGTCCCGGCCCCAGCTGTGACCGCGGGCGGTGAGGCAGTGGCGCACCTCACTCACTGTGTAGTGGATGAGGGGCAGCACGCCGTGGCCGTGGCTGAGGGGGTAGCACTGGACCGAGTCCCAAAGCCCCAGCAGCTGGTATTCCACTGGCCATGAGGAGGCACGTTGGGCCGGGGCCGCCTCATTGTATCGCTGATGGTCCTCCAAGGTCCAGTGTCGGCGCGGCTTGCGGCCCGGCAGCACGCAGGCTGCAGGCCAGTCGGCGTCCCCTGCTGCTCCGGCCTGCTCGCTGTCTGGGGGCACCAAGCGGCCGTTGGGCAGGACGGCCCACAAGACTCCCGTAGGGCTGCTGACCCGGCTGCCATCGGGCGACAGGAGCCAGTCGGGCGCCGGCGGCAGTTCGGGGTCCAGGGGGTCGGCTGGCAGCAGTCTCCGCCAGTCGGCTGGGATGGCCCCAAGGACCGCCTGCATGAGGGGTTCGTGCTGGGTCATGGGCGACGCTGCACGGAGCTCGGCCAGGGTGCGGGGTCCCAGGTGGGCGGGCCCAGCCGGCGGGGTGAAGGGCTGGTCGGTGGCGGGGTCACGCAGGGCTGCATTGAAGAACAGGGGCTCATGCAGGATGGCACGGGCGTCCGTGGTCTCTGGGTAGGCCAGCCGGGTCGGGAGTGAGGAGCGGTAGGACTGCACCAGGCTGGCAAGGAACGTAGGCAGGCTGGGGGGTGGTTCCGCCGTGCCATACACCCAGCCCCACCCAGTGGTCCCATCCGGCCTGTACTCGTCGAGCAGACCCCGCATGATCTGCTTCCATGGCTGCTGGCCGGGCTGAGCGAGCTGGGCGAGGGGCTTCGCATGCAGGGCGACCATGAAGGCGTCGAGGTCGAGATGGCCAACACCACCACAGTCGTGATCCTGGCAGGCGATCTCCGGGCCAGGCTTCAGCAGGGCCCGTCCGTGGCACACCAGGGACGCGTCTTCCTCCAGGAGCGACCAGGCCACAAAGCCGTCGATATGCTTGCGGAGTGCCGCCAGCTGGGGTGGGGTGGGGCGGATGAT
Source organism: Pleodorina starrii (assembly GCA_030267565.1). Lineage (NCBI taxonomy): Eukaryota > Viridiplantae > Chlorophyta > Chlorophyceae > Chlamydomonadales > Volvocaceae > Pleodorina > Pleodorina starrii. Next base: position 2,810,729 of record BRXU01000003.1, read on the forward strand.
GGAGAGGTGGTATGCCAGGGTGTTTCCCAGCAGGTAAGTTCTACACAGGGTGTTTCCCAGCAGGTAAGTTCTACACCGCAAGTTAAGGCACTGCTTTCGGCCCGGGTGACCCGGGTTCAAGTCCCACCAAGGACATTTGGAACTTACCTGCACCCCACAGAAGCAGGCAATGGTTCATTGGCTAGCAACAGGGAAACCCTGCAATTCCCCCCGGGATCCCGGGATCGAAACCAGTCAGTGACCATTACCCGGGGTGTGATGAGAAAGGAGGGTGCCCACCCCTGTCCCTGTCCCGTCCAGAGGTTTACAAGACTCATCATACAGTCATCAGTACCGTCCAGCTGGCCCGTGGAGTCGCCCAGAAGCCTGGCACGCTAGCTACTCAGCAGAAGTGGCAGCATCAGTGGAGCCGCCAGACAACATGTGTGTCCCATGTCCCGAGTCGGGGTTCCTCCGGAATTAAAAAAAAAAAGCACCTGTTTGGCCACATGCACCCTGCCCACGAGGCTGAGGCCGTGTCGCCGCCACACATGGCCGAGACGCTGGACCCGCTGAATTCTGCTGGTGTAGCAGAGCCGCGCGGCCTCCGCCGGGTCCAGAGTGAGATGGATTCCCAGGTGGCGTGGGGGTTCCTCACCGGGAGTCGGGAAACTCGCACCGGTTGTGGCGTTGGGCCCCACCACCGGCTCGTGGGTGCCCAGCACCATCCCCTTCCCCTTGCTGGTATTGACCCGTGCGTTGCTGGCCCTGCAGAACAGCTGGACAGCCGCGGTAGCGACCTCCCCATCCCTGTCGACATTGCTGACTGTGAGCAGGTGTGGGAAGCGTGGTGCAATGCAGCCGTCCAGGCCGCCATGAACGCCAGCCCAGGCACTTTCGTCAGCATCAACCTCCTCGGCCAAGGGCACCACCGGGGGGTGGTGCTGAACCCAGCACCCGGCCTGCGAGCAGAGAACGCGGCGGGGGCATTCCTCCGACGGTCCTCGTTACCAGTCGATTTCCAGGGGACGACCATCGAAGTCACGGTGCAGCCGTACTACAACCTGGCCCGACCGCACAGCCACAAGCTCCTCATCAAAGGGCTCCCCGGCACTTATGCCCTCGAAGGGGTCACTGGGGCCTTGCTTTTTTTTTTTTTTTGAATTGCTTAGCTGTGCAGGCCTGGCAGCTACCCCCTCCCAAGGGCAGGACCTGGTTGTGGGGGAAGTCCTGGGCGACGGCATGACCCGCTCCGGTACGCCAGGCGCCCTGCCTGATGCATCCCACCTGGTCGCCTTCGTGGCCGCTCCGCCGTCGGACCCCAACCTCCTCTCCCTCCCTCGGTCGTTCTTGATCGACCAGCTCACTGTCCGCATCTCCGTGTTCGACATGAGGGACGCGCCAGTGACCGACTCACCAGCAGCTCCCGCGGCCGAACCACCACCAGCGCCCGCCGCAGGGCCCCCACCAGCGGTGCAGGCGGCGCCCGGCGCACCAGCAGCAGGGGACGGCACTCACCCAGCCGCCGAGACCGCACCAACAGCCGCCCCGGCCCTCGGGAGGCCGGCTGCCGTGGGGGTGGCTGTGATGGCAGCAGGCGGCAGCCCGGGCCCCCTGCCCGCACCAGCACATAGCATATAGCTTATAGCTTATAGCTTATAGCTTATAGCTTAAGCTACTCCAACACCTCGTCGACATTTGTTTGCTGGCAATGCCTCACTCAGCACCTGCAACTTCAACAACAGGCTGCGCGCTTCCCGCTTTCCTTTAGGACATTTTGCTTCTTTTCGTTTGGTTGCTTCAGCGGCGCGACCCGCGGCAGCGGCGGTTTTCTCTCTTGTCGCCGCAGCCGCCATCGGACCGGCGACTCCAGGACTCGGCGCTCCAATCAGGGCACGCAGGCTGCAGGCCAGTCGGCGTCCCCTGCTGCTCCGGCCTGCTCGCTGTCTGGGGGCACCAAGCGGCCGTTGGGCAGGACGGCCCACAAGACTCCCGTAGGGCTGCTGACCCGGCTGCCATCGGGCGACAGGAGCCAGTCGGGCGCCGGCGGCAGTTCGGGGTCCAGGGGGTCGGCTGGCAGCAGTCTCCGCCAGTCGGCTGGGATGTTTTTTTTTTTCTGCGAGGGACGTTACAAGGACTGGGAAAGCGAAGCCCAACGGGCAAGCCGAGCAAGACCGGCAAGCCACAACAGCCTGGCAAGAAGCCCAAGAAACCACTGCAAGGAGCCGAGGAGAGAGAAAAAGCCAAGCAACGCCTAAACTCGCAGACAGGACAGGGACAGGGACGGGGGCAGCAAGGGGCCAGGAGCCACTGCTGCACGGGCGGCACACACGGCCACCCCTACCTCCAAGACACCGAGGAGGGAACTGAAACCAACACCAGGGCCCAACACCAGGGCCAAACCCCAGGGCCCTGGACCAGGGCCCAGGGACCTTTGGAGGCCAGGTACACCCCGCACGGGAGCCGTCCATGGTGCAGCCGCCAGGCTAGCGCCTTGGCCCGGTTGCTTGCGGGGCAGTCCCACAGCCGCTGCCAGGCCCGCCGGCAGTCGAGGGGAGACATGCCAGCCAGGCCATCAGCTGCCTGGTCTACCTCCGGGGTCGGCCCGGCGGGTGCCGACGGTCCGGCGGCAGCACCGGGGTCCTGCTGGTGCGGTGCCACATGGCGGCTGCCAGGCTGGCTGACCGGGCTTGCAGCAGCCGAGGGCAGTGATGGGGGGGAGGATCGGGGCCGCATCCAGCCGGGGCTGGGTGTGGGGTTCATGGCAAACCACCGGCTGCGGCTGGGTGCTTGCTGAGCCAGCCAGTGTTGGTGCCAGCGGGCTTCCTGTTGCTGTAGCTGGCTGTGCGGCTGCTCGGGCCACGCCGCGGGCATGAGGGGCCCCGTGTCTTGGTCCCGGCCCCAGCTGTGACCGCGGGCGGTGAGGCGGTGGCGCACCTCACTCACTGTGTAGTGGATGAGGGGCAGCACGCCGTGGGCGTGGCTGAGGGGGTAGCACTAGACCGAGTCCCAAAGCCCCAGCAGCTGGTATTCCACTGGCCATGAGGAGGCACGTTGGGCCGGGGCCGCCTCGTTGTATCGCTGATGGTCCTCCAAGGTCCAGTGTCGGCGCGGCTTGCGGCCCGGCAGCACGCAGGCTGCAGGCCAGTCGGCGTCCCCTGCTGCTCCGGCCTGCTCGCTGTCTGGGGGCACCAAGCGGCCGTTGGGCAGGAAAAAAAAAGGACGGCCCACAAGACTCCCGTAGGGCTGCTGACCCGGCTGCCATCGGGCGACAGAAGCCAGTCAGGGTAAGTTCTACACCGAAAGTTAAGGCACTGCTTTCGGCCCGGGTTCAAGTCCCATCAAGGACACTTGGAACTTACCTGCGCCCCACAGAAGTAGGCAATGGTTCATCGTTCGGCAACAGGGAAACCATGCAATTCCCCCCGGGATCCCGGGATCGAAACCGGTCAGTGACCATTACCTGGGGTGTGATGAGAAAGGAGGGTGCCCACCCCTGTCCCGTCCGGAGGTTTACAAGACTCATCATACAGTCATCAGCACCATCCAGCTGGCCCTTGGAGTCGCCCAGAAGCCTGGCACGCTAGCTACTCAGCAGAAGTGGCAGCATCAGTGGAGCCGCCAGACAACATGTGTGTCCCATGTCCCGAGTCGGGGTTCCTCCGGAATTAAAAAAAAAAAAGTCGGGCGCCAGCGGCAGTTCGGGGTCCAGGGGGTCGGCTGGCAGCAGTCTCCGCCAGTCGGCTGGGATGGCTCCAAGGACCGCCTGCATGAGGGGTTCGTGCTGGGTCATGGGCGACGCTGCACGGAGCTCGGCCAGGGTGCGGGGTCCCAGGTGGGCGGTCCCAGCCGGCGGGGTGAAGGGCTGGTCGGTGGCGGGGTCACGCAGGGCTGCATTGAAGAACAGGGGCTCATGCAGGATGGCACGCGCGTCCGTGGTCTCTGGGTAGGCCAGCCGGGTCGGGAGTGAGGAGCGGTAGGACTGCACCAGGCTGGCAAGGAACGTAGGCAGGCTGGGGGGTGGTTCCGCCGTGCCATACACCCAGCCCCACCCAGTGGTCCCATCCGGCCTGTACTCGTCGAGCAGACCCCGCATGATCTGCTTCCATGGCTGCTGGCCGGGCTGAGCGAGCTGGGCGAGGGGCTTCGCATGCAGGGCGACCATGAAGGCGTCGAGGTCGAGATGGCCAACACCACCACAGTCGTGATCCTGGCAGGCGATCTCCGGGCCAGGCTTCAGCAGGGCCCGTCCGTGGCACACCAGGGACGCGTCTTCCTCCAGGAGCGACCAGGCCACAAAGCCGTCGATATGCTTGCGGAGTGCCGCCAGCTGGGGTGGGGTGGGGCGGATGATGGAGAGGTGGTATGCCAGGGTGTTTCCCAGCACCTGTTTGGCCACATGCACCCTGCCCACGAGGCTGAGGCCGTGTCGCCGCCACACATGGCCGAGACGCTGAACCCGCTGAATTCTGCTGGTGTAGCAGAGCCGCGCGGCCTCCACCGGGTCCAGAGTGAGAGGGATTCCCAGGTGGCGTGGGGGTTCATCACCGGGAGTTGGGAAACTCGCACCAGTTGCGGCGTTGGGCCCCACCACCGGCTCGTGGGTACCCAGCACCATCCCCTTCCCCTTGCTGGCATTGACCCGTGCGTTGCTGGCCCTGCAGAACAGCTGGACTGCCGCGGTAGCGACCTCCCCATCCCTGTCGACATTGCTGACCGTGAGCACCGTATCGTCCGCATGGTGGGTGACAGGGGGGGCGGGCACGTTGTTGGGGAGGGTGGGGGTGCGGAGAGCGTTGGTTCTGCGCAGGTGGTGCAGGTACGAGGTGAGAGGTTCCACCAAGGACATTTGGAACTTACCTGCACCCCTCAGAAGCAGGCAATGGTTCATTGGCTAGGGGGGTGCGGTGCGGGGCTTGCTGTGGGTGGGGCCGGAGGGGGTCTTGGGGGTCGGGGGAGCTTAGGAGCAGGGTTGGTGTGGTGCAGGCTGCCGCGGGAGGCAGGTGCGGTTCGGAGGCTGCTGTCTTGAGGGGTCGCCCCCTGTGTGGGGTCTGTGGGTGTTTTGTCGCTGGCGCTCTCGTGCCTTGGTCTCTGACCCGGCGGTGCTGCCCCTGCGGCCTGGAGGGGGGTGTTCTTGGGAGTGGGGTGCGTGTGGCGCCGGGGGGTCTGGGGAGGGTTTCGGGGGGGGACTGGGGAGGGGCGGGGGGGCTTCGGTGCAGGGTTGGTGTGGTGCAGGCCGCCGTGGGAGGCAGGTGCGGTTCGGGGGTCGCCCCCAGGGTGGGGTCTGCGGGTGTCTTGTCGCCGGCGCGCTTGTGCCCTGGCTTCCAGCCAGGCAGTGTTGCCCCTGCTGCGCCCGTGGGGGTTCTTGGGAGCCGGGGGGACGTGGGAGTGAGGTTCCTGCGGTGCGGGGTGTCTTGGGAGGGAGGTGTGTCTTCGGGCCTGCTGTCTTGCGGGGACGCCCCCAGGGTGGGGTCGGTTGTTGTTTGTCTCCGGTGCGCTTGTGTGGCACCGTCCCTGCGGCTTTTGTGGCTCTGGGAGGCGGTTTCGGTGGTGCGGGGTTCTCTTCGGGCGTGCTGTGGGTTTTCTGTTTTCTCTGGTGCTCCCCGGTGGGGGGGGGCTCGTTTGCCCTGGTTCGCTGCGGCAGTTGCCCGGTTTTGTTTGTTGTTCCTGTTGCTGTCGCCCAGGGTGTAGGGTTCGCCCCTTGGCTGTTGAGGTTGTGCAGGTTGTGGTTGTGTTGTCGCTGTGGTCGCTATTGGGGCCTTTGCCCATCCCTGGGGCTTGTCTCCGGTGACGGGCCCTGTTGTTGGTCCGTGGTGCTGGCCCGGGTGTTGGGCCGTGGTTTTGGCCCTGGTGTTGGGCCGTGGTGTTGGCTCTGGTTTTGGGCCCTGGTGTTGGGCCCTGGTGTTGGGCTGTGGGGTTGGCCCTGGTGTTGGGCCGTGGTGTTGGCCCTGGTGTTGGGCCCTGGGGTTTGGCCCTGGTGTTGGGCCCTGGTGTTGGTTTCAGTTCCCTCCTCGGTGTCTTGGAGGTAGGGGTGGCCGTGTGTGCCGCCCGTGCAGCAGTGGCTCCTGGCCCCTTGCTGCCCCCGTCCCTGTCTCTGTCCTGTCTGCGAGTTTAGGCGTTGCTTGGCTTTTTCTCTCTCCTTGGCTCCTTGCGGTGGTTTCTTGGGCTTCTTGCCAGGTTGTTGTGGCTTGCCGGTCTTGCTCGGCTTGCCCGTTGGGCTTCGCTTTCCCAGTCCTTGTAACGTCCCTCGCAGAAAAAAAAAAAACCGAAACCAACACCAGGGCCCAACACCAGGGCCAAACCCCAGGGCCCAACACCAGGGCCAACACCAGGGCCACAGCTCTGCCAGCCAAGCCCGAGCTGCGGTGTAAGCCCCGCACTCCAAGAAGACGTGGGTCAGGCTGGCGACATGCAGGCTGCCGTCCACCGAGCAGCTAGGAGCAGGGCAGTGGGCACGCTGCGGCTGACCTTTGGAGGCCAGGTACACCCCGCACGGGAGCCGTCCATGGTGCAGCCGCCAGGCTAGCGCCTTGGCCCGGTTGCTTGCGGGGCAGTCCCACAGCCGCTGCCAGGCCCGCCGGCGGTCGAGGGGAGACATGCCAGCCAGGCCATCAGCTGCCTGGTCTACCTCCGGGGCCGGCCCGGCGGGTGCCAACGGTCCGGCGGCAGCACCGGGGTCCTGCTGGTGCGGTGCCACATGGCGGCTGCCAGGCTGGCTGACCGGGCTTGCAGCAGCCGAGGGCAGTGATGGGGGGGAGGATCGGGGCCGCATCCAGCCGGGGCTGGGTGTGGGGTTCATGGCAAACCACCGGCTGCGGCTGGGTGCTTGCTGAGCCAGCCAGTGTTGGTGCCAGCGGGCTTCCTGTTGCTGTAGCTGGCTGTGCGGCTGCTCGGGCCACGCCGCGGGCATGAGGGGCCCCGTGTCTTGGTCCCGGCCCCAGCTGTGACCGCGGGCGGTGAGGCGGTGGCGCACCTCACTCACTGGTGCTGGGCACCCACGAGCCGGTGGTGGGGCCCAACGCCGCAACCGGTGCGAGTTTCCCGACTCCCGGTGAGGAACCCCCACGCCACCTGGGAATCCCTCTCACTCTGGACCCGGCGGAGGCCGCGCGGCTCTGCTACACCAGCAGAATTCAGCGGGTCCAGCGTCTCGGCCATGTGTGGCGGCGACACGGCCTCAGCCTCGTGGGCAGGGTGCATGTGGCCAAACAGGTGCTGGGAAACACCCTGGCATACCACCTCTCCATCATCCGCCCCACCCCACCCCAGCTGGCGGCACTCCGCAAGCATATCGACGGCTTTGTGGCCTGGTCGCTCCTGGAGGAAGACGCGTCCCTGGTGTGCCACGGACGGGCCCTGCTGAAGCCTGGCCCGGAGATCGCCTGCCAGGATCACGACTGTGGTGGTGTTGGCCATCTCGACCTCCGTGCAGCGTCGCCCATGACCCAGCACGAACCCCTCATGCAGGCGGTCCTTGGGGCCATCCCAGCCGACTGGCGGAGACTGCTGCCAGCCGACCCCCTGGACCCCGCACTGCCGCCGGCGCCCGACTGGCTCCTGTCGCCCGATGGCAGCCGGGTAAGCAGCCCTACGGGAGTCTTGTGGGCCGTCCTGCCCAACGGCCGCTTGGTGCCCCCAGACAGCGAGCAGGCCGGAGCAGCAGGGGACGCCGACTGGCCTGCAGCCTGCGTGCTGCCGGGCCGCAAGCCGCGCCGACACTGGACCTTGGAGGACCATCAGCGATACAGCGAGGCGCCCCCGGCCCAACGCGCCTCCTCATGGCCAGTGGAATACCAGCTGCTGGGGCTTTGGGACTCGGTCCAGTGCTACCCCCTCAGCCACGGCCACGGCACGCTGCCCCTCATCCACTACACAGTGAGTGAGGTGCGCCACCGCCTCACCGCCCGCGGTCACAGCTGGGGCCGGGACCAGGACACGGAGCCCCTCATGCCCGCGGCGTGGCCCGAGCAGCCGCACAGCCAGCTACAGCAACAGGAGGCCCGCTGGCACCAACACTGGCTGGCTCAGCAAGCGCCCAGCCGCAGCCGGTGGTTTGCCATGAACCCCACGCCCAGCCCCGGCTGGATGCGGCCCCGCTCCTCCCCCCCATCACTGCCCTCGGCCGCTGCAAGCCCGGTCAGCCAGCCTAGCAGCCGCCATGCGGCACCGCACCAGCAGGACCCCGGTGCTGCCGCCGGACCGTCGGCGCCCGCCGGGCCGGCCACAGAGGCAGACCCGGCAGCTGATGGCCCGGCTGGCATGTCTCCCCTCGACCGCCGGCGGGCCTGGCAGCGGCTGTGGGACTGCCCCGCAAGCAACCGGGCCAAGGCGCTCGCCTTTTTTTTTTTTTTTGAATTCCGGAGGAACCCGGACTCGGGACATGGGACACACATGTTGTCTGGCGGCTCCACTGATGCTGCCACTTCTGCTGAGTAGCTAGCGTGCCAGGCTTCGGGGCGACTCCACGGGCCAGCTGGACGGTGCTGATGACTGTATGATGAGTCTTGTAAACCAGCCAGGCGGCTGCACCATGGACGGCTCCCGTGCGGGGTGTACCTGGCCTCCAAAGGTCAGCCGCAGCGTGCCCACTGCTCTGCTCCTAGCTGCTCGGTGGACGGCAACCTGCATGTCGCCAGCCTGACCCACGTCTTCTTGGAGTGCGGGGCTTACACCGCAGCTCGGGTTTGGCTGGCAGAGCTGTGGGCAACAGTCTCCGGGGCCGCGGACTTGCCTTTCAGGCAGCCGGCTGTGCTGCTGGGAGACTGGCCGGGAGGGTGGCCGGCCTACCCCACCAGCCCTGGGCTGCAGCTGCTGTGGGCAGCCCTTCGAGCCACTTGGCTGTGGGCGGTCTGGGGCCACTACCACAGGGCGGAGCCTGATGACCATCCGTCGGCCACGGTGGTGGGCTGCGTCATTGGGGAGCTGCAGCGTCTCATGAGGGCACATTTCAGCATGGCGGCGCTCTCCGAGGACACTCTGGCGGGGCTGCCCCGGGGCCACATCACAGCACAGCTGAAGCCCGGCCGGCTGGATGCCTTCGAAGCCTCCTGGGCGCATGAAGGCGTCCTCTGCTCCGTGCAGCGGGTGGCTGGCAGCAGCCCGCGTCTGCAGGTTCATCTGTCCCGGGTGGCCCCGGTCCCAGCACCTCAGGCACCCGCCGGGGGCGCCCAGGCAGCACAGCAGGTCTCCCCATCCGGGTCAGCCATCAGCGCCCAGCCCAGCCAGGCAGCAGCTCAGCTGACAGGGCAGCCGGGGCCGTCGTGAGCGGGGTGTTGGGAGTGGGGGATCTCGGTGTCTGAGGTCCTTAGGGTGCGAGGGGCCTCGAGGGTGGGGGGAGTGCGGTGCGGGTTGCCTAGGGAGGGGGGTGCGGTGCGGGGCTTGCTGTGGGTGGGGCCGGAGGGGGTCTTGGGGGTCGGGGGAGCTTAGGAGCAGGGTTGGTGTGGTGCAGGCTGCCGCGGGAGGCAGGTGCGGTTCGGTGGCTGCTGTCTTGAGGGGTCGCCCCCTGTGTGGGGTCTGTGGGTGTTTTGTCGCTGGCGCTCTCGTGCCTTGGTCTCTGACCCGGCGGTGCTGCCCCTGCGGCCTGGAGGGGGGGGTTCTTGGGAGTGGGGTGCGTGTGGCGCCGGGGGGTCTGGGGAGGGTTTCGGGGGGGGACTGGGGAGGGGCGGGGCTTCGGTGCAGGGTTGGTGTGGTGCAGGCCGCCGTGGGAGGCAGGGGCGGTTCGGGGGTCGCCCCCAGGGTGGGGTCTGCAGGTGTCTTGTCGCCGGCGCGCTTGTGCCAGGCAGTGTTGCCCCTGCTGCGCCCGTGGGGGTTCTTGGGAGCCGGGGGGACGTGGGAGTGAGGTTCCTGCGGTGCGGGGTGTCTTGGGAGGGAGGTGTGTCTTCGGGCCTGCTGTCTTGCGGGGACGCCCCCAGGGTGGGGTCGGTTGTTGTTTGTCTCCGGTGCGCTTGTGTGGCACCGTCCCTGCGGCTTTTGTGGCTCTGGGAGGCGGTTTCGGTGGTGCGGGGTTCTCTTCGGGCGTGCTGTGGGTTTTCTGTTTTCTATGGTGCTCCCCGGTGGGGGGGGGCTCCTTTGCCCTGGTTCGCTGCGGCGGTTGCCCGGTTTTGTTTGTTGTTCCTGTTGCTGTCGCCCAGGGTGTAGGGTTCGCCCCTTGGCTGTTGAGGTTGTGCAGGTTGTGGTTGTGTTGTCGCTGTGGTCGCTGTTGGGGCCTTTGCCCATCCCTGGGGCTTGTCTCCGGTGACGGGCCCTGTTGTTGGTCCGTGGTGCTGGCCCGGGTGTTGGGCCGTGGTTTTGGCCCTGGTGTTGGGCCGTGGTGTTGGCTCTGGTTTTGAGCCCTGGTGTTGGGCCCTGGTGTTGGGCTGTGGGGTTGGCCCTGGTGTTGGGCCGTGGTGTTGGCCCTGGTGTTGGGCCCTGGGGTTTGGCCCTGGTGTTGGGCCCTGGTGTTGGTTTCAGTTCCCTCCTCGGTGTCTTGGAGGTAGGGGTGGCCGTGTGTGCCGCCCGTGCAGCAGTGGCTCCTGGCCCCTTGCTGCCCCCGTCCCTGTCCCTGTCCTGTCTGCGAGTTTAGGCGTTGCTTGGCTTTTTCTCTCTCCTTGGCTCCTTGCGGTGGTTTTTTGGGCTTCTTGCCAGGCTGTTGCGGCTTGCCGGTCTTGCTCGGCTTGCCCGTTGGGCTTCGCTTTCCCAGTCCTTGTAACGTCCCTCGCAGGAAAAAAAAAAAAAAGCCCAGGCTCCCCGGCCGCCGGCGGCCCACCCCTCTGGCCCACCCACCCCCACCACGGCGGGATCAGGGCCCCCAGCCCCCAGCCCTGCCTCGGCTGCCCTCAGCCCTTCCTCCCCTGGGATGGCTGATGGCCAGGCATGGTGGCGCCGACCCCAGCTGGTGGAGGCCCCGGACGGCCCCAACAGCCTCCCAGCTGTGTTGCGGACCATCCAGGATGCGCAGAACCGGCGTCTGTCCCCATACCCCCGGGCCGGGGTTGGCGCCAACCCCCAGGGCTGGGGCCCCGACTCCACTCCCATCGGCGGCACCTTCTCCCCTCCCGCGGCTGAGCCGGCCACGCTGGCGGCCCCCCCAGGGGCCCACCAGGGCAGCCCCAGTGGGACCCCCCACCAGGAGCAGCAGGGCCCCTCCAGAGCCCCCACATCTCCCCAGGCCGGCAGCACCGGGTGGTGGTGGCGACAACCGGACGCCTTCACCCGCCACCACCAGCCCCTCGACCCCACCTCGGCCAGGGGCGGGCCCACGCTGACCCAGCCACCGCCCCAGGCTCCACCCACAGGCACGGCTGGCCACCACGGCCCCGGGGGGGACGGGGGGCCCGAGCTGCCCCCCCAGCTGACGCCCAGCCCCGGCTGGGCAGCTCGGGGCTGCCCAGCCGGGGCGTTGCTCGGCGTTTAGGCGTTGCTTGGCTTTTTCCCTCTCCTCGGCTCCTTGCAGTGGTTTCTTGGGCTTCTTGCCAGGTTGTTGTGGCTTGCCGGTCTTGCTCGGCTTGCCCGTTGGGCTTCGCTTTCCCAGTCCTTGTAACGTCCCTCGCAGAAAAAAAAAAAGCTCACGGCCCGCCGCCCCAGCTGGCCGCCCACAGCCCCACAGCGCAGGCCGCCAGCCCTCCACACCAGCCCCCGCCGGGCCCCAGCACTGCCCCGGGCCTGGGACTGCCGACCGCGGAGCTCGACGTGCTGCGGGCCGCTAGCTTGATCACAGCCACGCCCAGCCAGTGGGTCCCCCCTGCAGACACCCTTGCGGCTGGGTACCACGTGGTGTTGGTTTCAGTTCCCTCCTCGGTGTCTTGGAGGTAGGGGTGGCCGTGTGTTTTTTTTTTTCAATTCCGGAGGAACCCCGACTCGGGACATGGGACACACATGTTGTCTGGCGGCTCCACTGATGCTGCCACTTCTGCTGAGTAGCTAGCGTGCCAGGCTTCTGGGCGACTCCACGGGGCCAGCTGGACGGTGCTGATGACGGTATGATGAGTCTTGTAAACCTCCGGACGGGACAGGGGTGGGCACCCTCCTTTCTCATCACACCCCGGGTAATGGTCACTGACTGGTTTCGATCCCGGGATCCCGGGGGGAAGTTCCAAATGTCCTTAATGGGATTTGAACCCGGGTCACCCGGGCCGAAAGCAGTGCCTTAACTTTCGGTGTAGAACTTACCTTACCCGGACCAGACCAGTGACCTCGTCTGTGTGTGCCGCCCGTGCAGCAGTGGCTCCTGGCCCCTTGCTGCCCCCGTCCCTGTCCCTGTCCTGTCTGCGAGTTTAGGTGTTGCTTGGCTTTTTCTCTCTCCTTGGCTCCTTGCAGTGGTTTTTTGGGCTTCTTGCCAGGCTGTTGCGGCTTGCTGGTCTTGCTCGGCTTGCCCGTTGGGCTTCGCTTTCCCAGTCCTTGTAACGTCCCTCGCAGAAAAAAAAAACCACGACCAGTTCGTGGACTACTTCGCGGCATGCCCCCACCCCGCCTGCTCGTCCATCGCCTTCCAGGCGGTTCTGCGAAAGCTCTTCATCCGCCACCACCCCCGACTGGAGTCTCCGGAGCTCGTCGATCCCCGCCCCGTCGTGGTCGCCTTCTGCCGCCGGGCACTGCACCAGCTGGACCTGTCACCCCCAGCGCCCCTCGGCGCAATGGAACTGGACGCCCTCCTCCTGCGCGAGAACCACAGCTATCTGTCCCCACGGTGCCCGCATGTGCAGCCCGAGGTGCTGGCAGCGGCCCAATCCGCCCTGGAGCCCGCCCTCCAAGCTCAGACCGGCAATCGCAGCTCTGCCGGCGCATTTCTGAAGGTCTACCACGACCATCTGCGCTCCCTGGCCCCATTCCTGCCGGGCCTGCACCCCACCCCCGGGCACGTGCGCTCCTTTTTTTTTTTTTTCTGCGAGGGACGTTACAAGGACTGGGAAAGCGAAGCCCAACGGGCAAGCCGAGCAAGACCGGCAAGCCGCAACAGCCTGGCAAGAAGCCCAAAAAACCACCGCAAGGAGCCAAGGAGAGAGAAAAAGCCAAGCAACGCCTAAACTCGCAGACAGGACAGGGACAGGGACGGGGGCAGCAAGGGGCCAGGAGCCACTGCTGCACGGGCGGCACACACGGCCACCCCTACCTCCAAGACACCGAGGAGGGAACCAAAACCAACACCAGGGCCCAACACCAGGGCCAAACCCCAGGGCCCAACACCAGGGCCAACACCACGGCCCAACACCAGGGCCAACCCCACAGCCCAACACCAGGGCCCAACACCAGGGCCCAAAACCAGAGCCAACACCACGGCCCAACACCAGGGCCAAAACCACGGCCCAACACCCGGGCCAGCACCACGGACCAACAACAGGGCCCGTCACCGGAGACAAGCCCCAGGGATGGGCAAAGGCCCCAACAGCGACCACAGCGACAACACAACCACAACCTGCACAACCTCAACAGCCAAGGGGCGAACCCTACACCCTGGGCGACAGCAACAGGAACAACAAACAAAACCGGGCAACCGCCGCAGCGAACCAGGGCAAAACGAGCCCCCCCCCACCGGGGAGCACCAGAGAAAACAGAAAACCCACAGCACGCCCGAAGAGAACCCCGCACCACCGAAACCGCCTCCCAGAGCCACAAAAGCCGCAGGGACGGTGCCACACAAGCGCACCGGAGACAAACAACAACCGACCCCACCCTGGGGGCGTCCCCGCAAGACAGCAGGCCCGAAGACACACCTCCTTCATTGTCGCTGCTCTGGGCCAACTGCAGCAGGCCCGAACCCAAATCGCCCGCCACGACGGCCGCCCCTCCCGACGGGTGGCGCGTGGTGCGCAGCCATGAGGACCGACGGGACCGCGCCCACCTTCAAGCTCCTGACCGTAAACGTCAATGGGCTTGGGCGGGCGCGAGCCTCCAGGCTGCTCTGCTACCAGCAGCAGGTCGCAGGCAACCCGGATGTCACCTTCGTACAGGAGGCGAAACTGGGCAGCAAAGCAGCACTGCAGTCAGTTTTACAACGAGGCAGCGGCCCGGGGGCCCCCTGGCGGGGCAAATGGGGTTACAGCCCGGGGACGGACCTCAGCTGTGGGGCAGCCATCCTGGCGCGGCCAGGGATCAGCCTGCCGGGCTGTGTGCAGCACCCGTACACCTTGGACACTGCCGGCCGTGTCTGCTGCTGGGACTGGGATGTCCTCCACCTTCGCCTCCGCCTCCTATGCATCTACGCCCCGTCGGTGGCCGCCAGCCGCCCAGAGTTCTTCCAAAGCCTGCAGCCATACCTCGAGACAGACCGCCACATTCTGCTTGGAGGGGACCTTAACTGCGTCCTGCATGCGGGTGACGAGGCCCAACCGTCTGCCCATCGGGCCGGCGGGAGGCCTGCACTGCAGGCCCTGGTCCACGGGGCCAATCTGGTCGACCCCTGGCTGTCTTCCGGCGTGGGGGGGGGCTTCACTCACCCGGCATCACCAACTCGACCGCCGGTGGCACGCCTGGACCGCTGGCTCATTAGCCAACCTCTGCAGCAGTACGTGACAGCTGTTCGGGTGGTGCCAGGCGCCCCGGGGGATCATCATGGGGTGCTCTTGGAGCTGGCGCTGCCAGGGCTCCCCACCCTCGGCCGCAGCAGCTGGGCGTTCCCCACGTACCTGCTGTACCACCCCAGCCTGCTGCCCCGCCTGCAGTCGGCAGTGGAGCTGGCAATCCAGGCCGTCCAGCAGCAAGACGCCGCTGCTGACCCACGTGAGGTGTGGGAATGTCTGAAAGGTCGCCTCCACAGTGCAGCCGATCACCTCCACAGACAGCACCTGACGGACCAGGCCGCCAGCCTGAGGGCGGCCAAACACGCTGCGTGTGCAGCCCTGGCAGCCATGCAGCATGCTATGCCCGGGCCCGACGCCGGCGCCTTGGCAGCACAGGCCTGCAGCCAGCTCACCACGGCAGTCAAACAGGCCGCCATCCGCCGCACAGCAGCGCTGGACGCCGCGTACACGCAGCATGGCGACAAGGGCACCGGCTGGTTCCACCAGCTCGGACGCGAGGTGCGCACCCGGGAGCCAGTCACCCACCTCTCAGTCCCGGGTCAGCCCCTCCCGGTTCCGCTCAGTGACCCGGGTGCGGCCGCCGCTATCACAGCCGCGGCCCACGCCATGTACAGCAGTGACAGCCCCACGGGTCTGTTCCGGGTGGAGCAGGTGGACCTGACAGCCCAAGACCAGCTCCTGCAGCACCTCCGCCGCCGGCTCCCCCAGCCCCTCAGGGAAGCTGCCGACGCAGCCCCAGCCGCCGGCGAGCTGCAGCTGGACGAACTTGCGGCTGCTCTGTCGTCCTGTCTGAATGGCACCGCCCCTGGCTCGGACGGCCTGCCTTATGAGGTGTACCGGGTGCTGTGGCCGCTGCTGGGCCCGCTGCTGCTCGCCGCCGCCAACGCAGCCTTCACCCAGGGATCCGTGGAGACCGGGGCCGCAGCTGCCGACTCCCTGCCGCTCAGCTGGCGCGAAGGGGTCATCACTCTCATCTTTTTTTTTTTTATTCCGGAGGAACCCCGACTCGGGACATGGGACACACATGTTGTCTGGCGGCTCCACTATTGCTGCCACTTCTGCTGAGTAGCTAGCGTGCCAGGCTTCTGGGCGACTCCACGGGGCCAGCTGGACGGTGCTGATGACTGTATGATGAGTCTTGTAAACCTCCGGACGGGACAGGGACAGGGGTGGGCACCCTCCTCTCTCATCACACCCCGGGTAATGGTCACTGACTGGTTTCGATCCCGGGATCCCGGGGGGAATTGCAAGGTTTCCCTGTTGCCAGCCAATGAACCATTGCCTGCTTCTGTGGGGTGCAGGTAAGTTCCAAATGTCCGTGGTGGGACTTGAACCCGGGTCACCCGGGCCGAAAGCAGTGCCTTAACTTTCGGTGTAGAACTTACCTTTCCCGGTCCGCAATGGCCTTCAGCAAGGCAGCACCCTGTCGCCCGTCCTGTGGGTCATGCAGCTGGAACCCCTCACCTCGTACCTGCACCACCTGCGCAGCACCAATGCTCTCCGCACCCCCACCCTCCCCAACAACGTGCCAGCCCCCCCTGTCACCCACCACGTGGACGATACGGTGCTCACAGTCAGCAATGTCGACAGGGATGGGGAGGTCGCTACCGCGGCAGTCCAGCTGTTCTGCAGGGCCAGCAACGCACGGGTCAATGCCAGCAAGGGGAAGGGGATGGTGCTGGGTACCCACGAGCCGGTGGTGGGGCCCAACGCCGCAACTGGTGCGAGTTTCCCGACTCCCGGTGAGGAACCCCCACGCCACCTGGGAATCCCTCTCACTCTGGACCCGGCGGAGGCCGCGCGGCTCTGCTACACCAGCAGAATTCAGCGGGTTCAGCGTCTCGGCCATGTGTGGCGGCGACACGGCCTCAGCCTCGTGGGCAGGGTGCATGTGGCCAAACAGGTGCTGGGAAACACCCTGGCATACCACCTCTCCATCATCCGCCCCACCCCACCCCAGCTGGCGGCACTCCGCAAGCATATCGACGGCTTTGTGGCCTGGTCGCTCCTGGAGGAAGACGCGTCCCTGGTGTGCCACGGACGGGCCCTGCTGAAGCCTGGCCCGGAGATCGCCTGCCAGGATTGGGCCCCGCTCCTCCCCCCCATCACTGCCCTCGGCCGCTGCAAGCCCGGTCAGCCAGCCTAGCAGCCGCCATGCGGCACCGCACCAGCAGGACCCCGGTGCTGCCGCCGGACCGTCGGCGCCCGCCGGGCCGGCCCCGGAGGCAGACCCGGCAGCTGATGGCCCGGCTGGCATGTCTCCCCTCGACCGCCGGCGGGCCTGGCAGCGGCTGTGGGACTGCCCCGCAAGCAACCGGGCCAAGGCGCTCACCTGGCGGCTGCACCATGGACGGCTCCCGTGCGGGGTGTACCTGGCCTCCAAAGGTCAGCCGCAGCGTGCCCACTGCTCTTTTTTTTTTTCTCTGCTCCTAGCTGCTCGGTGGACGGCAACCTGCATGTCGCCAGCCTGACCCACGTCTTCTTGGAGTGCGGGGCTTACACCGCAGCTCGGGTTTGGCTGGCAGAGCTGTGGGCGGCAGTCTCCGGGGCCGCGGACTTGCCTTTCAGACAGCCGGCTGTGCTGCTGGGAGACTGGCCGGGAGGGTGGCCGGCCTACCCCACCAGCCCTGGGCTGCAGCTGCTGTGGGCAGCCCTTCGAGCCACTTGGCTGTGGGCGGTCTGGGGCCACTACCACAGGGCGGAGCCTGATGACCATCCGTCGGCCACGGTGGTGGGCTGCATCATTGGGGAGCTGCAGCGTCTCATGAGGGCACATTTCAGCATGGCGGCGCTCTCCGAGGACACTCTGGCGGGGCTGCCCCGGGGCCACATCACAGCACAGCTGAAGCCCGGCCGGCTGGATGCCTTCGAAGCCTCCTGGGCGCATGAAGGCGTCCTCTGCTCCGTGCAGCGGGTGGCTGGCAGCAGCCCGCGTCTGCAGGTTCATCTGTCCCGGGTGGCCCCGGTCCCAGCACCACAGGCACCCGCCGGGGGCGCCCAGGCAGCAAAAAAAAAAAGCACAGCAGGTCTCCCCATCCGGGTCAGCCATCAGCGCCCAGCCCAGCCAGGCAGCAGCTCAGCTGACAGGGCAGCCGGGGCCGTCGTGAGCGGGGTGTTGGGAGTGGGGGATCTCGGTGTCTGAGGTCCTTAGGGTGCGAGGGGCCTCGAGGGTGGGGGGAGTGCGGTGCGGGTTGCCTAGGGAGGGGGGTGCGGTGCGGGGCTTGCTGTGGGTGGGGCCGGAGGGGGTCTTGGGGGTCGGGGGAGCTTAGGAGCAGGGTTGGTGTGGTGCAGGCTGCCGCGGGAGGCAGGTGCGGTTCGGAGGCTGCTGTCTTGAGGGGTCGCCCCCTGTGTGGGGTCTGTGGGTGTTTTGTCGCTGGCACTCTCGTGCCTTGGTCTCTGACCCGGCGGTGCTGCCCCTGCGGCCTGGAGGGGGGGGTTCTTGGGAGTGGGGTGCGTGTGGCGCCGGGGGGTCTGGGGAGGGTTTCGGGGGGGGACTGGGGAGGGGCGGGGGGGCTTCGGTGCAGGGTTGGTGTGGTGCAGGCCGCCGTGGGAGGCAGGTGCGGTTCGGGGGTCGCCCCCAGGGTGGGGTCTGCGGGTGTCTTGTCGCCGGCACGCTTGTGCCCTTTTTTTTTTTTTTGAATTCCGGAGGAACCCGGACTCGGGACATGGGACACACATGTTGTCTGGCGGCTCCACTGATGCTTCCCCCTGGCTTCCAGCCAGGCAGTGTTGCCCCTGCTGCACCCGTGGGGGTTCTTGGGAGCCGGGGGGACGTGGGAGTGAGGTTCCTGCGGTGCGGGGTGTCTTGGGAGGGAGGTGTGTCTTCGGGCCTGCTGTCTTGCGGGGACGCCCCCAGGGTGGGGTCGGTTGTTGTTTGTCTCCGGTGCGCTTGTGTGGCACCGTCCCTGCGGCTTTTGTGGCTCTGGGAGGCGGTTTCGGTGGTGCGGGGTTCTTTTTTTTTTTTTTTTTTTAATTCCGGAGGAACCCCGACTCGGGACATGGGACACACATGTTGTCTGGCGGCTCCACTGATGCTGCCACTTCTGCTGAGTAGCTAGCGTGCCAGGCTTCTGGGCGACTCCACGGGGCCAGCTGGACGGTGCTGATGACTGTATGATGAGTCTTGTAAACCTCCGGACGGGACAGGGACAGGGGTGGGCACCCTCCTGTCTCATCACACCCCGGGTAATGGTCACTGACTGGTTTCGATCCCGGGATCCCGGGGGGAATTGCAAGGTTTCCCTGTTGCCAGCCAATGAACCATTGCCTGCTTCTGTGGGGTGCAGGTAAGTTCCAAATGTCCTTAGTGGGACTTGAACCCGGGTCACCCGGGCCGAAAGCAGTGCCTTAACTTTCGGTGTAGAACTTACCTCTTCGGGGTTCTCTTCGGGCATGCTGTGGGTTTTCTGTTTTCTCTGGTGCTCCCCGGTGGGGGGGGGCTCGTTTTGCCCTGGTTCGCTGCGGCGGTTGCCCGGTTTTGTTTGTTGTTCCTGTTGCTGTCGCCCAGGGTGTAGGGTTCGCCCCTTGGCTGTTGAGGTTGTGCAGGTTGTGGTTGTGTTGTCGCTGTGGTCGCTGTTGGGGCCT
The DNA here is from genome assembly GCA_030267565.1 of Pleodorina starrii. Classification (NCBI taxonomy): domain Eukaryota; kingdom Viridiplantae; phylum Chlorophyta; class Chlorophyceae; order Chlamydomonadales; family Volvocaceae; genus Pleodorina; species Pleodorina starrii. The sequence goes on from BRXU01000003.1 coordinate 2,829,787, forward strand.
TTGCCCATCCCTGGGGCTTGTCTCCGGTGACGGGCCCTGTTGTTGGTCCGTGGTGCTGGCCCGGGTGTTGGGCCGTGGTTTTGGCCCTGGTGTTGGGCCGTGGTGTTGGCTCTGGTTTTGGGCCCTGGTGTTGGGCCCTGGTGTTGGGCTGTGGGGTTGGCCCTGGTGTTGGGCCGTGGTGTTGGCCCTGGTGTTGGGCCCTGGGGTTTGGCCCTGGTGTTTGGCCCTGGTGTTGGTTTCAGTTCCCTCCTCGGTGTCTTGGAGGTAGGGGTGGCCGTGTGTGCCGCCCGTGCAGCAGTGGCTCCTGGCCCCTTGCTGCCCCCGTCCCTGTCCCTGTCCTGTCTGCGAGTTTAGGCGTTGCTTGGCTTTTTCTCTCTCCTTGGCTCCTTGCGGTGGTTTTTTGGGCTTCTTGCCAGGCTGTTGCGGCTTGCCGGTCTTGCTCGGCTTGCCCGTTGGGCTTCGCTTTCCCAGTCCTTGTAACGTCCCTCGCAGAAAAAAAAAAAGGATCACGACTGTGGCGGTGTCGGCCATCTCGACCTCGACGCATTCATGGTCGCCCTGCATGTGAAGCCCCTCGCCCAGCTCGCTCAGCCCGGCCAGCAGCCATGGAAGCAGATCATGCGGGGTCTGCTCGACGAGTACAGGCCGGATGGGACCACTGGGTGGGGCTGGGTGTATGGCACGGCGGAACCGCCCCCCAGCCTGCCTACGTTCATTGCCAGCCTGGTGCAGTCCTACCGCTCCTCGCTCCCGACCCGGCTGGCCTACCCAGAGACCACGGACGCGCGTGCCATCCTGCATGAGCCCCTGTTCTTCAATGCAGCCCTGCGTGACCCCGCCACCGACCAGCCCTTCACCCCGCCGGCTGGGACCGCCCACCTGGGACCCCGCACCCTGGCCGAGCTCCGTGCAGCGTCGCCCATGACCCAGCACGAACCCCTCATGCAGGCGGTCCTTGGGGCCATCCCAACCGACTGGCGGAGACTGCTGCCAGCCGACCCCCTGGACCCCGAACTGCCGCCGGCGCCCGACTGGCTCCTGTCGCCCGATGGCAGCCGGGTAAGCAGCCCTACGGGAGTCTTGTGGGCCGTCCTGCCCAACGGCCGCTTGGTGCCCCCAGACAGCGAGCAGGCCGGAGCAGCAGGGGACGCCGACTGGCCTGCAGCCTGCGTGCTGCCGGGCCACAAGCCGCGCCGACACTGGACCTTGGAGGGCCATCAGCGATACAGCGAGGCGCCCCCGGCCCAACGCGCCTCCTCATGGCCAGTGGAATACCAGCTGCTGGGGCTTTGGGACTCGGTCCAGTGCTACCCCCTCAGCCACGGCCACGGCACGCTGCCCCTCATCCACTACACAGTGAGTGAGGTGTGCCACTGCCTCACCGCCCGCGGTCACAGCTGGGGCCGGGACCAGGACACGGAGCCCCTCATGCCCGCGGCGTGGCCCGAGCAGCCGCACAGCCAGCTACAGCAACAGGAGGCCCGCTGGCACCAACACTGGCTGGCTCAGCAAGCGCCCAGCCGCAGCCGGTGGTTTGCCATGAACCCCACGCCCAGCCCCGGCTGGATTGCGGCCCCGCTCCTCCCCCCCATCACTGCCCTCGGCCGCTGCAAGCCCGGTCAGCCAGCCTTTTTATTTTTTTTTTCTGCGAGGGACGTTACAAGGACTGGGAAAGCGAAGCCCAATGGGCAAGCCGAGCAAGACCGGCGAGCCACAACAACCTGGCAAGAAGCCCAAGAAACCACTGCAAGGAGCCGAGGAGAGGGAAAAAGCCAAGCAACGCCTAAACTCGCAGACAGGACAGGGACAGGGACGGGGGCAGCAAGAGGCCAGGAGCCACTGCTGCACGGGCGGCACACACGGCCGCCCCTTCCTCCAAGACACCGAGGAGGGAACCGAAACCAACACCAGGGCCCAACACCAGGGCCAAACCCCAGGGCCCAACACCAGGGCCAACACCACGGCCCAACACCAGGGCCAACCCCACAGCCCAACACCAGGGCCAACCCCACAGCCCAACACCAGGGCCAACCCCACAGCCCAACACCAGGGCCAACCCCACAGCCCAACACCAGGGCCCAACACCAGGGCCCAAAAACCAGAGCCAACACCACGGCCCAACACCAGGGCCAAAACCACGGCCCAACACCCGGGCCAGCACCACTGACCAACAACAGGGCCCGTCACCGAGGACAAACCCCAGGGCCGGGCAAAGGCCCCAACAGCGACCACAGCGACAACACAACCACAACCTGCACAACCTCAACAGCCAAGGGGCGAACCCTACACCCAGGGCGACAGCAACAGGAACGGCAAACAAAACCGGGCAACCGCCACAGAGAACCAGGGCGGACAAGCCCCTCCCGCCGGGGAGCACCAGAGGAAACAGGAGGACCACAGCACGCCCGAAGAGAACCCCGCACCACCTAAACCGCCTCCTAGAGCCACAAAAGCCGCAGGAATGGCGCCACACGAAGCGCACCAGAGACAAACAACAACCGACCCCACCCTGGGGGCGTCCCCGCAAGGCAGCAGGCCCCAAGACACACCTCCCTCCCAAGACACCCCACACCGCGGGAACCGCACTCCCGCGGCCCCCCGGCTCCCAAGAACCCCCACGGGCGCAGCAGGGGCAGCACCGTCTGGCTGGAAGCCAGGGCACAAGCGCGCCGGCGACAAGACTCCCGCAGACCCCACCCTGGGGGCGTTCCCTCCAGACAGCGACCCCCAAACCGCACCTGCCTCCCACAGCAGCCTGCACCGCACCAACCCTGCACCGAAGCCCCCCCGCCCCTCCCCAGTCCCCCCCGAAACCCTCCCCAGTCCCCCCCGCGCCGCGCGCACCCCACTCCCAAGACCCCCCGTCCCCCAAAAACCCCCTCCAGGCCGCAGGGACAGCACCGCCGGGTCGGAGACCAGGGTACAAGAGCGCCTGCGACAAAGCACCCACAGACTCCACACAGGGGGCGACCCCTCAAGACAGCAGCCCCCGAACCGCACCTTTTTTTTTTTTTTTTTTTTTTTTTTTATTCCGGAGGAACCCCGACTCGGGACATGGGACACACATGTTGTCTGGCGGCTCCACTGATGCTGCCACTTCTGCTGAGTAGCTAGCGTGCCAGGCTTCTGGGCGACTCCACGGGGCCAGCTGGACGGTGCTGATGAGTCTTGTAAACCTCCGGACGGGACAGGGACAGGGGTGGGCACCCTCCTTTCTCATCACACCCCGGGTAATGGTCACTGACTGGTTTCGATCCCGGGATCCCGGGGGGAATTGCAAGGTTTCCCTGTTGCCAGCCAATGAACCATTGCCTGCTTCTGTGGGGTGCAGGTAAGTTCCAAATGTCCTTGGTGGGACTTGAACCCGGGTCACCCGGGCCGAAAGCAGTGCCTTAACTTTCGGTGTAGAACTTACCGTAGCTGGCGCTGGCGCTGCCAGGGCTCCCCACCCTCGGCCGCAGCAGCTGGGCGTTCCCCACGTACCTGCTGTACCACCCCGGCCTGCTGCCCCGCCTGCAGTCGGCAGTGGAGCTGGCAATCCAGGCCGTCCAGCAGCACGACGCCGCTGCTGACCCGCGCGAGGTGTGGGAATGTCTGAAAGGTCGCCTGCGCAGTGCAGCCGATCACCTCCACCGACAGCACCTGAAGGACCAGGTCGCCAGCCTGAGGGCGGCCAAACACGCTGCGAGTGCAGCCCTGGCAGCCATGCAGCATGTTGTGCCCGGGCCCGACGCCGGCGCCCTGGCAGCACAGGCCTGCAGCCAGCTCACCACGGCAGTCAAACAGGCAGCCATCCGCCGCACAGCAGCGCTGGATGCCGCATACACGCAGCATGGCGACAAGGGTACCGGCTGGTTCCACCAGCTCGGACGCGAGGTGCGCACCCGGGAGCCAGTCACCCACCTCTCAGTCCCAGGTCAGCCCCTCCCGGTTCCACTCAGTGACCCGGGTGCGGCCGCCGCGATAACAGCTGCGGCCCACGCCATGTACAGCAGTGACAGCCCCACGGGTCTGTTCCGGGTGGAGCAAAAAAAAAAAAAGCAGGTGGACCTGACAGCCCAAGACCAGCTCCTGCAGCACCTCCGCCGCCGGCTCCCCCAGCCCCTCCGGGAAGCTGCCGATGCAGCCCCAGCCGCCGGCGAGCTGCAACTGGACGAACTTGCGGCTGCTCTGTCGTCCTGTCTGAATGGCACCGCCCCTGGCTCGGACGGCCTGCCTTATGAGGTGTACCGGGTGCTGTGGCCGCTGCTGAGCCCGCTGCTGCTCGCCGCAGCCAACGCAGCCTTCACCCAGGGGTCCGTGGAGTCCGGGGCCGCAGCTGCCGACTCCCTGCCGCTCAGCTGGCGTGAAGGGGTCATCACTCTCATCTACAAAGGCAAAGGCCTGCCCTGGCCCAGCCTGAGCAGCTACCGGCCCATCACCCTTTTTTTTTTTCTGCGAGGGACGTTACAAGGACTGGGAAAGCGAAGCCCAACGGGCAAGCCGAGCAAGACCGGCAAGCCGCAACAGCCTGGCAAGAAGCCCAAAAAACCACCGCAAGGAGCCAAGGAGAGAGAAAAAGCCAAGCAACGCCTAAACTCGCAGACAGGACAGGGACAGGGACGGGGGCAGCAAGGGGCCAGGAGCCACTGCTGCACGGGCGGCACACACGGCCACCCCTACCTCCAAGACACCGAGGAGGGAACCGAAACCAACACCAGGGCCCAACACCAGGGCCAAACCCCTGGGCCCAACACCAGGGCCAACACCACGGCCCAACACCAGGGCCAACCCCACAGCCCAACACCAGGGCCCAACACCAGGGCCCAAAACCAGAGCCAACACCACGGCCCAACACCAGGGCCAAAACCACGGCCCAACACCCGGGCCAGCACCACGGACCAACAACAGGGCCCGTCACCGGAGACAAGCCCCAGGGATGGGCAAAGGCCCCAACAGCGACCACAGCGACAACACAACCACAACCTGCACAACCTCAACAGCCAAGGGGCGAACCCTACACCCTGGGCGACAGCAACAGGAACAACAAACAAAACCGGGCAACCGCCGCAGCGAACCGGGGCAAAACGAGCCCCCCCCCACCGGGGAGCACCAGAGAAAACAGAAAACCCACAGCACGCCCGAAGAGAACCCCGCACCACCGAAACCGCCTCCCAGAGCCACAAAAGCCGCAGGGACGGTGCCACACAAGCGCACCGGAGACAAACAACAACCGACCCCACCCTGGGGGCGTCCCCGCAAGACAGCAGGCCCGAAGACACACCTCCCTCCCAAGACACCCCGCACCGCAGGAACCTCACTCCCACGTCCCCCCGGCTCCCAAGAACCCCCACGGGCGCAGCAGGGGCAACACTGCCTGGCTGGAAGCCAGGGCACAAGCGCGCCGGCGACAAGACACCCGCAGACCCCACCCTGGGGGCGACCCCCGAACCGCACCTGCCTCCCACGGCGGCCTGCACCACACCAACCCTGCACCGAAGCCCCCCCGCCCCTCCCCAGTCCCCCCCGAAACCCTCCCCAGACCCCCCGGCGCCACACGCACCCCACTCCCAAGAACCCCCCCCTCCAGGCCGCAGGGGCAGCACCGCCGGGTCAGAGACCAAGGCACGAGAGCGCCAGCGACAAAACACCCACAGACCCCACACAGGGGGCGACCCCTCAAGACAGCAGCCTCCGAACCGCACCTGCCTCCCGCGGCAGCCTGCACCACACCAACCCTGCTCCTAAGCTCCCCCGACCCCCAAGACCCCCTCCGGCCCCACCCACAGCAAGCCCCGCACCGTACCCCCCTCCCTAGGCAACCCGCACCGCACTCCCCCCACCCTCGAGGCCCCTCGCACCCTAAGGACCTCAGACACCGAGATCCCCCACTCCCAACACCCCGCTCACGACGGCCCCGGCTGCCCTGTCAGCTGAGCTGCTGCCTGGCTGGGCTGGGCGCTGATGGCTGACCCGGATGGGGAGACCTGCTGTGCTGCCTGGGCGCCCCCGGCGGGTGCCTGTGGTGCTGGGACCGGGGCCACCCGGGACAGATGAACCTGCAGACGCGGGCTGCTGCCAGCCACCCGCTGCACGGAGCAGAGGACGCCTTCATGCGCCCAGGAGGCTTCGAAGGCATCCAGCCGGCCGGGCTTCAGCTGTGCTGTGATGTGGCCCCGGGGCAGCCCCGCCAGAGTGTCCTCGGAGAGCGCCGCCATGCTGAAATGTGCCCTCATGAGACGCTGCAGCTCCCCAATGACGCAGCCCACCACCGTGGCCGACGGATGGTCATCAGGCTCCGCCCTGTGGTAGTGGCCCCAGACCGCCCACAGCCAAGTGGCTCGAAGGGCTGCCCACAGCAGCTGCAGCCCAGGGCTGGTGGGGTAGGCCGGCCACCCTCCCGGCCAGTCTCCCAGCAGCACAGCCGGCTGTCTGAAAGGCAAGTCCGCGGCCCCGGAGACTGCCGCCCACCGCTCTGCCAGCCAAACCCGAGCTGCGGTGTAAGCCCCGCACTCCAAGAAGACGTGGGTCAGGCTGGCGACATGCAGGTTGCCGTCCACCGAGCAGCTAGGAGCAGAGCAGTGGGCACGCTGCGGCTGACCTTTGGAGGCCAGGTACACCCCGCACGGGAGCCGTCCATGGTGCAGCCGCCAGGTGAGCGCCTTGGCCCGGTTGCTTGCGGGGCAGTCCCACAGCCGCTGCCAGGCCCGCCGGCGGTCGAGGGGAGACATGCCAGCCGGGCCATCAGCTGCCGGGTCTGCCTCCGGGGCCGGCCCGGCGGGCGCCGACGGTCCGGCGGCAGCACCGGGGTCCTGCTGGTGCGGTGCCGCATGGCGGCTGCTAGGCTGGCTGACCGGGCTTGCAGCGGCCGAGGGCAGTGATGGGGGGGAGGAGCGGGGCCGCATCCAGCCGGGGCTGGGCGTGGGGTTCATGGCAAACCACCGGCTGCGGCTGGGCGCTTGCTGAGCCAGCCAGTGTTGGTGCCAGCGGGCCTCCTGTTGCTGTAGCTGGCTGTGTGGCTGCTCGGGCCACGCCGCGGGCATGAGGGGCTCCGTGTCCTGGTCCCGGCCCCAGCTGTGACCGCGGGCGGTGAGGCGGTGGCGCACCTCACTCACTGTGTAGTGGATGAGGGGCAGCGTGCCGTGGCCGTGGCTGAGGGGGTAGCACTGGACCGAGTCCCAAAGCCCCAGCAGCTGGTATTCCACTGGCCATGAGGAGGCGCGTTGGGCCGGGGGCGCCTCGCTGTATCGCTGATGGTCCTCCAAGGTCCAGTGTTGGCGCGGCTTGCGGCCCGGCAGCACGCAGGCTGCAGGCCAGTCGGCGTCCCCTGCTGCTCCGGCCTGCTCGCTGTCTGGGGGCACCAAGCGGCCGTTGGGCAGGACGGCCCACAAGACTCCCGTAGGGCTGCTGACCCGGCTGCCATCGGGCGACAGGAGCCAGTCGGGTGCCGGCGGCAGTTCGGGGTCCAGGGGGTCGGCTGGCAGCAGTCTCCGCCAGTCGGCTGGGATGGCCCCAAGGACCGCCTGCATGAGGGGTTCGTGCTGGGTCATGGGCGACGCTGCACGGAGCTCGGCCAGGGTGCGGGGTCCCAGGTGGGCGGTCCCAGCCGGCGGGGTGAAGGGCTGGTCGGTGGCGGGGTCACGCAGGGCTGCATTGAAGAACAGGGGCTCATGCAGGATGGCACGCGCGTCCGTGGTCTCTGGGTAGGCCAGCCGGGTCGGGAGCGAGGAGCGGTAGGACTGCACCAGGCTGGCAATGAACGTAGGCAGGCTGGGGGGCGGTTCCGCCGTGCCATACACCCAGCCCCACCCAGTGGTCCCATCCGGCCTGTACTCGTCGAGCAGACCCCGCATGATCTGCTTCCATGGCTGCTGGCCGGGCTGAGCGAGCTGGGCGAGGGGCTTCGCATGCAGGGCGACCATGAATGCGTCGAGGTCGAGATGGCCGACACCGCCACAGTCGTGATCCTGGCAGGCGATCTCCGGGCCAGGCTTCAGCAGGGCCCGTCCGTGGCACACCAGGGACGCGTCTTCCTCCAGGAGCGACCAGGCCACAAAGCCGTCGATATGCTTGCGGAGTGCCGCCAGCTGGGGTGGGGTGGGGCGGATGATGGAGAGGTGGTATGCCAGGGTGTTTCCCAGCACCTGTTTGGCCACATGCACCCTGCCCACGAGGCTGAGGCCGTGTCGCCGCCACACATGGCCGAGACGCTGAACCCGCTGAATTCTGCTGGTGTAGCAGAGCCGCGCGGCCTCCACCGGGTCCAGAGTGAGAGGGATTCCCAGGTGGCGTGGGGGTTCCTCACCGGGAGTCGGGAAACTCGCACCAGTTGCGGCGTTGGGCCCCACCACCGGCGCGTGGGTACCCAGCACCATCCCCTTCCCCTTGCTGGCATTGACCCGTGCGTTGCTGGCCCTGCAGAACAGCTGGACTGCCGCGGTAGCGACCTCCCCATCCCTGTCGACATTGCTGACCGTGAGCACCGTATCGTCCGCGTGGTGGGTGACAGGGGGGGCTGGCATGTTGTTGGGGAGGGTGGGGGTGCGGAGAGCGTTGGTGCTGCGCAGGTGGTGCAGGTACGAGGTGAGAGGTTCCAGCTGCATGACCCACAGGACGGGCGACAGGGTGCTGCCCTGCTGAAGGCCGTTGCGGACCGGGAAAGGTGCTTACTGGTGCCCATTGACCACCACCCGGCAGGAGCCATCTGACGTGAGCAGGCGCAGCCAGCGCTGTGTGTGCTGACCGAAGCCCATGGCCTCGGCCACCCGGTAGAGCCAGGGGCGATGGACCCGGTCGTAGGCCTTCTCGATGTCGAGTATGATGAGGGCTGCCGGTTGCTGCGAGTGCCGCACCCACTCCGCCAGGGCCAGGTGGTAAAGGGTGTTGTCGCGGATGTCCCGGCCGCTGACGAAGGCAGTCTGCAGCGGGTCTATCAGGTAGTCCAGTGCCGGCTGTAGGCGATTGCTGACGGCCTTGCAGACAAGCTTGTAGTCGCATTGGAGCAGGGTGATGGGCCGGTAGCTGCTCAGGCTGGGCCGGGGCAGGCCTTTGCCTTTGTAGATGAGAGTGATGACCCCTTCGCGCCAGCTGAGCGGCAGGGAGTCGGCAGCTGCGGCCCCGGTCTCCACGGATCCCTGGGTGAAGGCTGCGTTGGCGGCGGCGAGCAGCAGCGGGCCCAGCAGCGGCCACAGCACCCGGTACACCTCATAAGGCAGGCCGTCCGAGCCAGGGGCGGTGCCATTCAGACAGGACGACAGAGCAGCCGCAAGTTCGTCCAGCTGCAGCTCGCCGGCGGCTGGGGCTGCGTCGGCAGCTTCCCTGAGGGGCTGGGGGAGCCGGCGGCGGAGGTGCTGCAGGAGCTGGTCTTGGGCTGTCAGGTCCACCTGCTCCACCCGGAACAGACCCGTGGGGCTGTCACTGCTGTACATGGCGTGGGCCGCGGCTGTGATAGCGGCGGCCGCACCCGGGTCACTGAGCGGAACCGGGAGGGGCTGACCCGGGACTGAGAGGTGGGTGACTGGCTCCCGGGTGCGCACCTCGCGTCCGAGCTGGTGGAACCAGCCGGAGCCCTTGTCGCCATGCTGCGTGTACGCGGCGTCCAGCGCTGCTGTGCGGCGGATGGCGGCCTGTTTGACTGCCGTGGTGAGCTGGCTGCAGGCCTGTGCTGCCAAGGCGCCGGCGTCGGGCCCGGGCATAGCATGCTGCATGGCTGCCAGGGCTGCACACGCAGCGTGTTTGGCCGCCCTCAGGCTGGCGGCCTGGTCCGTCAGGTGCTGTCTGTGGAGGTGATCGGCTGCACTGCGGAGGCGACCTTTCAGACATTCCCACACCTCACGTGGGTCAGCAGCGGCGTCTTGCTGCTGGACGGCCTGGATTGCCAGCTCCACTGCCGACTGCAGGCGGGGCAGCAGGCTGGGGTGGTACAGCAGGTACGTGGGGAACGCCCAGCTGCTGCGGCCGAGGGTGGGGAGCCCTGGCAGGGCCAGCTCCAAGAGCACCCCATGATGATCCCCCGGGGCGCCTGGCACCACCCGAACAGCTGTCACGTACTGCTGCAGAGGGTGGCTAATGAGCCAGCGGTCCAGGCGTGCCACCGGCGGTCGAGTTGGTGATGCCGGGTGAGTGAAGCCCCCCCCCACGCCGGAAGACAGCCAGGGGTCGACCAGATTGGCCCCGTGGACCAGGGCCTGCAGTGCAGGCCTCCCGCCGGCCCGATGGGCAGACGGTTGGGCCTCGTCACCCGCATGCAGGACGCAGTTAAGGTCCCCTCCAAGCAGAATGTGGCGGTCTGTCTCGAGGTATGGCTGCAGGCTTTGGAAGAACTCTGGGCGGCTGGCGGCCACCGACGGGGCGTAGATGCATAGGAGGCGTAGGCGAAGGTGGAGGACATCCCAGTCCCAGCAGCAGACACGGCCGGCAGTGTCCGAGGTGTACGGGTGCTGCACACAGCCCGGCAGGCTGATCCCTGGCCGCGCCAGGATGGCTGCCCCACAGCTGAGGTCCGTCCCCGGGCTGTAACCCCATTTGCCCCGCCAGGGGGCCCCCGGGCCGCTGCCTCGTTGTAAAACTGACTGCAGTGCTGCTTTGCTGCCCAGTTTCGCCTCCTGTACAAAGGTGACATCCGGGTTGCCTGCGACCTGCTGCTGGTAGCAGAGCAGCCTGGAGGCTCGCGCCCGCCCAAGCCCATTGACGTTTACGGTCAGGAGCTTGAAGGTGGGCGCGGTCCCGTCGGTCCTCATGGCTGCGCGCCACGCGCCGCCCGTCGGGAGGGGCGGCCGTCGTGGCGGGCGATTTGGGTTCGGGCCTGCTGCAGTTGGCCCAGAGCAGCGACGATGAAGGAGCGCACGTGCCCGGGGGTGGGGTGCAGGCCCGGCAGGAATGGGGCCAGGGAGCGCAGATGGTCGTGGTAGACCTTCAGAAATGCGCCGGCAGAGCTGCGATTGCCGGTCTGAGCTTGGAGGGTGGGCTCCAGGGCGGATTGGGCCGCTGCCAGCACCTCGGGCTGCACATGCGGGCACCGTGGGGACAGATAGCTGTGGTTCTCGCGCAGGAGGAGGGCGTCCAGTTCCATTGCGCCGAGGGGCGCTGGGGGCGACAGGTCCAGCTGGTGCAGTGCCCGGCGGCAGAAGGCGACCACGACGGGGCGGGGATCGACGAGCTCCGGAGACTCCAGTCGGGGGTGGTGGCGGATGAAGAGCTTTCGCAGAACCGCCTGGAAGGCGATGGACGAGCAGGCGGGGTGGGGGCATGCCGCGAAGTAGTCCACGAACTGGTCGTGGTACCCAGCCGCAAGGGTGTCTGCGGGGGGGACCCACTGGCTGGGCGTGGCTGTGATCAAGCTAGCGGCCCGCAGCACGTCGAGCTCCGCGGACGGCAGTCCCAGGCCCGGGGCAGTGCTGGGGCCCGGCGGGGGCTGGTGTGGAGGGCTGGCGGCCTGCGCTGTGGGGCTGTGGGCGGCCAGCTGGGGCGGCGGGCCGTGAGCTGCCCAGCCGGGGCTGGGCGTCAGCTGGGGGGGCAGCTCGGGCCCCCCGTCCCCCCCGGGGCCGTGGTGGCCAGCCGTGCCTGTGGGTGGAGCCTGGGGCGGTGGCTGGGTCAGCGTGGGCCCGCCCCTGGCCGAGGTGGGGTCGAGGGGCTGGTGGTGGCGGGTGAAGGCGTCCGGTTGTCGCCACCACCGCCCGGTGCTGCCGGCCTGGGGAGATGTGGGGGCTCTGGAGGGGCCCTGCTGCTCCTGGTGGGGGGTCCCACTGGGGCTGCCCTGGTGGGCCCCTGGGGGGGCCGCCAGCGTGGCCGGCTCAGCCTCGGGAGGGGAGAAGGTGCCGCCGATGGGAGTGGAGTCGGGGCCCCAGCCCTGGGGGTTGGCGCCAACCCCGGCCCGGGGGTATGGGGACAGACGCCGGTTCTGCGCATCCTGGATGGTCCGCAACACAGCTGGGAGGCTGTTGGGGCCGTCCGGGGCCTCCACCAGCTGGGGTCGGCGCCACCATGCCTGGCCATCAGCCATCCCAGGGGAGGAAGGGCTGAGGGCAGCCGAGGCAGGGCTGGGGGCTGGGGGCCCTGATCCCGCCGTGGAGGGGGTGGGTGGGCCAGAGGGGTGGAACCCTGCTCCAATGCGACTACAAGCTTGTCTGCAAAGCCGTAAGCAATCGCCTACAGCCGGCACTGGACTACCTGATAGACCCGCTGCAGACTGCCTTCGTCAGCGGCCGGGACATCCGGGACAACACCCTTTACCACCTGGCCCTGGCGGAGTGGGTGCGGCACTCGCAGCAACCAGCAGCCCTCATCATCCTCGACATCGAGAAGGCCTACGACCGGGTTCATCGCCCCTGGCTCTTCCGGGTGGCCGAGGCCATGGGCTTCGGTCAGCACACACAGCGCTGGCTGCGCCTGCTCACGTCAGATGGCTCCTGCCGGGTGGTGGTCAATGGGCACCGGTCAGCACCTTTCCCGGTCCGCAACGGCCTTCAGCAGGGCAGCACCCTGTCGCCCGTCCTGTGGGTCATGCAGCTGGAACCCCTCACCTCGTACCTGCACCACCTGCGCAGCACCAAACTCTCAGCACCCCCACCCTCCCCAACAACGTGCCAGCCCCCCCTGTCACCCACCACGCGGACGATACGGTGCTCACAGTCAGCAATGTCGACAGGGATGGGGAGGTCGCTACCGCGGCTGTCCAGCTGTTCTGCAGGGCCAGCAACGCACGGGTCAATACCAGCAAGGGGAAGGGGATGGTGCTGGGCACCCACGAGCCGGTGGTGGGGCCCAACGCCGCAACCGGTGAGTGAGTGAGGTGCGCCACCGCCTCACCGCCCGCGGTCACAGCTGGGGCCGGGACCAAGACACGGGGCCCCTCATGCCCGCGGCGTGGCCCGAGCAGCCGCACAGCCAGCTACAGCAACAGGAAGCCCGCTGGCACCAACACTGGCTGGCTCAGCAAGCACCCAGCCGCAGCCGGTGGTTTGCCATGAACCCCACACCCAGCCCCGGCTGGATGCGGCCCCGATCCTCCCCCCCATCACTGCCCTCGGCTGCTGCAAGCCCGGTCAGCCAGCCTGGCAGCCGCCATGTGGCACCGCACCAGCAGGACCCCGGTGCTGCCGCCGGACCGTCGGCACCCGCCGGGCCGGCCCCGGAGGTAGACCAGGCAGCTGATGGCCTGGCTGGCATGTCTCCCCTCGACTGCCGGCGGGCCTGGCAGCGGCTGTGGGACTGCCCCGCAAGCAACCGGGCCAAGGCGCTAGCCTGGCGGCTGCACCATGGACGGCTCCCGTGCGGGGTGTACCTGGCCTCCAAAGGTCAGCCGCAGCGTGCCCACTGCCCTGCTCCTAGCTGCTCGGTGGACGGCAGCCTGCATGTCGCCAGCCTGACCCACGTCTTCTTGGAGTGCGGGGCTTACACCGCAGCTCGGGCTTGGCTGGCAGAGCTGTGGGCGGCAGTCTCCGGGGCCGTGGACTTGCCCTTCAGCCAGCCGGCTGTGCTACTGGGGGACTGGCCGGGAGGGTGGCCGGCCTACCCCACCAGCCCTGGGCTGCAGCTGCTGTGGGCGGCCCTTCGAGCCACTTGGCTGTGGGCGGTCTGGGGCCACTACCACAGGGCGGAGCCTGATGACCATCCGTCGGCCACGGTGGTGGGCTGCGTCATTGGGGAGCTGCAGCGTCTCATGAGGGCACATTTCAGCATGGCGGCGCTCTCCGAGGACACTCTGGCGGGGCTGCCCCGGGGCCACATCACAGCGCAGTTGAAGCCCGGCCGGTTGGATGCCTTCGAAGCCTCCTGGGCGCATGGAGGCGTCCTCTGCTCCGTACAGCGGGTGGCTGGCAGCAGCCCGCGTCTGCAGGTTCATCTGTCCCGGGTGGCCCCGGTCCCAGCACCACAGGCACCCGCCGGGGGCGCCCAGGCAGCACAGCAGGTCTCCCCGCCCGGGTCAGCCATCAGCGCCCAGCCCAGCCAGGCAGCAGCTCAGCTGACAGGGCAGCCGGGGCCGTCGTGAGCGGGGTGTTGCGAGTCGGGGGTTCTTAGGGTGCGAGGGAGCTCGAGGGTGGGGAGCGGGCAGTGCGGGTTGCCTAGGGAGGGGGGTGCGGTGCGGGGCTTGCTGTGGGTGGGGCCTGAGGGGGTCTTGGGGGTCGGGGGAGCTTCGGAGCAGGGTTGGTGTGGTGCAGGCTGCTGCGGGAGGCAGGTGCGGTTCGGGGGCTGCTGTCTTGAGGGGTCGCCCCCTGTGTGGAGTCTGTGGGTGCTTTGTCGCAGGCGCTCTCGTACCCTGGTCTCCGACCCGGCGGTGCTGTCCCTGCGGCCTGGAGGGGGTTTTTGGGGGACGGGGGGTCTTGGGAGTGGGGTGCGCGCGGCGCGGGGGGGACTGGGGAGGGTTTCGGGGGGGACTGGGGAGGGGCGGGGGGGCTTCGGTGCAGGGTTGGTGCGGTGCAGGCTGCTGTGGGAGGCAGGTGCGGTTCGGGGGTCGCTGTCTGGAGGGAACGCCCCCAGGGTGGACTTACCTGCACCCCACAGAAGCAGGCAATGGATCATTGGCTGGCAACAGGGAAACCTTGCAATTCCCCCCGGGATCCCGGGATCGAAACCAGTCAGTGACCATTACCCGGGGTGTGATGAGAAAGGAGGGTGCCCACCCCTGTCCCTGTCCCGTCCGGAGGTTTACAAGACTCATCATACAGTCATCAGCACCATCCAGCTGGCCCGTGGAATCGCCCAGAAGCCTGGCACGCTAGCTACTCAGCAGAAGTGGCAGCATCAGTGGAGCCGCCAGACAACATGTGTGTCCCATGTCCCGAGTCGGGGTTCCTCCGGAATTAAAAAAAAAAAAAAGGGTGGGGTCTGCGGGAGTCTTGTCGCCGGCGCGCTTGTGCCCTGGCTTCCAGCCAGGCGGTGCTGCCCCTGCTGCGCCCGTGGGGGTTCTTGGGAGCCGGGGGGCCGCGGGAGTGCGGTTCCCGCGGTGTGGGGTGTCTTGGGAGGGAGGTGTGTCTTGGGGCCAGCTGCCTTGCGGGGACGCCCCCAGGGTGGGGTCGGTTGTTGTTTGTCTCTGGTGCGCTTCGTGTGGCGCCATTCCTGCGGCTTTTGTGGCTCTAGGAGGCGGTTTAGGTGGTGCGGGGTTCTCTTCGGGCGTGCTGTGGTCCTCCTGTTTCCTCTGGTGCTCCCCGGCGGGAGGGGCTTGTCCGCCCTGGTTCTCTGTGGCGGTTGCCCGGTTTTGTTTGCCGTTCCTGTTGCTGTCGCCCTGGGTGTAGGGTTCGCCCCTTGGCTGTTGAGGTTGTGCAGGTTGTGGTTGTTTTTTTTTTCTGCGAGGGACGTTACAAGGACTGGGAAAGCGAAGCCCAACGGGCAAGCCGAGCAAGACCGGCAAGCCGCAACAGCCTGGCAAGAAGCCCAAAAAACCACCGCAAGGAGCCAAGGAGAGAGAAAAAGCCAAGCAACGCCTAAACTCGCAGACAGGACAGGGACAGGGACGGGGGCAGCAAGGGGCCAGGAGCCACTGCTGCACGGGCGGCACACACGGCCACCCCTACCTCCAAGACACCGAGGAGGGAACCGAAACCAACACCAGGGCCCAACACCAGGGCCAAACCCCTGGGCCCAACACCAGGGCCAACACCACGGCCCAACACCAGGGCCAACCCCACAGCCCAACACCAGGGCCCAACACCAGGGCCCAAAACCAGAGCCAACACCACGGCCCAACACCAGGGCCAAAACCACGGCCCAACACCCGGGCCAGCACCACGGACCAACAACAGGGCCCGTCACCGGAGACAAGCCCCAGGGATGGGCAAAGGCCCCAACAGCGACCACAGCGACAACACAACCACAACCTGCACAACCTCAACAGCCAAGGGGCGAGCCCTACACCCTGGGCGACAGCAACAGGAACAACAAACAAAACCGGGCAACCGCCGCAGCGAACCAGGGCAAAACGAGCCCCCCCCCACCGGGGAGCACCAGAGAAAACAGAAAACCCACAGCACGCCCGAAGAGAACCCCGCACCACCGAAACCGCCTCCCAGAGCCACAAAAGCCGCAGCGACGGTGCCACACAAGCGCACCGGAGACAAACAACAACCGACCCCACCCTGGGGGCGTCCCCGCAAGACAGCAGGCCCGAAGACACACCTCCCTCCCAAGACACCCCGCACCGCAGGAACCTCACTCCCACGTCCCCCCGGCTCCCAAGAACCCCCACGGGCGCAGCAGGGGCAACACTGCCTGGCTGGAAGCCAGGGCACAAGCGCGCCGGCGACAAGACACCCGCAGACCCCACCCTGGGGGCGACCCCCGAACCGCACCTGCCTCCCACGGCGGCCTGCACCACACCAACCCTGCACCGAAGCCCCCCCGCCCCTCCCCAGTCCCCCCCGAAACCCTCCCCAGACCCCCCGGCGCCACACGCACCCCACTCCCAAGAACCCCCCCCTCCAGGCCGCAGGGGCAGCACCGCCGGGTCAGAGACCAAGGCACGAGAGCGCCAGCGACAAAACACCCACAGACCCCACACAGGGGGCGACCCCTCAAGACAGCAGCCTCCGAACCGCACCTGCCTCCCGCGGCAGCCTGCACCACACCAACCCTGCTCCTAAGCTCCCCCGACCCCCAAGACCCCCTCCGGCCCCACCCACAGCAAGCCCCGCACCGTACCCCCCTCCCTAGGCAACCCGCACCGTGTTGTGTTGTCGCTGTGGTCGCTGTTGGGGCCTTTGCCCGGCCCTGGGGTTTGTCCTCGGTGACGGGCCCTGTTGTTGGTCAGTGGTGCTGGCCCGGGTGTTGGGCCGTGGTTTTTGCCCTGGTGTTGGGCCGTGGTGTTGGCTCTGGTTTTTGGGCCCTGGTGTTGGGCCCTGGTGTTGGGCTGTGGGGTTGGCCCTGGTGTTGGGCTGTGGGGTTGGCCCTGGTGTTGGGCTGTGGGGTTGGCCCTGGTGTTGGGCCGTGGTGTTGGCCCTGGTGTTGGGCCCTGGGGTTTGGCCCTGGTGTTGGGCCCTGGTGTTGGTTTCGGTTCCCTCCTCGGTGTCTTGGAGGAAGGGGCGGCCGTGTGTGCCGCCCGTGCAGCAGTGGCTCCTGGCCTCTTGCTGCCCCCGTCCCTGTCCCTGTCCTGTCTGCGAGTTTAGGCGTTGCTTGGCTTTTTCCCTCTCCTCGGCTCCTTGCAGTGGTTTCTTGGGCTTCTTGCCAGGTTGTTGTGGCTTGCCGGTCTTGCTCGGCTTGCCCGTTGGGCTTCGCTTTCCCAGTCCTTGTAACATGGTAAGTTCTACACCGAAAGTTAAGGCACTGCTTTCGGCCCGGGTGACCCGGGTTCAAGTCCCATCAAGGACATTTGGAACTTACCTGCACCCCACAGAAGCAGGCAATGGTTCATTGGCTGGCAACAGGGAAACCTTGCAATTCCCCCCGGGATCCCGGGATCAAAACCAGTCAGTGACCATTACCCGGGGTGTGATGAGGAAGGAGGGTGCCCACCCCTGTCCCTGTCCCGTCCGGAGGTTTACAAGACTCATCATACAGTCATCAGCACCGTCCAGCTGGCCCCGTGGAGTCGCCCAGAAGCCTGGCACGCTAGCTACTCAGCAGAAGTGGCAGCATCAGTGGAGCCGCCAGACAACATGTGTGTCCCATGTCCCGAGTCGGGGTTCCTCCGGAATTAAAAAAAAAAAAAAAACGTCCCTCGCAGAAAAAAAAAAAAGCTAGGAGCAGGGCAGTGGGCACGCTGCGGCTGACCTTTGGAGGCCAGGTACACCCCGCACGGGAGCCGTCCATGGTGCAGCCGCCAGGCTAGCGCCTTGGCCCGGTTGCTTGCAGGGCAGTCCCACAGCCGCTGCCAGGCCCGCCGGCAGTCGAGGGGAGACATGCCAGCCAGGCCATCAGCTGCCTGGTCTACCTCCGGGGCCGGCCCGGCGGGTGCCGACGGTCCGGCGGCAGCACCGGGGTCCTGCTGGTGCGGTGCCACATGGCGGCTGCCAGGCTGGCTGACCGGGCTTGCAGCAGCCGAGGGCAGTGATGGCGGGGAGGATCGGGGCCGCATCCAGCCGGGGCTGGGTGTGGGGTTCATGGCAAACCACCGGCTGCAGCTGGGTGCTTGCTGAGCCAGCCAGTGTTGGTGCCAGCGGGCTTCCTGTTGCTGTAGCTGGCTGTGCGGCTGCTCGGGCCACGCCGCGGGCATGAGGGGCTCCGTGTCCTGGTCCCGGCCCCAGCTGTGACCGCGGGCGGTGAGGCGGTGGTGCACCTCACTCACTGTGTAGTGGATGAGGGGCAGCACGCCGTGGCCGTGGCTGAGGGGGTAGCACTGGACCGAGTCCCAAAGCCCCAGCAGCTGGTATTCCACTGGCCATGAGGAGGCACGTTGGGCCGGGGCCGCCTCGTTGTATCGCTGATGGTCCTCCAAGGTCCAGTGTCGGCGCGGCTTGCGGCCCGGCAGCACGCAGGCTGCAGGCCAGTCGGCGTCCCCTGCTGCTCCGGCCTGCTCGCTGTCTGGGGGCACCAAGCGGCCGTTGGGCAGGACGGCCCACAAGACTCCCGTAGGGCTGCTGACCCGGCTGCCATCGGGCGACAGGAGCCAGTCGGGCGCCGGCGGCAGTTCGGGGTCCAGGGGGTCGGCTGGCAGCAGTCTCCGCCAGTCGGCTGGGATGGCCCCAAGGACCGCCTGCATGAGGGGTTCGTGCTGGGTCATGGGCGACGCTGCACGGAGCTCGGCCAGG
Source organism: Pleodorina starrii (assembly GCA_030267565.1). Classification (NCBI taxonomy): domain Eukaryota; kingdom Viridiplantae; phylum Chlorophyta; class Chlorophyceae; order Chlamydomonadales; family Volvocaceae; genus Pleodorina; species Pleodorina starrii. Next base: position 2,848,446 of record BRXU01000003.1, read on the forward strand.
GTGCGGGGTCCCAGGTGGGCGGGCCCAGCCGGCGGGGTGAAGGGCTGGTCGGTGGCGGGGTCACACAGGGCTGCATTGAAGAACAGGGGCTCATGCAGGATGGCACGGGCGTCCGTGGTCTCTGGGTAGGCCAGCCGGGTCGGGAGTGAGGAGCGGTAGGACTGCACCAGGCTGGCAAGGAACGTAGGCAGGCTGGGGGGTGGTTCCGCCGTGCCATACACCCAGCCCCACCCAGTGGTCCCATCCGGCCTGTACTCGTCGAGCAGACCCCGCATGATCTGCTTCCATGGCTGCTGGCCGGGCTGAGCGAGCTGGGCGAGGGGCTTCGCATGCAGGGCGACCATGAAGGCATCGAGGTCGAGATGGCCAACACCACCACAGTCGTGATCCTGGCAGGCGATCTCCGGGCCAGGCTTCAGCAGGGCCCGTCCGTGGCACACCAGGGACGCGTCTTCCTCCAGGAGCGACCAGGCCACAAAGCCGTCGATATGCTTGCGGAGTGCCGCCAGCTGGGGTGGGGTGGGGCGGATGATGGAGAGGTGGTATGCCAGGGTGTTTCCCAGCACCTGTTTGGCCACATGCACCCTGCCCACGAGGCTGAGGCCGTGTCGCCGCCACACATGGCCGAGACGCTGGACCCGCTGAATGCTGCTGGTGTAGCAGAGCCGCGCGGCCTCCGCCGGGACCAGAGTGAGAGGGATTCCCAGGTGGCGTGGGGGTGCCTCACCGGGAGTCGGGAAACTCGCACCGGTTGCGGCGTTGGGCCCCCCCACCGGCTCGTGGGTGCCCAGCACCATCCCCTTCCCCTTGCTGGTATTGACCCGTGCGTTGCTGGCCCTGCAGAACAGCTGGACAGCCGCGGTAGCGACCTCCCCATCCCTGTCGACATTGCTGACTGTGAGCACCGTATCGTCCGCGTGGTGGGTGACAGGGGGGGCTGGCACGTTGTTGGGGAGGGTGGGGGTGCTGAGAGTGTTGGTGCTGCGCAGGTGGTGCAGGTACGAGGTGAGGGGTTCCAGCTGCATGACCCACAGGACGGGCGACAGGGTGCTGCCCTGCTGAAGGCCGGTGCGGACCGGGAAAGGTGCTGACCGGTGCCCATTGACCACCACCCGGCAGGAGCCATCTGACGTGAGCAGGCGCAGCCAGCGCTGTGTGTGCTGACCGAAGCCCATGGCCTCGGCCACCCGGAAGAGCCAGGGGCGATGAACCCGGTCGTAGGCCTTCTCGATGTCGAGGATGATGAGGGCTGCTGGTTGCTGCGAGTGCCGCACCCACTCCGCCAGGGCCAGGTGGTAAAGGGTGTTGTCCCGGATGTCCCGGCCGCTGACGAAGGCAGTCTGCAGCGGGTCTATCAGGTAGCTTAAGCTATAGGCTTGTAGCTTAAGCTATAAGCTATAAGCTATAAGCAGCCGCCATGCGGCACCGCACCAGCAGGACCCCGGTGCTGCCGCCGGACCGTCGGCACCCGCCGGGCCGGCCCCGGAGGCAGACCCGGCAGCTGATGGCCCGGCTGGCATGTCTCCCCTCGACCGCCGGCGGGCCTGGCAGCGGCTGTGGGACTGCCCCGCAAGCAACCGGGCCAAGGCGCTCGCCTGGCGGCTGCACCATGGACGGCTCCCGTGCGGGGTGTACCTGGCCTCCAAAGGTCAGCCGCAGCGTGCCCACTGCTCTGCTCCTAGCTGCTCGGTGGACGGCAACCTGCATGTCGCCAGCCTGACCCACGTCTTCTTGGAGTGCGGGGCTTACACCGCAGCTCGGGTTTGGCTGGCAGAGCTGTGGGCAACAGTCTCCGGGGCCGCGGACTTGCCTTTCAGACAGCCGGCTGTGCTGCTGGGAGACTGGCCGGGAGGGTGGCCGGCCTACCCCACCAGCCCTGGGCTGCAGCTGCTGTGGGCAGCCCTTCGAGCCACTTGGCTGTGGGCGGTCTGGGGCCACTACCACAGGGCGGAGCCTGATGACCATCCGTCGGCCACGGTGGTGGGCTGCGTCATTGGGGAGCTGCAGCGTCTCATGAGGGCACATTTCAGCATGGCGGCGCTCTCCGAGGACACTCTGGCGGGGCTGCCCCGGGGCCACATCACAGCACAGCTGAAGCCCGGCCGGCTGGATGCCTTCGAAGCCTCCTGGGCGCATGAAGGCGTCCTCTGCTCCGTGCAGCGGGTGGCTGGCAGCAGCCCGCGTCTGCAGGTTCATCTGTCCCGGGTGGCCCCGGTCCCAGCACCACAGGCACCCGCCGGGGGCGCCCAGGCAGCACAGCAGGTCTCCCCATCCGGGTCAGCCATCAGCGCCCAGCCCAGCCAGGCAGCAGCTCAGCTGACAGGGCAGCCGGGGCCGTCGTGAGCGGGGTGTTGGGAGTGGGGGATCTCGGTGTCTGAGGTCCTTAGGGTGCGAGGGGCCTCGAGGGTGGGGGAAGTGCGGTGCGGGTTGCCTAGGGAGGGGGGTGCGGTGCGGGGCTTGCTGTGGGTGGGGCCGGAGGGGGTCTTGGGGGTCGGGGGAGCTTAGGAGCAGGGTTGGTGTGGTGCAGGCTGCCGCGGGAGGCAGGTGCGGTTCGGAGGCTGCTGTCTTGAGGGGTCGCCCCCTGTGTGGGGTCTGTGGGTGTTTTGTCGCTGGCGCTCTCGTGCCTTGGTCTCTGACCCGGCGGTGCTGCCCCTGCGGCCTGGAGGGGGGGGTTCTTGGGAGTGGGGTGCGTGTGGCGCCGGGGGGTCTGGGGAGGGTTTCGGGGGGGGACTGGGGAGGGGCGGGGGGGCTTCGGTGCAGGGTTGGTGTGGTGCAGGCCGCCGTGGGAGGCAGGTGCGGTTCGGGGGTCGCCCCCAGGGTGGGGTCTGCGGGTGTCTTGTCGCCGGCACGCTTGTGCCCTGGCTTCCAGCCAGGCAGTGTTGCCCCTGCTGCGCCCGTGGGGGTTCTTGGGAGCCGGGGGGACGTGGGAGTGAGGTTCCTGCGGTGCGGGGTGTCTTGGGAGGGAGGTGTGTCTTCGGGCCTGCTGTCTTGCGGGGACGCCCCCAGGGTGGGGTCGGTTGTTGTTTGTCTCCGGTGCGCTTGTGTGGCACCGTCCCTGCGGCTTTTGTGGCTCTGGGAGGCGGTTTCGGTGGTGCGGGGTTCTCTTCGGGCGTGCTGTGGGTTTTCTGTTTTCTCTGGTGCTCCCCGGTGGGGGGGGGCTCGTTTGCCCTGGTTCGCTGCGGCGGTTGCCCGGTTTTGTTTGTTGTTCCTGTTGCTGTCGCCCAGGGTGTAGGGTTCGCCCCTTGGCTGTTGAGGTTGTGCAGGTTGTGGTTGTGTTGTCGCTGTGGTCGCTGTTGGGGCCTTTGCCCATCCCTGGGGCTTGTCTCCGGTGACGGGCCCTGTTGTTGGTCTGTGGTGCTGGCCCGGGTGTTGGGCCGTGGTTTTGGCCCTGGTGTTGGGCCGTGGTGTTGGCTCTGGTTTTGGGCCCTGGTGTTGGGCCCTGGTGTTGGGCTGTGGGGTTGGCCCTGGTGTTGGGCCGTGGTGTTGGCCCTGGTGTTGGGCCCTGGGGTTTGGCCCTGGTGTTGGGCCCTGGTGTTGGTTTCAGTTCCCTCCTCGGTGTCTTGGAGGTAGGGGTGGCCGTGTGTGCCGCCCGTGCAGCAGTGGCTCCTGGCCCCTTGCTGCCCCCGTCCCTGTCCCTGTCCTGTCTGCGAGTTTAGGCGTTGCTTGGCTTTTTCTCTCTCCTTGGCTCCTTGCGGTGGTTTTTTGGGCTTCTTGCCAGGCTGTTGCGGCTTGCCGGTCTTGCTCGGCTTGCCCGTTGGGCTTCGCTTTCCCAGTCCTTGTAACGTCCCTCGCAGAAAAAAAAAAACCGCCGGGTCAGAGACCAAGGCACGAGAGCGCCAGCGACAAAACACCCACAGACCCCACACAGGGGGCGACCCCTCAAGACAGCAGCCTCCGAACCGCACCTGCCTCCCGCGGCAGCCTGCACCACACCAACCCTGCTCCTAAGCTCCCCCGACCCCCAAGACCCCCTCCGGCCCCACCCACAGCAAGCCCCGCACCGCACCCCCCTCCCTAGGCAACCCGCACCGCACTCCCCCCACCCTCGAGGCCCCTCGCACCCTAAGGACCTCAGACACCGAGATCCCCCACTCCCAACACCCCGCTCACGACGGCCCCGGCTGCCCTGTCAGCTGAGCTGCTGCCTGGCTGGGCTGGGCGCTGATGGCTGACCCGGATGGGGAGACCTGCTGTGCTGCCTGGGTGCCCCCGGCGGGTGCCTGTGGTGCTGGGACCGGGGCCACCCGGGACAGATGAACCTGCAGACGCGGGCTGCTGCCAGCCACCCGCTGCACGGAGCCGAGGACGCCTTCAGAGTTGGGGGCTCTACAGCAGCAGCTTCAGCAGCAGAACCAGCAGCAGCAGCAGCAACAGCAGCAGCAGCAGCAGCAACACCAGCAACAGCAGTATCAACATCAGCACGCCGCAGCAGCAGCAACAGCCAGTTCAGCATCAGCAACAGCATCAGCAACAGCCCTCCCTCATGTTTGTTGGCCCACGGCCTCTCAGACTGCCGGTGGCAGCTTTGCACGCCGCCCCCCAGGGTCCCCCACGCTGTGCGGCCTCCACCGGTCAGCTCCCCCGGTCCGCTCGGTATGTGGCCTCCCTCACGGCCAGCCTGCCAGCTTCAGTCCGGGCTCGCAAGCAGGCCCCGGGGGGCGCCACCACCTCATGGGAGATCGCCCCCGCCCAGCAGCTGCCAGCCTGGCGTGCTGAGGTCCAGCGGGAGCTTCCAGGGACTGCCCTGTCCTCTGAGCTGCACACCGGCGACCGCCGGGTGGCCCCCAAGCTGATGTTAGGGGCCGCCGCCCCCCGGGAGGCGGCCGATGAAGCGGTGTGGGAAGCGTGGTGCAATGCAGCCGTCCAGGCCGCCATGAACGCCAGCCCAGGCACTTTCGTCAGCATCAACCTCCTCGGCCAAGGGCGCCACCGGGGGGTGGTGCTTAACCCAGCACCCGGCCTGCGAGCAGAGAACGCGGTGGGGGCCTTCCTCCGACGGTCCTCGTTTTTTTTTTTTTTTTAATTCCGGAGGAACCCCGACTCGGGACATGGGACACACATGTTGTCTGGCGGCTCCACTGATGCTGCCACTTCTGCTGAGTAGCTAGCGTGCCAGGCTTCTGGGCGACTCCACGGGGCCAGCTGGACGGTGCTGATGACTGTATGATGAGTCTTGTAAACCTCCGGACGGGACAGGGACAGGGGTGGGCACCCTCCTGTCTCATCACACCCCGGGTAATGGTCACTGACTGGTTTCGATCCCGGGATCCCGGGGGGAATTGCAAGGTTTCCCTGTTGCCAACCAATGAACCATTGCCTGCTTCTGTGGGGTGCAGGTAAGTCCCAAATGTCCTTAGTGGGACTTGAACCCGGGTCACCCGGGCCGAAAGCAGTGCCTTAACTTTCGGTGAAGAACTTACCTCGTTACCAGTCGATTTCCAGGGGACGACCATCGAAGTCGCGGTGCAGCCGTACTACAACCTGGCCCGACTGCACAGCCACAAGCTCCTCATCAAAGGGCTCCCCGGCACTTATGCCCTCGAAGGGGTCACTGGGGCCTTGCTTAGCTGTGCAGGCCTGGCAGCTACCCCCTCCCAAGGGCAGGACCTGGTTGTGGGGGAAGTCCTGGGCGACGGCATGACCCACTCCGGTACGCCAGGCGCCCTGCCTGATGCATCCCACCTGGTCGCCTTCGTGGCCGCTCCGCCGTCGGACCCCAACCTCCTCTCCCTCCCTCGGTCGTTCTTGATCGACCAGCTCACTGTCCGCATCTCCGTGTTCGACATGAGGGACGCGCCAGTGACCGACTGCTGGTTTTGGCATGAGGGCACATGCTGAAATGTGCCCTCATGAGACGCTGCAGCTCCCCAATGACGCAGCCCACCACCGTGGCCGACGGATGGTCATCAGGCTCCGCCCTGTGGTAGTGGCCCCAGACCGCCCACAGCCAAGTGGCTCGAAGGGCTGCCCACAGCAGCTGCAGCCCAGGGCTGGTGGGGTAGGCCGGCCACCCTCCCGGCCAGTCTCCCAGCAGCACAGCCGGCTGTCTGAAAGGCAAGTCCGTGGCCCCGGAGACTGTTGCCCACAGCTCTGCCAGCCAAACCCGAGCTGCGGTGTAAGCCCCGCACTCCAAGAAGACGTGGGTCAGGCTGGCGACATGCAGGTTGCCGTCCACCGAGCAGCTAGGAGCAGAGCAGTGGGCACGCTGCGGCTGACCTTTTTTTTTTTTTTTGGAGGCCAGGTACACCCCGCACGGGAGCCGTCCATGGTGCAGCCGCCAGGCGAGCGCCTTGGCCCGGTTGCTTGCGGGGCAGTCCCACAGCCGCTGCCAGGCCCGCCGGCGGTCGAGGGGAGACATGCCAGCCGGGCCATCAGCTGCCGGGTCTGCCTCCGGGGCCGGCCCGGCGGTTGCCGACGGTCCGGCGGCAGCACCGGGGTCCTGCTGGTGCGGTGCCGCATGGCGGCTGCTAGGCTGGCTGACCGGGCTTGCAGCGGCCGAGGGCAGTGATGGGGGGGAGGAGCGGGGCCGCATCCAGCCGGGGCTGGGCGTGGGGTTCATGGCAAACCACCGGCTGCGGCTGGGCGCTTGCTGAGCCAGCCAGTGTTGGTGCCAGCGGGCCTCCTGTTGCTGTAGCTGGCTGTGCGGCTGCTCGGGCCACGCCGCGGGCATGAGGGGCTCCGTGTCCTGGTCCCGGCCCCAGCTGTGACCGCGGGCAGTGAGGCAGTGGCGCACCTCACTCACTGTGTAGTGGAGCAGGGGCGGTGCTGCCCCTGCGGCCTGGAGGGGGGGGTTCTTGGGAGTGGGGTGCGTGTGGCGCCGGGGGGTCTGGGGAGGGTTTCGGGGGGGGACTGGGGAGGGGCGGGGGGGCTTCGGTGCAGGGTTGGTGTGGTGCAGGCCGCCGTGGGAGGCAGGTGCGGTTCGGGGGTCGCCCCCAGGGTGGGGTCTGCGGGTGTCTTGTCGCCGGCGCGCTTGTGCCCTGGCTTCCAGCCAGGCAGTGTTGCCCCTGCTGCGCCCGTGGGGGTTCTTGGGAGCCGGGGGGACGTGGGAGTGAGGTTCCTGCGGTGCGGGGTGTCTTGGGAGGGAGGTGTGTCTTCGGGCCTGCTGTCTTGCGGGGACGCCCCCAGGGTGGGGTCGGTTGTTGTTTGTCTCCGGTGCGCTTGTGTGGCACCGTCCCTGCGGCTTTTGTGGCTCTGGGAGGCGGTTTCGGTGGTGCGGGTTTCTTTTTTTATTTTTTTTGAATTCCGGAGGAACCCGGACTCGGGACATGGGACACACATGTTGTCTGGCGGCTCCACTGATGCTGCCACTTCTGCTGAGTAGCTAGCGTGCCGGGCTTCTGGGCTTCTCCACGGGCCAGCTGGATGGTGATGGACTGTATGATGAGTCTTGTAAACCTCCGGACAGGACAGGGACAGGGGTGGGCACCCTCCTTTCTCATCACACCCCGGGTCAATGGTCACTGACTGGTTTGCCCTGGTTCGCTGCGGCGGTTGCCCGGTTTTGTTTGTTGTTCCTGTTGCTGTCGCCCAGGGTGTAGGGTTCGCCCCTTGGCTGTTGAGGTTGTGCAGGTTGTGGTTGTGTTGTCGCTGTGGTCGCTGTTGGGGCCTTTGCCCATCCCTGGGGCTTGTCTCCGGTGACGGGCCCTGTTGTTGGGCCCTGGTGTTGGGCCCTGGTGTTGGGCTGTGGGGTTGGCCCTGGTGTTGGGCCGTGGTGTTGGCCCTGGTGTTGGGCCCTGGGGTTTGGCCCTGGTGTTGGGCCCTGGTGTTGGTTTCAGTTCCCTCCTCGGTGTCTTGGAGGTAGGGGTGGCCGTGTGTGCCGCCCGTGCAGCAGTGGCTCCTGGCCCCTTGCTGCCCCCGTCCCTGTCCCTGTCCTGTCTGCGAGTTTAGGCGTTGCTTGGCTTTTTCTCTCTCCTTGGCTCCTTGCGGTGGTTTTTTGGGCTTCTTGCCAGGCTGTTGCGGCTTGCCGGTCTTGCTCGGCTTGCCCGTTGGGCTTCGCTTTCCCAGTCCTTGTAACGTCCCTCGCAGAAAAAAAAAAGTCTGTGGGTGTTTTGTCGCAGGCGCTCTCGTGCCCTGGTCTCCGACCCGGCGGTGCTGTCCCTGCGGCCTGGAGGGGGGGGGTTCTTGGGAGTGGGGTGCGTGTGGCGCCGGGGGGTCTGGGGAGGGTTTCGGGGGGGGACTGGGGAGGGGCGGGGGGGCTTCGGTGCAGGGTTGGTGTGGTGCAGGCCGCCGTGGGAGGCAGGTGCGGTTCGGGGGTCGCCCCCAGGGTGGGGTCTGCGGGTGTCTTGTCGCCGGCGCGCTTCCAGCCAGGCAGTGTTGCCCCTGCTGCGCCCGTGGGGGTTCTTGGGAGCCGGGGGGACGTGGGAGTGAGGTTCCTGCGGTGCGGGGTGTCTTGGGAGGGAGGTGTGTCTTCGGGCCTGCTGTCTTGCGGGGACGCCCCCAGGGTGGGGTCGGTTGTTGTTTGTCTCCGGTGCGCTTGTGTGGCACCGTCCCTGCGGCTTTTGTGGCTCTGGGAGGCGGTTTCGGTGGTGCGGGGTTCTCTTCGGGCGTGCTGTGGGTTTTCTGTTTTCTCTGGTGCTCCCCGGTGGGGGGGGGCTCGTTTTGCCCTGGTTCGCTGCGGCGGTTGCCCGGTTTTGTTTGTTGTTCCTGTTGCTGTCGCCCAGGGTGTAGGGTTCGCCCCTTGGCTGTTGAGGTTGTGCAGGTTGTGGTTGTGTTGTCGCTGTGGTCGCTGTTGGGGCCTTTGCCCATCCCTGGGGCTTGTCTCCGGTGACGGGCCCTGTTGTTGGTCCGTGGTGCTGGCCCGGGTGTTGGGCCGTGGTGTTGGCTCTGGTTTTGGGCCCTGGTGTTGGGCCCTGGTGTTGGGCTGTGGGGTTGGCCCTGGTGTTGGGCCGTGGTGTTGGCCCTGGTGTTGGGCCCTGGGGTTTGGCCCTGGTGTTGGTTTCAGTTCCCTCCTCGGTGTCTTGGAGGTAGGGGTGGCCGTGTGTGCCGCCCGTGCAGCAGTGGCTCCTGGCCCCTTGCTGCCCCCGTCCCTGTCCCTGTCCTGTCTGCGAGTTTAGGCGTTGCTTGGCTTTTTCTCTCTCCTTGGCTCCTTGCGGTGGTTTTTTGGGCTTCTTGCCAGGCTGTTGCGGCTTGCCGGTCTTGCTCGGCTTGCCCGTTGGGCTTCGCTTTCCCAGTCCTTGTAACGTCCCTCGCAGGAAAAAAAAAAACCGGCACTCCACTGCCCGAGAAGGGAGCCAGGAAGACGCACGCGCCGCGTCCCTGCTGATCCGTTTTGCTGCGGGGCAGGAACAGCTTGATTCCCCCGCCCGGAACCTCCACCACGTGCCCCACCCTCAAGCCCACCAGTTCGCTTCGACGCAACATACCAAAGAAACCCACCACTAACCAGCAGGCGTCTAGAGCACAGACGTCAGCCTCTGCCGGGAACACGGCGGCCCGACCCGCGAGGAAACCAATCAGCGCGCGCAGCGCAGGGAGGGGAGGGGGGGGCCCTGGTTCGCTGCGGCGGTTGCCCGGTTTTGTTTGTTGTTCCTGTTGCTGTCGCCCAGGGTGTAGGGTTCGCCCCTTGGCTGTTGAGGTTGTGCAGGTTGTGGTTGTGTTGTCGCTGTGGTCGCTGTTGGGGCCTTTGCCCATCCCTGGGGCTTGTCTCCGGTGACGGGCCCTGTTGTTGGTCCGTGGTGCTGGCCCGGGTGTTGGGCCGTGGTTTTGGCCCTGGTGTTGGGCCGTGGTGTTGGCTCTGGTTTTGGGCCCTGGTGTTGGCCCTGGTGTTGGGCCGTGGTGTTGGCCCTGGTGTTGGGCCGTGGTGTTGGCCCTGGTGTTGGGCCCTGGGGTTTGGCCCTGGTGTTGGGCCCTGGTGTTGGTTTCGGTTCCCTCCTCGGTGTCTTGGAGGAAGGGGTGGCCGTGTGTGCCGCCCGTGCAGCAGTGGCTCCTGGCCTCTTGCTGCCCCCGTCCCTGTCCCTGTCCTGTCTGCGAGTTTAGGTGTTGCTTGGCTTTTTCTCTCTCCTTGGCTCCTTGCGGTGGTTTTTTGGGCTTCTTGCCAGGCTGTTGCGGCTTGCCGGTCTTGCTCGGCTTGCCCGTTGGGCTTCGCTTTCCCAGTCCTTGTAACGTCCCTCGCAGAAAAAAAAAAAAGGGGAAGCGCCGCCTTGGCCGACGGACCGGGAGCCCGCGTGGGCTGCGACACCGGCCGCGCGCGTAGTGCCCCTGACAAGGCCGCGCGGACCTCCGGATCTTGCCGGATTGAAGCCGACGGAGGTACCCCGCGGGAGCGCTGCCAATCCACCAGCGCGCTTAGCGTGCCCTCTATCGTCGACCGGGCGTACCGGTCCGCCGCGTACGCGAGGAACAAACACACCTGCTCTCTGTTCAGATCCGCGCCGGGTGCGGAGGGTAACACCACCTCGGCGGGCACCCCCAGGATTTGGGTGCCAAAGTTGACGAAGCGCTGCCGGCCCGCGTCGTAAGTGCCTCCCGAGCCCACCGACACCGCACTCGCCCGCATGTTCACCATTCGGGCGGCCAACGCCAGGGCCGCAGGAGCCGGCCGGTCTGGCATGAGCCCGCTAGAGCGAAGGACACAACACTGGCAGCGAAACAGACCGCCAGGGTAGGCGCTCTGCCTCAGCCCCAAACAGCGGCGATGCGTGCGTCCGTCACACGCCACACAGCGCAGGTCGCCATGGCTCGCACGGCCCAGGCAGCCCACACATCGCGGCGGGTCGACACCTGGGCGGCTCAGGGCAGGCGGAGCACAAGGAAGTCGTAAGGGGCGGGATCGGCCTCGGCGCCCCAGGGCCACAGACAGACGCGGCTGCCCCGCGGCAGTGTGCCCTCCACCCGAAAGAGGCGGCGACGGACAAACCAATCGAACCACGGCCTTTCCGGCCAGTGGGGCACTACTACCGTAGCTCGCGTGCCCCGATCTAGGTCCCACGCCTTCCTGATCGTGCCCAGCACCTCTCCTACGAGCACCTTCGGAGGAAACGCCCACAGGACGCGCCCCGCCAGCGCGCGCTCCTGACCCACGACCGAATTTCCCGGACTGAAAAATGTGCCGCAGCCTCCTTGGCGGTTGAACCCGGCGTTATCGCAGCAGCAATCGACAGACGGCTTGAACGGACCCGACCCACACAAACCCTCAAACACGCTGGGCTTCAATCGCATCTGCTTCCGCCAGGCGTCGGCTGAGGCTGTCTGCGCGTACGTTGTCCGAACCGCTGATATGTTCTGCCCGCAGCTCAAAACCGTGTCGCACGGCGAGCTCCGCGATCTGCCTGCTGATCGCGCGGCTGTCGGGCAGGCGTGATGCGCCCGGTTGATGGCTGCGACCGCCTGGGTGTTGTCGCAGCGCACCAGGACGCGTTTGCCCGCGAGCTGCGGGCCCCAGGACTGCAGGGCCCGCAGCACTGCGGACAGCTCCAGCCAGGCGATGTGCAGGCCGCGCTGCCCCTCCGACCACCGGCCCTGAACCTCCGCTGCCTCCCAAGCCGCCCCGAAGCCCCGACCACTGGCGTCTGTGAAGATAACTGCGCCGTCGGTGCCGAGGAAATCCCCCCTCACCAAGTCGATGTTGCCCGTGGTGCAGCGGCGGACACCGTCCCAGACAGAGTAGTCAGCGCGTAGGGTTAGCAGCCAGAAGGTGAGGTCCTCCCGGGCCGCGGCGGAAAGGTCGACGCGGGCGTTCGGTGTTGGCAGTGGCGTGAAAGCGGCGTCATACAGGCTTTGAAGGTAAACGCGGCCCCACCGACATGCCCGGGCGATGAAGGTGAGGCGGCCGATGACGGACTGCAGCTCCCGCATCGGCACGTCGCTGGGGGCGGCAAGCAGCGACTGCACGGCCTCCGCGTAGCGTTGGCGCTTGGCGGGCGACATGCGCATCTCCATGCGCACCGTGTCGAACAGCATGCCCAGAGAGAGAGAGAGAGAGAGAGAGAGATTGTTACAGTTGTACGGTATGGCCCCATTCTCCTCTGGGCACCATCTGGGATAGCTCTGCCTTCTAGGGCGGACCTCATCCATTCACCCAATCTACCACCGAGACAGAGGGTTCAGCGATCGCCACCACTCAAGCGTGCCCAGGAAGTCGAGCTGCTGCATCGGCTGATCCCGACCCCGGTCTTTGCTGGCCTTCCACTCCAACCCTAGCTCGGCGCCCACCTCGTCCAGCACGTCGAAGGATGCACGCACGTCCTCGTACCGCTCGCCGAGCAACATGAAGTCGTCCACATAAACGTAGATACGCACCCGGATGCCGCGAACGTCACAGACGCGCTGGAAGATTTCCGCCGCCGCGCCGGTGACCTCAATGAAGATGGGCGGGCTCTGGCTGGCGCCGAACGGCAAGGCGACCCAACGTTGCAGCTCCCCGGTGGTGGGATGCAAGAAGCCCATGACGCGCCGCGCCTCGGGACAGAGCTTTACGTGGTGGAACCCGCTGGCGAGGTCTCGTTTGCCCAGGTAGCCGTTCGGTGGGAGGTCGTGGAGGATGGTGGAGAGGTCCGGCAAGGGGCAGGGCAGCGGGTCCATGCACGTCGCCGAGGGACGCCCGGCGCCGAGGGATCAATGACCGTATATCGCTGTCCGCCTTGGTGACGACGTGCAGCGGGTTCACGACGGCGGCGAAAGCGTCCCGGGAGCCATGGAGCTGTGGGTCGTAACGCTCGGTGATTCCGGCTGCTAGCAGCTGTTGTATCACTCGTACTCGTTAGCTGCTCTTTCTGCCACTCTGACCCGTTTGTCTGACCTTACTCTGTATATCGGCCGTCCATCTGACTGTGGCCGTTTCATCTGTCTAACTGTTAACTGCCTATCCTATTTAGGTACTGAACCGTGTCTGCATCGGTTCCTCTCCTGAGAGATTTATATAAGCATTCTGGCTTATATGGCGTTATCTGTATATCGCTGGTCGCTGCATTCCTGGTTTCTGAACCGGACCTGCGGGTTAAGGTGTCTGTAATACCTGCCTCGTCAAAAGGCACCGTCCCCACGTTTCAGGGGTACATTCAAGCGTCCAAAGTGACGCTCCGTCACTGTACGGATGGTATAAAGACTCTGGTCTTTCCTTAACCGGTGAATGTTTTCACCACCTTTCGGACTTACACTTCGTACCTTATATACAACAACTGGCATCGAGACGGCGTTTCTGCCTCTCGCTACGCTTCCGCCACGACACTTCTGTCTTAACGCTTCTGCACAACAGAGAAAATGGACAGCATGACGTCTCTTCGTGATGCCATTGAAGAGACGGGTGAGTGTTAATAAAAAAAAATACGCACGAAGCTAGTGTATTTTATCTGACTATCAACAGTTGTATATTATCTGATACGGCTTGTTGTTGGTCAGTGTTTTAGGCACTGCCTCGTTGCTAAACCGTTCAGTGTTTTCTGCAGCTGTTCCCATCGTCGTAAATAACGACCACCTGCCGCACCACTACTGCCCGCTCTGCGTGCATTGCCGCACGTCTGGTGCCGGTCCGTCTTCGGGTACGAATTTGCGGTCACCAAGCGCCGCTTTATAGATAAATAGTACTAATGTCGGAGGATTATGACCCAATGAACCCGTATGACGAGGGAGACCCTTTTGGCATAGATGCGGTTCTAATGGCTAATCAACCATTACGTAGGACCAATTCGGCACCCGGGTTAGATGCCGCTGCGGGTCCCTCTTTCCGACCGCCTGCTGGTGTGATTCGAGAAGAACGTCCGCAAGGACAAATCCCTCAGGTTCGGCCTAGAGTGCCGGATTCTGATACACGCCCCACTGCCGACGGTCTGGATGCGAATCCCCTGAACCCACGCCCACAAGTGTATAACGTGCGTGTACCACCATCTAACTTTCCAGAACCACCGCTCAGGCCACGCGGTGTGCAAGATAACGCGACACGCGCTCCTTTACCGCGTTTTCCCGTTGACGTCCGAGCCCGTTCGCCGTTTATGCCTCGTAATGCAGCGCCGGCCCCTGGTGCCCCCGCCGCCGCCACTGTCACCGGCGCTACCGCTACTGACGCGGGCAACACTGGCTCTGGCCAGATGCACTCTGGTGCCGATGAGGTACTTAAAGTTCAGATTCCCTCGCCTGTCTTAGACTTTGATCACAAAGTCCCAATGCATATAGTCGCACGGAGGGTGCGGGGCTTTATCAGGGATGTCGAAAATCTGTTTGGTCTAGCCTCGTGGGGGCACCTAGATCGCGGGAGGAAACTGTTCCTCGCGAATGCTCTGAAGGGCACCGCTAAGTCCTGGCACGACGACTGGTCGTACGCACATAAGGACTACACGTCACAAGCCTTGCTAGATGCCCTGCAAGCTCGATTTGCGCCGCAAATCCTCTCAAGGGAAATAGAGGCGCGTGATAAGCTGGATCAGGACAAGCATGCTATGCGTCTTGGGGAGACTATTTCCTCTTATCAGAGCCGATTTGAGTCGATCCTTGCCGATTTGCCTCAAATGACCGACAGCGAACGGATTTACTGGTTCCTTCGCGGGCTGTCACCCACTCTTGTGGGCCAGTGCGCTACGGATTACCAGGGAAATCCCTTCACGTCGTACTCTGCTCTAACACAACACGCGCGAGGTGAAGAAATGCGCCTCCTTGCTTTTTTTTTCTGCGAGGGACGTTACAAGGACTGGGAAAGCGAAGCCCAACGGGCAAGCCGAGCAAAACCGGCAAGCCGCAACAGCCTGGCAAGAAGCCCAAAAAACCACCGCAAGGAGCCAAGGAGAGAGAAAAAGCCAAGCAACGCCTAAACTCGCAGACAGGACAGGGACAGGGACGGGGGCAGCAAGGGGCCAGGAGCCACTGCTGCACGGGCGGCACACACGGCCACCCCTACCTCCAAGACACCGAGGAGGGAACTGAAACCAACACCAGGGCCCAACACCAGGGCCAAACCCCAGGGCCCAACACCAGGGCCAACACCACGGCCCAACACCAGGGCCAACCCCACAGCCCAACACCAGGGCCCAACACCAGGGCCCAAGACCAGAGCCAACACCACGGCCCAACACCAGGGCCAAAACCACGGCCCAACACCCGGGCCAGCACCACGGACCAACAACAGGGCCCGTCACCGGAGACAAGCCCCAGGGATGGGCAAAGGCCCCAACAGCGACCACAGCGACAACACAACCACAACCTGCACAACCTCAACAGCCAAGGGGCGAACCCTACACCCTGGGCGACAGCAACAAGAACAACAAACAAAACCGGGCAACTGCCGCAGCGAACCAGGGCAAACGAGCCCCCCCCCACCGGGGAGCACCAGAGAAAACAGAAAACCCACAGCACGCCCGAAGAGAACCCCGCACCACCGAAACCGCCTCCCAGAGCCACAAAAGCCGCAGGGACGGTGCCACACAAGCGCACCGGAGACAAACAACAACCGACCCCACCCTGGGGGCGTCCCCGCAAGACAGCAGGCCCGAAGACACACCTCCCTCCCAAGACACCCCGCACCGCAGGAACCTCACTCCCACGTCCCCCCGGCTCCCAAGAACCCCCACGGGCGCAGCAGGGGCAACACTGCCTGGCTGGAAGCCAGGGCACAAGCGTGCCGGCGACAAGACACCCGCAGACCCCACCCTGGGGGCGACCCCCGAACCGCACCTGCCTCCCACGGCGGCCTGCACCACACCAACCCTGCACCGAAGCCCCCCCGCCCCTCCCCAGTCCCCCCCCGAAACCCTCCCCAGACCCCCCGGCGCCACACGCACCCCACTCCCAAGAACCCCCCCCTCCAGGCCGCAGGGGCAGCACCGCCGGGTCAGAGACCAAGGCACGAGAGCGCCAGCGACAAAACACCCACAGACCCCACACAGGGGGCGACCCCTCAAGACAGCAGCCTCCGAACCGCACCTGCCTCCCGCGGCAGCCTGCACTACACCAACCCTGCTCCTAAGCTCCCCCGACCCCCAAGACCCCCTCCGGCCCCACCCACAGCAAGCCCCGCACCGCACCCCCCTCCCTAGGCAACCCGCACCGCACTCCCCCCACCCTCGAGGCCCCTCGCACCCTAAGGACCTCAGACACCGAGATCCCCCACTCCCAACACCCCGCTCACGACGGCCCCGGCTGCCCTGTCAGCTGAGCTGCTGCCTGGCTGGGCTGGGTGCTGATGGCTGACCCGGATGGGGAGACCTGCTGTGCTGCCTGGGCGCCCCCGGCGGGTGCCTGTGGTGCTGGGACCGGGGCCACCCGGGACAGATGAACCTGCAGACGCGGGCTGCTGCCAGCCACCCGCTGCACGGAGCAGAGGACGCCTTCATGCGCCCAGGAGGCTTCGAAGGCATCCAGCCGGCCGGGCTTCAGCTGTGCTGTGATGTGGCCCCGGGGCAGCCCCGCCAGAGTGTCCTCGGAGAGCGCCGCCATGCTGAAATGTGCCCTCATGAGACACTGCAGCTCCCCAATGACGCAGCCCACCACCGTGGCCGACGGATGGTCATCAGGCTCCGCCCTGTGGTAGTTTTTTTGTTTGTTTGTTTTTGAATTCCGGAGGAACCCGGACTCGGGACATGGGACACACATATGTTGTCTGGCGGCTCCACTGATGCTGCCACTTCTGCTGAGTAGCTAGTGTGCCAGGCTTCTGGGCGTCTCCAAGGGCCAGATGGAAGGGGCTGATGACTGTATGATGAGTCTTGTAAACCTCCGGACGGGACAGGGACAGGGGTGGGTACCCTCCTTGCTCATCACACCCCGGGCAATGGTCACTGGCTGGTTTCGATCCTGGGATCCCGGGGGGAATTGCAAGGTTTCCCTGTTGCCGGCCAATGAGCCATTGCCTACTTCTGTGGGGTGCAGGTAAGTTCCAAATGTCCTTGATGGGCCTTGAACCCGGGTCACCCGGGCCGAAAGCAGTACCTTAACTTTCGGTGTAGAACTTACCTGTGGCCCCAGACCGCCCACAGCCAAGTGGCTCGAAGGGCTGCCCACAGCAGCTGCAGCCCAGGGCTGGTGGGGTAGGCCGGCCACCCTCCCGGCCAGTCTCCCAGCAGCACAGCCGGCTGTCTGAAAGGCAAGTCCGTGGCCCCGGAGACTGTTGCCCACAGCTCTGCCAGCCAAACCCGAGCTGCGGTGTAAGCCCCGCACTCCAAGAAGACGTGGGTCAGGCTGGCGACATGCAGGTTGCCGTCCACCGAGCAGCTAGGAGCAGAGCAGTGGGCATGCTGCGGCTGACCTTTGGAGGCCAGGTACACCCCGCACGGGAGCCGTCCATGGTGCAGCCGCCAGGCTGCAAAGGTGGTTGCTGCTAAACGCGTCCGCGCCACTGTCCGGCTTAACTCTGTTGCCCAGGACGAGGACGCACGGGCCTCAAAGAAGAGCCGGCACACGCCGCCCACCGCCGCCGCGGTCGCCAACTCTGGTGGCGCCGCCGCCCGGCCTGCTGTCGCCAACTCTGGCGGTGCCGCTGCGAGGCCACCTGTGCGCCGCAACAACGGCTCGGCGCAGGCCAACCGGCAGCACGGCCAGAACATGAACGCCCGCGCGCGCCAGCAGCACCAGCAGCGCCCGAACAACAAGCACCGCCGGGATGCGGGGCGGGCGATTGATCCGTACGCGTTCCGGATGGATAGCGTGGGCCCGCCCGGTGAACGCCTCACGTTAGCGCAGTACCAGCACTATCGGAAGCACTACTTGTGCTTCGGCTGCGGGTCCGATGAACACCTGTTCAGCCAGTGCCCGAAGAACCCCAACAGGGAGGACTAGGGGTTTGCTCAGGTCGGACATGAAGGGGATCAACCTGAGTACATTTCTGGCGTACTAGCGAAAGTCGCCACTTTCCGGACTGCAAAGGCTATACTCCCTGCTGTGCTTAAGCAGGTCGAGAACTCTGTCGGACGTCGTTTTTCTTTCGATGCGCGTTCTGTTCGCGCTGGTTTCGATCCTCTGTGTAATTTATTTGCGACGTCTGGCCGTTCTATTACTTCTGCTGATTTGGGAGGTCATACAGTCTGGTTTACATCATTGCACGAGTTGCAATTACAAATGCATCATTACCGCACGTGCAAACGACGTCGTCCTGATACCTCGGCTGCTATTTTATTGCCGTCGCACGTCGCTCGTAAATCTCTACAACTACTGCGAGGTATGAAGATAATAAATACCTTTCCTGCTGGGACTCAGTTGTTTAATGGGATCGATGTTTCGGGACAGCCTGTTGTATTGCCGGGAGTTCCGTACTCTGCTGAAGTCTGGTTCGATCCGCCTTCTGTTTCTGGTCCTGTTAACGCTGAACCTTGTCTGTCAAGTCTGTCTGTTCCAGTGTCTGCCTCTGCAACAGATGGACACCTCCCCCTCATCGCTACGCGTGCCTCTGGGCTCTCACTGCCCACTCTGGTGGACACCGGCGCTAGCCATGACTTCATTTCTGCAACCACTGCAACCTCTTTGAATCTTCGGATTCAACCCAGTAAGTGGTCGCAAGTCACTCTGGCTGACGGGGGCAAACAGTCCATTCTGGGGCAAACAACGCTGCGTTTATCTGTTGGTCCAGTCCGTATTACCGTTACACCGTACGTTCTGCCTGCTCTTACAAACACTGTATCTTATATTTTAGGATCTGAATCCTTACAAAAATACGGGGCTGTTATTAATTTTCAAAACCAAAAAATATCTCTGCGTAAGGGTACCTTAACCTTTTGCATTCCGTTTCAACTGTCAACGGCGCCAAACAATCAAACATCGCCCCACGTAAACTTCGCTCTGTCTGCCATCTGCGGACATACCGAACCAGAACTCATCGGTCGTAAAGCCGCAACCCAACTTCTGCGTCGAGGTGCTCATGCTTTACTGGTTCGTCCGCGTCTCACACTTAACTCTGTTACGTCTGATTCGTCTGTTTCAACTGAAGATCCTCAACTTCAAGCATTGTTAGATGAATATGCCGATATTTTCCAAGAAGTTCCAGGACTACCACCCATGCGTCCTGTCGATCACACCATTCCTTTGGTACCTGGCACTCAGCCAGTCTCTCGTCCCATGTATCGTCTGAGCCCTCTGGAACTAGAAGAAGTAAAACGCCAGGTAACTGACCTGCTTAAAAAGGGAATGATCCGCCCTAGTACTTCACCCATGCTCCCATTCTGTTCGTGGGGAAAAAGGATGGATCGCTACGCATGTGCATCGATTACCGAGGACTCAATTCTGTCACTGTTAAAAATCGCTACCCCCTTCCTCGGGTAGACGACCTGCTGGATAAACTGAAAGATACCTCTTACTTCAGTTCGATCGACCTGCAACAAGGCTATAATCAAATTCGTATTGCTGAGTCAGATATTCCCAAGTCTGCTTTTCGTACACCTTTTGGTCACTAAGAATACACTGTCTTAAGCTTTGGTTTAGTTAATGCTCCTGCCACGTTCCAAGCTGTTATGGACCGTATTTTCAGACCATACATCGATAAATTCGTCGTTTGCTATCTGGACGACATTCTGGTCTTTTCTAAGACCCGTGAGGAACATCTGCAACACCTCCGTCTGGTCTTCGACATCCTCCGGCAACAGCAATTGTATGCCAAACGCTCCAAGTGCCACTGGGCGAAACGTCAGGTCGAATACCTGGGCCATGTCGTCTCTGCTGACGGTATCCGCATGGACCCACGTAAAGTTGCCGCCGTTCGCGACTGGCCTGTACCTACCAATCTCCAGGACCTCCGTAAGTTCTTGGGATTGACAAATTACTTCCGTAAATTCATCGATTGCTATTCGATGATTTCTGCACCTCTTTTTTTTTTTTGAATTCCGGAGGAACCCGGACTCGGGACATGGGACACACATATGTTGTCTGGCGGCTCCACTGATGCTGCCACTTCTGCTGAGTAGCTAGCGTGCCAGGCTTCTGGGCGTCTCCAAGGGCCAGATGGAAGGGGCTGATGACTGTATGATGAGTCTTGTAAACCTCCGGACGGGACAGGGACAGGGGTGGGTACCCTCCTTGCTCATCACACCCCGGGCAATGGTCACTGGCTGGTTTCGATCCCGGGATCCCGGGGGGAATTGCAAGGTTTCCCTGTTGCCGGCCAATGAGCCATTGCCTACTTCTGTGGGGTGCAGGTAAGTTCCAAATGTCCTTGATGGGACTTGAACCCGGGTCCGGGAACCTCTGACAAATCTGACACGGAAGGGAGCGTTTCTGACGCCCGATGCCTGGAACCCCGATTGCCAAGCAGCCTTTGACGCTCTTAAGCGTGCTGTTGGCCAAGATATCGTGTTGCGTTTTCCCGATTATACTCTGCCATTTCGGGTTGAGGTCGTAACTGACGCCTCCATAGACGGGCTAGGCACTGTGTTGTTGCAACAAGGCCGCCCTGTCGCATTCATGAGCAAGAAGCTCTCTGCTGCTGAACACAACTATCATACTGGGGAACAGGAACTGTTAGCAGTCGTGCAAGCACTCCGTGAGTGGCGCTGTTATCTGGAAGGTCAACCCTTTGTGGTAAAAACTGACCATAAGCCCCTCACTTTCCTGCAAGGTGTACCAACGTTGAACCGCCGCCAAGCACGCTGGCTTGAGTACATGGCGCGTTTCAACTTCACCTGGGAGCACTGCGCTGGCAGTTTAAATGTCGCTGACGCTTTAAGTCGTCCTTGAAGCCGGAAAAAGGGCGGGGCCCCGTTCAATCCGTACGGGTGGAGTTGAAGGGCTAGGCTCCCCCTGACGGTTTCGGCGGGAGTGTTCCGTGGGCGCCTGTGTCCTGCCCTCTGTTTGCTTTGTCCTTGCTTGCTGTGTGTGTGCTTGTCTTCGTCGGGGCGGCGGCGGCGACATGGTGTTGCGAAGTGATCTGCTATGTGGCTGCTCTCACGTTTCTGGTTTGTCGGCGCGATTAGTGCCGGTCTATCGGCTCGATGGCAGGCGTCCTGAGGACGCTCTCTTGTTTGTCTGGTTTCGTTCTTCGTGCGTCTCGACCTATTGCGGGCCCTATGCTTCTGGGGCTCCCTTTTCTGCTTTTTCCCACTTTGAGTGATGTGCGGGCTTGGTGCTGGTGGGCCTTGGAGGCTTGGCTTTTGGCACCCCTCCGTGGGTGCCCCTGGGGTAGGATGAACAGTCCGTCTAGCATGTACGGCTAGCAACCGATATGACCGTCGGTTCCCCTTGTAATCCTTGCATTCTAGGGCGGCGAGGGCGTGAAGTGTGAGAGTGTCAACATTCCTGCTGATAGACAGCCAGAGCTTTCAGCAATCCGCCCCCTGTTTAGCATCGCGCGCCGTCTCGGCACTGTGCAAGTCTTCCGGCTAGCGCATTGGCTGAAGTTACTTGACAGTAGACATGCAGTGTATCATTTACACATTACGCAGGCTGACTTGCCAATAGAAGGACAGCGGAACTGTTTGAGAGGGTCGCGATGATGACGTGCAGTTGCCGACGAGAGTGCACAGGCTTCGCTCCCGAGGTATTCGTCGTAGAGGAGGCTTGACAACTTTAACATTAGGACAGAGTCCCCTAGGTTGCCGACTGGACTTGTTGGGCGGCCCGCAGATGAATCGTGCGTGCATTGGCGGCTTGGCGTCCAACAACCAGCAGTTTGCCCCTCATGGTTTGCTCCTTGCAACCTTTGTAATAGTAATATGCGTCAAAACGATCGGACCGGCTAGCAGAGCTGTGGTGTGGTCGCGGGAAGAATGTTCGCAATGCAAACATAGTATATTTCCGAAACGAAGATTCATTTCACGCCGTCATGTCAGAATTCTACCTCAAGGAACGATGACTCTTCTGGAATTAATTATAGGCCGAGAGGTGTTGGTTTGACCTCGGCCTCGGTCCATGGAGACTGCCAAACTGGTTTGTACTCATGCGATGTTGGGTTCCAATAATAAATTTACCGTGCAATAAAGAATGTAATCTTTTACTTATGCAGACTTTCCGTTGACCGAAAGTCTAGACTTGTCCAATTACCCAGAACCCAGAACCCACGGACATGGGCAATCCTAGAGGGCGGGGCCCCCCTGGGCGCTTCGCGCTGGGGCCCCGCCCAAAAATCTGTTTGGTCTAGCCTCGTGGGGGCACCTAGATCGCGGGAGGAAACTGTTTCTCGCGAATGCTCTGAAGGGCACCGCTAAGTCCTGGCACGACGACTGGTCGTACGCACATAAGGACTACACGTCACAAGCCTTGCTAGATGCCCTGCAAGCTCGATTTGCGCCGCAAATCCTCTCAAGGGAAATAGAGGCGCATGATAAGCTGGATCAGGGCAAGCATGCTATGCGTCTTGGGGAGACTATTTCCTCTTATCAGAGCCGATTTGAGTCGATCCTTGCCGATTTGCCTCAAATAACCGACAGCGAACGGATTTACTGGTTCCTTCGTGGGCTGTCACCCACTCTGGTGGGCCAGTGCGCTACGGATTACCAGGGAAATCCCTTCACGTCGTACTCTGCTCTAACACAACACGCGCGAGGTGAAGAAATGCGCCTCCTTGCTGCTAAACGCGTCCGCGCCACTGTCCGGCTTAACTCTGTTGCCCAGGATGAGGATGCACGGGCCTCAAAGAAGAGCCGGCACACGCCGCCCACCGCCGCCGCGGTCGCCAACTCTGGTGGCGCCGCCGCCCGGCCTGCTGTCGCCAACTCTGGCGGTGCCGCTGCGAGGCCACCTGTGCGCCGCAACAACGGCTCGGCGCAGGCCAACCGGCAGCACGGCCAGAACATGAACGCCCGTGCGCGCCAGCAGCACCAGCAGCGCCCGAACAACAAGCACCGCCGGGATGCGGGGCGGGCGATTGATCCGTACGCGTTCCGGATGGATAGCGTGGGCCCGCCCGGTGAACGCCTCACGTTAGCGCAGTACCAGCACTATCGGAAGCACTACTTGTGCTTCGGCTGCGGGTCCGATGAACACCTGTTCAGCCAGTGCCCGAAGAACCCCAACAGGGAGGACTAGGGGTTTGCTCAGGTCGGACATGAAGGGGATCAACCTGAGTACATTTCTGGCGTACTAGCGAAAGTCACCACTTTCCGGACTGCAAAGGCTATACTCCCTGCTGTGCTTAAGCAGGTCGAGAACTCTGTCGGACGTCGTTTTTCTTTCGATGCGCGTTCTGTTCACGCTGGTTTCGATCCTCTGTGTAATTTATTTGCGACGTCTGGCCGTTCTATTACTTCTGCTGATTTGGGAGGTCATACAGTCTGGTTTACCCCTTCATCATTGCACGAGTTGCAATTACAAATGCATCATTACCGCACGTGCAAACGACGTCGTCCTGATACCTCGGCTGCTATTTTATTGCCGTCGCACGTCGCTCGTAAATCTCTACAACTACTGCGAGGTATGAAGATAATAAATACCTTTCCTGCTGGGACTCAGTTGTTTAATGGGATCGATGTTTCGGGACAGCCTGTTGTATTGCCGGGAGTTCCGTACTCTGCTGAAGTCTGGTTCGATCCGCCTTCTGTTTCTGGTCCTGTTAACGCTGAACCTTGTCTGTCAAGTCTGTCTGTTCCAGTGTCTGCCTCTGCAACAGATGGACACCTCCCCCTCATCGCTACGCGTGCCTCTGGGCTCTCACTGCCCACTCTGGTGGACACCGGCGCTAGCCATGACTTCATTTCTGCAACCACTGCAACCTCTTTGAATCTTCGGATTCAACCCAGTAAGTGGTCGCAAGTCACTCTGGCTGACGGGGGCAAACAGTCCATTCTGGGGCAAACAACGCTGCGTTTATCTGTTGGTCCAGTCCGTATTACCGTTACACCGTACGTTCTGCCTGCTCTTACAAACACTGTATCTTATATTTTAGGATCTGAATCCTTACAAAAATACGGGGCTGTTATTAATTTTCAAAACCAAAAAATATCTCTGTGTAAGGGTACCTTAACCTTTCGCATTCCGTTTCAACTGTCAACGGCGCCAAACAATCAAACATCGCCCCACGTAAACTTCGCTCTGTCTGCCATCTGCGGACATACCGAACCAGAACTCATCGGTCGTAAAGCCGCAACCCGACTTCTGCGTCGAGGTGCTCATGCTTTACTGGTTCGTCCGCGTCTCACACTTAACTCTGTTACGTCTGATTCGTCTGTTTCAACTGAAGATCCTCAACTTCAAGCATTGTTAGATGAATATGCCGATATTTTCCAAGAAGTTCCAGGACTACCACCCATGCGTCCTGTCGATCACACCATTCCTTTGGTACCTGGCGCTCAGCCAGTCTCTCGTCCCATGTATCGTCTGAGCCCTCTGGAACTAGAAGAAGTAAAACGCCAGGTAACTGACCTGCTTAAAAAGGGAATGATCCGCCCTAGTACTTCACCATACTCTGCTCCCATTCTGTTCGTGGGGAAAAAGGATGGATCGCTACGCATGTGCATCGATTACCGAGGACTCAATTCTGTCACTGTTAAAAATCGCTACCCCCTTCCTCGGGTAGACGACCTGCTGGATAAACTGAAAGATACCTCTTACTTCAGTTCGATCGACCTGCAACAAGGCTATAATCAAATTCGTATTGCTGAGTCAGATATTCCCAAGTCTGCTTTTCGTACACCTTTTGGTCACTAAGAATACACTGTCTTAAGCTTTGGTTTAATTAATGCTCCTGCCACGTTCCAAGCTGTTATGGACCGTATTTTCAGACCATACATCGATAAATTCGTCGTTTGCTATCTGGACGACATTCTGGTCTTTTCTAAGACCCGTGAGGAACATCTGCAACACCTCCGTCTGGTCTTCGACATCCTCCGGCAACAGCAATTGTATGCCAAACGCTCCAAGTGCCACTGGGCGAAACGTCAGGTCGAATACCTGGGCCATGTCGTCTCTGCTGACGGTATCCGCATGGACCCACGTAAAGTTGCCGCCGTTCGCGACTGGCCTGTACCTACCAATCTCCAGGACCTCCGTAAGTTCTTGGGATTGACAAATTACTTCCGTAAATTCATCGATCGCTATTCGATGATCTCTGCACCTCTGACAAATCTGACACGGAAGGGAGCGTTTCTGACGCCCGATGCCTGGAACCCCGATTGCCAAGCAGCCTTTGACGCTCTTAAGCGTGCTGTTGGCCAAGATATCGTGTTGCGTTTTCCCAATTATACTCTGCCATTTCGGGTTGAGGTCGTAACTGACGCCTCCATAGACGGGCTAGGCGCTGTGTTGTTGCAACAAGGCCGCCCTGTCGCATTCATGAGCAAGAAGCTCTCTGCTGCTGAACGCAACTATCATACTGGGGAACAGGAACTGTTAGCAGTCGTGCAAGCACTCCGTGAGTGGCGCTGTTATCTGGAAGGTCAACCCTTTGTGGTAAAAACTGACCATAAGCCCCTCACAACAAGTTAGCTGCCAGAGGAGGCTTTGATGAGGACGTAGCCAAACTCCTGTTAAGATATAAAGTCACACCTAAAAAGAAACACAGGAATGGACGACCAGGTGTCGGCACACACCAGAATCAAGCAACAATCAGAACCTGCCCCGAGAACCAAGTCACAATATGTCCTGAGCTTAGCGTTGTACTACAAGACGCGACACAAGCAACTTGTGAGAGGTTTGCATCACCTCTCAACGTCGATAACTCCACGACACAGTACTTCAGCGCGTACGGGGAGGACCAACTCTTTGGAGCGAACCTCGACGTGTACTCGCAGCTTTTCAACGGACTGTCCATTGCCCACCCGGACCCCACCCCTGAGGCGTCAAACCATGCGCTTGCCTGGGCAATTCTCTCGGCACAGGAAGCATCGGAAAACCCTGAACCGACACTGACTATCCTAATTCTGAAGTACAGCCTGAACGGCCCGTATAGCAAGCATATGGGAAACCCCGCAGTGCGGCGCCTAGGTCGCGTCCCAGCAACCCATGAGCTGGCGAAATTGCAACAGGGTAGAGGAAGCACAACGGACGCAACGGCTTACAAATCCGGTCTCGACGTCATAGCAGTCGGCAACATCAGCGGCCTTGCTCTCCTTACGCACACAATCGGTCCTAAGATTGCAATGAACACTGACAATCTGCTGGGACGTGACCAACCCCAACGAACACCTGGCCCCTGCCCAACACCAGACCGCACCCGGTGGGCAAAGCGACACCTACATGAACTACGAAAAGGGCAGTCTACCCCGGCCTTCAGCACTACAGCCTGGGAGATCGAGCGGACAACACCAGGACAGCGGTACCGCCTGTCTGACAGCCAACCAGTGCATACCCGCCTACGATATGCTCCCAAAACCGGGCTGTACACTGATGGTAGCTGTGTCAAGGACCCAGAACACGACCTGAACATCCTAGGGGCAGCCATCTACGACGCTGCCACCGACGGTTTGCACCATGTGGCACCCAACGGCAAGGGGCCCACCAATACCATCACACACGCTGAACTTGCTGCAATACATCAAGCGCTGAAGTTATACGCCACTTACGATGACTGCCTGTACCTCTTTACAGACTCTGCAGCCTCTCTTCATCTCACCCGGCGTGCCATCGTTGAAAAATCCAAACTCCATATTAGCAAACACAAGGAACTGCTACTTAACATCGACGAATTACTATGGCACAGGGCTTCACAGGGACTCCGAACCGTGCTACTCAAGGTCAAAGCGCACGCTAACGCCTCACTCGGCAATGATAAAGCCGACCAAGGGGCCACCGCCGTCGCAAAAGGCGATGCTGAAGCCACACTGTTGCGGGAGCAGCACTTAACCGTGCCAAGTTTCAGGACGGTTTCGCTCCGTCAAGCACAGGTCTCAACAGCAGTGGTCCAGTAATCCTCGCGTAGATTACTCTGCTAACCAGGCTCCCTTCCAGGGCTTTTATACCCTGTTGCGAAGAAGGCTGAAACGACCTCTGGGATTCCGTACGTTCGAGGACCTTCGTGTCTGTCTAGTTCGTAAGTCTACTACGTAGCCCTTCGACCGACCTTCGTCGATACGAACGAGGTCTCAGGCGTAGCGCGTTCACACGCTATTTGGTTCTTTATATTCTGTAGAACTTCTTCTATTGATCGCGCCGGGAGCGCCTTACAGACTCGACGGGAGTCTTTCGCGTCCCTATTAGGACCGCCCGCCAGTACGCCTACAAGCGGCGTTCCTTCGCGCGTCGAAGTCGTAGCAATACCGCGGCATCGAAATATGCCTAAGTATTCACGCTACAACATCTGCCTCCCTCCTCTAGGAGCCTGCGTCCTCGCGGCGTTCTGGCTGCAGAGCCCAATAGGCTTCGACGAGGGCGCGGTCCTCAAAACTCGAGTCATCAACCCAAGTGTTGTGTTCGTGACCAAAACCCTTCCATTTCACCAAGTATCGGTGAAGCACACGCTTCCGAAGCTTACGAGTCTCATGGTCCAGGATCTTCTCAGCTGTCCATACGGGCCTCGTAGTGTCGGGGTCAAGTTCAACAGCTTTCGGGGGCTGTACACTACCATCGGAGCGGTAGGGTCTCAACAACGACACGTGAAACACGTTGTGGAATCTGTATTCAGCGGGTAGTTTCAACCGGGCGGCAACCGGGTTGATCACCTTCTCGATTTCGAAAGGACCAATCCACTTCGGCATCAGCTTCTTCTGCGCACCACGTTGAGCAGCCAAGTTCTTCGTATTCAAAAGAACTTCTTGGCCTTCTGCAAACTCAACGTTTCTCCGTTTCTTGTCAACGTACTGTTTCGATCGCTCTTGTGCCGCAAGCATGCACTGCCTGGCAACAGCAAGACGTTCTGCGTACGTTTCGGCGTAATTCTTAGCAGCAGGGACCGCATCTCCAAGATCGAGGCAGAGTGGAGTCCGCGGATGGAATCCATAATTCAAAAAGAAAGGCGAGGATCCGGTCGAGCGATTCTTCAGATTGTTCATCGCAAACTCAGCCGGACCAAGGTACTTATCCCAGGAGGTCTGATCTGTATCAACGTAGTTGCGAAGCATATCGCCAAGTATCCGATTCATCCGTTCGGTCTGTCCGTCAGTCTGAGGATGAAAAGCCGTGCTCAAGTTCTGCTGAGCCCCAACAAGCTTAAACAGCGCGGGCAGGAAGGCACCGGTAAACTTCGAGTCACGGTCGGATACCATTGTCTCTGGTAAACCGTGTAGACGAACAACGGTGTCGAAAAATAAGTCGGCAGTCTCTTCTGCATCGATCGTCTTTCTGCATGGCCGCAAGTGTACCATTTTCGTCAAACGATCGACAAACACCACGATAGAGTTGTACCCTTGTCGTGTGTTCGGCAACCCAAGGACGAAGTCCATGGAGATGCTCTGCCAAGGGCGAGCAGGAACCGGCAACGGGTGGGACAGACCCGCCGGCTTCCCAGCAGCGGCCTTGTTCCGCTGGCACGAATCGCACATCGCCACAAAGTCGGTAACATCAGCGCGTAAAGTCGGCCACCAAAACTTGCGTTCAACGAGTTCGATAGTTCGGTCACGACCAGGATGCCCAGCAAGCCGGTCGGAGTGGCACGCTGCGATGATGTCTCGTTTCAAATCGGGGTCGTTCGGTACGACAATGCGAAACTCGCATTCTTCCCCCTCCCGTTGAAAGAACCCACGAGGGTGGGACAACAGGCCACGGGTATTCGAGGGATTCTGGAACCACGCGTCACGCGCAGTTGCATCCGCAATGCGTTGGAGCAGAGAGCTCGACGACGCATTCTGGCGACGAGTGGTGACCGCGCACAACACCACGACAGCTGCAAGGGACGGGTGGCGGGAAAGGGCGTCTGCGACGACGTTCAGACGGCCTGGCCTGTAGAGCCATTCGAAATTGAACTGTTCGAGAAATTCTACCCATCGCGCTTGCCGGCGACTCAGTTGCGCTTGGGTCTTCAGGTACGTCAGCGGGTGGTGATCAGTCACCAGCGTAAACGGTACCGAACTCTGTAGATAACATCGCCACTCCCGTAGAGCATTCACTACCCCCAAAAGTTCTTGTTCTCCTGTACTGTAATTCCGTTCTGCCGGTGAAAATTTCTTGCTCGTAAAAGCGACCGGGCGCGCGTCCTGCAGTAACACCGCGCCGGTACCGTTGAGGGAAGCGTCCGAAATCACCTCAAACGGTTTTGAAAAGTCGGGGTAGGATAGCAGCACGTCGCTCGCTAGTCGAGTTTTCAAATCTGTAAAGGCACGTAAGGCTTGCGGAGGCCACGTGTCTGGCAACCGCGACTGACTGAACAGGTCCGTCAGCGGCGCGACAAGCGAACTAAAGCCTGCAATAAAGCGGCGAAAGTAGTTCGCGAGGCCCACGAAAGATCGGAGTTCGGAAATGTCACGTGGCAACGGCCAGTTGCGGATGATGTCGACCTTTTTGGGGTCCATTCGGATTCCATCTGTGCTTACGATGTGCCCGAGGTATTTAACTTCAGGACGCCAGAAATCGCACTTCGAAAGCTTCACCTGAAGCTGATGTTTGCGGAGTACGGCGAGCACCAATCGAAGGTGACGCGCGTGCTCTTCGGGGGTTTTCGAAAAGATCAGAATATCGTCGAGGTACACCGTCACGAACGAATTCAAGTACGGTGCAAAAATGCGATTCATGGTTGCCTGGAAGGTCGCAGGGGCGTTCGACAGACCAAACGGCAAGACCAGCCATTCGAAGTGTCCCAGTGGCGTCGTAAAAGCCGTTTTCGGAATGTCGTCTGGATGGATGCGCAACTGGTGGTACCCCGAAGCCAGGTCAAGGGCCGTAAAGAGGGATGCTAGTGATAAGCGATCGAGGGTGTCATCAATCCGAGGTAGCGGGTACTTATTCTTCACGGTTATCTTATTCAGTGCACGGTAATCAATGCACATGCGCAGTTCACCAGTCTTCTTGGCCACAAAGAGGATCGGCGCGCCAAAAGGCGACGTGGAAGGCTGGATAAAGCCTTTCTGTAACAAGTCCTTGACCTGCTTCTCAACCTCTTCGCGTTCTAAAGGCGATAAGCGGAACTGTGGCCGAGAAACAGGTTGCGCATCCGGTACCAACGGAATAGTGTGATGCACACCTCGATTTGGCGGCAAATCTGTAATCGGTGCGAAAACATCTGCGAATTCATTCAAAATCTGAGAGAGGTCTGCGTTTGCCGCGACGTCAGGAGGGAGCTCCAGTGCCTGCGGGGGCGCGCTGGTGGGTGGCGGTACGGGATTCTCCTTGACGAGCACCAGCAGCGCGCGCGCGTCTTGCTTCTTCAGGTCTCGGAACGCGCGCTTGGACGACACGACCTGGGCCGATACAGGTGGAGTCTCCATAAGCAGTGCACTCGGCGGGGACGGGGAAGGCGGCGAGGGCTCAGGGGCGTCGACTGCACGAAGTGTTAGGACGCGACCTGTGGGTTGGGGCAACTCCAGCGCACACTCAGCCGGCTTCAACACCGCTCTGTGTTTTTTCAGAAAAGTCTGTCCGAGCACCAGATCGGCCGATGCCGTTAACTTCGGCAACACGAGGAGACGCACCTCGGTTCCGAAAGAACCCATTCGAAGGCGAGCCCGGCACTCGCCGCGCAAAGGAGAGAAGGTGGTATCTGCTAACCGCACCGGAGCGAAAACTGTTGGCGTAATGGCCAAACCGAGCTTACGAGCAAGGGACTCGGCAATGAAGCAGTGCGTTGCGCCGGAGTCAGGCAGCACCCG
This sequence comes from Pleodorina starrii, assembly GCA_030267565.1. Taxonomy (NCBI): domain Eukaryota; kingdom Viridiplantae; phylum Chlorophyta; class Chlorophyceae; order Chlamydomonadales; family Volvocaceae; genus Pleodorina; species Pleodorina starrii. The sequence continues at coordinate 2,878,955 of BRXU01000003.1, forward strand.
CACTCGAGCTCCACCCAGTTTCGCTGCGAACAAATCAAGGCGTTCATCTGAGTTGAGTGCGCAACAAGTCGGAATCTGAGGTTCGGAGGTCATCGGCGGGTCATACCACACTTCTAAGGGTTCGGAGATAGCTGGTGGCGCATCCCAGCCACTCTCAACGGACTTATAAACGTTGCTACCCGTTTCGAACCGGCGAACTAAGCGCATGCCAGACAAAAGGCTTCGAAACTTGCCAGGACGAGCAGGTACGACAACACAAGCGGAAGTGCTCGGTTCGTGTTCTTTGCATCTGCGATAATGCTGTAAGTAAGTCGAAATGCGAGACAGTGGTGGATTCAACCACACAGTGTGACCTGAACAGTCGAGGGACAGGAAGGAGCGAGAAGGTGACCCGAATTCCTTACATAGGGCATTTCTGCCGGTATCACTCGCCGCTGCGTCCAGCGAAAAGCGACGCCCTATGCTCCGCTCAATCTCAGCAAAAAGGTTCGGGTCAAAGCGCACACTCTCGTCCGCCCAACTACGTACGCCGCGAATCGGGGTAGCTTTCGGTTTGGCTATCGGGGTCGGGTTCTGAAGCGGCGACGCAATCGACATCAACCCAGCATCCCGGTCACTAGTCAGCTGGGCAGCCCGTCACTGGTCGGCCTCCATGCGCTCGACAACGTTGGCCTTGGCCGACGGGAACTTCTTGCAGTCCTCGCCGCGGTGGCCCTTCTCGCCGCAGCGGACGCAGAGCGCGTTCTTCTTGTAGTAGTCCCATTCGCAGTAGGACAGCACGCGGTTCAGGTGGTTGCTGAAGATGCGCGTCGGCGCCGTCGGGTTCGGAGCCGACGAGCCGCTGGGCCCGGCGCCCGCGGCCGCGGCGCCGTTCGCCGCGCGCTTCTGCTTCTTGTGCACGGGCTGGAAGGCGTCGTGGTTCTGTGGGCGTTTGGCACGACGGTTCCGGTCGGAGGAAACAAAGTTCAGTGAAGCTCGGCTAGGATGGGACTCTTTCCAACGCTTCTCCTCCCCAACCGCATGCTTTACGAGGGCATCAAGCGATTCGAATTCATCACCCTCGTAATTCACACGGCAAGGCGCGAGCAGGTTCTGAGTAAGGCCGCGGCGGAAAAGCATCAGAATCATCGGCGTATCGGACATCTTAGCACGAGAGACTTCGGACTGGAATCGAGCGGCGTATTCGGCAACACCCTTCTGTGAATCCATCTTAATTTTCCCGTCTAAGAGGTTCTGCATCGCGTCAAGCTTCTTAGTTCGTACCTTCGGAGCGAAGCGGAACATGAAGCGCTTCTCAAGGTCCTCGATGGACCGCTCCATGATGTTCGGGTCTTCGTCGTGCTCGTTTTGCGCCCAGGTCTTGGCTTCTTCGTTATCCTCAAAGCCGGACAACATGGCGGCGAACGGGTTCGCCTCCGAGTTCTGGGTCAGCCAGACCTTGAGCCGGAACATGTAGGTCTCGGCATCCTTGCCCTTGAACTGTGGGACGGGCAGTTTGGTTGCGATCTGTTTGCGAACTTTGTCTGAGGTTCGGTTCGGGTTCGAAGGTGCAGCAGCAGCAGCATCTACGGCACGACTCGGATCTACGCTGGGACCAGCCCCGTTTCCTACCGTGGGCGGGCCGCGTTCCTTCGCCTTCATCTGGGTCTCGAGGGCGACGATCCGAGCGGCCAGCTCGTCACGCAGCTTCTCAAGCGCCTCAGTGGTCATGCGATCGGGTTCAGTCTGCATGGCTGTGCCTGCGGAGGGGGCCGTTCGTTCTGGGTTGGCTCTTCTATCGAGAGGAATCTCTCCTTCTTCTAAATTCGACATCAGTTCGATTGGCGAAAGTCGAGTGCCAGAAACTCACTTTTGGTGTACTTGATGGGGTGCGAAGTCACCGCCAAAGTTTTCCAGAGTTGGGTCGGCGCGACCGTCGACTTCAGCATAGACGTCTGTCGAGCCTCGCGTTCCCGCTTGGCTTCTTCGAAACCTATGTCCCTATTCCAAGGGGTATGGCCCAAAAAGCGGCTACCGTGGAGCCAAGCTTGTCCCTTCAAGTGTGCAAGGCGTTCGGCTAAGACAGCCGGATCTCGATTGATCGGCGCTATGGTTCAGAGCGAAAGGATCTGAAACTCCAAAATGTTGCGGGAGCAGCACTTAACCGTGCCAAGTTTCAGGACGGTTTCGCTCCGTCAAGCACAGGTCTCAACAGCAGTGGTCCAGTAATCCTCGCGTAGATTACTCTGCTAACCAGGCTCCCTTCCAGGGCTTTTATACCCTGTTGCGAAGAAGGCTGAAACGACCTCTGGGATTCCGTACGTTCGAGGACCTTCGTGTCTGTCTAGTTCGTAAGTCTACTACGTAGCCCTTCGACCGACCTTCGTCGATACGAACGAGGTCTCAGGCGTAGCGCGTTCACACGCTATTTGGTTCTTTATATTCTGTAGAACTTCTTCTATTGATCGCGCCGGGAGCGCCTTACAGACTCGACGGGAGTCTTTCGCGTCCCTATTAGGACCGCCCGCCAGTACGCCTACAAGCGGCGTTCCTTCGCGCGTCGAAGTCGTAGCAATACCGCGGCATCGAAATATGCCTAAGTATTCACGCTACAACACACACAAACCGAAGAAAGTGACAATAACCCCTTCGATAAAATCTTCTGGTTTCGTCAAACCACGACCGAGCTGTACGGTAACGACCTCAACCGTGGCATAACAAATCTCCTCAACAAAACCACCCATCATGGCTTTACGCCCTCAGGCGTATATACGGATCTATGGGAAAAAGCCAGCCCTAAACTCTGCGCACGAACTAGCAACTTGACGATCACCCACGGAGGCGGACATAGCCTTTTTAAGCGAGTATTCGACTACAGGTGGGGCCAATTATGGCACGCCGGCCTTGCCAAGCGATATGGCATACCAACAAAGCACCTAGAAGTGCACACCAACACCGCGAAGGAGAACAATGCCCCCTGCCCCCTATGCGGCCTACCAGATTCAGGCGGACATATTCTGGGAGGATGCAAAGAAACTGGTCATATAGCCATGTACATAAAACGGCACAACGCCGCTGCCCTGCTTATCGCAGATACCATACACAAAGGCAGGTATGGTGGATGCTACACCATCATTGACGCCTGTGCAGAAGACGCCAGCCCGGACTACTCATCTGGCACTCGACTGCCGAAATGGCTATTACCCAATATCCCGGAAAAAAAGAGGAAGAAAATGCGACCAGATCTCCTTCTTATCCCGACCCTACCACTATCGACCACAGAGCAAACCACACCGTATAACGGACCACCGGACCGCTCAAATCACACAGTATTTGTGATCGAGATAGGATACACAGGGGACCTCCGACATGATGAAAAGAATGAGCAAAAAGCAAAACAGCACGCGAAGCTAGCCCGCAGGCTCAAGGCCAACGGCTGGAAAGTGCGGTATACACCGAAGGAAGCCATCACACTTGGATTCGGTGGGACGATTCGCAATGACCTAAAGCCCCTTATCACCGAGCTCGGCGTGCCACCAGACACTGCCACACAATGCTGCGCGCGCCTTCATGACCTCGCAATCAAGTACCTGAATAACATAGTCCTACGGCGACGCTCCCTCGAGGGACCCACATGCTACATGTCCAATCGTCAAGGGGTAGGGTAATGTTCTTTTTGTGGAGCTCCCCTGGTGGTGGCGGCGTACAGGCTTCTAGTCGAGCCTCATCGCACCCGCCCCCATAAACCACGCCAGGGTTTTTGCCCGGCGTAATATTATTATTATTATTATTAAGCCCCTCACTTTCCTGCAAGGTGTACCAACGTTGAACCGCCGCCAAGCACGCTGGCTTGAGTACATGGCGCGTTTCAACATCACCTGGGAGCACTGCGCTGGCAGTTTAAATGTCGCTGACGCTTTAAGTCGTCACCCCTCCCTGCACGCTGCTGTTCTGGCATCTGCTGGCCTGTCTGTTCTGACTGATACTAGCGCTAGTCCATCTGTCTCTGTTACCACACGCCGATCAGCCGCAACTCAAAAAAGGGGACGCCCTGATGAGTCTGCTAAACCCGCTCAGACTGCTGAGTTGTTGGTTCCTGATCTGGCATCTGATCCTGCTCTGCTTGAGCGTCTGCGCCAAGCTACTGCGAAAGACCCATGGTATTCTGACCCACTTAATACAGGGCATCTGAGATCTGCTCATGGCCTTTTCTTTCGTACTGACGATGACCACCAACAACTCGTCGTACCTAACGACCCGGCCTTGCGACAGTTTCTGCTGTCTCGCTATCATAACGGCCCATTGGCGGGTCATCCTGGGTCTACCCACATGACGGAACTGCTCCGCCGACACTTCTGGTGGCCACGTATGGCACACGACGTCGAGCACTATGTCCGCCTCTGCCCTGACTGTCAGCGAAACAAGGCACAAACCGGTAAGACATCTGGTCTTCTCCGACCCTTGCCTGTCCCCAACGCACCTTGGGACAGCGTTTCGCTTGACTTTGTGGTTGTGCTCCCCAAATCTGAGGGGGGATACGATGCGATCTTAGTTTTGGTGGACCGCCTAACTAAGATGGTGCATCTGGCACCCACCATCACTACCTGTACTGCCGAGCAAACAGCCCGTCTGTTTTTTGGGCGGGGCCCCAGCGCGAAGCGCCCAGGGGGGCCCCGCCCTGTAGGATTGCCCATGTCCGTGCGTGTGTGGGACGTGCGTGGGACGTGGGATCTGGGATGGAAGTAATTGGACAAGTGCAGACTTTCGGCCAACGGAAAGGCTGCAGAAGTAAAAGATTACATTCTTTATTGCACGGTAAATTTATTATTGGAATCCAACCTCGTTTAGGAACCCAACCAGTTTGGCAGTCTCCATGGACCGAGGCCGAGGTCAAACCAACACCTCTCGGCCTATAATTAATTCCAGAAGATTCATCGTTCCTCAAAGTGGAATTCTGACATGACGGCGTGAAACGAATCTTCGTTTCGGCAACAAACTATGTTTGCATTGCGAACATTCTTCCCGCGACCACACCACAGCAGCTCTGCTTGCCGGTCCGATCGTCTTGACGCATATTACTATTACAAAGGTTGCAAGGAGCAAACCATGAGGTGCCAACTGCTGGTTGTTGGACGCCAAGCCGCCAATGCACGCACGATGCAGCGGTCTTCTGCGGGCCGCCCAACAAGTCCAGTCGGCAACCTAGGGGATGGACTTCTACGTTCCCTGTCCTAATGTTAAAGCACTCAAGCCTCCTCTACGGTGAATACCTCAGTAGCGAAGCCTGTGCACTCTCGTCGGCAACTGCACGTCGTCGCAACCCTCGCAAACAGTTCCGCTGTCCTTCTATTGGCAAGTCAGCCTGCATGATGTGTAAATGATACACTCCATACACTCCATGTCTACTGTCATGTAACTTCAGCCAATGCGCTGGCCGGAAGAGTTGCACAGTGCCGAGACGGCGCGCGATGCTAAACATGGGTCGGATTGCTGAAGCCGCAGGCATTTCAGCTATAAAGCTCTGGCTGCCTATCAGCAGGAATGTCGACACTCTCACAGTTGGCGCCCTCGCCGCTCGCTTTGGAAATGCCGTATTTCGGTCGATGCGCACATGCGCTCATGCACCCGACGGGATGACGTGCTTCGCGCGGCGCCGGCAGGCCTTGCTAACGACTCGGCTAGCAGGCATTTCGGGAAACAGCTCTGGCTGTCTATCAGCAGGAATGTCGACACTCTCACACTTCACGCCCTCGCTGCCCTAGCACTCAACTTAACCCGTACGGATTTAGTGGGGCCCCGCCCTTTTTCCGGCTTCAAGGAAGCCGACACCAACCCCTTGTCGACAATGTCGTACGCCTCCATGGTGTCCCTAAGAACGTGGTGTCTGACCGCGGTCCACAGTTTGGGAGTAAGTTTTGGGGTGCGCTCGGTACGTTACTAAATATGCGCGTTAATCTGTCAACCGCATACCATCCTCAGACTGATGGTCAGACTGAACGGGTTAATCGCACTCTGGGCGACGTACTGCGCAATTTTGCTACTCGTAACCCTACTGCTTGGGACACGTATCTGGCAGCTGCTGAATTTGCCATGAACAATGCAGTCAACCGATCCACCGGTCGCAGCCCGTTCTTTCTGAACTATGGTTTTAATCCCACGTTACCCGTCTGGAGAGAGCTGGATCTGCCAGTCCCTGCTGCAAAAATCTTCGTTAAATCCTTCGTGTCAAGAATAGAAGAAGCCAAGTCCTGCTTGGACGCTGCCCAGCAGCATGCGGAACTGTACTACAACCGCAATAAGAAGGATCTGTCCTTCAAACCGGGTCAACTTGTCATGTTGAGTTCGAAGCATCTGCGTGGTCAAGTAACCGGTCCACGTAAGCTGTTACCCCGTTGGGTAGGCCCATATCCTGTCGTACGCATGGTGGGACCAGTCGCTGTGGAACTTCAGCTTCCACCAGAATTTTGTATTCACAGTACGTTTCATGTGTCACTGATTCGTCCGTACCATGGTCAACCTCCGATTGATCCCGTGGAACCTGGCCCCATTGCTTACGACAATAAAGATGCACTGTATCGGGTTGAGCGAATTCTTGATTTTCGGGTTCGTCGAATCCGTGCGGGCCGCCGCTTCCGCAACGTTCGGGAGTACCTCGTGAAGTGGGCTGGATACACCTCGGAACACAACAGCTGGGAGCCAGAAAAGAATTTCACCCCGGACCTGGCCGACACCCTTGTCGCTGCACGTGACGCTGCGGGGACGCAGCGTCCTGAGGGGGGATAGTTGTTGTATCACTCGTACTCGTTAGCTGCTCTTTCTGCCACTCTGACCCGTTTGTCTGACCTTACTCTGTATATCGGCCGTCCATCTGACTGTGGCCGTTTCATCTGTCTAACTGTTAACTGCCTATCCTATTTAGGTACTGAACCGTGTCTGCATCGGTTCCTCTCCTGAGAGATTTATATAAGCATTCTGGCTTATATGGCGTTATCTGTATATCGCTGGTCGCTGCGTTCCTGGTTTCTGAACCGGACCTGCGGGTTAAGGTGTCTATAATACCTGCCTCGTCAAAAGGCACCGTCCCCACGTTTCAGGGGTACGTTCAAGCGTCCAAACTGACGCTCCGTCACTGTACGGATGGTATAAAGACTCTGGTCTTTCCTTAACCGGTGAATGTTTTCACCACCTTTCGGAACTACACTTAGTACCTTATATACAACAGCAGCTGGTCGAAGTGCCGCCCCATGGCCTGCCGGTGCGCCAGTTTTTTTTTCTGCGAGGGACGTTTTTTTTTACAAGGACTGGGAAAGCGAAGCCCAACGGGCAAGCCGAGCAAGACCGGCAAGCCACAACAACCTGGCAAGAAGCCCAAGAAACCACTGCAAGGAGCCGAGGAGAGAGAAAAAGCCCATGTCCCGCGTCGGGGTTCCTCCGGAATTAAAAAAAAACAGGTCAGCCGCAGCGTGCCCACTGCCCTGCTCCTAGCTGCTCGGTGGACGGCAGCCTGCATGTCGCCAGCCTGACCCACATCTTCTTGGAGTGCGGGGCTCACACCGCAGCTCGGGTTTGGCTGGCAGAGCTGTGGGCGGCAGTCTCCGGGGCCGCGGACTTGCCCTTCAGCCAGCCGGCTGTGCTGTGGAATTCAAAAAAAAACTGGGGGACTGGCCGGGAGGGTGGCCGGCCTACCCCACCAGCCCTGGGCTGCAGCTGCTGTGGGCAGCCCTTCGAGCCACTTGGCTGTGGGCGGTCTGGGGCCACTACCACAGGGCGGAGCCTGATGACCATCCGCCGGCCACGGTGGTGGGCTGCGTCATTGGGGAGCTGCAGCGTCTCATGAGGGCACATTTCAGCATGGCGGCGCTCTCCGAGGACACTCTGGCGGGGCTGCCCCGGGGCCACATCACAGCGCAGCTGAAGCCCGGCCGGTTGGATGCCTTCGAAGCCTCCTGGGCGCATGAAGGCGTCCTCTGCTCCGTACAGCGGGTGGCTGGCAGCAGCCCGCGTCTGCAGGTTCATCTGTCCCGGGTGGCCCCGGTCCCAGCACCACAGGCACCCGCCGGGGGCGCCCAGGCAGCTCAGCAGGTCTCCCCGACCGGGTCAGCCATCAGCGCCCAGCCCAGCCAGGCAGCAGCTCAGCTGACAGGGCAGCCGGGGCCGTCGTGAGCGGGGTGTTGAGAGCCGGGGGTCTCGGTGTCTGAGGTTCTTGGGTGCGAGGGAGCTCGAGGGTGGGGAGCGGGCGGTGCGGGTTGCCTAGGGAGGGGGGTGCGGTGCGGGGCTTGCTGTGGGTGGGGCCTGAGGGGGTCTTGGGGGTCGGGGGAGCTTTGGAGCAGGGTTGGTGTGGTGCAGGCTGCCGTGGGAGGCAGGTGCGGTTCGGGGGCTGCTGTCTTGAGGGGTCGCCCCCTGTGTGGGGTCTGTGGGTGTTTTGTCGCAGGCGCTCTCGTGCCCTGGTCTCCGACCCGGCGGTGCTGTCCCTGCAGCCTGGAGGGGGTTTTTGGGGGACGGGGGGTCTTGGGAGTGGGGTGCGCGCGGCGCGGGGGGGACTGGGGAGGGTTTCGGGGGGGGACTGGGGAGGGGCGGGGGGGCTTCGGTGCAGGGTTGGTGCGGTGCAGGCTGCCGTGGGAGGCAGGTGCGGTTCGGGGGTCGCTGTCTGGAGGGAACGCCCCCAGGGTGGGGTCTGCGGGCGTCTTGTCGCCGGCGCACTTGTGCCCCGGCTTCCAGCCAGGCGGTGCTGCCCGTGCTGCGCCCGTGGGGGTTCTTGGGAGCCGGGGGGCCGCGGGAGTGCGGTTCCTGCGGTGGGGGGTGTCTTGGGAGGGAGGTGTGTCTTGGGGCCTGCTGTCTTGCGGGGACGCCCCCAGGGTGGGGTTGGTTGTTGTTTGTCTCTGGTGCACTTCGTGTGGCGCCGTCCCTGCGGCTTTTGTGGCTCTGGGAGGCGGTTTAGGTGGTGCGGGGTTCTCTTCGGGCGTGCTGTGGTTTTCCTGTTTCCTCTGGTGCTCCCCGGCGGGGGGGCTTGTCCGCCCTGGTTCGCTGTGGCGGTTGCCCGGCTTTGTTTGCCGTTCCTGTTGCTGTCGCCCTGGGTGTAGGGCTCGCCCCTTGGCTGTTGAGGTTGTGCAGGTTGTGGTTGTGTTGTCGCTGTGGTCGCTGTTGGGGCCTTTGCCCGGCCCTGGGGTTTGTCCTCGGTGACGGGCCCTGTTGTTGGTCAGTGGTGCTGGCCCGGGTGTTGGGCCGTGGTTTTTGCCCTGGTGTTGGGCCGTGGTGTTGGCTCTGGTTTTGGGCCCTGGTGTTGGGCCCTGGTGTTGGGCTGTGGGATTGGCCCTGGTGTTGGGCCGTGGTGTTGGCCCTGGTGTTGGGCTGTGGGGTTGGCCCTGGTGTTGGGCCGTGGTGTTGGCCCTGGTGTTGGGCCCTGGGGTTTGGCCCTGGTGTTGGGCCCTGGTGTTGGTTTCGGTTCCCTCCTCGGTGTCTTGGAGGAAGGGGTGGCCGTGTGTGCCGCCCGTGCAGCAGTGGCTCCTGGCCTCTTGCTGCCCCCGTCCCTGTCCCTGTCCTGTCTGCGAGTTTAGGCGTTGCTTGGCTTTTTCTCTCTCCTCGGCTCCTTGCAGTGGTTTCTTGGGCTTCTTGCCAGGTTGTTGTGGCTTGCCGGTCTTGCTCGGCTTGCCCGTTGGGCTTCGCTTTCCCAGTCCTTGTAACGTCCCTCGCAGAAAAAAAAAGAAGGCGCGTTTCAGGGTGGTCGAGGCAATGTAGTGTTTTCGGCAGAGCTGGGGACTGGGTTGGGGGGTTGCCATGTCTCGCGGTCCTCTTGGAGGTAGGGCCGCGGGAGGGTGTTTTAAGACGTTCCCCGCGGGAAGCCGGAGGCCCTCTGGCAGGCGCGACGGCGGTGGGTCGGGCGCGTGCGTCGGTTGATCGTGAGGGGGGCCCGGCTAGGCTGCGTCCCGCGGGGGGTTTCCCAACCCCCACAACCCGTTCTCCCCTTTTGGGTGGCCGCGGTGGTAGCGTTATTCTTCGTTTTCGGACCCCAATCCTTGTACTGATGGCAGCTGCTGGTAGGTCGGTAGTCCCTCCGCCCGGTCGGAGGGTTAGTAGTTAGCGAGTAGTTGCAGGGCAATCGGGCCGGGCTGGGCAGGCTTCGCTGCCCGCCGCCGGTAGGGCTCAGTCGGGGCAGTGGTAGGGAGTTTGTTTCTCCGGGGGGTTACGTCGCTCTAAGAGCAGGTGTGAAACACAGACGGTCAGCTGTGGTCGGACTTTTGGTGGCCCGGGGGTACCCGGCGCAGACGGTGCACCCGGGGTGCGCCGGGCCCGGTTTTGGTTTTGTTGAGGCCCCGTCGGAAGGGGGGGGGTCGCTGCCGGGTTGCGGTAAGCTGTAAAGGGGCGTGCGAGGCGCGCGACGTTTCTTATTGCCACCATCGGCAGCTTTGCGGAACCAAAGCTTAATTTTGAGACTTCAAACGGCTCAAAATTAGTTTTGGGGCGCAGAAAGTGGGATGGCGGAGAGCCGCAGGTAAGTTCTACACCGAAAGTTAAGGCACTGCTTTCGGCCCGGGCGACCCGGGTTCAAGTCCCACCAAGGACATTTGGAACTTACCTGCACCCCACAGAAGCAGGCAATGGTTCATTGGCTGGCAACAGGGAAACCTTGCAGTTCCCCCCGGGATCCCGGGATCGAAACCAGTCATTGACCATTACCCGGGGTGTGATGAGAAAGGTGGGTGCCCACCCCTGTCCCTGTCCCGTCCGGAGGTTTACAAGACTCATCATACAGTCATCAGCACCGTCCAGCTGGCCCCGTGGAGTCGCCCAGAAGCCTGGCACGCTAGCTACTCAGCAGAAGTGGCAGCATCAGTGGAGCCGCCAGACAACATGTGTGTCCCATGTCCCGAGTCGGGGTTCCTCCGGAATTAAAAAAAAAGCCTTACGTGTACGATGGCCATTCGCCGCCCTCCGGGGGGGTGCCGGGTGGTTTTGCTCCCGTTTCTCTTGCTCTCGCCTGTCTTGTAGTTCGAGTACCTTAATTTGTTAGCTCGGTTCGTTCAACCGTTCCGTGTGCGCTCATCCCGCATTGTTGACTGGAGCCCGGGCAGCAGCTCTCGTCTGTTTTCCCACCCACCCACCCAGGAACCCAAAAGGGGGGTGCCATGTCTCGCGGTCCTCTTGGAGGTAGGGCCGCGGGAGGGCGTTTTAAGACGTTCCCCGCGGGAAGCCGGAGGCCCTCTGGCAGGCGCGACGGCGGTGGGTCGGGCGTGTGCGTCGGTTTTTTTTTTCTGCGAGGGACGTTACAAGGACTGGGAAAGCGAAGCCCAACGGGCAAGCCGAGCAAGACCGGCAAGCCACAACAACCTGGCAAGAAGCCCAAGAAACCACTGCAAGGAGCCGAGGAGAGAGAAAAAGCCAAGCAACGCCTAAACTCGCAGACAGGACAGGGACAGGGACGGGGGCAGCAAGAGGCCAGGAGCCACTGCTGCACGGGCGGCACACACGGCCACCCCTTCCTCCAAGACACCGAGGAGGGAACCGAAACCAACACCAGGGCCCTGGTGTTGGGCTGTGGGATTGGCCCTGGTGTTGGGCCGTGGTGTTGGCCCTGGTGTTGGGCTGTGGGGTTGGCCCTGGTGTTGGGCCGTGGTGTTGGCCCTGGTGTTGGGCCCTGGGGTTTGGCCCTGGTGTTGGGCCCTGGTGTTGGTTTCGGTTCCCTCCTCGGTGTCTTGGAGGAAGGGGTGGCCGTGTGTGCCGCCCGTGCAGCAGTGGCTCCTGGCCTCTTGCTGCCCCCGTCCCTGTCCCTGTCCTGTCTGCGAGTTTAGGCGTTGCTTGGCTTTTTCTCTCTCCTCGGCTCCTTGCAGTGGTTTCTTGGGCTTCTTGCCAGGTTGTTGTGGCTTGCCGGTCTTGCTCGGCTTGCCCGTTGGGCTTCGCTTTCCCAGTCCTTGTAACGTCCCTCGCAGAAAAAAAAAACAGCAACAGGAGGCCCGCTGGCACCAACAATGGCTGGCTCAGCAAGCGCCCAGCCGCAGCCGGTGGTTTGCCATGAACCCCACACCCAGCCTCGGCTGGATGCGGCCCTGATCCTCCCCCCCATCACTGCCCTCGGCTGCTGCAAGCCCGGTCAGCCAGCCTGGCAGCCGCCATGTGGCACCGCACCAGCAGGACCCCGGTGCTGCCGCCGGACCGTCGGCACCCGCCGGGCCGGCCCCGGAGGTTGACCAGGCAGCTGATGGCCTGGCTGGCATGTCTCCCCTCGACCGCCGGCGGGCCTGGCAGCGGCTGTGGGACTGCCCCGCAAGCAACCGGGCCAAGGCGCTAGCCTGGCGGCTGCACCATGGACGGCTCCCGTGCGGGGTGTACCTGGCCTCCAAAGGTCAGCCGCAGCGTGCCCACTGCCCTGCTCCTAGCTGCTCGGTGGACGGCAGCCTGCATGTCGCCAGCCTGACCCACGTCTTCTTGGAGTGCGGGCCTTACACCGCAGCTCGGGTTTGGCTGGCAGAGCTGTGGGCGGCAGTCTCCGGGGCCGCGGACTTGCCCTTCAGTCAGCCGGCTGTGCTGTGGAATTCAAAAAAAAAACTGGGGGACTGGCCGGGAGGGTGGCCGGCCTACCCCACCAGCCAGGGGCTGCAGCTGCTGTGGGCGGCCCTTCGAGCCACTTGGCTGTGGGCGGTCTGGGGCCACTACCACAGGGCGGAGCCTGATGACCATCCGTCGGCCACGGTGGTGGGCTGCGTCATTGGGGAGCTGCAGCGTCTCATGAGGGCACATTTCAGCATGGCGGCGCTCTCCGAGGACACTCTGGCGGGGCTGCCCCGGGGCCACATCACAGTGCAGCTGAAGCCCGGCCGGTTGGATGCCTTCGAAGCCTGCTGGGCGCATGAAGGCGTCCTCTGCTCCGTACAGCGGGTGGCTGGCAGCAGCCCGCGTCTGCAGGTTCATCTGTCCCGGGTGGCCCCGGTCCCAGCACCACAGGCACCCGCCGGGGGCGCCCAGGCAGCACAGCAGGTCTCCCCGACCGGGTCAGCCATCAGCGCCCAGCCCAGCCAGGCAGCAGCTCAGCTGACAGGGCAGCCGGGGCCGTCGTGAGCGGGGTGTTGCGAGTCGGGGGTCTCGGTGTCTGAGGTTCTTAGGGTGCGAGGGAGCTCGAGGGTGGGGAGCGGGCGGTGCAGGTTGCCTAGGGAGGGGGGTGCGGTGCGGGGCTTGCTGTGGGTGGGGCCTGAGGGGGTCTTGGGGGTCGGGGGAGCTTTGGAGCAGGGTTGGTGTGGTGCAGGCTGCCGTGGGAGGCAGGTGCGGTTCGGGGGCTGCTGTCTTGAGGGGTCGCCCCCTGTGTGGAGTCTGTGGGTGTTTTGTCGCAGGCGCTCTCATGCCCTGGTCTCCGACCCGGCGGTGCTGTCCCTGCGGCCTGGAGGGGTTTTTTGGGGGACGGGGGGTCTTGGGAGTGGGGTGCGCGCGGCGCGGGGGGGACTGGGGAGGGTTTCGGGGGGGGACTGGGGAGGGGCGGGGGGGCTTCGGTGCAGGGTTGGTGCGGTGCAGGCTGCCGTGGGAGGCAGGTGCGGTTCGGGGGTCGCTGTCTGGAGGGAACGCCCCCAGGGTGGGGTCTGCGGGAGTCTTGTCGCCGGCGCGCTTGTGCCCTGGCTTCCAGCCAGGCGGTGCTGCCCCTGCTGCGCCCGTGGGGGTTCTTGGGAGCCGGGGGGCCGCGGGAGTGCGGTTCCTGCGGTGCGGGGTGTCTTGGGAGGGAGGTGTGTCTTGGGGCCTGCGGTCTTGCGGGGACGCCCCCAGGGTGGGGTTGGTTGTTGTTTGTCTCTGGTGCGCTTCGTGTGGCGCCGTCCCGGCGGCTTTTGTGGCTCTGGGCGGCGGTTTAGGTGGTGCGGGGTTCTCTTCGGGCGTGCTGTGGCTTTCCTGTTTCCTCTGGTGCTCCCCGGCGGGGGGGGCTTGTCCGCCCTGGCTCGCTGTGGCGGTTGCCCGGTTTTGTTTGCCGTTCCTGTTGCTGTCGCCCTGGGTGTAGGGTTCGCCCCTTGGCTGTTGAGGTTGTGCAGGTTGTGGTTGTGTTGTCGCTGTGGTCGCTGTTGGTGCCTTTGCCCGGCCCTGGGGTTTGTCCTCGGTGACGGGCCCTGTTGTTGGTCAGTGGTGCTGGCCCGGGTGTTGGGCCGTGGTTTTTGCCCTGGTGTTGGGCCGTGGTGTTGGCTCTGGTTTTGGGCCCTGGTGTTGGGCCCTGGTGTTGGGCTGTGGGGTTGGCCCTGGTGTTGGGCCGTGGTGTTGGCCCTGGTGTTGGGCTGTGGGGTTGGCCCTGGTGTTGGGCCGTGGTGTTGACCCTGGTGTTGGGCCCTGGGGTTTGGCCCTGGTGTTGGGCCCTGGGGTTTGGCCCTGGTGTTGGGCCCTGGTGTTGGTTTCGGTTCCCTCCTCGGTGTCTTGGAGGAAGGGGTGGCCGTGTGTGCCGCCCGTGCAGCAGTGGCTCCTGGCCTCTTGCTGCCCCCGTCCCTGTCCCTGTCCTGTCTGCGAGTTTAGGCGTTGCTTGGCTTTTTCTCTCTCCTCGGCTCCTTGCAGTGGTTTCTTGGGCTTCTTGGGCTTCTTGTTGTTGTTGTTGTTGTGGCTTGCCAGTCTTGCTCGGCTTGCCCGTTGGGCTTCGCTTTCCCAGTCCTTGTAACGTCCCTCGCAGAAAAAAAAAGGCTGCATTGAAGAACAGGGGCTCATGCAGGATGGCACGCGCGTCCGTGGTCTCTGGGTAGGCCAGCCGGGTCGGGAGCGAGGAGCGGTAGGACTGCACCAGGCTGGCGATGAACGTAGGCAGGCTGGGGGGCGGGTCCGCCGTGCCATACACCCAGCCCCACCCAGTGGTCCCATCCGGCCTGTACTCGTCGAGCAGACCCCGCATGATCTGCTTCCATGGCTGCTGGCCGGGCTGAGCGAGCTGGGCGAGGGGCTTCGCATGCAGGGCGACCAAGAAGGCGTCGAGGTCGAGATGGCCGACACCGCCACAGTCGCGATCCTGGCATGCGATCTCCGGGCCAGGCTTCAGCAGGGCCCGTCCGTGGCACACCAGGGACGCGTCTTCCTCCAGGAGCGACCAGGCCACAAAGCCGTCGAGATGCTTGCGTAGTGCCGCCAGCTGAGGTGGGGTGGGGCGGATGATGGAGAGGTGGTATGCCAGGGTGTTTCCCAGCACCTGTTTGGCAACATGCACCCTGCCCACGAGGCTGAGGCCATGTCGCCGCCACACATGGCCGAGACGCTGGACCCGCTGAATTCTGCTGGTGTAGCAGAGCCGCGCGGCCTCCGCCGGGTCCAGAGTGAGAGGGATTCCCAGGTGGCGTGGGGGTTCCTCACCGGGAGTCGGGAAACTCGCACCGGTTGTGGCGTTGGGCCCCACCACCGGCGCATGGGTGCCCAGCACCATCCCCTTCCCCTTGCTGGCATTGACCTGTGCGTTGCTTGCCCTGCAGAACAGCTGGACTGCCGCGGTAGCGACCTCCTCATCCCTGTCGACATTGCTGACTGTGAGCACCGTATCGTCCACTTGGTGGGTGACAGGGGGGGCGGGCACATTGTTGGGGAGGGTGGGGGTGCTGAGAGTGTTGGTGCTGCGCAGGTGGTGCAGGTACGAGGTGAGGGGTTCCAGCTGCATGACCCACAGGACGGGCGACAGGGTCGAGGATGATGAGGGCTGCTGGTTGCTGCGAGTGCCGCACCCACTCCGCCAGGGCCAGGTGGTAAAGGGTGTTGTCCCGGATGTCCCGGCCGCTGATGAAGGCAGTCTGCAGCGGGTCTATCAGGTAGTCAAGTGCCGGCTGTAGGCGATTGCTGACGGCCTTGCAGACAAGCAAGCTTGTAGTCGCATTGGAGCAGGGTGATGGGCCGGTAACCCCGGCGTAGGATAGTGGGGAGTCCTTGTAACGTCCCTCGCAGAAAAATAAAAAAGATGAGAGTGATGACCCCTTCGCGCCAGCTGAGCGGCAGGGAGTCGGCAGCTGCGGCCCCGGACTCCACGGATCCCTGGGTGAAGGCTGCGTTGGCTGCGGCAAGCAGCAGCGGGCCCAGCAGCGGCCACAGCACCCGGTACACCTCATAAGGCAGGCCGTCCGAGCCAGGGGCGGTGCCATTCAGACAGGACGACAGAGCAGCCGCAAGTTCGTCCAGCTGCAGCTCGCCGGCGGCTGGGGCTGCGTCGGCAGCTTCCCTGAGGGGCTGGGGGAGCCGGCGGCGGAGGTGCTGCAGGAGCTGGTCTTGGGCTGTCAGGTCCACCTGCTCCACCCGGAACAGACCCGTGGGGCTGTCACTGCTGTACATGGTGTGGGCCGCGGCTGTGATAGCGGCGGCCGCACCCGGGTCGCTGAGCGGAACAGGGAGGGGCTGACCCGGGACTGAGAGGTGGGTGACTGGCTCCCGGGTGCGCACCTCACGTCCCAGCTGGTGGAACCAGCCGGTGCCCTTGTCGCCATGCTGCGTGTACGCGGCGTCCAGCGCCGCTGTGCGGCGGATGGCGGCCTGTTTGACTGCCGTGGTGAGCTGGCTGCAGGCCTGTGCTGCCAGGGCGCCGGCATCGGGCCCGGGCACAGCATGCTGCTTGGCTGCCAGGGCTGCACACGCAGCGTGTTTGGCCGCCCTCAGGCTGGCGGCCTGGTCCTTCAGGTGCTGTCTGTGGAGGTGATCGGCTGCACTGCGCAGGCGACCTTTAAGACATTCCCACACCTCACGCGGGTCAGCAGCTGCGTCCTGCTGCTGGACGGCCTTTTTTTTCTGCGAGGGACGTTACAAGGACTGGGAAAGCGAAGCCCAACGGGCAAGCCGAGCAAGACCGGCAAGCCACAACAACCTGGCAAGAAGCCCAAGAAACCACCGCAAGGGGCCGAGGAGAGAGAAAAAGCCAAGCAACGCCTAAACTCGCAGACAGGACAGGGACAGGGACGGGGGCAGCAAGAGGCCAGGAGCCACTGCTGCACGGGCGGCACACACGGCCGCCCCTTCCTCCAAGACACCGAGGAGGGAAACGAAGCTTATAGCTTATAGCTTATAGCTTATAGCTTATAGCTTATAGCTTATAGCTTATAGCTTTTAGCTTCTAGCTTACGCTACTTCAACACCTCGTCGACATTTTTTTGCTGGCATTGCCTCACTCAGCACCTGCGACTTCAACAACAGGCTGCGCGCTTCACGCTTTCCTTTAGGAAATTTTGCTTCTTTTCGTTTGGTTGCTTCAGCGGCGCGACCTGCGGCAACGGCGGTTTTCTCTCTTGTCGCCGCAGCCGCCATCCCTATAGCAGTCAAAATGCCCTTAAGGTCACTAAGGACTTCACATATGTACCCTACGTCCAGGAGGCCTTAGCACTTAAGGCCCGGTTCACTTAAGGTCCCCCTTAGGGCCCATACAGCCTTCGTACGGACTATACAGCCCGTAAGGTCGCCCTTACGGCCCATACAGCCCTCATACGGACTATACAGCCCGTAAGGTCGCCCATAGGGACCATACAACCTTCATACAGACTATACAGCCCCGTAGTAAGCCGTACTGGTGGTTTACATAGGTAGCAGATGACAGTGTATGGTCGACAGTGCAATGTCCCATCATAACATGCCTTGCCGTGTCCCATCACAGCCTCCTTGCCTTGCCATGCCCATCCTATCAACGCACTGCTAGCGCCCGGTCTTCCACCCGTACCCGTATCCGCAGCCAACCCAAACCCTAAAACCCAAACTCCCCCTAGCCCTGCTTGCTAGGCCCTGCCCCACGCCAACCCGCACCCCGCCCACGTACACCCTGCTCCACCACTTCCGTGCATGCCGCGTTCACCCCCACCACAGCCCACTTGCCTTGCCATGCCCATCCTATCAACGCAGTGATAGCGCCCGGTCTTCCACTCGTACCCAACGTCCCGTTACACGCTGACCTGCAGCCCCGACCCGGCCGTCTCATTGCGCGACTCCATGCCCCCTTCCCGTGAGCGCTTGCATGTCTGGCCTTTGTCGCCGCTCAAACCGCCTCCATGCCCCCCTGCCGCAGGCGCTTGCATGTCTGGCCTTTGTCGCCGCTCAAACCGCACTTGCCCCCCTCTGAGCCCTGCTTGCTAGGCCCTGCCCCACCCGCACCCGCCCGCCCGCGTCCGCCCTGCTTGTCTCCACCGCTTCCATGCGCGCTGCGTCTGCCCCCACTGCGCCCGCCACCGTTGTGCTGCTTGGCCGCCTTCTGCTGCTCCCGCTTCCAGGCACGCAGGGTCATGCCTGCGTTTCATGGTAGCAGACACGGTATTAGGCAAACGTCCTCGAGCTACGAACGAATGTCAGAAGATCTAGCAACCCTTCACCCCTTAGTTGTACTTAACCAGAAAACGGCGCTGCTATTAACTCACCATCTGGCGGGCCGTCCTGCTCCGCAAGAGCGTCGGCCTCGTCGTCCTCCTCTTCTTCAGCGCCCACACCAGCATCAAGGCACGCATAGTCCCGCCTCGGCGCTACACGTCGTCGTGGGAGCAAAGGAGACGTGGAGGGCGAAGTGACGCCTGCAAATGCACAGACGCAGGTCAGGGTAAGCATTAGCTTGGCTGGGCTCTATGATACTCGGCTGGGCTCTATGATACTCGAACGAATGACCGTGTTGGCACCTTCAGCATGCACAAAAAGAAATGGCACCGACCACTCCACATTTCCCATAGCTTACCGCCATCGTCACTCTCCTCAGCGTGCTGCTGCTCCTCCAGGTCCTCGCCGGCCTCGCCCTGTTCCGCCATCCGCACAGGCTGGCGCTGCATGGGGCCCGGGCCCGCCGCACCAGCCTTATGCTTCGCACGCTGCTGGTCACCACCACCAGCAACCGCCGCCTGCACAGGCTGCGGCAAGTCGGCAGCGGCCTGTTCCGGGCCCTCCGGCACGGGCTGCAGCTGGTCGCCTTCGGTCAGGTCCGCCTGGACTAGCTGACCCAGCCGCTTAGCAGCGTCCTCCGGAGATTCGCCCATCAGCACAGCGAAGGCGGGCTTCTTGGAAGTCTTGTACTTGCAGCCTGAGGGCATGTCATGAAAACGAGTTAATGCAAAGGTCAATCCTGTTGGAATTAATGATGGCGGGCGTACTGGAGCATGCCAGCGGATTAGTGCTACTGTGAGTGAGGCGTCAAGGCATGGTATGTCACGGCACGGTGTGTAATGGCACGAAGCGTTGTGCGGCAACGTATGAAATTCGTACACCGAACTTACTGCGGTTGTTGAAACCGTTCCCGATGGTAATGTGCAGAATGTAGTCGCACAGCTGCTCGAACGCTTCGGGTTTGGACTCTTGCAGCTCCTCGAAGGCCTTGTCATCGTTAACCTTGGCGTCGCAAATCATCTTCATCCAGGCGTAGAGCAGCAATGTGATGCAGATGCCCTTGTACACGTAGGACTGGTCCAGTCCGAGCTTATAGGCGTCCTTGATCACAGTGATGTTGATCCCCGCGGACATCATCCTGCGACACGTCAGTGGCAGTGCAGAAGGTGAGAAGGAGTCATGGGAATCTCATTCCTATCGCCTTCAGCCATAGAAGGATGGGGTGGCGGCCCCGTCCCGCCTTTGCGTGGGTGCTGGGAGAGAAAGTTTCGGCTGTCCCTCCGTTGGGGTTTTGCAGCAGCCCATGGCCAATGTCAGGGTACAGTCAGATAAAGGCACGTAACGATCACTCGGGGAAAGGCTCAGTCATAAATCCATTCATATAGTGACCACCCGGTCATAATCCCAGTCATATGGCCTGTTGGCCCAGTATGACCAGTCATACGTCCAGTCATATGTGACATCCCAGTCATAACAGCCGACTTGCAGTCATAACGTACATTTTGTACATTATGACTGTCCAGTCAATCAAGTCCGGCCAGTCATAAGCAGCCAGTCATGCCTGGGTTATCGGTCATTATGTACCAGTCATACCTGAACAGCCGGCCGGTCATAATATGTCCTTCCATTTATTATATGTGCTACCAGTCATTTGAGAGGCTCAGAGCGGTCGTCTTGAACTTCACTAGCCAAAAACTGATACAACCATGCAGTAGTACAATAATACAGCTGGAACCAACCAACTTCAGCTTCTGCAAGTGCACCAGTTCTATAAGCTCTGCCCACATAGCGTCAGTGAAGTTGCACCATAATTATATGCAGTTCGTAACCATAACACCGCTTCATTCATTCATTCACATGGCGCTTGATTGTTGTAATGCAATGAAGTTTTAAGTGGGGTGCTGGCCTATAGAAATACAAATGCTTGCTCAACGAGCATTAACCGCAACGAGAAACGAGTTGCATATTTAGATTGAGAGCATTGACAATGCTAAGGTTGACGGCTTGACGCTAAAACGTATCCCGTTGTTTATCACAACTCACAGCAGGCTGCACGTACGTTTAGGCTGGTACACATGCTCAGGCGGCCTGGGTGGCGAGCAGCTCGGAGCTAGCTACCTGGCGTGGTCTCCCTGGACATGGCGTGTCGTGGCTGGCTGTAACATCGTGGCGCTAGCGGCCGGGAGAGGACTTGGCTGGTGTCAGCAGCTCAGGGCAGCTCGCACAAATTGCTCTTTCAAGTGAGTATGGCCGTCGCTTCTCGGGACGAGAGCACTTTGTGCGTGTTCGCAAGCCTTAACAGCCCGTGTGTGATAGCACGCAGCCTTTAAGGGTACTCGTCGCATACGGTGGTTTTTACCGCCATATAACTCTGGACATGGTCCTGTGCGTATGTCTGTCTAGTATTGTCCACCGTATGGGGGCTGTATGGGCCAAAAACGGACGCAACATGTTGTGGATCGAAGCTGGTGATGCCAAAGATGGCAGCACCACTGCCCCGGCGGGGGTGGCGGCACAACTAACGGGGGTGGCGGCACCGGGGGGGGTGATTAGAATGGCCCGGAGTGAGGGAACGCAACATAGTTACCTGGGATATTACCTGAGGATTACCGGAGGGGGTGGCGGCACAACTGCTGGCGGCGGCTGCAACCAATCAATGCACCAGCAGCAGTGCCGCGGCCGGTGGGCTGTAAGCCGGAGTGGGGCAGGGCGGGGCGGAGCGGGGACGAGACGGGCGGGGCGGATAGGGGAGGGCGCACGGTGGGGCGGGCCGGGGCAGGGCGGAATGGGGCGGGCTAGGGGGTGACCAAGG